>CM036761.1:9816111-10478611 GCA_020796225.1 Arion vulgaris
TGGTCTGGGTTCAATTCCCGTAGTGTGCGTGGAATTTTTCCCGACCGCGACGGTTCTCAGGTCGACCCAGCCTCAACTGGGTACCAGACATGCTCTGGGAAAGTAAAGGCGGCCGGCGTGATGCTGACCACATCACCCATCGTGTGTCGACGGTCAATGAAAAATACACGCCTAACACTGTATTGTCCTATATACCACGAGGTATGAAAGGGTTCCTTTACTTTTATGTTACATCTGCTGTATAGTAGTCTGAATTTCTGGTGTATCCTTTGCTTGATAACGGTCTTTTGGTCAACACTTCTCTGTATATTGTTTTTCTATTTACAAAACTACAGTACTTTGTATTTACGTATTTCGCAAGTTTTGTACTAACTGTAGACAATCCCAGTTTTGTATTAATTGTAGACAATCCGTTTGTACTAACTGTAGACAATCAGTTTGTACTAACTGTAGACAATCCAAGTTTTGTACTAAAACTTGTAGACAATCCAAGTTTTGTACTAACTGTAGACAATCCAAGTTTTGTACTAACTGTAGACAATCCCAGTTTTGTACTAACTGTAGACAATCCAAGTTTTTAGTAGCTTAGATGCGCACACCCTTGCATAGAACAAATATTAAGACCAGCTAATAGTATAGTCAGTTTGATCTTATTAGCGTAGACGCCCATACCTTGGAGTGAGTAGATGCCCATACCTTGGAGTAGAGTAGATGCCCATACCTTGCAGTAGAGTAGATGCCCATACCTTGCAGTAGAGTAGACGCCCATACCTTGCAGTAGAGTAGATGCCCATACCTTGCGTAGAGTAGACGCCCATACCTTGCAGTAGAGTAGACGCACATACCTTGCAGTAGAGTAGACGCCCATGCCTTGCAGTAGGTAGACATGCACCATACCTGCTTGCAAGTAGCGTAGACATGCACTGCTCTAAGTAGCGTAGACATGCATTGCTTTAAGTAGCGTAGACATGCATTGCTTTAAGTAGCGTAGACACGTATAGATTTCAATAGTGTAGACGAACATAGCTCGTAGTAGACAGTCAGTGACAGGTCCTTCTTCTTCTTCAGCGATCTCTGGTCATGCGCTTAATTTACTGTGGACCACAAACTGGGATGTCAGCTTCAGGTCCGTCAGGTTTCTCTAAAGCTTAGTTTTTAAGTCGACTTGGTATTGCCACATATTTCTTCTCAGCTCACAAAGGAGAGGACAATCTTGTAGGATATGCTTCGGTGTCTGTTCCGCCTGCTGAGACCCAATACTATGTTGTTATTATGTTATAATGAAGAGCTGAAGTTTCTGTGACTGTCCAGCCTACCTTAGACAGAAACCAGAATTGTACTGTCCAAGTACTGGAGTACCATATGTTTTATGTACTGCTTAATGATGCACAGTGAAGGCTCGGTTCACTGTGCTCATTCTCTGCCACTAGGCTGTTTTGCTGGTCATCAATCAATCAAGTGTCATGCCCGACAGCGTATTCGATCATGTCTCTCCACAACTCTCTCCCTCTCTCTCATTGGTGCAGTTAATCAGTTCTGACGTCGATTCTTTGTCGAACCACGATGTCAGACCACCCAACATCTTCTCCCTCTGTCTTCCACGATCTCTCTTTCCCTGAATTTTAACCGTTGTCACCAAATGTTCTAAACCTTCTCTTCGCATTATATGCCCGAAGAATCTTGATTGTCTGATTCTTATTCTTTTGATATTGTTTCTTTGTGTGCAGGCCTGTTTTAAAACATCATCCTTGCTGGTCATACCGAGTTTTATTACTCTCTAAACATGCGTTTAAATGTTAGGGCAAAGAGGGACATCCCGCCCTGAGCCCCTATGTCTCTGAGATGGGTGTCAGTCGTCAAGACTAGATGGGTGTCGATAAGATTTTTCAAAAGTAAATTCCACCACTTCTTCTTCTAGAGACCTAGTGGTCTCTGGCGTAGAGGTTAGGTACTCGTCTCTCGTGCTAAATGTACCAGGTTCGCTCAGTCGTGGAGCCATCTGGATATTTTTCCAGAGATCCCTGATCTCAGTGTAGGTGAGATCGAGTTTCTAGTCCTATCACAGAGGAACGTTAAAACGTAGGCGCCGTGTTCAATTTGAGCATCTAAAAGAACACTTGTCAGTTCAAAATCAAGAATAGCAGGCTGGAAAGACGCTGTCCGGGAAAATTGCATGAGAAAAGATTAAAAATAAAATTCCTACATAAATATTTTCATCATCTTCTAAATTACATCAGTGACCTCGCCGGTGCTATTGAAGTTCGTGCACTGCAGCTGGATCTTCTGTGTAAGAAGAGATGGAGCATACATGGGTACTCACCGAAATGCAATAATATGGTCTCATCATCAATCAATCAATCAATCAATCAATCAATCAATCAATCAATCAATCAATCAATCAATCAATCAATCAATCAATCAATCAATCACTTCTTCTTTTTTAATCAGACGAATCAAAGCATTGTCATGCCTACTCTGTGTTACCAGAGCCAAATGTGGACAATGAGTATAGTACAGTCGTAAAAATAACTACAGCTCTCTCTCTCTCTCTCTCTCGCGATCACCACCAGACCGATGTACCAGATCTTCCCATAAATTCTATTCATGTGGAAATCTGATTCATGCAGCCATAGCATTGGTGTATTTTACGTCACATCTTCAGCACCATTTGGAGCTCTGGTGCTTATCCTTCGGCGATGTGTCCGGTTTCAGCCAACGTTTACTTGGTTCGCTCTCCGTTCTGTAGCCATCTAGTGGTTTTTTTACGGTGTGGGGTAGCTAGCTCCACGCCAACCTCCTTAGTCGCCTCTTACGACATGCGTAGCAGGTAACAGTGGTTCTATTCTTTACACTCTAATTTGGGCCCCGGTAACCACTGGGGCGATAAATTACATCGATGCCTACGAAAAGTTACTACCTTCTTTGTGCTTCTTCGTCTTTTGTCGATACACTGTTACCCGGTTGTTGCTTAGCGTAGTGGTTTTCTGTTTTTGTCTTGCGATGTTTCTAGTGGATTGAGTGATAGCTATTTTTTGCATTTTGACATGATTCTTTTATGCTAGCTAACCATCTTTTCGGGTCTTCCTCTCGTATTCTTTCCTGATGTTGTGGTGCAGAAGACTGCATATAGTGGAGTTTGGTTGATTCTCACTAACGCAAATTCCTATGATGGCCATATTGCAAGGGATGCAACCTGAGAATATACAATTCGTTGTTGAAACGCAAAGAGAATCTGAAGGGAAATAACTCTTTTTTAAAAGTTACTACAGAGTTATCTTGTGATTACAAAATATTGCGAGTTGTTTTTATCGTTCTAAACCCTTGCCTAACTATTTGTTAGGCTGCAACCGAGACTGTCCACGACCCATGAAACACTTGAAGGAGCCAGTGAGAATCTCCATATTAAGAACATAAGGTCCGACCTAAATAGTCACCCCGTCTGCATGCTATAACAATGGCGTATTGTAACATTCAACTAAAAACTACACTCTTGAAAAAGTCAAAAGTTTTACATACCTAGGGAGTATGATGTCATCTACGGGGATACAGCGCCAGAAATTCCACACAGAATCGCATTGGCATCAAGTGCTTTTAACAAATTGTCAAATATATGGAAGTCCAATTCACTCAGCAAGCACTTAAAATTAAAGATCTTTAACTCTTGTGTGATTCCAGTATTAACTTATGGATGCGCGAGTTGGAAAGCAACAAAAGCTCTAGAAAGAAAATTAGATAACTTTGAGAATAAATGTCTTAGAAGAATACTGAACCTCAAATGGTCAGATTTCAGACCCAATACACAAATAAGACAAGAGACCAAGCAAGAAAATGTATCAAATTTTATAAGAAAGCGCCGCTGGAACTACATCGGCCACACACTTAGAATGGATGAGAGAAGACTCCCTTACCAATCCCTCATATGGACACCAGAGGGAAAAGAAAACGAGGAAGACCAAGAGAGACTCTGCGTAGAACCATCACCAGAGAAGGCTCAACGATGGGCCTAGTAAACATTAAAGACTTAAAGCAAATAGCAACGAACCGCGAGACATGGAGAGCTATGACCTCTGCCCTATGCGCCGCCCACAGGCCCAAGAGGAAAGACTAACTAATTGTAACATTTAGAAATATTATCACCGACATATATCACAAGCCACCTCTGAATTCGGAGAAGGCAGGCCTGTATGGCGAGGATGCTGATAAAAAGGAAAGCAATCTTCACGAAAAAATCAGTCAGGAGTACCAAACCAGGTGCCCTGACTACGCATGAATTTATAGCGGGCAAACGCAAGAAGAAGAATTATTTTATTTACCAATGTTTCTCTGGTACCCAGTTGAAATTAGGTTAACAGGACAGCCGTTGTAGTGGCACAAATATCATTGTCTTTATGAAATTTGATTCTGGGATCTCGTACCTTCACAGCAAATGCACTAAATACTATGTCATTATTTGATAAATTGATTGATTGATTGTTTGATTGATTGATAGATTGATATGACCATCATCATTGCACTTCGGTGAGTAACCACGGGTGCTTCTATCTCTTTCTTACACAGGACGATCTAAGTTGGAGATCACGAACTCCGTAGCACCGAGGAGAGTCCCAGGTGTAGTTTTTTAAGACGATGAATATATTTTGTAGGAATTTTATTTTTACTTTTTTTTTGTAATGGATTTTTCACGGGTAGCAAATTTCCAGCCTACTCTTATCGAATTTGAACTGTCAATGGTTTTTTAACGTGCACAACCTGAGCACGAGACCTACGTTTTATCGTCCGTCTCCGATATAACTAGGAACTTGATCTCACCTACACTGAGATCAGAAATCGATGAAAAATATTCCGATGACTCCACGAGGGATCAAACCTGTTACCATTGGCACGAGAGGCGAGCAACTATCCTCTACGATACAGATACCTTATGGTATGTTACGTTATGCGATCGACGTCATGGCACATTGTGCATTCCAATGTGTGATCCATCCTCCACTGCAGTAGCCATCCTAAAGTCTACTTGTTCACCGTACCCTTGAGAAGTTGAATAGTATATCCTCTCTCTCTCTACCACGAAGATGACACTGTCTGACATGTTCAAACCTCCTAATTCTCACAATCGGTTAAGGGGGGATTCGGTGGTATAGTGATCATGAAGCTATTTTCGTTGTTTTCACATTAATGTTAAAATTTGTATAACCATTTTGAAAGATTATGACTTAGAATAGTAGAAAAAAATTAGTTAAACAAAAATGTCAAAGCGTTGCCATGGAAACAATACAAAATGGCGGCCAAAAACAAAATTTCAAATCCCTAAGGCTCTGAATCTCATTAATGTAAATGAATTCTGTTTTCACTCTAATGTGCGCAGTTGTAATATCTAAAATATTACACATGATTTTTAGGATATATTAAATATTTAAATTTTTATAAATTTTTGGGCAAAAATTCCTGCAAAAATTCGGTAAAAAAAAAGCTGTTTTTGGGGGGGTGTGTCTGAGACTCGCGGAAATCACAGAAATAAACGTGCACCGCAATGTTGACATCGGCTCTGTGCATAAATATATTGCTAGATGCTCTACGGAGTAGTGATCAAACGATTTAATCTGCATTCTGAAGATCCTGTGTTCGCATCCAGACCTCGTCGTTCGGTTCAAGAGCGTTTTTTATCCGAAGATTCCTAGGATTGTTACGGAGTTCGTGCTTTGTGCAACATTCTCTGTAGTTGTCTTGTCATTTATAAGAACAATCAAAACATATAAGAAATCATTTTTTAATAAAGTCAATCCCATGCAGGTTAAAGCTCTTGTTCTTCTTCTTCTTTGAACTGTTCATTTCGACAACTTGTTAACCACTCTTTTTGATTTGTATGTGATCCGAGCTTAAGTGCGATTGTACGTTGTGCCAGTTATGCTTCTACAAGTAGGCCAGCATATCCGATTTGTGCTACCATTTTTATTTACTACGGTGGGGCCTGTCTGCCCAGCGTGTTCGTAGCGCGTTGGACTACGGGTGACTATCCCTCTTGTGTGCGGGTTCAATTCTGCGGGATGACAGAAAAAGCCACAGATTCCCCAGATTTACGATGTTCATGTCACCGAGCCGAAAAGCTAAAGTGCTTCTGGATCGGAAAATAAAAAAAAATTAACTACGGTAGCTTCCATGAATACAAAAAGAGCAATGTTCAACACAATCTTTCTCCCACATTATGTTACCAGTGCCAAACCTGGACGCTGACAGCAAACGATAGAAGAAAACTAGTCACGACAGAGATGAAGTGTTTACGCAGAATGCTAGGTGTAACAAGAAGAAACCGGTTGAGAAATGAAGACATCAGGAAAAAGTGGGTACAACATCAGTACTAGACGTCATAAAAAAACACAAATTAAACGGTTCGGCCACGTAAGCAGATTACCAACAGACAGTGCACCTCAAAGAGCAATGCTGCTTCGATACAATGGGTACAAAGCAGAAGGCGGCACGCAAAAATGGACCTCAGATATAACAGAGGCGACGAAAGACACTAACTACGAAGCGCATACAAGGGCTCGTTTTAGAAATCTCTTCTTGACCTGACGCTGTGAGGCAAACAGGATTGGAGAAAAGAAGAAGAAGAAGAAGCTTCCCTAGACAGTCGCCTCTTACGACATGCCTTGTAGGTTGCCTTGTTACTATTCTCTGCTCCCCTTGAGATCTCCAGCAACACACGGGGGTTAAGTAAACGCTTTTAAACGTATGATCAAATGCAATGATCAGTCCAACGTATGATGTCTGCAAGTTAAGAATTGTCTTCAGCAAACCGGCATTTTCCCCTATGACTACGTCATTATCTGTAGAAATCTTCGCTCTCTCTCTCGCGATCACTGCCTAGACGATGCACCAGACTTCCCATAAATTCTATTCATATGAAAATCTGATTCATGCATCTTTAGCATTGGTGTGTTTTACGTCACATCTTCAGCACCATTTGGAGCTCTAGTGCTAATCCTTCGGCGATGTGTCCTGTTTCAGCCAGCATTTACTCGGTTCGCTCTCGGTTCTGTAGCCATCTAGTGTTTTTACGGTGTGGGGTAGCTAGTCCACGCCCTACCTCCTTTGTTGCCTCTTACGACATGCGTGGCAGGTAACAGTGGTTCTATTCTTTACACCCAATTTGAGCCCGGTAACTACTCGGGCGATTCTCTGTAGAAATGACTAATCATCTACCGAAAATATTAGATAAAGCACGAACTTCGTAGCTGCGGAAAAATAAGTTTTCTCCGAAAAAATGTATCTGTGAACCGAACTTACGGTCTAGATTCGAACCCACTACATTCAGAACATTTGCTCTGACAAATTCACCTCAGAAACCGCTCCGCAACTGAATTAAAAACCCGATACCAAACCACTCAGCAGTTTTATCTCCGACAATGTGTAGATTTTCTCATCCATTATCTGCTAGAGACGGATAAACAATGAATTATTCACGCTATTGTCAACAACAGAACACGTACTAAAGAGAACGTAGACGTGGCATGCAATAACCGGAATGTCAAATAAGCAACCAGAACCCGCTTGGATACCATAAAGATGATTGATACATATGACAGAACCACGTAGGTATAAGATGGAAAATGTCGTAGACTCCCCAGGGAGCGTTGACGACAATGTCAAGGCAATGTTTTAGCAGCTTATTGTAGCAATGAGAAGAAAATATGGATGTTCTAAGCTTATTACATCCCTTTATCAGTTCGAATAAGTGGCCTAGGGGTTAGTGACTCGGTCTATTAACCTCGACGTTCTGAGTTCGAATCACGCTGCGGACAATTTGGTTGCAAATTGTTTCGCGTTGATTTTAACAAATAGACGATGGCACCACCCGTTCAGAAAGCAATGGTAAACTACTGAACGTAATAATGTCTAGAAAAAAATCACAAACAGCGTTACAAAGTTAGGGTTGATTCACAAAGTCCTGTAAAGGATATGCAATTAACTTTATCAGTTCAAAACATGACGACTTCATTACGTTTTCGGAAGAAAATATCAAATATGACGTGTTGGTTATAAAGTCCCAAATATGACGTGTCGGTTATAAATTCCCAAATATGACGTGTTGGTTATAAAATCCCAAATATAACGTGTTGGTTATAAAGTCCCAAATATGACGTGTTGGTTATAAAGTCTCAAATATGACGTGTATGTTATAAGTCCCAAATATGACGTGTTGGTTATAAAGTCCCAAATATGACGTGTTGGTTATAAAGTCCCAAATATGACGTGTAGGTTATAAGTCCCAAATATGACGTGTTGCTAATAAAGTCTCAAATATGACGTGTAGGATATAAAGTCTCAAATATGACGTGTAGGCTATAAAGTCTCTGCAAACAATATGACGTGTTGGTTATAAAGTCTCAAATATGACGTGTTGGTTATACAGTCCTAAATATGACGTGTTGGATATAATGGCGCACACGTAAAGTATTAATTATAAATCCCGAACGTCACGTTTCCGTAGGAAAGTCCTAATTGTCACTTGTCATATTTTACTTGTCACTTGTCATATTCTACTTGTCACTTGTCATATTCTCATGTTACTCGTTATATTCTACTTGTCACTTGTCATATTCTACTTGTCACTTGTCATATTCTACTTGTCACTTGTCATATTTTACTTGTCACTCGTTATATTCTACTTGTCACTTGTCATATTCTACTTCTCACTTGGCATATTCTACTTGTCACTTGTCATATTCTACTTGTCACTTGTCATATTCTACTTCTCACTTGTCATATTCTCATGTTACTCGTTATATTCTACTTGTCACTTGTCATATTCTACTTGTCACTTGTCATATTCTACTTCTCACTTGTCATATTCTCATGTTACTCGTTATATTCTACTTGTCACTTGTCATATTCTACTTGTCACTTGTCATATTCCACTTGTCACTTGTCATATTCTACTTCTCACTTGTCATATTCTACTTGTCACTTGTCATATTTTACTTGTCAATTGTCATATTCTACTTGTCACTCGTCATATTTTTCCTGTTACCTGTCACATGTTCTCACTTGTCACATTCTCTCACTTGTCACATTGTCTCTAAAGTGTCACACCCTCTCTCTCTCTCACACCCACATCCAATTACCTATTTCCAATTGTTTGATATCAATTTATGCTGACCACCAACGTTCTCTTCTATTGAATTCGTCTACAAATTTTGTTCTGTTTCTATTTAAAATTAAGGTAGTTTCCCTTGCAACTTAACAATTATTCTTCTTGTCTCCCTTTGACCAGTAACTGACACTAACGATCACATAAATGTAATTATTTTTCAAGTTAGACACAAACCACCTGTGCTCCTGTGGAATAGCGAGTTTGACAACATAGCATATCTTACAGAACTGCTCCCCAGTATGCAGGACTGAGTAGAAAGAGGTGGCCCACTTACACTAGCGCCTAAGACAAACTGTATAGCGTGGCTGACAATTTGAGGCAGACGGCAGCCTTTATTAGAGAATCCGAAATCCCAATGTAGTGAGAACACAGAAGAAGGGAGAAGAATAGTACACTTTCGAAAACAAGAGTAAAAGGTGTTACTACGGATAGTGATCTTATGCAACCCTGCGTCAAAGTATTCTTATACTAATACACTCTTAGTTCTATATATATATTACTTGTTTGCATGTGTGTGTGCGTGTCATTGTGCCTGTCCACATGTACACATGGCTGAATTGTCAATCTTGAATTTTGTATACATGTGGCTGCGGAGTTCATTGAGTCCTGTTCTAAAGCGCAGAATAACAACTTGCTCCAATCTGCTAATATTATAGTAATCGTCTTGTGTTGGTATTTGTGGCTTTCTGATTGATTTAATCATCCTTTTCATTTGGTGGTAGGTAGCTGGTACATCCGGTTGCTCTCCTGCAGCACCTTCCTTGGCCAATTCATTTCCTGGTATTCCACAATGAGAGGGTATCCACTGCAAGACGACCCTGCGCTGCTTGGACAGTACAGACAGTATGGTCTGTAGACCTGGCAATTTTCTGACTGGAGCTTGGAGTGCTGATTTTGCATCAGTCAAAAATACAACAAGTTGAGGATCGAGTCTGGTAGTCAACAGTTTCTCAGTTGCCACTTTGATTGTCTGAATTTCTGCATCATAGTTGTGACAGAATTTCCCCGTTGGTACTTTAATCACAACTCTAGCATTGTTTGGGTATTCTAGGTACACTCCTGCTCCTCCATTCTTCACTGCATTTTCTGCTGACCCATCCGTGTATACCCAGACCCAGAGATCATGTGGGTATTCTTCAACAAGTAAACTGAGAGTGACTGTCTTACGTTGTATGCTGTTCTGCTCATCCTTGTCGAGTATTCCTTTAACTTCTGTCTGGATAGTCTGTCTGGATGTTCTGTCTGAACTTCTGACTTTAGGGGAATACCAACTTTTGGTAGTTCTGAAGTTTGCCTATTCAGTCTTTTGGCCTGATGAATAAAACTATTTCTTCTCAGCCGCACCATTGCTAGATTTTGGAATCTGTTTTCTATTGGGTGGCTTGGCATACTCAGAAGCTTTTCTGCCTGCGTCATTACTTTTGTGTCTGCGTTCTCTCAGTGCTTGTATTTCCTCCACTATTTGTGTTGATTTCAATGCTCTTGTGATGACACGATGAGCCTGGTTTTGCACCTTATTCAGTTCCCCTACCAATGCCAAACCTGAACGCTAACAGCAAATGATGGAAGAATACTAGTCATTACAGAGATGAAGTCTCTGCACAGAATGCTTGGGGTAACAAGAAGAGACCGGTTGAGAAATGAAGACATCAGGAAAAAGTGGGTACAACATCAGAACTAGACTTCATCAAGAAACAACAAATTAAATGGTTAGGCTACTTAAGCAGATTCCCAATAGACAGTGCACCTCAAAGAGCAATGTTGCTCCGATACAATGAATACAACAGCAAAAAAGCCGGCCACACAAAATATATACCTCAGAGATAACAGAGGCGCCGAAGATACTATTTATGAAGCGCACAGAAAAGTCCGTTCTAGAAATCTCTTCTTATCCTGACACTCTGAGGCAAAACAGAATTGGATAAAAGATTTACATTTTTCAATTTTATTTTAATCTTTTAATGAATTTTACAGATGTGGCTTTCAGTCTTAGCTCTTCAGTCTACTCTTTCTAGTCTACTTCTCTTCATCTCTCTCACTCTCTTCATCTGCTCTTCACTCTTCAGTCTACTTCTTGCATCTACTCTTCAGTCTCTCTTACGTCTACTTGTACTTTCAGTTCTACTTCACAGTCTACTCTCTTCACTCTTCAGTCTACTCTACAGTCTACTCTCAGTCTGCTCTTCAGTCTAGCTCTTCAATCTACTCTTCACCTGCTCTTCAGTGCTCTTCAGTCTGCTCTTCAGTCTGCTCTTCAGTCTGCTCTTCAGTCTGCTCTTCAATCTGTCTACTCTCTTCAATCTGCTCTCAACAGTCTACTTCTTTCAATCTCTCTTCAATCTACTTCACAGTCTCTCTACAGTCTCTCTCACGTATCTCTTCATCTACTCTTCAGCTACTCTTCAACTTCTCTTCGAATCTACTCTTGAGTCTTCTCTGGTCTACTCTTCAGTCTACTCCTTCATCTTCTCTTCAGTCTTCTCTTGAGTCTACTCTTCAGTCTTCTCTTCAGTCTTCTCTTCAATCTTCTCTTGAATTCTCTTCAGTCTACTCTTCAGTCTACTTCGTCTTCTTGAGTCTTCTCTTCAACGTAAACTGCTCTTCAACCTGCTCTTCAGACTGTTCTTCAACCTGCTCTTCAATCTGCTCTTCCCCTGCTCTTCAACTTGCTCTTCAACCTGCTCTTCAACCTGCTCTTCTAACTTGCTCTTAACTTGCTCTTCAACCTGCTCTTCAACCTGCTCTTCAACTTGCTCTTCAATCTGCTCTTCAACTTGCTCTTCAACCTGCTCTTCAACTGCTGCTCTTCAACCTGCTCTTCAACTTGCTCTTCAACTGCTCTTCAACTTGCTCTTCAACCTGCTCTTCAACTTTTGCTCTTCAACTGCTCTTCAACTGCTCTTCAACCTGCTCTTCAACTTGCTCTTCAACTGCTATTATCAATTTTAGCTTACACGGGCTGTTTTAGATGCTTAACTTGAACACGAAATCTTTATTTTATCGTCCGTCTCCGATAGAACTTCGAACCCAATCCCACTTACATCGAGATCGAGTGTGTCAATACAAATATCCCTATAGTTCCACGATGGTAACGAACTATGTGCCTTTGTAGGGGGATGCGATCACATTACCGCTACACCATAGAGACACAGCCAACTGTAGATAACTAGGCCAGACAACTGAGTGGGTGTTCCTGAGCTAGATCAGAAAAGGGGCCGGAAAATATAGATGTTTGATAGAACACTGCAAGCTTTTTTGCAATTTTACTCAATTCTGTAACCACATTTACTACTATCACGTGCCTAAAATAATCGACACTCAGGGCGCAGAGCACGAGGCAGGCCAAGAACACGATGGATAGATAACATCTCAGAGTCCCTGCGAAAGCATGGACTGACAACGTCAAGCGCAACACACCTGGCACAAGATAGAAAACTAACTCCCCACGGCGCTTCACGGCGAATGTGGTTAAGATAAGATAAGAAGACTCAATTCTGTGAGTCTGGTTATTTATTGGTGAAAAATATTCATAATATTGATATTCCTTATTGTTAAACTGAACTTGTTGCATAATATAACTTTGAGTTAGCATTTTGAGAGCGCTGTAGCGTAGTTGTTAGTGAACTCGCTTCGCAAGGCTGGTGGTCTGGGTTCAGCTCCCGCAATGCGCGTGGAATTTTTCCCGACCACGACGGCTCTCAGGTCGACCCAGCCTCAACTGGGTACCAGACATGCTCTGGGAAAGTAAAGGCGGCCGGCGTGATGCTGATCACATCACCCATCGTGTGCCAACGGTCAATGAAAAATACAGGCCTAACACTGTATTGACCTATCGAACACGCTGGGCAGACGTGATAAGGAGGGGAGGTTTATAACACATTGTGACAGCCCGTCTGCCCAGTGTGTTCGTAGCGCGTTGGACTACGGGTGACTATCCCTCTGTGTGTGCGGGTTCAATTCCGCGGGATGGCAGAAAAAGCCACAGATTCCCCAGATTTACGGTGTTCGTGGCACCGAACCGAAGGGTTACGATGTCCATGGCCCGAGCCGAAGAGCTGAAAAGCTCAAACGCTTCTGGATCGGAGAAAAAAAAACACATTGTGACAACCGGTAAAATCGAGGGTAGACGAGACAGAGAGAAAAAATGTTGGATAGCCTGACTTCATGGCACGGTAGAGCGTCAACATCTGAGTTGATAACAAACACCAACGACAGAGATCTGTGGAGATCTTTGATCGACTACTCCAACCAGCACGGCACCTGATGATAATGATGATATATTTGATTATTATTGTTTATCTTCTTTTTACCATTTCTAGTTTTTCACATTTATTTCTTATTTCGTATTTAGTCACATATTTTCATTTTAGATCCGTCAGCGATTTATTTGTTTAATTGTGTATGTTATGTATGTCGTTATTATAAGTGAATTTCTACCCTTCTGGTGAATCCTTTGCTTGGCCTTCGATAACAAGGTTTGCGGGCTCAGGTAAAAATTCTAATAAATCAGATCCCAACCGTAACGTGACCTCGCATTCCAGTATTGTTAGATGAAGACAAATCAACACAACATGCTAAAGGAAATAAAAGAGGGTTTAAAAGCCGAAGGATTGACTTCATTGCACCGGGTTTTAACCCGTCTGGCTGGGTCCCTCTCCGCAGAAATGGCACGCCACCTACCGAAAGTATTGCACAAAGTCGAAACTCCGTAGCTCCGGCAACAATCCTAGGGTCTCTGGAAAAACTGCACACGTGAACAGAACGGCGCTGTCCGGACTCGAACCCACGACCTTCGACTCGCAAGTAAAAAAGTAAAAGTAAAGGAACCCTTTCATACCTGGTGGTATATAGGGCAATCAGTGTTAGGCCTGTATTTTTCATTGACCGTCGGCACACGATGAGTGATGTGGTCAGCATCACGCCGGCCGCCTTTACTTTCCCAGAGCATGCTGGTACCCAGTTGAGGCTGGGTCGACCTGAGAGCCGTCGCGGTCGGGAAAATTCCACGCGCATTGCGGGAGCTGAACCCAGACCACCAGCCTTGCGAAGCGAGCTCACTAACAACTACGCTACAGCGGCTCACCTTCGACTCGCAAGGTAAAGGGCTTAACCACTCAGCCACAGAGAAGGTTGTATTATGCCACAAGTTGAGTTTAACAATAAGGAATATCAGTATTATTAACATTTTGCATGAATAAATAACCATAGACTCATAGAATTGTGTACAATTACAGAAAGCCTTACAGTGTTCTATCAAACATATATCAATTCTTCGTTTTCCCCTATCTACTCGCTTGTGTGGTGCGGGTGCAAAAGAATAGTACCACTGCAACCAACAAGACATGTCGTAAGAGGCGACTGATGTAGGACTTAAGGAAGCTATCTTAGTAAATAAAAAGCATAGCAGAAATCGGATGTTCTAGCCTACTTGTAGTCGCATAACTGGTTCACGATAAATCACTCTTAGGCTCAGATCTCATACAAATCACACCAAGCGGTTAACAAGTGATTGATATGGAGCGTTCAAGAGAAGAAGATTTCCCGTCTGAGCTAGTCTGCATTATGTTCCCGGGAGCTACGGCTTGATAAACGATAAAGGCAATTTAGTCGAAATGTTGCTGTGTAAAAATATTGTTTTTGCACTTGGTAAAATTGCAGTAATTTGTTTTTACGTGTTTCACCATTGCTACATATTTTTACTGTAGTCTTCTCTTATATCGATAATCTTCGATATATCGATCATAATGCTCTTACGTCTGGCCCCTCCAAAATGAGGCTATTAGGAGCCCCATATTGCCAGATTTAAGTGGCCTTGAGCACGACCAGGATATGTGTATGTGAGCGAACATTCTCCCAGACATGTATGTCATCATGTCTATTTTCAGATGGTGTGTTGATGCTGAAGAACAACACATGTGTTAGTGCAGATGGTGCACATTGTGTGTATCGTTTATTTGATGTTCTGTGTTTAATAATTTTATCAAAATTCGAAATCTTTTTTTTTTTGAGTTTATAATGTAGACTGATAATGTTTATTCTTAGTCTTGTTTATCACCATCTTGTTTATCGCACCATCTTATTTATCGCACCATCTTATTTATCGCACCATCTTATTTATCGCACCATCTTGTTTATCGCACCATCTTATTTATCACCATCTTATTTATCGCACCATCTTGTTTATCGCACCATCTTATTTATCGCACCATCTTATTTATCGCACCATCTTATTTATCACCATCTTATTTATCACCATCTTATTTATCACCATCTTATTTATCACCATCTTATTTATCACCATCTTATTTATCACCATCTTATTTATCGCACCATCTTATTTATCACCATCTTATTTATCGCACCATCTTATTTATCACCATCTTATTTATCGCACCATCTTATTTATCGCACCATCTTATTTATCACCATCTTATTTATCACCATCTTATTTATCACCATCTTATTTATCACCATCTTATTTATCACCATCTTATTTATCACCATCTTATTTATCACCATCTTCTTTATCACCATCTTATTTATCACCATCTTATTTATCACCATCTTATTTATCGCACCATCTTATTTATCACCATCTTATTTATCGCACCATCTTATTTATCACCATCTTATTTATCGCACCATCTTTTTATACATCTTATTTATCGACATCTTTTTTTTTTTTTGAGTTTATCGCACATTTGTTTATCGCACCATCTTGTTTATCGCACCATCTTGTTTATCGCACCATCTTGTTTATCGCACCATCTTGTTTATCGCAGCATCTGGTTTATTTCTTTTTGTTATCACCATCATGTTTATCGTCATTCTGTTTATCGCCATATTGTGTATCGCCATCTTGTTTATCGCCATTTTGTTTATCGCCATTTTGTTTATCGCCATTTTGTTTATCGCCATTTTTTTGTTTTTTCGCCATTTTGTTTTTCGCCATTTTGTTTATCGCAATTTCCCTATCGCCATTTTGTTTTTCGCCATTTTGTTTTTCGCCATTTGTTTATGATCTTTATCGCCATTTTATTTCTATTCATCTCATTCTTGATCTGCTTAACTTTTGTTATTTTCCATGTTGTCATTCTTTATCTTATCATTCTTCGTTCTGTTGTTTGTCGTTCTGCTGTCATTCATTCTGTCTGTTTGTGTTGTATTATGTCTGTCTTGCCCTTCATTAAATTATTCTTACATATATTCTTCATTAGCATTTGAACTGGTTTAGACACCTGACAAAAATGCCCTGGTTTCGTCTACCACAGAGAGCCACACAGAAAAAATATAATCAGTACAAAGAAAGAAATTAGATAACTTTGAGAATAAATGTCTTAGAAGAATACTGAACCTCAAATGGTCAGATTTCAGACCCAATACACAAATAAGACAAGAGACCAAGCAAGAAAATGTATCAAATTTTATAAGAAAGCGCCGCGGGAACTACATCGGCCACACACTTAGAATGGATGAGAGAAGACTCCTTACCAATCCCTCATATGGACACCAGAGGGAAAAAGAAAACGAGGAAGACCAAGAGAGACTCTGCGTAGAACCATCACCAGAGAAGGCTCAACGATGGGCCTAGTAAACATTAAAGACTAAAACAAAATAGCAACGAACCGCGAGACATGGAGAGCTATGACCTCTGCCCTATGCGCCGCCCACAGGCCCAAGAGGAAAGACTAACTAACTAACAAAGAAAGAGGAATACGATGCCTAAGATGGAGCGACGGCATCAAGAACAGCCTTACGAAAATGAATATCAGCTTTAAAGTGCCCTAAATTGCCCGTCTGCCCAGCGTGTTCGTAGCGCGTTGACTAGGGTGACTATCCCTTTGTGTGTGCGGGTTCAATTCCGCGGGATGGCAGAAAAAGCCACAGATTCCCCAGATTTACGGTGTTCGTGGCACCGAACCGAAGGGTTACGATGCCCATGGCACCGAGCCGAAGAGCTGAAAAGCTCAAGTGCTTCTGCATCGAAAAAAGAGAGAAAAAAGGGCCTAAAAGCAGGCACACCCAATTTCTCCGTCTACCCCCTCTCTACTCCAACACTTCTATAAAGAAGTAAATGGTGGAAGAGATGAAGAAGAAGAAGAAGCGTTTGAAAACTTTATTGAAAGAAAGAATTGAAACTTATAGGAAGACAATGATCTTCTTCTTCTTCTCGTTCGTTCTTCTATGTGCTCAATTTAATCATTCTTATTGTAATATATATATATAATTGATCTTTGACAAGAACGATTAACGTTAAACCTCTGTTGGTAGGCCCTACTTTGTTATTGGTTATTGGTTACTAAACTGACGTCATTGCACTCCGGGCAGACCCATAGGTGCTCAGTCTCCCCAACAGATATCGAAGAGTATGCATACTGATGGTTCCTGTGATGGTCGCTGATTAAACACACCTCTCACTCTGCCTCTCAGGCATCCAGTTCGACTTGAACAACGGGTAACTCCAAACTGCTTAAATCGCTTGATCGATTCAACATCGATTTTAGTGTCATCCAACAGAGAGTCTCGAAGAGACCGAAGAATATCCCCTTATCCATCTTCAACTCCCCAACAATCGATGCTGTTGATGCAAGCCTGTCCGCTCTCTCATTACCGTAAACACCCGCATGCCCAGGACAGTATATCCACGTAAGCGCTGGAGGTTAGAAACTTCTATAGACGACATCCACTCATACCGAAACCTGCCCTTCTGGATCTTGTGAAGCATCGACTGAGAGTCAGATACAACTGCCCCAGTAAATGAAGTCCCAGAAATCCAATGGAGTGCAGCAGTAACGGCCTCAACCTCCATCCTCATACTAGAAGTAGTTGTCCTGTATGCCCCACTTCGCTCTGCAACAACCCTACCATGCGCATTAGCCAAGAAACCCCAGCCGGATTTCTCACCACGTTGAACCGATCCATCGGTATATACAACAACATTATCATCCCTTGCATTATCTTCTATCAGCTTCTTAACTGCGAGATCAGTCTTCATGTTGCCCCAATCTCTACATTCTCTTCCAAGAGTAATGATAACATTGAGATAGTTCATCATGCTACCATCTGTTGAGATCCATTCTTCCCCTTTTGGTAGAGTCGCAACCGTAGTCACCTGGCCAATTGTTCTCTCTGGGCCATCCACAACATGCCACGCTTCATTCTCGTGCCCTTAACATCATTAGTGTTCTTGTGAAGTGGATGTCTCTTATCCGAAGTAACCTGCATATATGCCTTGGTTTGGGCGATTGCATGACGGGAGCGTAGTGACAGAAGGCCAAGCATATATCTCATCTTCACAATGGGGTATCTCTAGTGCAGCCCAGAACTATACGCATACCTTCATTCTGAACCCGTTCGAGTCGTTCACATTGTGATCTTGATATCGTAAGAATTCCGAGTCCGTAATCTACCACTGACATTACCAGTCGATCGAACAAAAGGGCAAGTAGTCTCTGCTCAAGGTGTGCGGCCACCATAACTTTGAGAGCCTACTTGTGTATGGTATCATACACGAGACAATGATCAAAATAGGAACAAACACCTAGAGATGTATGGGAATATACAAACCTGGCAGAACCTGGAGACAAAGTCTTCTTGAGGAAATGTAAGATGCTGGACTTTCATGGGAAGCCATAAGTAAAACGGACATAGACCAGGAAGATTCGAGACCAACTGTTTAGTCCCTCTGCTCTATGAGGAGCGTAAGAAATAAGCGTAGAATAAATATGACCGTACACTGAATATAATGATACTTAAAACAGGTTTTGGAAACGAAGATGACACATGATCTGTTTTAAATTAAATATAAACACAACCAGTTATTTAAACTACAGTATACTCCCGATTTACGAGAGCTCGTCTTACGACAACTTGATCTACGGCAGTTTCTGACAAGCAATTTAGACCAGACGAGTCCCACTTTAAAGAATATATATATATAAAAACATCAACAGTGCACGGTGTCTAAATGCAGCGTTTAAGTTATGGAATATCGAATTACCATTTACCTTTAATTATTTATTAATGAGTGTTCCCGTTGTGCAGATTTCCACTGAACTGTTTAGTAACAATTATGGGGGGAAAAAACCACACTTTGGAACACAGACGTTGTTAAAGTTGTCAGACGGGACGTGTACGATATGTGTGTAACACATTGTGATCCAGACATTGTTTCATCGTCTCAGGTGACACACCTGGAAATTGAGTTCTGGTTAACAAAGCAGAAGTAAGCATTATCTCATAATCATCATCAGGTGCCGTCTCCACATCGAAGGTTGGCTGCAATGAATCCTCTGTCTTTCGCCTTGGTGTTTGCACACTGCCAGACTGTAACCTGTCCATTTCTTAAAGTTTCCTCCCACTTATCTCTCGGTCTTCCTCTTGCTCTTCCCTCAACTTTCCCTCTAGTAAATGTTTTATCATGGTATCATGTCTTTTTATGTGCCCAAAATACTTTACTTGTCTGAATTTTATTTCTCTTAATAATTGTTTCTTCATGTCTAGTTTTCCTAAAACTTGTTTATATGTCTGTTTTTCTGTCCATGAAACTCTGCCTATTCTTCTATATATCCACATCTCAAATGCATCAATTCTGTCTTCTAACTGCCTGTTGATTGTCCATGTTTCCGAGCCATACATTTATATAGGATATATATAGCATTTGATCATTCTCATTTTTAGCCTGTTTGTAATTTATTTGGATGTCAGTATCTTACGCTTTATGAAAAAATCCTCTCTAGTCTGTGACGCCCCTAAGCTTTCTTCTTCAATTATCAACTCCAAACGGAGCACAGCTCTTTCTCTGTATTCATCTGTTTCTCTGTTCTGACTGTGTTTGGATAATCTCTGTACTAATCTGTTTCTCTGTTCTGACTGTGTTTGGATAATCTCTGTACTCATCTGTTTCTCTGTTCTGACTGTGTTTGGATAATCTCTGTACTCATCTGTTTCTCTGTTCTGACTGTGTTTGGATAATCTCTGTACTCATCTGTTTCTCTGTTCTGACTGTGTTTGGATAATCTCTGTACTCATCTGGTTCTCTGTTCTGACTGTGTTTGGATAATCTCTGTACTCTCTGTTCTCTGTTCTGACTGTGTTTGGATAATCTCTGTACTCATGTGTTTCTCTGTTCTGACTGTGTTTTGATAATCTCTGTACTCATCTGTTTCTCTGTTCTGACTGTGTTTGGATAATCTCTGTACTCATCTGTTTCTCTGTTCTGACTGTGTTTGGATAATCTCTGTACTCATCTTCTTCTCTGTTCTGACTGTGTTTGGATAATCTCTGTACTCATCTGTTTCTCTGTTCTGACTGTGTTTGGATAATCTCTGTACTCATCTGCTTCTCTGTTCTGACTGTGTTTGGATAATCTCTGTACTCATCTGTTTCTCTGTTCTGACTGTGTTTGGATAATCTCTGTACTCATCTGCTTCTCTGTTCTGACTGTGTTTGGATAATCTCTGTACTCATCTGCTTCTCTGTTCTGACTGTGTTTGGATAATCTCTGTACTCATCTGTTTCTCTGTTCTGACTGTGTTTGGATAATCTCTGTACTCATCTGCTTCTCTGTTCTGACTGTGTTTGGATAATCTCTGTACTCATCTGCTTCTCTGTTCTGACTGTGTTTGGATAATCTCTGTACTCATCTGCTTCTCTGTTCTGACTGTGTTTGGATAATCTCTGTACTCATCTGCTTCTCTGTTCTGACTGTGTTTGGATAATCTCTGTACTCATCTGTTTCTCTGTTCTGACTGTGTTTTGATAATCTCTGTACTCATCTGCTTCTCTGTTCTGACTGTGTTTGGATAATCTCTGTACTCATCTGTTTCTCTGTTCTGACTGTGTTTGGATAATCTCTGTACTCATCTGCTTCTCTGTTCTGACTGTGTTTGGATAATCTCTGTACTCATCTGTTTCTCTGTTCTGACTGTGTTTGGATAATCTCTGTACTCATCTGTTTCTCTGTTCTGACTGTGTTTGGATAATCTCTGTACTCATCTGCTTCTCTGTTCTGACTGTGTTTGGATAATCTCTGTACTCATCTGCTTCTCTGTTCTGACTGTTTTCTGCTAACAAATCCGTGCATACCAAAACCACGACAATAAAACTTAGATCTCGTTTGAGCCCGCTAACCAAATCCTTATGATACGAGAAGGCTGGAAAACCTAATACTTTGATGTAAGATAACGCCCATGCTGATACGAAGGCTGAAAACCTAATACTTTGATGTAAGATAACGCCCATGCTGATACGAGAAGGCTAGAAACCTAATACTTGATGTAAGATAACGCCAGCTGATAGGCGACGAGTAAGCTAGAAAACCTAATACTTTGATGTAAGATATCGCCACTGCTGATACTGAGTAAGTCTGGGAAAACCTAATACTTTGATGAAGATAACGCCATGCGGGATACGAGAAGGCTAGAAAACTAAGACTTTTGATGCAAGATAACGCGCCATGCTGATCGATGAAGGCTGGAAAACCAATACTTTGATGTAAGATAACGCCATGCTGATACTGAGAAGGATAGAAAACCTAATACTTTGATGTAAGATAACGCCCATGCTGATACGAGAAGGATAGAAAACCTAATACTTTGATGTAAGATAACGCCCATGCATTGCCGAGGCTTGGCAGGGAGCAAAGAGTAGTAACACTGCGACCTACAAGGCATGTAGTAAGAGGCGACAAGGCATGTAGTAAGAGGCGACAAGGCATGTAGTAAGAGGCGACAAGGCATGTAGTAAGAGGCGACAAGGCATGTAGTAAGAGGCGACAAGGCATGTAGTAAGAGGCGACAAGGCATGTAGTAAGAGGCGACTGATGTAGAGACCTAGGAAACTACCTAGTAAATAAAAAGCATCGCGGAAATCGGATGTTCTGGCCTACTTGTAGGTGCATAACTGACACAACGTACAATCGCTCTTAGGCTCCGATCATATACAGATTACAAATAGTGGTTTAACAAGTGATCGACATGGAGCGTACGTCGAAGAAGACTAAAACTAAACTAAGAACTGGTGTTGTTAGTCACCACACGATGAGAGATATACTGAGGGGGAGATCGGAGCAGTTAGCCACCACACGGTGAGAGATATACTGAGGGGGAGATCGGAGCAGTTAGTCACCATACGGTGAGAGATATACTGAGGGGGAGATCGGAGCAGTTAGTCACCATACGGTGAGAGATATACTGAGGGGGAGATCGGAGCAGTTAGCCACCACACGGTGAGAGATATACTGAGGGGGAGATCGGAGCAGTTAGTCACCATACGGTGAGAGATATACTGAGGGGGAGATCGGAGCAGTTAGTCACCATACGGTGAGAGATATACTGAAGGGGAGATCGGAGCAGTTAGTCACCACACGGTGAGAGATATACTGAGGGGGAGATCGGAGCAGTTAGTCACCACACGGTGAGAGACATACTGAGGGGGAGATCGGAGCAGTTAGTCACCACACGATGAGAGATATACTGAAGGGGAGATCGGAGCAGTTAGTCACCACACGGTGAGAGATATACTGAGGGGGAGATCGGAGCAGTTAGTCACCATACGGTGAGAGATATACTGAAGGGGAGATCGGAGCAGTTAGTCACCACACGGTGAGAGATATACTGCGGGGGAGATCGGAGCAGTTAGTCACCATACGGTGAGAGATATACTGAAGGGGAGATCGGAGCAGTTAGTCACCACACGGTGAGAGATATACTGAGGGGGAGATCGGAGCAGTTAGTCACCATACGGTGAGAGATATACTGAGGGGAGATCGAGCAGTTAGTCACCACACGATGAGAGATATACTGAAGGGGAGATCGGAGCAGTTAGTCACCACACGGTGAGAGATATACTGAGGGGGAGATCGGAGCAGTTAGTCACCATACGGTGAGAGATATACTGAGGGAGATCGGAGCAGTTAGTCACCACACGGTGAGAATATACTGAGGGGAGATCGGCAGTTAGTCACCATACGGTGAGAGATATACTGAGGGGGAGATCGGAGCAGTTAGTCACCACACGGTGAGAGATATACTGAGGGAGATCGAACAGTTAGTCACCACACGGATGAGATATACTGAGGAGATCAGAGCAGTTAGTCACCACGGTGAGAGATATACTGAGGGAGATCGGAGCAGTTAGTCCAAACGGTGGAGATATACTGAGGGGGAAATCGGAGCAGTTAGTCACCACACGGTGAGAGATATACTGAGGGGGAGATCGGAGCAGTTATGGACTAATTGGTTCAGTGATGATGATCTGACGATTAAATAGAGAACTGGTGTTGTTAGTCACCATACGG
Source organism: Arion vulgaris (assembly GCA_020796225.1). Lineage (NCBI taxonomy): Eukaryota > Metazoa > Mollusca > Gastropoda > Stylommatophora > Arionidae > Arion > Arion vulgaris. The sequence goes on from CM036761.1 coordinate 9,839,562, forward strand.
TGAGAGATATACTGAGGGAGATCGGAGCAGTTAGTCACACACGATGAGAGATATACAGAAGGAGATCGGAGCAGTTAGTCACCACACGGTGAGAGATATTCTGAGGGGGAGATCGGAGCAGTTATGGACTAATTGGTTCGATGTTCAGTGATGATGATCTGACGATTAAATAGAGAACTGGTGTGCTTAGTCACCACACGATGAGAGATATACTGAGGGGAATATAGAATCACTTATGGACTAATTGTTTCGATGTGCAGTGATGATGATCTGACGATTAAACAGAGAACTGGTGTTGTTAGTCACCATACGGTGAGAGATATTCTGAGGGGGAGATCGGAGCAGTTATGGACTAATTGGTTCGATGTGCAGTAATGAGGATTCAATGACTAAACTATCTGCTCGACTACATAAGTACACGGTATGAAACAGGGCTGCATTTTGACACATACTCTCTCTCTCCCGCGATCACCGCTTAGACTGATGTACCAGATTTCTCTATAAATCTTATTCATGTAGAATTCTGATTCATGCAGCCTTAGCACTGGTGTGTTTTACGTCACATCTTCAACACCATTTGGAGCTCTGGTGCTTATCCTTCGACGATGTGTCCGGTTTCATCCAGTGTTTTCTCGGTTTGCTCTCCGTTCTGTAGCCATCGAGTGTTTTTTTACGGTGTGGGGTAGCTAGCCCCACTCCCAACCTCTTTAGCCACCTCTTATGATATGCGTGGCAGGTAACAGTGGTTCTATTCTTTACACCCCAATTTGGGCCCCGGTAACCACTCGGGCGTGACACATATACAGTCTATTTCAAATTAAAAAAAAAAAAAAAAAAAAACAACAACAAACCAGAATTCATGTGTATATCTTTATCTCAGCATGTCCTCTAGTTCTTCCTTCCTCCATGGAGCAGCACATTAAAAAGCAAATGTGAATTTGAAAACAGAATAATAATAGACAACGAACAACAGCTATTAATAAAACAGCAACATCATTTTAAACAAATATAAACATCAGCATAAATCACAAGAAGCAATTCGAACTCAGGCAGAAGAAATGCTGACTCAGCTAATTGCTGGTTGCAATAAAAGATACGTGTAAAACAGTTGAGATGTGAAACAAAAAGAAAAGGTTGACGTTAAAACAAACAATACGAAATAAGCGTCATAAGTAACGTCTACTGACGTAAGTTAATGGATATGTTAAAATAGTTTGTTAAACAGAAATACAGGGTAAAAACAGGTGGATATGTTAACCAGTCAAACAGAGCAAAAACAGGTGGATATGTTAACCAGTCAAACAGAGCAAAAACAGATGGATATGTTAACCAGTCACACAGAGTAAAGACAAATGGATATGTTAAACAGACGACGTACAGAGTAAAAAAAAACAGTTGAATATGTTAAACAGACGTCAAACAGAGTGAACACGGATGTATATGTAAAGCAGACGTCAAACAGAGCAAAAAAATATGGATATGTTAAACAGTCACAGAGTAAGAACAGATGGATATTTTAAATAGACATAAAGAGTGAAAACAGATATGTATGTTAAACAGACACAGTAAAACAGAAGAAAATGTTAAACAAATACAGTAAAAATAGAAGGATATGTTAAACAGACGTCCCACAGTAACAACAGAATGATATGTTAAACAGACGTCCCACAGTGTAAAAACAGAAGAATATGTTAAACAGACGTCCACAGTGTAAAAATAGATGGCTATGTTCAACAGACATAAAGGGCAAACGGATGGATATTTTAAAAAGTTATACAGAGTAAAAGTAAAGGAGCACATTTTATACCAAGTACTACTATATTGGCTAATGCGGTGTTAGGCCCGTATTTTTCATAGACCGTCGGCACACGATGGATGATATGGTCAACATCACTCCAATCGTCTTTAATTCCGAGTGCTTTTACACAGAGTAGGTTGATGGTAGTGTAAACAGTCATACTTAGTCAGCAGATTAATATATTCAAATAGTTATACGGTGTAAACATGTCTTGTATTCAGAAGGTTAAGAGCTCAAATTCAAACGACGTCGCTTGATTCATGAGGTATTCTAAGCCTTCCCATCTCATCTTTCCCTGCGGGTTCCAAAACATTGCCTGTTGTGCAATGATTCTGGTCGGTTTCCTCAATGTGTGTCCTATCCCCCCATCGACTCTTCCTTAGTTCTTTCTATATTGGTATATGCTTAGTTCTTTCTCTGAGTTACTCGTTTGGGACCGAGATTATATGATAAGTTTACAAACGAGGAATATGTGTTCACTCTCAATTTATTAACTGACTTCAGTGATCGATGTGATGGATTTGATTGACTGATTGATTGAATATACGTATTCGAAAAGTTGAGAGGTCTACCTACAATGAATCACTCCTTTGTAGATATCTGTAACGAACAAGATCCTTCTTGATGGGACTAAATTGAAGGCGAAACAGGTAACAACAAAGTACTTTTGTTTTACAAAATACAAAAACAATAACAATACACAGCAACGTTTCGACCAAAAGGTCTTTATCAAGCAAAGGATACAACAGTTGCTGTGTCGTTATTGTTTTTAAATTTTCTAAAACTAAAGTACTTTGTTTTTACATGTTTTGTCATTGCTACATAGTTTTACTACAGTCTTCAATAAATATTGATTCTTCTTCTTCTTTCTTTACTTCCTTACTTAATCCCGTCATGCCTAGTGACACATGGGGCTTCAGAAGGACTTTCCATGCCTCTGTCCCGTCACCTTCAGCGCAGGCCCCACGTCAGAGATGCGTTGTCCAGTTCCTTCCAGCATGGGCTTCCTTGTGGCTTTCACCCATACTGTTCATGCTGACAGTGGTACTCTGTCTCAAAACCGCTGGACATCGAGAGCATTTTTTCCTTTTAAGTTTCTGTAACATTTTTCTTTTTATGGGGCAGAGTTGTTAGCACTGGCCCAACCCAACCTGGAGGATCACAAGGATCACATTGTGTGTCTTGTTTTATTCTACTACTTTGTTACTGTCATTGCTCATAGTTTTCTACGCTTTAATTAGACTTCCTCTTCCCACACCAATTTTAATCACTTGTGATATGTTTGATCTTTGCCAAGAACGTGTATACGTTGCACATTGGTTTTCCCTTATATTGAAAAAACTAAATTGGAGGTGAGAAATTGTGAATAGTAAAGTCGGTTTTAGTCGTTTTAGTGGATGTGATTAATTCGACCATCATCATTGCACTTCGGTGAGTAACCATGTGTGTTCCAAAATATCTCTTTGCACAAAAATCTTTCAGCGGTAGAGCACGAACTCCGTAGCTCTGGAGAGATTCCCGATTTTTTTATAAGATGGTGACAATATTTTGTAGAAATTTTACTTTTAAAAATCTTTCTAATGAATATTTCCTCGGGCAGTAGCTCCCCGTTGACCTTCTCGAGATTGAACTGCCAAGGGTTCGTTTACGTCCTCAACTTGTATACGGGGCCAACGTTTTATTGTTCGTCTTCAATAAGACTGGGAACTCGATCTCACCTACTCTTGAGTCCAGAGATCTTTAGAAAAATATCCCGATCATTCCACGAGGGAGCGAACTGAGTACTTTTGGAACTCGAGGCGAGCAATAACCTCTATGCCTCAGAAAACTTTTATTTATTGATTGATGTTATGCCTGGATGAGTCCAAGTTTGGTCTGGTACGTGTGTATCTGTTAAATGTATGTTTTTGTATTTTTAGTATATATGCAATTGAACATATATTCTGAATGCAAGCTCTAGATTTTCTATAGTAGGGGCAGTGGTTTATATCTGCATTGCTACAACAGCTAGGGATGTTATGGAAGAATGTGTGATTGAGGAACACTATTGAGGAACTCTATTGAGGAACTCTATTGAGGAACTCTATTGAGAACTTGAGGAACTTATGTTGAACTCTATTTCAGGAACTCTATGTTCGAACTCTATGTTCGGAACTCTATGTTCGGAACTCATTTCGAACTCTATTTCGGAACTCTATGTCGAACTCTATGTTGAGGAACTCTATTGCGGAACTCTATTGCAGAACTCTATTGATGAACTCTATTGCGGAACTCTATTGCAGAACTCTATTGCAGAACTCTATTGAGGAACTTGAGGAACTCTATGGCGAAACTTTATTGCAGAACTCTATTGAGGAACACTATTGAGGAATAGAGAGCAAATAACATAACGATTATTGATCATATGCTATTTCTGTTATTGAACATACGTGGGTGTGAATCATACATCATTACAGAAGCTGCAGAAAATAAAATCGAATCTTGGAAACAAAGTACTACAGAAATATCTTAAGAGTTCCATGGACACGAGACAATTTCTTAGAAATTAAGGGCTTCTGGTTGTGAGACATGAAACATTGACAAATCGGTCGGCGGAGAAGATCATTAATGCTTTTGAATGCAAGTGTTACAGAAGATTGACTTAGAATATCATGGACAGAGAAAAGAGAAAATGATTCTGTTCTGCAACAGCTTGATATTAAAGAGAGTTGGTTATTAAAGAACATGAAAACAAGGAAAAATTTAATATTTCAAGCACATCAAACGATATGAGTGCCTAGAGAAGATAATTTTGGAGGGAATGGTGTCTGGAAGAAGAATGAGAGCAAGACCTAGAAGACGATGGGTGCAATATGTCATTGACGAGCTGAGAATGACTGCTGCTGACGCCGGACAATTTTCACAGAACAGAAAGTTTTTCAGGACAGCTGTCATGGGAGCTATTTAATGATGATGTCGAGGTCAGAAATTGTGGATATCTCTGCGGCGCCAAAGTAAGGTGTTTTCTTCTTCTTCTTGTCCTTCTTCTTCAAACTCTCCACATCGATAACTTGTTAACCACTCTGTGTTATTTATATGTTATCTGAGCCTAAGAGCGATTGTAGGTAGTGCATGTTATGCGCCTACAAGTAGACCAGCACTTCCATTTTTGCGATACCTTTTTTTTAACTAGGTAGCTTCCTAGACCCCTACCTCTGTCGCCTTTTACGACATGCCTTGTAGGTAGTAGTGTTACTATTCTTTACTTATTCAGAGAACCCGAGTTGGTAGAAAGGCGGCACCATCGTGAATATCTTGTGGGCTTCTTGTGTCAAACGGGCCACAAAGAAGGTATATATATAATATAGGCATGGTTTCTGGGAGACGGTCAGTTGATGACCAAGACATCAGTGATAGCAGAGCATTTAGGATCTAGAAAACCGTGAGGAGACGGGAGAACTGGTTATAGATCATCTTACGTGTGAGCTGTGATGAAAGCAACGCTCTACGAAAGATATTCCACAAAGAAGATATATATATAATATAGGCATGGTTTCTGGGAGACGGTCAGTTGATGACCAAGACATCAGTGATAGCAGAGCATTTAGGATCTAGAAAACCGTGAGGAGACGGGAGAACTGGTTATAGATCATCTTACGTGTGAGCTGTGATGAAAGCAACGCTCTACGAAAGATATTCCACAAAGAAGATATATATATAATATAGGCATGGTTTCTGGGAGACGGTCAGTTGCTGACCAAGACATCAGTGATAGCAGAGCATTTAGGATCTAGAAAACCGTGAGGAGACGGGAGAACTGGTTATAGATCATCTTACGTGTGAGCTGTGATGAAAGCAACGCTCTACGAAAGATATTCTAGATAAGACTACTGCTTCCTGCGATGTGATGGTGGGTGTGCGAAGCCTACGAAAAGTTACCAACAACACCATAAAGACAGAGTCACCAACATCAGCATAAGAAAGAAAGTTTGGACAGATCTTTGCTTGAATTACATTAAGAAACAAAAATGAGACTAGTTCGGCAACTTATTAAGAATGCAACCAAACTCCCTTCCTAAATTGTAATAAATAATAATTCCTCTCATACCGTTATATAGGGCTTGCAAGAATTTCTCCATACCGCTCTATCCTGGGCAACTCGCTCAATCTCCCCATGGAACTGAGACCGATATTTCTCGCCTCTCTCAGCAAAGTTCGTTTCAGTGTCTCCTTAGGTCGTCCTCTCTTTCTTGAACCCTTTGCATCCCACTTCAATGTCTGCTTTGATATTCGTTAATCATTTCTCCTCAAGGTGTGTTCAACATATCTCCATCTTCTCTTTCTTATAACAGTTGTCACTAGTGGTTGACCATACATTTCTCTTAAATTACATTGAAGGAAATAACAAAATGAAGCTGTTCGGCCATATAATGAGAATGCAGTCAAACTTCACTGTGTACAGCCTTCTACAACAAAACATCAGGAAAGATTATGAGAGGAAGACCAGAAAAAAAGATGGATAAATCGCTTAGCAGAATCCTGCAAAAAAAAAAAGGCAAAAATAACAATCAAACAAGCCACTTGAACAGCACAAGACAAAAACAAAAAAACTACGACATTGGGCACCAACCTGGTAACAGTGTGACGACAAAGGAATAACAATTACTGCTTCATTGTTGAACAGGGATGAAAACTTTGAAGAAAAAAAAACATAGAATATCCACATACACACCAGACAACTAAAGCTTTATATTACAGTTCAGGAAGAATTCCATTACCGGTTCTAGAATTCAATTCTGGTCATATATGAATGGTTGGTATTCCGTATAATTGGTACCTTGTATCCATCTTTATTTCATTTTCTTCTTCTTTTCTTTGATCCTGTTTTGTCTCACAGCGTCAGATAAGAAAAGATTTATATAACGGGCTTTTGTGTGCGCTTCATACACAGTGTCTTGCGTCGCCCGTTATCTCTGAGATCCACCATTTGTGTGACCGGCCTTTTTCCACGTATCCATTGTATCGGAGTAATAACGCAATTTGAAGCTCACTGTCCTTTGGTAATCTGCTTATGTGGCCAAACCATTTAATTTGTTGTTTCTTGATGAAGTTCAGTACTAATGTTGCACCCACTTTATTTCCTTGTGCATTAATTTCTAAACCGGTCTCTTCTTGATACTGCTAGCATATTCTGCTTAAGACACTTCATCTCTGTTGTGACTAGTTTTTTTTCTCTATCGTTTGATGTCAGCGTCCAATTACATTGAAAGATACAGGGTGTTCAAGATAAAAGTAGCTTGTCAAGGAAGCCAATCTGGCATATATTTATGAAAAAAGAATGTTCGGTTATGACGTAGTATAGGTCAAATGAGCGAGTCTTTTTGTGACGGTGTGCAATTACGGTGCCGGAAGGTGCAATGAACAAATGTGAAGAAAGGACGAGCTAATCAGAACCGGTTTAAATAGTAAACAGACAAAACGCAATGCGTTCCTGGCAACTTTTGATTTATCAATGTGGCTACTTTTATCTTGAACACCCTGTAGAATTTCATTACCGGATCTAGAATTCAATTCTGGTCATAAATGAATGACAGGTATTCCGTACAATCTGAACGTCATATACTATGACGTAATAATATCAACCGAATGACAAATCAATGAATGGAAATTAAAAATAGCAAATCGAATATATATATATATATATATATATATATATATATATATATATATATATATATAGAGAGAGAGAGAGGAAAAGAGATAGAGAGATGATAGCATTAAACAAAGATACTCAACATTGCAAAGAATTAAAAACAGCATAACAGTAAATACAAAAGATAAAAATCTAAATTGTTAAGAATAACAGCAGATTTTCTGGTCAGCTTTGGAAACCCGGATACTTTGTAGAATATAGTATTCCGGAAATCATGTGGAGTCAAATAGTCAGGAGAATATGTGGGCGAACACGACACTCGACATTTTACTGTCCAGTTTCTGTGGCATTCCGTTGACCTCTGTCGGACGTTAGACATGTCGAACTGAAGTTTATTGATAAACGGATCAGATTTAAACAATGGACCAATAATTCAACAATAAAAAAAATGGACCAATCAGATTCAGACAATAAAACAAATGGACCAATCAGATTCATACAGTTTAAACAAATGGACCAATCAGATCAGACAATAAACAAATGGACCAATCAGATTCATACAGTTTAAACAAATGGACCAATCAGATTCAGACAATAAACAAATGGAAATCAGATTCAAACAGTAAACAAATGGACCAATCAGATTCAGACAATAAAACAAATGGACCAATCAGATTCATACAGTTTAAACAAATGGACCAATCAGATCCAGACAGGAAAATAAATGGATGAATCAGATTCAGACAATAAAACAAATGGACCAATCACATCCAGACAATAAAACGAATGGAATAAACATATTTAGATAATAAAATAAATGGACCAATCAGATCCAGATAACTTGATACTTGGGAAGATTTCTTTGTGTTGTTATCCAATCAGATGATTTTCTCAAAGTGGGCAGATCACAATATCAAATAACGCTTTGGGAACAAAATGATAAAAAGCAAAAAGGAATCAACGTCCGTATGGGTTGGTCTATTTTGTTGTTGTTGATAGATACATAATTTAAACATTTCACCTGGTCCCTTTGCATGCTTCAGTAGACAGCGATACATTTTTTATGTTATCTGTGTTGTCGTTGCCGCTGCAACCATAGAGGATTTATTATATTTTACTATCTTTTCTGGTGGACTTATTCCCAGAAATAGCTTTCAACTTCTTTGAATTTTTGAGACAATTAGACTCGGATAAAAGAAAATTGGTTGATAAGATCATGCTCATAGAAGATATGGTTCTGATGTAGCACATTCCGTTGAATTTATCACAAATTGATCCTTGTACTGGTGATTCCCTAATACACCCAGATGCAAACTGGTCGAATGAATTTCAAAGATTGGATAAAATATGAAGTCGTCGCTGGTACTACTACCACAAAGCTGCTCTGTCGATGATACTTCTTCAGTTAAACAGTTAATATATGTTAAGATTTAAAATATATGAAATGGTGGTCCAGAAAGCAAGATATGTCGAATTCATCCAAGTTTTTGCTTCATTAAAGAAATAAATTCACTTATCGTGAACACTCAACATTTTCAATTATCTATGTGAACACCCAACATTTTCAATTATCTATGTGAACACTCAACATTTTCAATTATCTATGTGAACACCCAACATTTTCAATTATCTATGTGAACATCCAACATGTTCAGTGTCGGTAAACAACCAACATGTCCAATCATCATCTGTGAACAGCCAACATATTCAATCCTTGTCTGTGAACGACCAACATATTCAATATTCATCTGCGAACAGTCTACATACTTAACCTTCATCTGTGAACAGCCAACATATTCAATTCTCCTCTGTGAACAGCCAACATATTCAATTCTCATCTGTGACCAGCCAACATATCTAAACCACCAACAATTTACTGAATTATGTTCTCTTTCTTACCAAGTGTTGCCACATTCAATTTTAGGATGAAACACGTTTCAAAACATCACATTTTGATATATTTATGATTTGATTAACTGGTACATCAACTGTTACATCAAGTTTTACATCAGGAATAATAGAAACTATTCACATCTGTTGAATATTCACATCAAAAATTATTCATATAATTATATACACATTCAGTGAATGTCTGGTGCTGGTACTGTTGTTGTTGTTAATACGAATGGCTGATTATTCCAAGTAGTTGTAATATAGCTCTAAACTCATCTCGCTCTATCACTTGGTCGGCTGGGGAAGAAATAGAGACAAAGCATTATAGAGTTATTAGACTTATTTTAAAATGTTGAATATTTCTTCAGTTTCAGTTTGGAATATCTTCATTGCACTCCGGACACGTCCTTAGGTGCTCCGATCTCCTTCGCAATATCTCCAACAGTGTCCAGCGACTGACCGTACCAGTTCGATTTTCATTGATGAGCCTACTCGTATACCTGTCTTACTGTTCTTGTCTTGCCACACCAATCTTCAAACCCAGCTCCCGCAATCTAGTTTATGACGAATATTTCTTCTGCGAAAGCCCCATATCGACCACTTTTTAAGACCATTCTTTGTGGTATGTTTGTGATCTGAGTCTAAGAGCGTTTGTACGTTGGGCCAGTTATGCACCTATGGGTGCCTAGACCATTACATCCGATTTCTGTGCGCGTTTTTAGTTGCAAGGGTAGCTTACTTGATCCTTTTCCTTCGTGATGTCATCGCTATTTAACAATCATTTTTCGCCATATATTTAGGCTTTATGATCTTCGCCTGAGATTATGTCTACAGTATGCGCCCTTTCTGACTATGTGAGGTCGTTCCGGATTAAGAACATTCTCAGCCATTATGAACATACAAGCTTGTCACTCACTCGATCAGGTTTAGGCTGTTTAATTGACCTTTATATGATCTGAGCAATAGTGTTTGGACGTCATCTTACTCTGTGTAGGATGATCGACGTCCGAAAAGTATAGCCCTTCGCCAATGATTCAGTTAGTAAAAATGTTGAATATCTCAACTACATAAGTTGCGAGTTACAAGTTACATAAGAGAAGGATGTAAGCTCGTGCAGTAGTTGTTGTTGTTTGAGGTTGGTGGCATCCATTGAAGTTTGTTTATTAATGTAGTGTCAGGATGGCTGGTGAGTGTCATGATGAGCAGTGTCTAATATATACTGTTATACCAACGAAAGTGACAAAGGCCGGCATATCTGTTGCGGTTCACCTTTACTGTAACACATCTGACTTCACATACGTTAGTCATACATTATAGGATATTTAATTGTACCATCTTTTTTTTTCCCGATCCAGAAGCACTTGAGCTGAAAGCTCTTCGGCTCGGTGCTATGGACATCGTATCCCTTCGGTTCGGTGCCACGAACACCGTGAATCTGGGGAATCTGTGCTTTTCTGCCAGTCCGCGGAATTAAACCCGCACAAACAGAGGACTAGTCACCCGCCGTCCAATGCGCTACGAACACGCTAGGCAGGCGGGCATTTGTACCATCTAACGCCATCCGTCTGTGCTAGCTACTCTCTCATCTTCACTATCGCATAGTACTCTTGTTGTCAACCTATGTCGAACTATTATTATGTTGTCGTTCTTTGTGTCGTGTTCTTACTAATAGTCTGCAATCTTTGGTGTGCAACTGTTTTCTAATTTGTAAAACTACAGTACTTTGTGAACTACGTGTTTTGCCAATCAAATAGTTTTACTGCAGTCTCATCTATATTGTAACTTCATTTACTGGGGCAGTTGTTGTATCTGACTCTCAGTCGATGCTTCAAAGATCCAGAAGGGCAGGTTTCGGTATGAGTGGATGTCGTCTATAGAAGTTTCTAACCTCCAGCGGATTACGTGGATATACTGTCCTGGGCATGCGGGTGTTTACGGTAATGAGAGAGCGAACAGGCTTGCATCAGCAGCATTGATTGTTGGGGAGTTGAAGATGGATAAGGGGATATTCTTCGGTCTCTTCGAGACTCTCGTTGGATGAGGACACTAAAATCGATGTTGAATCGATCAAGCGATTTAAGCAGTTTGGAGTTACCCGTTGTTCAAGTCGAACTGGATGCCTTAGAGGCAGAGTGAGAGGTGTGTTTAATCAGCGAGCCACAGGAACCATCAGTATGCATAGTCTTCGATATCTGTTGGGGAGACTGAGCACCTATGGGTCTGCCCGGAGTGCAATGACGTCAGTTTAGTAACCAATAACCAATAACTATATTGTAACTGTTTTCTATGCTGTCAGGCTTATTGTCTTTCCTTTGTACTGTCGTCGACAGTTCGTCATCTCAGTATAGAAGGAAATCTATATCCTTCTACAAAATGGGGGTCTCTGTGGCTGAGTGGTTAAGCTCTTTGCCTTGCGAGTCGAAGGTCGTGGGTTCGGACCGCGTCGTTGTGTTCACGAGTGCAGTTTTTTTCCAGAGACTCCTTGGATTGTTGCCGGAGCTATGGAGCTGGTGCTTTGTGCAATACTCTCGGCAGGTGCCTTGCCATTTTTGCGGAGAGGGACCTAGCCATATGGCTTAAAACCTTATGCAGTGAAGTCAATTTTTCGGCTTTAAAATCCTTTAAACCCTCGTACACAATGATGGAGATTTGGAGAAATCAGGAGTCTGGGAATAGTAATTTTCAAGGTAGTTAGTATGGAGAGAGTGCCCGCCTGTCCAGCGTGTTCGTAGCGCGTTGGACGACGGGTGACAAGTTCCCTTTGAGTGCGGTTCAATTCCGAGGCTGGTAGAAAAGCTAAAGGTTCTCCAGATTTACGGTGTTCGTGGGACCGAACCGAAGGGTGACGATGTCCATGGCATCGAGCCGAAGAGCTTGCAGCTCAAGTGCTTCTTGATCGGGGAAAAAATAGTACGAGAGTATGATTGATTAATTGATAAGCCCATCATCATTGCACTTCGATAAGTAACCATATGTGCTCTGATCTCTTTCTTACACAGGAAGTTCTTATCGACAGTGCATAAACTCTGTAGCACTGGCGAGTGTCCCCAATGTAATTTAGAACATGGTTAAATATGTTGTAGGTTATTGTTTATTTATTACTAAACTGACGTCATTGCACTCCGGGCAGACCCATAGGTGCTCAGTCTCCACTAACAGATATCGAAGAGTATGCTTACTAATGGTTCCCATAGCTCGCTGATTAAATATCTTGTAGGAATTTAAAAAAAAAAATATTTTAAATGAATTGTTCTCGATTCTAGATTTTCTAGATTTTAAACTGCCAAGGTTTCTTTTACGTGATCAAATTCTTTGTTTGTTTGTTTGTTTGTTTGTTTGTTTGGTAGGTATAGAAACAAAAATCCTCTTGAAACCAACACACGCTCTTGTTAACCGACGAACGAGTCTTGTTGGTTATATTCGAGCGTGTAAGTTATCAAACGTAAAAGATAACAATGATCTCTTTATGAAGAATCAATATTTATATATTTATATTGACAATTTATTAATATCCCATACATACCCCTAGAGATCTCCCTCTCTTTATCTCTCTCCTCTCTCTAACCTGTTACGCCCCTGGCGCTTATAGTTAGTTAGTTTGCTCCTTTCGTGCCAAAGGCGGCACATAGGGCAGAGGTTTTAGATCTCCATGTGATACGGTTCGTTGCTAGCAGTTGGAGATCTTGTATGGTTTTACATCCCAATAGTTTACTTTCTTGTTGGATGGTTCTTCGAAGAGTGGTCTTTGGTCTTCCAGTTTTCTTTTCCCAACTGGTGACCACATAAGGACTTGTCGATTTAGTCTCTTTTCGTCTGATCTAAGAACATGACCAAAATATTTCCACCTTCTTTTGCTTATATTTGATACGGGTTGTTGAAATTATTCTGTTTTGCTCGGGCATATGACATTCTGGACATATATTTTTTTAATTCCTGGCGCTTATGGCAGAAACATATATACACCGTTTTCTCTATTCTTGTCTGCTCTCTGTATTGTGTTCCAGTTTTGATTCATTTCTTTCAGTTCTTGTTTTACTACTCTTCTCCAGGCCGTTTTGAATCTTTCACGTTTTTCGTTTACCCTCTGGTGTACATCACAGTGCAGTTTTCGTGATAGAGTTAGTCTACATGCGTATCACTTGTCCGATCCATCTCCAGAGTCTATTTTTGGATGATCTCTTGCTGACACTGCAAACGGTTCTTGGTTAGAGATCATATTTTTGGCTTTGACCACTTCCAGGGCACATGAGACAATGACTCTTTTTGTTCTTTATGCTCGTGAATAGGTATTCGTTGCTGTTTTTCGAAACAGCATTTTTGTTTTACAGGATAGGATTTTAGTCACAAGATAACCCCCGAGTGTCGCTGTAGCGTAGTTGTTAGTGAACTCGCTTCTCAAGGCTGGTGGTCTGGGTTCAGCTCCCGCAATGCGTGGAATTTTTCCCTACCGCGACGGCTCTCAGGTCGACCCTGCCTCAACTGGGTACCAGACATGCTCGGGGAAAATAAAGCGGCCGGCGTGATGCTGACCACATCACCCATCGTGTGCCGACGGTCAATGAAAATACAGGCCTAACACTGTATTGACCTATATACCACGAGGTATGAACGTGTCCCTTTACTTTTACTCCCCCTTCCCGCATAGAAAACCAGGAAGCCATATTTTGTCTTCTCCCTTCTTAGTGACATTTACGAACTGGGTGACCCACTCAGAAACATAAATTCTCTCCATCAGAGCCCACTGTATTATTGAAGCAGGCACGTCTCTCCAACACTACAAGGTAAGTGCCTTACAATGAGGTTCTACAGAACCGAAGTGTTCCAGACCTGAAACATTATCAATGTATTCTTTATTGTATGTAATATCTTTCTCAGACATGTTGTATGCAAGGTTGACGAGTTTGAACATAGCTTACCCAGACACAGTTCCCCTCTAACAACGCCCCTGATTTGGAGAACATATCAACAATTACTTACAATTCATATCAAAAAGTCGAAACATTTTTTCCACGAATGCTTGCTCGTCTTTGTACCGGTTGTGCCTCGCCATCAAACGATAGAAGGATGAATAATTTTTGTCTGCAAATCTTTTCACAACCGGAGATCTATGATGGTCGTCTTCTGAAAATAATAATAATAATAATTGTAAGTAAATAGGTAGAGTTGTGGGCTTAACGCTACTGAGCTCGATCACAACCCAAGAGTACCTGGTTCAAACCTCACAGCGGGTAATTTGGAAGAAAATTTGATCCCGTGGATTTTACGAACGGTAAAAATAGACCTCACCGTTCAGAAAGCAATGACAAATTAAATGAAATGAAAATCGCGGCATATCCTTTACAGGATGTTGCCATTAAATTAACCACAGTAAACAGAGTCGTCGATTTTCTAGGCACTAGTTATACGTTCAGTAGTTTGCCATTGTTTTCTGAACAGTGAGGTCTATTTTTACCATTCGTAAAATTCTACGGGAAACAATTTGCTTCCAAACTGCCAGCCGCGGTTTTTGAACCAGGTAGCTTGGGTTGTGATTGATAAACTACTGAACGTATAAGTGGTGCCTAGAAAACCAACGACTCGTTTACTGTGGTTGATGACTAAGTCCTGTGAAGGATATACCACGATCTTTATTTCAGATAGATTTTTTCCGATCCAGAAGCACTTGAGCTGAAAGCTCTTCGGCTCTGTGCCACGAACACCGTAAATCTGGGGAACCTGTAGTTTTTCTGCCAGTCCCCGGAGTTGAACCCGCACTTACAGAGGACTAGTCACCCGTAGTCCAACGCGTTACGAACACGCTGGGCACGCGGGCATTTCAGATAGATAAACCCTTTCACCTACCACGAGAAATACGGTGTTAGATCCGTACTTATTCATTGAAGAAATCGGCACACACTGGTTGAAGTAATCAACATTCGTACCGGCTTTCGTTACGTCTCGTTGCTTTGCCTGTATCCAATTTGAGGTCGGCTCGACCACAGCCAACTCTAGATAACTAGGCCAGACAACTGACCGGGGAATCCCTGACGTAGATCAGAGAAGGGGGCTGGAATCTATATATGCTTGATAAAACACTGCAAGCTTTTTTGCAATTTTACTCAATTCTGCGAGTCTATGGTTATTTATTGGTGAAAAATATTCATAATTTTAATATTCCTTATTGTTAAACTGAACTTGTTACATAATATAACTTTGAGTTAGCATTTTGTGTTGATTTTAAAATGAATTCGTCTATATACACCAAAACTGGAATGCGATGTCACGTGGTGTGGTTGTGGTCTGATTTCCCATAATTCTTACCTAAGTGCGAAGGCCCATAAGTTTATAGTTGGCTCTGGCTCGACTCGAGAGCGGTTATGGTTGGACAAAATTACGTTTTATCTATGGAACTGAACCCGGACCCCGCGTATAAGAAGTGAGTGCCATAACCACGGCTGCAATATAATATTAGAAGTTAAATACTAGACATATAATCATTATCATCAGGTGCCATGCTGGCTTACGTAGGCGATCATGGATCTACACAAATCTCTGTCTTTGGTGTTTGCTACCAACTCAGATGTTGACGCTCTACCGTGCCATGAAGTCAGGCTATCCAAAATGTTCTCTCTCTGTCTTCCTCCGTCTCGTCTACCCTCGATTTTACCGGTTGTCATAATATGTTCTAAGCCCCTCCTCATCCTCATCACATGCCCGAAAAATGATGACTGCTTCTTTTTTATGTTGATGATAAGCTTTCTCTTTGTCTTGATTTCACTCCGCCCGCGTGGTGCCGGGGCCCGCAATGGAAGAAAAGAATAGTACCACTGCAACCTACAATGCATGTTGTAAGAGGTGACTGATGTAGGCCCTAGGGATGCTACCCTAGTAAATGAAAAACAGCGCAGAAATCGGATGTGCTGGCTTATTTATAGACGCATAACTGGCACAACGTACAATCGCTCTTAGACTCAGATCACATACAAATCACACATAGTGGTTGACAAGTGGTCGATATGGAGCGTTCAAAGAAGATCTCATTCAATACCTCAACATTAGTCATTTTAGCAGTCCATGGGATTCTCATCATTCTTCTGTAAAACCCCATCTCTGTGGCCCTCAGAGAGTTTTCCTATATGTAACTTAGTATATATTATTAGTATAATTAAGTACTATAGTCTGTCCATTAATTCGTGAGCACGTTTGAAACTGATTTTCTCGAAAACTACCTGTTGGATCTCAGTGATTTTTTGCATACAGCCTTAGAATATCCATGACGCTAAAATAAAGCTAACCAGTAGTTCATAGATGCTACGGATTTTGCACATCGGCGAATTCCTTTGATCTTTTATGACAATTGCAAATCTGAGGGCTCAAATTTTAGATTTTACAGTAATCCCTAGAATGTGTCCATGTCAATTCTATTCATAGGTGTATCTCCATATTAACTTGATAGGTCAAGTAATTAATTGTGTTGCCCTTTATGTGCAATCGTGAACTTGGATACAATATGCAACAGTTAGTCCTCCCCTTCGGTCACCATTAGACCCCAGGGTGTCTTAACTTCACCACAAATTGTATGATGGTAGACGCATTTGGATATGGAAATGTATACGTTGCTATTTCTCAGTCTGTAATCAAAATATGATTTGTATCATTCCGAATCTGACGATTCCATGAGGTTGATAATTGTTACTGGCTGGACAAATTGTAATCCATCTCGGTGCCAGTACTCGTCTTCCTCTCGGAGCACATGTTTAACACACTTCTTCCAGAACTGCATGTCTATCATTGAGAGGGACTCACGTGTCAGAACCTCAACATCACACATTTTAAACGTCCTGTTCTGTTCGGCAACTTGCCCTTTTACTTTAGCCCAGACAAGCTCTATCGGATTGAGGTGATCATGATATGGAGGTAGTCGCAAAGACGTGTGGCCGTATTCCGCAATGATTTTGTCAATATGAAACACCTTTGTCTTATTTGTCATCCTCACCAGGTGCAACAACTCGGGTTTCAAATATGTGTCATCGAAGCTGACATTTTCCTTAGCAAGCCAAGTCCTAATTTGATCTTTTGTATTTGATGCAGTTGGTACTTTGTCTTCCGCTGATACTGCGTTGTGATAGGATGCATTATCCATTACCAAGCATGATGGTCTGTTTAGAATTGGAAGTAGATCTTTCTCCATCCAGTGCCTGAAAATATGTCCATTCATTTCTGTGTGGTAGTCCCTACCGTCGGTACTTTTGATTGGAAAATAAGTCCAGCGTCATGGACAAGACCTTCTTCACTGCTTCCTGCATGTGTTAGTATAATACGCTGGCCTTTGCTGCTTGGTATTTTTCTTTTCTGTTCACCGTCTACTGATTGCCATTCTTTAGCATTGGTGTGGTGAGCATTGACCCAGGATTCGTCCAAATATACAATATCATAGCCTTGCCTCCACCGCTCACGGATCTGCCTCAGGTATTTACTTCGGGCAGCAATTAAATGTGACTTTTCACAAATAATATTCCTGCCGCCTATAGTTTTTCTGAAGGTGAAGCCGGCGGCTCTTACAATTTTCCATAGAGTACTTTTAGAAATGTCTATGCTGCAATCTGATTGCAGTTTTAATTTCAGTTTCCTGAGAGTAACAAGTTGATTTGTCGCAAACATTTTCAAGAGCTCCCGTCTTATGACATCTATGTCAAAGTCGTCAATTGTTCTTTTCCTTCCTTGCTTGACATTAGTGCACTTTGTGTCCTGTTTAATCCATCGGGAAAAGGATTCTCTATTCAGACCAAGCGCCAGTTGCGTTCGTTTCTCAGGGTTATGAATATCGCAATATAGATGACCTCTCTTAGATTCCCTACGGAAGTGTTGGTATAGTAAAACTGTAACCTTCTGCATTGTTATAAATGTGCACTTCAGACTCATTATGAATGTGATATCAATGTCAGTTTTGATAAGCCAACAAATATGATACAATAGCTTCATACAAATAGCGAGATACACCTATGACTATACAACGGTATCCCAATTATAACGTCATATGCTTTCCGCTTTCAAAGTCGACTGGGTTAGGTGCACGGGAATTCGTGAAATTGTTGCGTACTCACGATTTGTCAATGTTACCATAATGTATTTTTAGAACAACGCGTCTGTGTACCGTAGATCTGTTACTATTGTGTACAATCCGGTGAGGTTGATTTTAATATAACCTGAAGAAGAAATATTTCAAACTACATCAAATTTTCTTGGAAAACAAATATTTCTCTAGCGTCATGGATATTCTAAGGCTGCTTGCAAAAATCACTGAGATCCAACAAGTAGTTTTCGAGAAAATCAATTTCAAACGTGCTCACGAATTAATGGACAGACTATAGCATGTCTGTTACAGTACGTCGCTCTCATCACCGCCTGCCTGAAAAACTGCTGTCTCTGGCAACTTCTCATACCTTCTTCAGCATCATGTTCAATGTTTCTTTGATGTCCTGCTGCCACCTTCGTAATGGTCGTCCCCTGCTTCGTACTCCACGTACCATGCCTTCTACCACAGTTCTCTTCAAACAACAAAGTCCCAAATTAAAAGTAAAGTTACCGCTTTTCATACCTCGAGGAAGTGGCGGCTCGTCATTAAGGGTCAGTGGGACCGGGCCACACCAAAAATAAAGTGTAACATGTATTTATTATTTTATATTTTAAATATATCCTAACCGAAACCATGATTTTTCCGAAAATGTCTTTCTGGCCCCACCAACAAAACTGATCACGAGCCGCCACTGCCTCGAGGTATATTGGGTAATACGATGTTAGGTCCATATTTTTCATTGACCGTCAGCACACGATGAGTGATGTTGTCAACATCACATCGGCCGCCTT
This sequence comes from Arion vulgaris, assembly GCA_020796225.1. Lineage (NCBI taxonomy): Eukaryota > Metazoa > Mollusca > Gastropoda > Stylommatophora > Arionidae > Arion > Arion vulgaris. The sequence goes on from CM036761.1 coordinate 9,858,731, forward strand.
TATTTTCCAGTGCTTTTCCTAATACACAATTGAGGCTGAATCGACCATAAAGCGGTTATGATTGGAAAAATATTCCACATCCTCTGTGGAATTGAACCTGGACCACTAATCTAAAATGTGAGCTCACAAACAACTACTCTATTGCGGCTCTCTGGACAAAGATCATCATCATCAAGTTGCGTATCCTTTATAAGACGTTGCTCTCTTTGCAGCACATCTGAAATTCACTCTGTCTCTAGCCAGTTCACCCACTTCGTCGATGGTCATATTCTTGGTTTCTTTAATATCTTGTAGCCATCTTCTTCTTGGTCTGCCTCTGCGTCCTGGGACACTGCCCTCTACAACGACCATTTAATCGAAATGTCGTCCTTGTGTATATACACTCATTTGTAAATCTGCACTTCAACTAAATTTATTTCCATTTTTCTTTTATCATCCATCCACTTCTCGAAATTGAGTTCAAAGTTCAAGCTTAACTTGATGACACCTTCAGGCTAAAAGTGGTAGGAAAAAGAGCACACAAAAAATGGTGTTGTTATAAATAATTTCTACTTATAAATAATCTACATAGAATAATTTCTACTTATAAACAATCTACGTAGAATAATGTCTACTTATAAACAATCTACGTAGAATAATGTCTACTTATAAACAATCTACGTAGAATAATTTCTACTTATAAATAATCTACGTAGAATAATTTCTACTTATAAACAATCTACGTGGAATAATTTCTACTTATAAATAATCTACAAAAAGAATAATTTCTAACTGCTATTTCTATTATCTTCTTCTTCTTGCATTTGCTGAGGTATGAATTCAAGAGTGGTCAGGGCGCCTGGAATGTGCTTCTGTCTGATTTTCCCCAGTGGTACGGGCCCAAATTTTGGGGTAAAAGGAAATGTACCACTGTTACACTGTTGCAATATGACCCACTGCCGAGTATTGCAAAAAGCACGAACTTCGTAGCTCCAGACAACAATCTATCTCTGGACAACTGCTCGTGAAAAACAAATTGCGATTCGGACTCGAACCCGATTTTCGACTCACGGAAACGCAACCATTAGCCCCAGAGACCATATATAAATAGGGCACAACAAGCGCACACAAGTTTGCTAATCCATAACTACTAGATTGCAAGAGTTTGATTACAGACTGGAGTGACAAGAAAACAGCATAATAGGAATATGAGTAGGTTCATCACTCAACATCGAACTGGTACGGTCAGTTGTTGGATGCTGTTGGAGATATTGCGAAGGAGATCACAGCACATATGGACATATGGGGAGTGCAATGACGATATTCCAAACTGAAACAAGGTTTATTTAAACTAAATCTGTAATGAGCAAAACACAAGCCCCAAAAAACTACATGTGAAATGCGATGGCTATGAAAAGTTATCAATAACACCAGAAAAGACAAGAGTCAGCAATATCAACATAAGAAAGAAAGTTGGGACAGAACCTTGCTTGAATTACATTGAGAAACAAAGAATGAAGTGATTTGACCACTAAATAGGAATGCAACCAAACTCAACAGTATACAGAGTCTTCTACAGCAGAATATCAGGAAAGAAGACCACGAACAAGTTTGTTTGATGGAATAGCTGAATCCTGTCAAAAAGGAAAAACTAACTATCACCAGCGCCGGATTAGCCTAGTAGCAGAAGTAGCAAATGCTACGGGCCCCGCGCTTCTAGGGCCCCGCGCCTATGTGACAGATGAAAATTGAAAAAATAACCAGATGTTATATCAAAAACACGCAAGCTGTCTGAATTTTAAAATGTCGTGTGTGATGATGCTGAATCCAGAGAAATCGAAGCAGAAAATACAGAAGACGTGTCTCACTGTGTAGTAGATGAAAGCAGTGCTATAGAAGAATCATCATTACCAAAATTACCATTAAGATCAGCAACTCTTCCCGATTTAGCCACATTTTTCACAAGACAAACTGAAATCGAATGTACAGAAAGTCCTTCCAATTTAGCCATATCATCTTCAAGCCAAAGAGAGGCAGAAAGCACAGCACATGCTTCTAATGAAGCAACGTCTTCTACAAGCCAAAAACACAACGAAAGTATAATGTACTCCATCGATATTGGTGAATGGCCAAACAATTTCAATCGAGATTATTGGATTGTGAAAGAAAGTAGCGAAGTGCAACATATGAACAGTGATTTCATGTCTTAAAAAAAAACATACGATAAAGTAAACAATCCACGATTTTGTCGAAAGTCGTTTTTCACATACACACATACACCGACAAACAAAACTCACGTGAGAGATTGGTTGTGTTATACAGAAACTAAAGACAACTGTTCTGTTTTGTTTGCAAAGTTATTGATTTAGGCTGTACCATAGAGTGACTGGTGTATTTGGAATACTCCGGCAGTTAAAATATATTACAGCAGAAGAGATCTTGAAAAGAACTCCAAATATTGTCAGCTCTTACCAAGAGGATTTGGAAGAAATCCTAGGCGACGAACTTGTGCAGTTCGTTGAACTTCTTAAAACTAATGTAGCTGCTGCTATTAGCAATGAAAAGTATGGGGCCCTTGAACTGCAATTTTATAAACTTATAATGGAAAATTTATTAGAGTCGTGTTTCCCAAATGTAGAAATAGTCTTACGAATTTACTTGTTTTTAATGATTACTAACTGCAACGGAGAGCGTTCTTTTTCAACATTAAAGCGTATCTTCTTCTTCTTTGCGTTCATTCTTTACGACCAATTTTAATCACTCTTTGTGATATGTTTGATCTTTGCCAAGAACGTGTATACGTTGCACATTGGTTTGGTAGGCCCCTAAACGCATAAGACTTCTACATGTTTAGGACACATGCATCCGATTTCACCCAACCCTCCTTAGTCGCCTCTTACGACATGCGTGTTAGGTAACGGTGGTTCTATTCTTTAAATCCCAAATTTGGGCCCCGGTAACCACTCGGGCGTTTAAAGCGTATAAAAAGTGAGTTCAGGAACATGATGGGACAAGATCGTCTAAATAATCTCACCTTAATGAACATTGAATGTAATTTACTTAGAGACATTGATTTGTCTAGTATTATCTCTAAATTTGCTCACATTAAATCGAGACAAGTTTGTTTGTAAAAGTTGTGTTTTATTTTATTATCATACAAAACCTAGGGCCCGCGCTACAATTTGCTACGGGCCCCGCGCTACAATTGCTACGGGCCCGCGCTAGCCTAATCCGGCACTGACTATCACATAAGCCACTAGAGTAGCGCAAGACACAAACAGAAAACTACGACACTGGGCAACAACCAGGTAGCAGTGTGACGACAAAAGAAGAAGAAGAATTTGTAACAATCGACACAGAATACTCAACATAAAAGTTACAAGTAACAAACTGCTCAAGACGCTCTATTAACTGACACCAAAAAAGTATTTAAAAAGCTGTCACTATTTAGACAGACACATCTTTCACATGTCCGCGGGCCATTTAAATTTGCATTTTTGATGAAGTTAGAAGTTTGTTTCTGAGAAGCTTTGGGAAAAGTATGACGTTGAATTCTGTTCTCTATAACTTGATTTTGTTGAATGGTGTAGCGATCTAAACTGGTATGCGTTTGTCTAGAAAATGAAATGGTTGGCGTGTTTGATAGAGCAGTGTAAGGGATGTTTGTTAGCTGAGTGGGTGTTGGATCAAATCTGGGCGTAACAGTCTGGATTTAGAAATGTGTGTAGAAATATAGGTTATGTTGACCCGTGGAATGGATAAGTCTGGACGTGTGGGCTGAGGTTTTCGTCTGTGTGGTAATTCTTCTGTAACACTTATATTCAAAACCACATATTTTTCCACTGCTTTGTTAAATGTCCATGCTTCACATCCACACTGACAATATGCATGCTCTTGGTATTCCAATCTTTGTTTTCTTCAGTTTAATTCCATACTGCTTTTAGTTGACCACTTGTTATAGCATTTGTAATGCCATATTTGCTCTTGTCATTTCCTTGATTATATTTATATCTCTTGTTAACAGTGAAACCGAGATATTCAAAACTAGTTACATTTTATTTTTGCTATCCGTTGATAAAACTATTCTTTGTCATGTTTGTTTTATCAATTGTTATTACCTTCATTCTTTTTTTTGTGTGGCCACATTGAGATGTAGATTTTGTTTTTCGCTTATCTCCTGCACTTATATTATTAATTTCTCAATCCGGTTTTTTTTTGGCGATGTTGACAGTAACATTGTATCGTCAGCATATCTTAGTTCAGGTATTAACTGGTTTCCTAAGTCCGACGAGGGAACTCTCCTGACAACACAGTCGGGCTTTTGGCCGTCATCAGTTTTTGTTTCGATCCAGAAGCACTTGAGCTTTCAGCTCTTCGGCTCGGGGCCATGGACATCGTAACCCTTCGGTTCGGTGCCACGAATACCGTAAATCTTGAGAATCTGGGGCTTTTCTGCCAGCCCGCGGAATTGAACCGTACTCACAGAGGGCTTGTCACCCGTCGTCCAACGCACTACGAACACGCTGGATAGGTCAGAAATCAGATTTGTTAGTAGAATCTACTATTCCCCGCGTTGGGCTCTTCTTCAGTGTGTTAGTAGAGTCCTCATAGCCTGGGGGCCTCACCAACGTATCTTGTTTCTATTATGTTATATTCCATATTACTGTGAAGGTTATCGAGGCATCTTCTTGAAAGTTAGTCTGCCATTGCTTTATTTCCTGGCAGTGATCATACTGACCCATGCCTGTAGCCATTGTCTCTATTACAGAGATCCTCTGTCTATCGTCGTCGTTTTGAGGAGACCATAACCAATGACACCCTGTCGGCTCATCCCCCACCTTCTTGTACGGCTTGTCGTTACTCTGACGGGGGCCTCTTTTTCTTCTTCTTCGAACGTTCTATATCGACAACTTGTTAACCCTTAACCATTGGGATATTGGGATTTCGATCATTTATGATCGATGTAACATGCCTATTTAAGTGGCCATCATTTTTTATCCATTTTGCATTTAAGTTGGTAAAATTTATGTTATCTAAAGCAGAATATATGATGATCTAATTAAAAATTATAAAAAAAAACTAATTATATATTTTTAGATGTCTAATCTCGTTGACTGGAGCACACCTCATTTCACACTTGCCATTTTGTAGAAACGTCCAAATTGCTCCGGCCAAAAATCCCCAAATATGTGATAAAATGGATTCTAATAACTCAGATTACTGTCCTGATGAAGACACCATTGATTCTTGAAATATCTATGCTTGGGTCAGATGAACATTCTGTGCCTGTGTCACTTTGAGTCTATTTGCAGGATGCCCGATAACTTTTTCCTGATTATTTTGTCTATCAAATATCATTGCGTAATCATATTTTTGTTCAATAATATCTTTTACTTGCAACGTTTAGAAATTATATACCTATTGAATGTTTCTGTATGCTACTATAAGTGTTAGTTCTTTATAGGCTGCTTGCTAGACCAATTCGACATCATTTTCTCTTGAAGACGATATTTATTGACTTTTTTCTTTACAATATGAAAATATTGAATATTATAAATTTCATGATTACTGCCTTTCATATTTCCCAAACATGCTTAAATTCATATATGTTTTGCAAATATGAAGACTTTAAAAGATTGTAATAAAAGATTCCATTATATTCGTCATACTTATTTTTTCCTTCTTTGTGACTGTAACAAAATTTGTCATTTGTAGAATAATCTATTTTTAGACTTTCCATAAGTAGGTCACGGATATCATAAATTACATTACATTTATGTTAAAACTACATATCCTGATAGCCCATCCAATTAGCTTTCCAACCATATATAACATGCCTATTTTCAATGCAAAAAATTTGTATGGTTGCTAAATATAGAGCAGGGCATCAAAAATATCGAAAAACCTTAAAAACCTGCCAATGGTTAAGAGTTAAACAACTCTTTGTGATCTGTATGTAATCTGAACCTATTTGCCCGTCTGCCCAGCGTGTTCGAAGCGCGTTGGACTACGGTGACTATCCCTCTGTGTGTGCGGGTTCAATTCCGCGGGATAGCAGAAAAAGCCACAGATTCCCCAGATTCACGGTGTTCGTGGCACCGAACCGAAGGGTCACGATGTCCATGGCACCGAACCGAAGAGCTGAAAAGCTCAAGTGCTTCTGGGTCGGAGAAAAAAACAAAATCTGAGCCTAAGCGCGATTGTAAGTTGTGCCAGTTATGTGCCTACAAGTAGGCCTGCACATCCAATTTCTGCGACGCTTTTTATTTACTAGGGCGGCTTCCCTGTGCCCCTACCTCAATCGCCTCTTACGACAAGCCTTTTAGGTCGCAATGTTACTATTTTTGTTTCCCGCTAGGACCGGCAACAACGGTGTGCTGGGTGACTAAACGTGTTCTCCATCTTGCCCAAGGGCGTCCGTAGACTAGAGGAGGGAAGAAAACATCTTACATCTCTATTTGACAGAGGTGTTGTTCTTATATTTCAACTCCATCAAAAAATATATTGTTTCCCATATCTATTTTAACATTCATTAAATTCTTTTACCAAACCAATGTGCAACGTATACACGTTCTTGGCAAAGATCAAACATATCACAAAAGTGATTAAAATTGGTCGTAAAGAACGAACGCAAAGAAGAAGAAGAAGATTAAATTCTTTTGTAAATGTACATACTCAGTGGCGGCTCGTAGTCATTTTACCCAGTGGCGGCTCGTAGTCATTTTTCTTGGTGGGGCCAGACACACATTTTCAGAAAAATCATGGTTTTTGGAGTATTTACTATTATTTATCTATTCCGGAAAGTTTTCCCTTTCGATTATTGGTGGGGCCAGGCCCCACTGGCCCTTAATGACGAGCCGCCCCTGTACATACTGTAGACACTCCATGTTAACCGGAATTCGAGCAACCCCACTAAAAAATCGAATAATGCACTTTGAACAAAAATTAAAATACAGTAAAAATTAATCTCTTTTTCTGATCCTGTTTCAGATTTGCGTAATGCTCTCAGCAGGTGGCGTGCCACTTCTCCGGAGGGTGACCCAGCCGTATAGGGGAATCCTAGTGCAATGAAGACAATCCTTGCATTTTGACCTCTTTATCAGTAAATCCTGATGAGATGTCTACCCAGTAAACTCTCCACCCTTACAGTAGCAGTGCTTATGTGTGTATGCATGTGTGGGTTTTTTTTCCCTAAGGTACTTGAAGTAATAGAAAACATTTCATGAAATGGAAAACAGGAGTCTCTGTGGAGTAGAGTTTAGTTGTTCGTATCTCATGCCAAAGGTACCAGGTTAGCTCCCTCGTGAAGCCATCAGGGTATTTTTTTCCAGTGTTCTTAGATCTTAGTGTAGGTGAGGTTAAGTTCCTAGTTCTAGCGAAGACGTGAGATAAATCTTAAGTTCCACGTTAAATTTGAGCATGTAAAAGAACCCTTGGCAGTTTAAAATCGAGAAGAGCAGGCTGGAAAGCCGCTGGCCGGGCAAAATTCATTAGAAAAGATTTAAAATGAAATTCCTACATAAATATATATCTTAGGAAGATGGAAAAGGAAGCGGAAGAAGGAAAAGGAAGAAGGAATAGGAAGAAGAAAGAAAAGGAGGAAGTAAGGAAATGAAAAGGAAGAAGAAGGGAAAGGAAGAAGGAAAGGGAAGAAGAAGGGAAAGGAATGTAGTAGGGAGAGTACTCCCCTTTTTATAGTGAGTTTACTCCTTGACTTTCATAAATGCTGACACCATTTGTAGTAGGGTGAGTTTTTATTGTAGTGATGATGGTAGTATCTTATAATGGTATACTGAACAATTTATTGACAAACAATGTCTTGCAGACTCCATATATATTTATTTGGTGATGTTATTCATGAGTAAACAAAAACACCTCCATCCACGTTCAGTGATTATATCGGTCTCCCTATGTTGTCACTACGTCGCTAAGCAGTACTAACCAATCTACGTCAAACTAGTCACGTTCTAGTGCTGCTATTCTGTTCGTAGTGTGCAGCTTTGGTGTGCATACACTACAGTCTCTACCTACATCGTTTCCCCTATCTATCTATAGCTACCTGTCTAGTCTGTTAACTGCTACCTTGGAGTTGGGGAACGGTCATGCACAGTCCTAGTACAGGAAGAAGAAGGTACAGGAAAAGGAAGATGAGGCCAAGGAAGCTGAAGAAGGGAAAGGAAAAGGAAAAAACAGGAAAGGGAAATGGAAGAAACAGAAAAAGCAGAAGAAGAGGAGACGATGAAGTAGAATGGAAGACGGAAGAAGGATGATCAAGAAGAAAGGAGAAAGTAAGTAAGAATGAAAAAGAAAAAGAAAGAAAGCATCCACTAAGCATGGGCGGAAAGCATCCACTAAGCATGGGCGTCAGACACGACAAGAACCTGGCACCACCAGTCTGAGCACTTGTCTAACCTTGCTGGCACGATCTATTTCTTCAAGATTACTGTAACTAAATTCTTCAACATTTTATACTTACTCAAACCACACATTTGTCATATTGTCAATTAGAAACAAGTTTACAGAAATAATAAACACACAAAAGCTAACAAAATAATGATAACTTTAATTACAGATATACTTGAAGTGTGTCTAAATACAAGAAAAATAATCAAGCCAAGTTTGAATTTCGCTTGAAATTGACAAAATTTAAAAACAAAAGAATATGTGTGAAATTTAATTTAAAATAAATAAGCTATTGAGTAGGGTTGCCAGATAGCAAAGGTGAATGGGTAAACAAGATTAGCTATGAATGATTTAAATTAGGAGGATCACAGGTGTTGGTTAAACGTGAGAATAATTCTTTGAAATTAGCTCAAGTTGTTTAAAAAAACCTGGTTAATGTTTGGTAACTTTTGGTGATTTCCATTAATGTTTTTTGAAAATTTTTATTTCTAGATGCGTTCTTCCACTTTCATTCACGCTGTTGCTTCCACTTTCATTCACGCTTTGGTTTCCACTTTCATTAACACTGTGGTTTCCACTTTCATTCACTCCGTGGTTTCCACTTTCATTCACACTGTGGTTTCCACTTTCATTCACACTGTAGTTTCCACTTTCATTCACACTGTGGTTTCCACTTTCATTCACACTGTGGTTTCCACTTTCATTCACACTGTGGTTTCCACTTTCATTCACCTGTGGTTTCCACTTTCATTCACATTGGTTTCCACTTATTCACGTGTCCACTTCATCAGTGGCTTCCACTTTCATCCACGATGTGGCTTCCACTTTCATCCACGATATGGCTTCCACTTTCATCCACGATATGGCTTCCACTTTCATCCACGATATGGCTTCCACTTTCATCCACGATATGGCTTCCACTTTCATCCACGATATGGCTTCCACTTTCATCCACGATATGGCTCACTTCATCCAATGGCTTCCCTTTCATCCACGATATGGCTTCCACTTTCATCCACGATATGGCTTCCACTTTCATCCACGCTGTGGCTTCCACTTTCATCCACACTGTGGTTTCCACAAACACACAAAGAAACTCACCGAGAGACTGAACTAAATGGTGAAGATCTGGCACTCTTTGAGATGGTGGCTGTGGTAGGAATGAAGCTGAACTCAACATTGTGGAATACAGCAGTAAGAGGCACCAATATCGCAGCAAACCGTGTAGCATATCTGTAAGATAGAGAATGAAACATATAAGATATATATCCATCCATCCATCTATATATGATTCTATCCATTTATCAATCCATCTATCTATCCATCCATCCATCTATCTATCCATCCATCCATCTATCCATCCGTCCAACCACCAACTCACCCATCCATCTATTAATTCATATATTTATCTACCTATCCATCCATTCAGCCATCCATCCACCCATCCATCCACCCATCTATCCCCTCGTATATTCATGCTTTCATCCATATATCCATCCATCCATCTATCTATTTATCTATATATCCATCCATCTACCTATCTATTCATCCATCCATCTATATATGATTCTATCCATTTATCAATCCATCTATCTATCTATCCATCCATCCATCCATCTATCCATCCGTCCAACCCATCCACTCACCCATCCATCTATTCATTCATAAATCTATCTACCTATCCATCCATCCACCCATTCATCCACCCATCTATCCACTCGTATATCCATGCATTCATCCATATATCCATCCATCCATCTATCTATTTATCTATCTATCTATCCATCCATCTATCGGTCTATCCATCCATCTACCTATCTATTCATCCATCCATATTTCTATCCATTCATCTGTCTATCCCTCCATCTTTTTATCCATCCATCCATCCAATACGTGTTTGCTTTTCTACGACATGTCGAACAAGAGACATCTGGAGTGAGACACCTTATGCGCTTTGTAAAAGGTGGGATTTAGGGCGTCGGTTAATCCATCGATCCTTCGTTTACGTAGTCGTCCTCTGGTTCTGTTGCTGTTGTATCTGCGTGCTATTTATTTTTCTTTGTGCGAGACTGTAATATGGTAAACTAGATACATGTTCGAAACATTTGAATCATATGAAACATCAAGAGAAAGGTTTATTATCTATTGTCTATTCCCAGGTGGAAGATGTAGCTGGCAGTCCACTCTTGCCGTTAAGCGTAGGGATGGGAGCTTTAATTTGCGTTCCAGGGCCAGATGAGTTGCCCATGTTGTGTTATATTCGTGTTTATTTAGTGGAGTTTTAATATTGTCTATCCATCTTTTCTTGGTCTTCCCTTGGCTCTAGAACCTGATCTCTTTTTATTGTATGCTATTATTGGTGGTTGGTTGTATTCCATTCTCATGAAATGTCCAAACCACTGCTTTTGTTGTCTTTCAATGTATGAGAAATAGATGTATGAAATATAGTATGAGAAATAGATGTATGAGAAATAGATGTATGAGAAATAGATGTATGAGAAATAGATATATGAGAAATATATGTATGAGAAATAGATGTATGAGAAATCTTCCTCTTTGCGTTCGTTCTTTACGACCAATTTTAATCACTCTTTGTGATATATTTGATCTTCGCCAAGAACGTGTATACGTTGCACATTGGTTTGGTAGGCCCCTAAATGCATAGACTTCTACACATTTAGGACATGTGCATCCAATTTCAGCCAAAACTTCTTAGTTGTCTCTTACGACATGCGTGGCAGGTAACAGTGGTTCTATTCTTTACACCCCAAATTGGGCCCCGGTAACCACTCGGGCGGTATGAGAAATATATATATATATGACAAACATATTCGTCACAAAATAAACTTTGTCAAACAAGTCGTGTTAGTGGCGATGTCTCAGCGGCTAGTGCTCTGTCTCCTAACATTGGACAACAAATGCAAGTCATCACCTCACACGACACAGATTAAACTCAATCATGAAAATCGTTGCATATCCTTTATAGTCAACCACAGTAAACGAGTCGTTGATTTGCAAGTACCACTTATACGTTCAGTAGTTTGCTATTGCTTTCTGAACGCTGAGTTTAATTTTTTTTACCATTCGTAAAAATCCACGGTAACAAATTTGCTTCCAATCTGTGCGCCGCGAGGTGTGAACCAGGTACTTTTGGGTTGTGGTTGAGCTCATTACCGCTTAGTCACTGGGGCGCACAATATATAATTATGAAATGTACGCTAGTCTTAGTGTATGGATCAGAGTCATGGAAAATAAGTACCATGGCAAGATTTACATAAGAGAATTTGAAAATAAGTACCATGGCAAGATTTACATAAGAGAATTTGAAAATAAGTACAATGGCAAGATTTACATAAGAGAATTTGAAAATAAGTACAGTGGCAAGATTTACATAAGAGAATTTGAAAATAAGTACCATGGCAAGATTTACATAAGAGAATTTGAAAATAAGTACCATGGCAAGATTTACATAAGAGAATTTGAAAATAAGTACAATGGCAAGATTTACATAAGAGAATTTGAAAATAAGTACAATGGCAAGATTTACATAAGAGAATTTGAAAATAAGTACAATGGCAAGATTTACATAAGAGAATTTGAAAATAAGTACAATGGCAAGATTTACATAAGAGAATTTGAAAATAAGTACAATGGCAAGATTTACATAAGAGAATTTGAAAATAAGTACAATGGCAAGATTTACATAAGAGAATTTGAAAATAAGTACAGTGGCAAGATTTACTAGAGAATTGAAAATAAGTACCATGCTAGATTTACATAAGAGAATTTGAAAATAAGTACCATGGAAGATTACATAGAGAATTTGAAAATAAGTACAATGGCAAGATTTACATAAGAGAATTTGAAAATAAGTACCATGGCAAGATTTTTAAGAGAATTTGAAAATAAGTACAATGGCAAGATTTTTAAGAGAATTTGAAAATAAGTACAATGGAAGATTACATAAAGAATATGAAAATAAGTACAATGACAAGATTTACATAGAGAATTTGAAAATAAGTACCATGGCAAGATTTTCATAGAGAATTTGAAAATAAGTACAATGGCAAGATTTATATAAGAAAATGTGAAAATAAGTACAATTGCAAGATTTACATAGAAATGTGAAAATAAGTACAATTCAAGATTTACATAAGAAAATGTGAAAATAAGTACAATGGCAAGATTTACATAAGAAAATGTGAAAATAAGTACCATGACAAGATTTACATAAGAAAATGTGAAAATAAGTACAATGGCAAGATTTACATAAGAAAATGTGAAAATAAGTACCATGACAAGATTTACATAGAAATGTGAAAATAAGTACCATGACAAGATTTACATAAGAAAATGGAAAATAAGTACCATGACAAGATTTACATAAAAATGTGAAAATAAGTACATGGCAAGATTTACATAAAAAATGTGAAAATAAGTACATGGAAGATTTACATAAGAAAATGTGAAAATAAGTACCATGACAAGATTTACATAAGAAAATGTGAAAATAGTACCATGGCAATTTCATAAGAAAATGTGAAAATAAGTACAATGGCAAGATTTACATAAGAAAATGTGAAAATAAGTACAATGGCAAGATTTACATAAGAAAATGTGAAAATAAGTACAATGGCAAGATTTACATAAGAAAATGTGAAAATAAGTACAATGGCAAGATTTACATAAGAGAATTTGAAAATAAGTACAATGGCAAGATTTATATAAGAAAATGTGAAAATAAGTACAATGGCAAGATTTACATAAGAAAATGTGAAAATAAGTACCATGACAAGATTTACATAAGAAAATGTGAAAATAAGTACCATGACAAGATTTACATAAGAAAATGTGAAAATAAGTACAATGGCAAGATTTACATAAGAAAATGTGAAAATAAGTACCATGACAAGATTTACATAAGAAAATGTGAAAATAAGTACCATGACAAGATTTACATAAGAAAATGTGAAAATAAGTACAATGGCAAGATTTACATAAGAAAATGTGAAAATAAGTACCATGACAAGATTTACATAAGAAAATGTGAAAATAAGTACAATGGCAAGATTTACATAAGAGAATTTGAAAATAAGTACCATGGTAAAAGTGTCAGTGGTACCCAATTGAGTCTGGGTCGACATGAGAGCTATTACAGGTGGAAAATAATACCACTCCCGCTGTGGGACTACAAGCCAAAGAAAAATGGTGGTCTCTATGGGATTGAGGTTAGGCGCACGTCTCTCATTCCATAGATACTCGATTCGCTCCCTTGTGGAGCCATCAGATAATTTTTCCAAAGATCCCTGCCCTCACTGTAGGTGAGTTCAAGATTCTAGCACAATCGGAGACGGAAGATAAAACGTAGGTACCGTGTTTAGGTTGAGCATGTAAAAGAGGAACGGCAGTTCAGAAAATCGAGAAGAGCAATAACCTAAAAAGCCGATACCCGACAAGATTTAGAAAAAACATTCCAACAAAATATTGTTGCCATCTTCTAGATTACTTTGGGGTCCCACGCCGGTGCTGTGAAGTTGGAAGGAAGGATACAAAAGACAACATTGAATATATAGACAATATTTCAAGCCAACGAAAGGAAGGAAGGATACAAAAGACAACATTGAATATATAGACAATATTTCAAGTGAACGAAAGGAATGAAGGATACAAGAGACAACATTGAATATATAGACAATATTTCAAGTGAACGAAAGGAATGAAGGATACAAGAGACAACATTGAATATATAGACAATATTTCAAGTGAACGAAAGGAAGGAAGGATACAAGAGACAACATTGAATATATAGACAATATTTCAAGCCAACGAAAGGAAGGAAGGATACAAAAGACAACATTGAATATATAGACAATATTTCAAGTGAACGAAAGGAAGGATACAAGAGACAACATTGAATGTATAGACAACATTTCAAGCCAATGAAAGGAAAGAAAAAAGAAAGCAAAAGATTTCAGGCCACTGAAAGAAAGGAAGGAAAGATGGATGCAAGAAACAACATGGAGTAAATAAAACTATTTCAATCAAACGAAATGAAGGAAGATTACAAGAAACAACATTTAACATCTCGACAATATCTCAATCAAACGAGACAATATTGAATATATAGACAATATTTCAAGTGAACGAAAGGAAGGATACAAGAGACAATATTGAATATATAGACTATATTTCTAGCCAACGAAAGGAAGGAAGGAAGGATACAAGAGACTACATTGAATACCGTGACAATGTTTTCAGAGAACGAAATATTAATGGGAAGTAAATCTCTGTTTTTAAAAGCAATCATTAAGTTATATAGTTTACAATTAACCTCCCTTTACTTTTTAGTTTTGTTGAAAAATCAAACTTTATTCAAATCTAAATACAATTTAGTACATAGAGTTTAAGTTGCTGTTTAAGGGATTAAATAAATTAAGTACAACTCTCATTCGTTCTCAAAGCGAGACAAGTCAATAGTACTTTAGTGAAATCACGGAATCGGCAAACAAATATACAATTGAAAGCGGTTAGAAAAGACAGACAAGGATGCAGTGGCGGCTCGTGATCATTTTTATTGTTGGGGGTCAGATAAATATTTTTGGAATAAATCGTGGTTTTGGTTTGGGTTACATTTTAATGTTTATTATTATGTCTCTGTAGCTCAAGCAGTAGTGAGCTCGATCACAAACCCAAGCGTACCTGGTTCAAGCCCCACGGTGGGTAAGTTTGGAAGCAAATTAGTTTCCGTGGGATTTTTACAAAAAGGTAATAATAGATCTCACCGTTCAGAAAGCAATGACAAACTAAAGTGGTGCCTAGAAAATCAACGACTAGTTTACTGGTGGTTGATGGCTACGTCCTTTAGGATATGCCACGATTTTCATTTCATTTCATTCCGGTAAGTTTAAATATTTTAGCGCTATATATTCAACTATCAAAGCTAATCAGTTATTGGTTACTAAACTGACGTCATTGCACTCCAGGCAGACCCATAGGTGCTCAATCTCCCCCCCAACAGATATCGAAGAGTATGTACTGATAGTTCCCGTCTCTCGCTGATTAAACACACCTCTCACTCTGCCTTTCCAATCAATATCACGTTTTAAGTCATAATAAAGATTAGATAGTTTATAAAATAATAAATACACGTTACACATTATTTTTTAGGGGTTCGGCCCCACTGGCCCTTAATGACCAACCGCCACTTCAATGATGTATGTTTGAAACTGATTAATTCTCACGAAACTGTTATTTTATATTCAGAAGTGTAGAAATAAAGTCCATAAGGTGGTAGGTACAAGATACGCAATAAGTTTGAATATGATAATTCAGAAACAATGAATGAATTTAATCAGTTCAGGAATAGGTCATGTTTGTTTCTTGTCTCTCTCTACACACACACACACATATATATATATATATATATATATATATATATATATATATATATATATATATATATATATATATATATATCTTCATCATCATATCATCAATAGCTTGTCCTGAGTAGAACTTTGCCACCCCAACAGTCCTCCGGAATTTCTCTCTCTCATAGGCCAGATGTCCAGCCTCTGCAGCCATCATGTTCAAACCATCAGTTACACCCTGAATCCATCTTCTCCGTGGTCTTCCTCTTCTTCTCTTGGTATGCCTCCTTCCATAATGGTCTTCTCCAACCCTTCATGTCTTTTTATATGTCCAAAATATCTTTGATTTTGAGTTCTTTCTGGATAGATCTATTTGTTCTCTTCTCTGTCCAAGATATACGAAGGACTCTTCTGTAACACTTATATTCAAAGCACATATATGTTTTTCCACTGCTCTATTAAATGTCCATGCTTCACCCATACGTTGCCAGGGAATATGCATATCCTTAGCATTTTTGATCTTTGTTTTCTTATCAGTTTAATTCCATTACTGATTTTAGGTTGTTAATTTTGTAAAGCCTGTTTGTTCTTCTTTTACATTTCCTTTCATCCATTTCCATCTGTTGCTAGCAGTGAACCAAGATATTCAAAACTGTACACATTTTCTACTTTCTCTCCATTGATAAAAAATCTTTTGTTATGTTCGTTTTATCTGTTGTCATTATTTTTGTTTTTGCTACATTGAGATATAGATTTTGTTTTTCGCTTTTATCTCTCACTTCTCCTAATAATTTCTCAATCCATTTTTGTGATGTTGACAGTAGCACTGTATCATCAGCGTATCTTAGTTCAGGTATTTCTCTTCCTCCGATTATAAAAGGATCGTATTTTCTTTCAGCTATCTTCTGTAACATTCCTCATGATGTTTTCTGCATATATGTTAAACAGACAAGACGACAGAATGCAGCCTTGTCTGACTCCCTGCCTTATGTCAAACCAATCTGATGTATCATCACATGTTCTTACAGCCGTCATTTGATCACTATAAAGTTCTCTTATGATCTGTATCAAATGTATTGGGAATCCCATTATATATATATATCCTCTTCATGTCATAGTTCACACATAAAAAATTAACTATTTATCCACCACCCATCATGCTGCTCTTCCATTCTATTGCCTTTCTACTCTGCTGTTTTCTACCCTGCTGCTTCTATCCTGCTGCCTTTCTACCCTGCTTGCTTTCTACCCTGCTGCCTTTCTACCCTGTCTGCTTTCTACCCTGCTGCCTTTCTACCCATGCTGCTTCTACCCTGCTGCCTTTCTACCCATGCTGCTTCTATCCTGTTGCCTTTCTACTCCTGCTACCTTTCTACCCTGCTACCTTTCTACCCTGCTTCCTTTCTATTTTGCTACCTTTCTACCCTGCTACCTTCTAACCTGCTACCTTCTATCCTGCTACTTTCTACCTTGCTACCTTTCTACCCTGCTACCTTTCTAACCTGCTACCTTTCTATCTTGCTACCTTCTATCTTGCTACCTTTCTACCTGCTACCTTTCGCTACCTTTCTACCTGCTACCTTTCTATCCTGCTACCTTTCTATCTTGCTACCTTTCTATCCTGCTACTTTTCTATCTCTGCTACCTTTCTATCCTGCTACCTTTCTATCCTGCTACCTTTCTATCCTGCTACCTTTCTATCCTTCCCTTTCATCCTGCTACCTTTCTATCCTGCTACCTTTCTATCCTGCTACCTTTCTATCCTATTGCTTTCTATCCTGCTACCTTTCTATCTTGCTACCTTTCTATCCTGCTACCTTTCTATCCTGCTACCTTTCTATCCTGCTATCTTTCCATCCTGCTACCTTTCTACCCTGCTACCTTCATGCTACCTTTCTATCTTGCTACCTTCTCTACTCCCTGCTACCTTTCTATCCTGCTACCTTTCTATCCTGCTACCTTTCTATCCTGCTATCTTTCCATCCTGCTACCTTTCTACCCTGCTACCTTCTACACTTTCTATCTTGCTACCTTTCTATCTTGCTACCTTTCTATCCTGCTACCTTTCTATCCTGCTACCTTTCTATCCTGCTACTTTTCATCTTGCTACCTTTCTATCTGCTCTTTCTATCTTGCTATCTTTCTATCTTGCTACCTTTCATCCTGCTACCTTTCTATCCTGCTACCTTTCTATCCTGCTACCTTTCTATCCTGCTACTTTTCTATCTTGCTACCTTTCTATCTTGCTACCTTTCTATCCTGCTACCTTTCTATCCTGCTACCTTTCTATCCTGCTACCTTTCTATCCTGCTACCTTTCTATCCTGCTACCTTTCTACCTGTCTATCTTGCTACCTTTCTATCCTGCTACCTTTCTATCCTGCTACCTTTCTATCCTGCTACTTTTCTATCTTGCTACCTTTCTATCCTGCTACCTTTCTATCCTGCTACCTTTCTATCCTGCTACCTTTCTATCCTGCTACCTTTCTTCATCCTGCTACCTTTCTATCCTCATTGCTTCCTATCCTGCTGCCTCCCATACTGCTGCCTCCCATACTGCTGCCTCCCATACTGCTGCCATACACACGATTAACTTTTGAAGATAAAACCTACACACAGCCAATAACAGCAGCTAATGAAAGGAAAATCATAACGACAGAGATGAGGCGTCTTAGAAGAGCTGCAAGTGTGATAATAAGTGACAACATTAGAAAACAGAAATCAGAAAAGATGATGTGAAACCAGTCATGCAATTCATAAAAGAACAACAGATTAAATGATTTGGACACCTGACAAGAATGTCTTGGTATCGTCTACCACAGAGAGCCCCACAGAAAAAGTTATAACGAGTACAGAGCAAGAGGAAGACCAGGGCCGCGCCGTGCTATGATATAGAGAGGTGGCACCGTAATGGGGGCGGCATAAGAAGCACAATCAAAATGACAATTGAAGGTTATTTATTAAAGGAGTTTATTAAAACAAATTTAAGGGGCGACTTTTCGTAGACTTGCATCATTCTGAGTAAATGTACCGCACGGTCCTGAGGAAGACCACGCAAAAGATGGAACGACGGCATGAAGAACAGCCTTCAGAAAATGAATAACAGCTTACAAAGTGCATCAGAACTAGCACACACAAGATCACTACACCCCCCCCTCCTTCCCCAACACTTCTATAAAGTAGGAAGAAGAAAAAAGAAGACACGCCTATGAATAAGAAAACGATGACACTAACAACAGACTCTTGACTTTTCGTTACTTTCTTTGAAAATAATAATATGACATTAAAATAAACACATCAGATAAATATGAAGAGTTTTATTAACTCTATTCATACCGTTATCCACTTTAGAAGCTAACAAATGTGGACCGATCAGGTAATTCACAAGATCGAGCACTTATTTTTTTTTATACTTAACCTTTCAAGCTTTTATCATATCTGTAAATAATAAATTGTAAATATGAATTGTCAAAGCAACATCAGCTTTTAAAAGTCTAAATAAAATATGGAACTGTAAGTTATATAGTATTAAAACTAAATTACGAATTTTCAATTCAAATGTTGTATCAATCCTAACATATGCTAGCGAGAGTTGGAAAATGACTAAAGATATAGAAAGCAAGTTGAATGCATTTGAAAATAGATGTCTGCGTAAAATAATGAATATAAAATAAAATGAAACGAATTCTGGAGAAGTGATGAAATCAGAGAAATGTCTGGTCAACCACTAGTGACAACTGTTATAAGAATGAGAAGATAGAGATATGTTGAACACATCTTGAGGAGAAATGATCAACGAATATCAAAGCAGACATTGAAGTGGGATGCAAAGGGTTCAAGAAAGAGAGGTCGACCTAAAGAGACCCTGTAATGAACTTTGCTGAGAGTGGCAAGAAATATCGGTTTCAGTTCCATGGAGGAGAATGAGCGAGTTGTCCAGGATAGAGCGGTATGGAGAAATTACTTGCAGGCCTATGTAACGTATAACGGTACGAGAGGAATTATTATTATTATAAATAATAAATTAAAACGTAGATTTCTTTTTCCTTTCTCTTATTTTTATTTGGAATTTTTTTTCAGTGGTTAAGTCATTGCCTTGCGAGTCGAAAGTAGTGGGTTCGAATCCCGAACCCGCCCGAGTGGTTACTGGGGCAAAATTGGGGTGTAAAGAATAGAACCACTGTTACCTGTTACGCATGTCGTAAGAGGCAACTAAGAGGTTGGGCGTAGGGCTAGCTACCCCACACCATAAAAATACTAGATGGCTACAGAACGGAGAGCGAACCGATAAAACGCTGACTGAAACCGGAGACATCGCCGAAGGATAAGCACCAGAGCTCCAAATGGTGCTTAAGATGTGACGTAAAACACAAAGAGAAGAAGAGGAAAACCTCGGATAAGATGGATTCAGGATATACCTGATGGTTGAACATGACGGCTGCAGAGGCAGGGCATCTGACCTATGAGAGAGAAGTTGCAAAGGACTGTTAAAGTGACAAAGTTCTGCCCAGGACAAGCTTTTTGATGGTGATGAGCAGTGGCGGCTCGTGATCAGTTTTGTTAGTGGAGGAAAACAGAGATTTTCGGAAAAACTTTGGTTTCGGTTAGGTTATATTTTAATGTATAAAATAATAAATACACGTTTACCTTATTTTTGGTGGGCCCGGCCCCACTGGCCCTTAATGACGAGCCGCCCCTGTTGATGAGTCTTAAGTTTGTAATAAAAATTTGAAAATGTCAAAACAAGAACAGTAACAGAATAACTCTGGAGCGGTTGTAAATTTTCCACTAATTAATAACCATTCTTTTTAGATGAGCTGACGACAGATAGTGACACATCTATTGTACTACTCAGTGAATTTGTCATCAAATGTAACGCAAATATGATCGAACAATTAGTGGTCCCCATGGACAATAGAAGGTTAGTTCTGTGTTTAAGTTGAGCGTGTAAAGAACCCTTGATAGTTGGAAATCGATGAGTGGGACGGAAATCCCGAACCTGTGAGAGAAGTCATTCTTTTCTTTTGTCCTTCTCTGCTTTTCGATGTTAGTCGTCGCATGTTTTAACTATTCAAAAAAAGGGTTTAAATGCGTAGGATTTACTTCATTGTACCGGGTTTTCCCATATGACTCAGTCCCTGTCCGCAGAGATGGCATGCCATCTGCCTAGTTAGTTTGTTCCTTTCCTGCAAGGCACATAGGGCCGAGGTTTTAGATCTCCATGTAATACGGTTCTTTGCTAGCAGAACCGTATCAAATGGAGATCTAAAACTTTTGCCCTATGCATTTTAGACTGTTTATTCTCACTTAAAATCATTACTGATGTCAAAACACTGCCAGCTACACTGAATAAATTATGTTCTAATCCAGTTAGTGGATTGTTAGTGGATTATCTACAAACAATTATATCACCTGGATTTGATAAAATGCCCTATGCCCGAGAGCATTTCATAAAGTACGAACTCCGTAGCACCGGCAACAGTCCTAGGGATCTCATGAAAAATTGTACATGTGTCTCGGTCCGGACTCGAACCAACAACCTCCAGTACGATAGGCAAACGACTTCGCCAGTGAAACCCCCTATGTTTTAACTGATATGGTTTCTACGATACTGCACACTCGATCTCTTGATATTGTCGAGTTTTTAAGATATCTGTAACTACATGAATCCATCGTTTTCTTGGTCTACCACTTCATAATAGAATAAAGAACAAAGAGGACAAGTGAAGTATAGAATATAGAACACATAGAACATGTGAAGTAGAGAATATAGAACACAGAGAACATGTGAAGTAGAGAATATAGAACACAGAGAACATGTGAAGTAGAGAATATAGAACACAGAGAACATGTGAAGTAGAGAATATAGAACACAGAGAACATGTGAAGTAGAGAATATAGAACACAGAGAACATGTGAAGTAGAGAATATAGAACACAGAGAACATGTGAAGTATAGAATATAGAACACAGAGAACATGTGAAGTAGAGAATATAGAACACAGAGAACATGTGAAGTATAGAATATAGAACACAGAGAACATGTGAAGTAGAGAATATAGAACACAGAGAACATGTGAAGTAGAGAATATAGAACACAGAGAACATGTGAAGTATAGAATATAGAACACAGAGAACATGTGAAGTAGAGAATATAGAACACAGAGAACATGTGAAGTAGAGAATATAGAACACAGAGAACATGTAAAGTTTGGAATATAGAACACAGAGAACATGTGAAGTTTGGAATATAGAACACAGAGAAAATGTGAAGTTTGGAATATAGAACACAGAGAGCATGTGAAGTTTGGAATATAGAACACAAAAAACATGTGAAGTTTGGAATATAGAACACAGAGAACATGTGAAGTTTGGAATATAGAACACAAAGAACATGTGAAGTTTGGAATATAGAACACAGAGAACATGTGAAGTTTGGAATATAGAACACAGAGAACATGTGAAGTTTGGAATATAGAACACAGAGAACATGTGAAGTAGAGAATATAGAACTCAGAGAACATGTGAAGTAGAGAATATAGAACACAGAGAACATGTGAAGTTTGGAATATAGAACACAGAGAACATGTGAAGTTTGGAATATAGAACACAGAGAACATGTGAAGTTTGGAATATAGAACACAGAGAACATGTGAAGTTTGGAATATAGAACACAGAGAACATGTGAAGTTTGGAATATAGAACACAGAGAACATGTGAAGTTTGGAATATAGAACTCAGAGAACATGTGAAGTAGAGAATATAGAACACAGAGAACATGTGAAGTATAGAATATAGAACACAGAGAACATGTGAAGTAGAGAATATAGAACTCAGAGAACATGTGAAGTAGAGAATATAGAACTCAGAGAACATGTGAAGTAGAGAATATAGAACACATAGAACATGTGAAGTAGAGAATATAGAACACAGAGAACATGTGAAGTAGAGAATATAGAACACAGAGAACATGTGAAGTAGAGAATATAGAACACAGAGAACATGTGAAGAGCAATACATATAAAAAAACAAAAGAAAATGCATTGATGTCACAATATTTCTTCTTCTTCTTCTTTTTGTCGTCACACTTTTTGTCGTCACACTTTTTGTCGTCACACTTTTTGTCGTCACACTTTCATCGGGTTGTTGACCAGTGTCATCACACTTTCATCGGGTTATTGACCAGTGTCGTGGTTCATTGTTTTTGTCTTGCGTTGCTCTAGTGGCTTGGATGATAGTTATTTTTACTTTTTGGCATGATTCTGCTATACCATCTAACCATCTTTTTCGTGGTCTACCTCTCACCTTCTTTCCTGATGTCCTGTTGTAGAAGACTCCATATACCGTGTAGTTTTGATGCACCCTTATTAAGTGGTCGAACCACTTCATTCTTTGTTTGTCAATGTAACAATATTTTTTACAGGTACACTGTAATACAACGCTATGTTACCTGTGTGTCACTATTGGTTCTATGTAGAACTGAATAACTCAGTGAATGCACAGTACTGACATGCGGATGTGAGTCATGGACAATGAACACACAGATCGACAAATTTCTGAGGGCCACAGAAATGGGGTTTTATAGAAAAATGATGAGAATCCCATGGACTGCTAAAATGACTTAATGTTGAAGAGGTGAATGAGATCAAGACACAGAGAAAGCTTATCATCAATATAAGAAAGAGGCAGTCGTCATTTTTCGGGCATGTGATGAGGAAGGGAGGTTTAGAACACATTGTGACAACCGGTAAAATTGTGGGTAGACGAGACAGAGAAAGACAGAGAGAAAATTTTGGATAGACTGACTTCATGGCACGGTAGAGCGTCAACATCTGAGTTGATAGCAAATACCAACGACAGAGATTTGTGGAGATTCATGATCGCCTACGGCAGCTGGCACGGCACCTGATGATGACGATGTTACCTGTGCCAAACTTGGTCTCTTACCGCAACACATAACAGAAAGCTAGCTCACCACGTGTGAAATGAAATGCTTGAGGAAGGCAGTGAGAGTCACCAGGAAAGATAGACTACAAAATAAGGACATCGGAAGCAGAGTGGGCATAACTTCATGCACCGAATACATCGAAAGACAACAAATGCAGAAGTTTAGACATTTAATGAGAATGGAATACATAACAGCATAAAATAAAAAGAGATTAGGTACTAGAGCCAAGGAAGACTAAGAAAAGATGGATAGACAATATCAAGACCACACTAAATAAACACGGATATCGCCCGAGTGGTTACCGGGGCCCAAATTTGGGGTGTAAAGAATAGAACCACTGTTACCTGCCACGCATGTCGTAAGAGGCGACTAAGGAGGTTTGGCTGATATCGGATACACGTGTCCTAAACATGTAGAAGTCTATGAGTTTAGGGCCTACCAAACCAATGTGCAACGTATACACGTTCTTAGCAAAGATCAAACATATCACAAAGAGTGATTAAAATTGGTCGTAAAGAACGAACGCAAAGAAGAAGAAGAACACGGATATAACACAATACGGGTGACTCATCTGGCCCTGGAACGCAAATTAAAGCTCCTACCCCTATGCTTAACGGCAAGAGTAGACAACCAATTCCATCATCCACCTGGGAACAGACAATTTAATCAAGAACAGAGAAGGTACACGGGCAGTAACAGATAAATAGAATGAAAAAATAGAAGTCCTATTGAAAGCGTCTACCGGGTCACGGATAGATAAGTTAACCCTTTCGCTGCTACATACTTTCTGAAGCTGAGCTAAAAATAGCTACTCTTTGTTTCTAGGTCACAAACGTGAATGTACGCCTATAGCAGTGACAGTAGAAATGTATAACGTGTTAGCACGTCTTCAGCCCACAGAAAAGAGTGTCTTCTCCTTCTTCTTCTTTGCGTTCGTTCTTTACGACCAATTCTAATCACTCTTTGTGATATGTTTGATCTTTGCAAGAACGTGTATACGTTGCACATTGGTTTGGTAGGCCCTAAACTCATAGACATCTACACGTTTAGGACACATGCATCCGATTTCAGCCAAACCTCCTTAGTCGCCTCTTACGACATGCATGGCAGGTAACAGTGGTTCTATTCTTTACACCCCAAATTTGGGCCCCGGTAGAAGAGAGGTAATAACAGACATGTTAATGCGTCTTTAGCAGTGAATAGGAAAAACGTATATATACGTCCTTAGCAACTAAAATGTTTTAATAACACGCTGTATTTGTAAACACATGTAGAGGTAATTCAAGTTTTGAGCCTAGATTGAGCCCCCCAAAAGTCTCGGTATAAAAGGTTTAAAGCCGAAGGATTGGCTTCATTTCGCAGGCATTTACCCCATATGGCTCAGTCCCTCTCTGCAGAAATGGCACGCCACCTGCCGAGAGTATTGCACAAAGCTCGAACATCGTAGCTCCAGCGGTATTCCTAGGGATCTATGGAAAAAATGCACTCGTGAACAAAACGGCGCAGTCCGGATCGAACCCACGACCATCGCCCGTGTGTTGCCGCGACTCGCAAGGGGAGCAATGAATAGTAACACTACGACACAAGGCATGTCGTAAGAGGTGACTAAGGTAGTAACCTAGGGAAGCTACCTTTGTAAATATAATGCGTCGCAGAAATCTGATGTTTTGGCCTACTTGTAGACGCATAACTGACACAACGTACCATCGCTCTTAGGCTTCGATCACATACAAATCACAAAGAGTGGTTAACAAGTGGTCTATGGGGAGTTTTCGAAGTAGAAGAACCCACGATCTCCAGGTCGTGAGGTAAAGGGTTAACCACTTAGCCACATAAATCTCGATTACGTGTAACCCTGATCCTTATCTCGAGAATATAAATTACAAGTAACTCTGAAGTCGTAATAAGGCTTGCCTGAATAGCGAGGAACAACACCGATGTTAATAAAAGCAATCCTTCACGCAAAACTCAGTCAAGAGGCGCCATGTTAGACACCATGACTACTCAAAAAATAAAATGTACAAAACAGAAAACGCACGGAGAATAACAAAACTGTGCACATAAAAATATAGACATTCCTAGCAAATATATTTGAGGAATGTTCAAATAAAGAAAATGTGAGGACAGGTGTGAACTTCAAATGAATACATCTTAGCTATAACGGTGCCAGAGAAGGTGAATAATTTATAAGATACACAGAAGAAAAATGATGATTTGGTTGGGAAAACCCCCAGAGAGGAACTTGATAACTTTCACAGCCATTTGCGATGTGGTTTTACGTAAGAACAGTGGCGGCTCGTGATCCTTTTTATTGGTGGAGCCAGACAAACATTTTTGGAAAAATCATGGTTTGGGTTGTAATATTTTAATAAATAAAATAATAAAACACCTTACACATTATTTTTGGTGGGGCACGGTCCCACTGGCCCTTAATGACGAGCCGCCACTGCGTAAGAATGTTGAATGGTATAAACAGGTAAGGAAACCTAAGAAGTAGGGATGCTGGGAATGAATGAGTAACGGAAACACAATGAAATCGTTTAGTTAATGATAAATGAAGCCAATGAAAGACATCAAGCTTATATAGCTGGCATAAGAATGTTTAAGGCGGGAGACCTACCCAGAACAAGGGTTGTCTGATTTTAAAATTAACAGAAAAAAACAACTAACAAACATATTCGTCCTAGTGGTTACCAGGGCCTAAATTTGGGGTGTAAAGAATAGAACCCCTGTAACCTGCCACGCATGTCGTAAGAGGCAACTAAGGTGGTTTGGATGAAATCGGATGCACATGTCCTAAACGTGTAAAAGTCAATGCGTTTAGGGGCCTACCAAACCAATGTGCAACGTATACACGTTCTTGGCAAAGATCAAATATATCACAAAGAGTGATTACAATTGGTGGTAAAGAACGAACGCACAGAAGAAGAAGAACAACAACAACAAACATAGTGTCATACAATTTGGCCACATGTTGCAAAATACATTGTTTGTAATGATGAACAACGTTTAGTGAATGCATTGTAATTATTGAAATTTAAAATAAATAATTTTCTAGAAAATATTTATTTAAAAAAAACCCATCATCGTGCAGTGGATTTCACAAATATAAGAAGTTTAAAGAATGCCAAACTAGAATATGATGTACATATCGCCCTTAATGATAGCGTGAACCTTCCAACAATGTCTAACCCAGTTGTTTTTGTAGATATGGCTCTTGCAATGTAGCCCTTCTACATAAAATAAAAAATTTCAAATTGGAACAGCAATATCTCTGCTTATATACAGTTTAGACTGTAAATTGGAACAGCAATATCTCTGCTTATATACAGTTTAGACTGTAAATTGGAACAGCAATATCTCTGCTTATATACAGTTAAGCAACAACAAAAAAAAAAATAATGTCAACTGACAAAGCAAAAGGTTCACCTAACATCCAAATAAACAATGAAGAACTCCAATGTGTAGAGAGCTACGAATATCTGGGCTCAATAATTAACAATAACAGTGACTGCTCCAAAGAGATCTCAAGAAGATTGACAATAGCAATAAGAAGTTAAACACAATGAAGAACATGTGACAAAGCACCAGCAAAATACTAAAATTAAAATATTGAGAGCATGCATTTTCCCAGTGGCTACTTTAGTTGTGAATCATGGACTATTACACAAATTAAGAACGAAAATCCAGTCCTTCGAAACTAAATGCTACAGAAAGATCCTACGAATACCATGGACAGAAAAAAGAAAGAACACTGATGTCCTGAAAGAACTAAATGTTAAAGAGAATTAACTGATAAACAACATACTATACAGAAAAATTACATACTTTGGTCACATTAAGCGTCATGATGGGAACCCTTTGCATCCCACTTCAATGTCTGCTTTAATATTCGTTGATCATTTTTTCTCAAGGTGTGTCCAACATATCTCCATCTTCTCTTTCTTATAACAGTTGTCACTAGTGCTTGACCAGACATTTCTCTGATTTCATCCCTTCTGAATTCGTTCCATTTTATGTTCATTATTTTTCACAGACATCTATTTTCAAATGCTTTCAACTTGCTTTCTATATCTTTAGTCATTTTCCAACTCTCACTGGCATGTGCTAGGATTGATACAACATTTGAATTAAAAATTCGTAATTTAGTTTTAATACTATATAATTTGCAGTTCCATATTTTATTTAGACTTTTAAAATCTGATGTTGCTTTAGCAATTCATAGCATAATTTCTGCATCTCATAACTACTCTCGTGTTTTCATTCTCAGTGACTCCATGAGCATGATTCGTAAAGTCGAATCAGGAATGGTGAGACGCAACTGGGTGAAGGTACTGGTACAGACAATGATCAGAGAAATCATCTTCATTATTGTCCCTGGGCACGCAGCAGTTAGGGTTAATGAACGAGCTGATAGATTGGCTGGCTTGGCTACAATATCAGAGGCAGCTGACATGGATCGAAATGACATTCTTCATACATTGAGAGTCTTTCCGTACAGAGGAGTTTCAGGGCTGTGAATCCCACTCGCTGACCAGATTCAAAGAGATGGGTGTCAATATTGGTGCAGCCCGAAAAGAACGACATACTAAATATGCAAAGAGATTGATTAATCAACATCGAATTGGCGTGTTGGGTCGCTGGACGCTGCTGGATTTGCTGAGACGGAGATCGGAGCACCTATGGACATGTCCGGAGTGCTATGATGATAGTTCTCATATAACTGATAACTGAACATAATTTCTATTTTAACATTGCTTATGCAAGCAAAATTGCTACCTAAATTGGTGAACTGCTTTAGCAATAGTATACCTCAACATAATTTATTTAATTTTTTTTCTCGAAGAAATGAATATTTGAATAAGATGTATTTTCCCAGAAATAAAATCAAAATATTTGGAAGAAAATAATTTCCAACGAAATTAATTATTTTTAATTTTTTTTCTCAGATCCAGAAGTACTTGAGCTGTTCAGCTCTTCGCTCAGTCCATGGACATCGTAACCTTCGGTTCGGTGCCACGAACACCGTAAATCT
Source organism: Arion vulgaris (assembly GCA_020796225.1). Lineage (NCBI taxonomy): Eukaryota > Metazoa > Mollusca > Gastropoda > Stylommatophora > Arionidae > Arion > Arion vulgaris. Next base: position 9,887,464 of record CM036761.1, read on the forward strand.
GGGGAATCTGTGGCTTTTCTGCTATTCCGCGGAATTGAACCGACACACAGAGGATATTCACCGTAGTCCAACGCGCTACGAAAACGCTGGGCAGGCGAGCAAATTAATAATTATAAAAGTTGCATTTCATAACTACAGACGTAACTGAGATCAGTAGAATTTATACGTTCTACAACTTAACAGCAACGTACAACAACTTTTCTTGGGGTAACTAGATCGAATTTATAGTACGGAGGGACGGAGTCCCTCAAAGCAACAGTAAAATTTATGATAAAGTTGGTGCATCAGTCTAGGCTCTTTCTCGAGAGAGAATTTATAACCAATTATCAGTTATATGAAGAATATCATCATAGAGCATCGGACACTTCCATTAGGTACTCCGATCTTTGGGAATTTATAGTTTTTACAATTTAACAATAACTAAACAAGAACGAGTTATATCGATGTGTTGATCGAATTTACCATTTCTACAACTTAATAACGAATCTTCTTTGCTTTCGTTCTTTACGACCAATTTTAATAAATCTTTGTGATATGTTTGATCTTTGCCAAGAACGTGTATACGTTGCACATTGGTTTGGTAGGCCCTAAACGCATAGACTTCTACACGTTTAGGACACGTGCATCCGATTTCAGCCCAGCCTTCTTAGTCGCCTCTTACGACATGCGTGGCAGGCAACAGTGGTTCTATTCTTCCCACCCCAAATTTGGGCCACGGTAACCACTCGGACGAATAACGAATCTATTCTTTATCTCTTCTCTAATCCCGTTTCGCTTTTCGGCTTGAGGTCGAAAAAGGAGGCACCTTGAGCGAGCCTCTCTATGCGCCTTGTCTTTCTTTCTCATATCCAGTCCTGATTTGCCTCACTGCCTGGGCCGTACCGTGATATGATACAGAGAGGCGGCCGAATCAGGCGCTATCGTAAGGGAGGCGGCATAAGCAGCAAAATCAAAATGACAATTGAGGGTTACTTTAAGGAAAAAAATTTTTAGGGCGGCATTTCGAAGACGTGCATAATACTGAGAAAATACACCGCACTATCCTGCTCACAGTTTCAGTTAAAAGTGATTTCTAGAATGGGCTCTTGTGTGCGCTTCATAAACAGTGTCTTTCGTCGCCTCTGTTATCTCTGAGGTCCTCCTTTTTGTGTGGCCTGCCCTTTGCTTTTTATCCACTGTATCAGAGTAACATTGCTCTTTGAGGCGCACTGTCTGTTGGTAATCTGCTTATGTGCACGAACCATTTAATTTGTTGTTTCTTGATGAGTTCAGTACTGATGTTGTACCCACATTTTTCCTGATGTCTTCATTTCTCAACCGGTCTCTTCTTGTTACTCCCAACATTCTGCGTAGACACTTCATCTCTGTCGTGACTAGTTTTCTTCTGTAATTTAATATCAGTGTCCAGGTTTGGCACTTGTAGAAAGAAATATTGTGTTGAACAATGCTCTTTTTGGTGTTCATTGTGACATGAATGCATTTTAAAATTGGTGCCATTTGTCCCAATGTTTTATTTGTTTTGTTGCATCTGTGTCGGATTTTATTAGCTATTCTAACGAACTAATTCTTGCCATAACTTAATCAAATTTACAATTTCTACAACTAAATAGCAACTTATTCTGAGTATAAATTGATCAAATTTACAGTTTTTAGAACTAAACACAAATTTTTCGTGAAATAAATTGATCAAATTTACAATTTGTACAACTAAATAACAACATATTCTTGAGATAAATTGATCAAATTTACAATTTGTACAACTAAACATCAACTTATTCTTGCTATAAATTGATAAAGACAAAGTTTACCTTATAGTTGAATCCCAGAATAATGACACATAATAACAAGTGTGTTGTGGAAGATCCTGCATCACCAAAGAAAAACATGAAAAACTGTTCCTATTAGTTCAACGCATGCAAGGGCGTAGGACATTTTGAAAACTAGTGTAGAGATAAATTAAGTATGGAACAACTGGACAAACAAAGAGGGGCGGGAATATGGGTTTAGAAGAAATACCGTACAAAATAAGGTTGCGCCCAACGTGAGGCAACCAGGCACAGTTTGTCACTGTCAACACCGGACAAAGAGAACTGGGAGCGAGCTGTGTATACGATTAGTTTGCTCACCTCGGACGCAATTCTTGGCTCAGTATGTTAGTCTGGCGCGGGGGTGGACTTTTGTCACTTTGTCTGTGACACTTTCTGGGTTATAGAGACACTTACGTGCCTTTCATATGTTAACCCCTTCGGCCTTTTAAGACGATATACCGGATCGAAGTATTTTTTAAATAACGCAAAGCCGATATACAGGCTACTTCAGTATACTTTGCAATAAAAATGCGCCAGAGCGGAAAAAACAAATACCAGACGGAAAGGGTTAATTATTGATTGATTAATATAACCATCATCATTTCACTTCGGCCGCCTGAGTGGTTATCGGGGACTAAATTTGGGGTGTAAAGAATAGAACCATTGTTACTCGCCACGCATGTCGTAAGAGGCGATTGAGGAGGTTTGGCTGAAATCTGATGCTCGTGTCCTAAGCGTGTAGAAGTCTATGCATTTAGGGACCTACCAAACCAATGTGCAACGTATACACGTTCTTGGCAAGATCAAACATATCACAAAGAGTAATTAAAATTGGTCGTAAAGAGCGAACGCAAAGAAGAAGAAGAAGCACTTCGGTGAGTAACCATGTGTGCGTCGATCTCTTCTTACACATGAAGATCTCAGCTGCAGTGCACGAACTCCGTAGCACCGGCGAGATTCCCCGATGTAATTTTAAAGATGATGAAGATGTTTTTGGTAGGAATTTATTTTTAATCTTTTCTAATGAATGTTGCTCGGGCTGTGGCTTTCCAGCCTGATCTAGATTTTGAGCTACCAAGGGTTCTTATACGTGCTCAAATTGAACACGGACCTACGTTTTATCGTCCGTCTCCGATAGGACTAGGAACTCGATCTCATCTACATTGAGATCAGGAATCTCTGGAAAAATATCCAGATGGCTCCCCGAGGTAGCGAACCTGGTGCCTTTGGCACTAAAGACGAGCTCCTAGCCTGTATGCAACAGAGACAAGACGAGCTCCTAGCCTGTATGCAACAGAGACAAGACGAGCTCCTAGCCTGTATGCAACAGAGACAAGACGAGCTCCTAGCCTGTATGCAACAGAGACAAGACGAGCTCCTAGCCTGTATGCAACAGAGACAAGACGAGCTCCTAGCCTGTATGCAACAGAGACAAGACAGCTCCTAGCCTGTATGCAACAGAGACAAGACGGCTCTAGCCTGTATGCAACAGAGACAAGACGAGCTCCTAGCCTGTATGCAACAGAGACAAGACGAGCTCCTAGCCTGTATGCAACAGAGACAAGACGAGCTCCTAGCCTGTATGCAACAGAGACAAGACGAGCTCCTAGCCTGTATGCAACAGAGACAAGCAGGCTCCTAGCCTGTATGCAACAGAGACAAGACGAGCTCCTAGCCTGTATGCAACAGAGACAAGACGAGCTCCTAGCCTGTATGCAACAGAGACCCCGAGTTTATGTTAAAGAGATACCACAGTGTCCAATATTTGGTAACGAGACATCACGATGCCCTCTTAGTATTACATAAACACCTCTATGCCCTCTTAGTATTACATAAACACCTCTATGCCCTATATGCCCTCTATGTCCTCTATGTCTTATATGTCCTCTATGCCCTCTATGTCCTCTATGTCCTCTATGTCCTCTATGTCTTATATGCCCTCTATGTCCTCTATGTCCTCTATGTCCTCTATGCCCTCTTAGTATTACATAAACACCTCTATGCCTTCTATGCCCTCTTAGTATTACATAAACACCTCTATGCCCTCTATGCCCTCTATGCCCTCTATGTCCTCTATGCCCTCTATGTCCTCTATGTGCTCTATGTCCTCTATGTCCTCTATGTCCTCTATGCCCTCTATGTCCTCTATGCCCTCTATGTCCTCTATGTGCTCTATGCCCTCTATGTCCTCTATGCCCTCTATGTCCTCTATGTCCTCTATGTCCTCTATGTCCTCTATGTCCTCTATGTGCTCTATGTCCTCTATGTCCTCTATGTCCTCTATGTCCTCTATGTCTTATATGCCCTCTATGTCCTCTATGTCTTATATGCCCTCTATGCCCTCTATGTCCTCTATGTCCTCTATGCCCTCTATGTCCTCTATGCCCTCTATGTCCTCTATGCCCTCTATGTCCTCTATGCCCTCTATGTCCTCTATGTCCTCTATGTCCTCTATGTCCTCTATGTCCTCTATGTCCTCTATGTCCTCTATGTCCTCTATGTGCTCTATGTCCTCTATGTCCTCTATGTCCTCTATGTCCTCTATGTCTTATATGCCCTCTATGTCCTCTATGTCTTATATGCCCTCTATGCCCTCTATGTCCTCTATGTCCTCTATGCCCTCTATGTCCTCTATGTCCTCTATGTCCTCTATGTGCTCTATGTCCTCTATGTCCTCTATGTGCTCTATGTCCTCTATGTCCTCTATGTCCTCTATGTCCTCTATGCCCTCTATGTCCTCTATGTGCTCTATGTCCTCTATGCCCTCTATGTCCTCTATGTCCTCTATGTGCTCTATGTCCTCTATGTCCTCTATGTCCTCTATGTCCTCTATGTCCTCTATGTGCTCTATGTCCTCTATGTCCTCTATGCCCTCTATGTCCTCTATGTCTTATATGCCCTCTATGTCTTATATGCCCTCTATGTCTTATATGCCCTCTATGTCCTCTATGCCCTCTATGTCCTCTATGTCCTCTATGTCCTCTATGTCCTCTATGTCCTCTATGTCCTCTATGTCCTCTATGCCCTCTATGTCCTCTATGTGCTCTATGTCCTCTATGCCCTCTATGTCCTCTATGTCCTCTATGTGCTCTATGTCCTCTATGTCCTCTATGTCCTCTATGTCCTCTATGCCCTCTATGTGCTCTATGTCCTCTATGTCCTCTATGCCCTCTATGTCCTCTATGTCTTATATGCCCTCTATGTCTTATATGCCCTCTATGTCTTATATGCCCTCTATGTCTTATATGCCCTCTATGTCCTCTATGTCCTCTATGTCCTCTATGTCTTATATGCCCTCTATGCCCTCTATGCCCTCTATGTCCTCTATGCCTTCTATGTCCTCTATGCCCTCTATGTCCTCTATGCCCTCTATGTCCTCTATGTCCTCTATGTCTTATATGCCCTCTATGCCCTCTATGTCTTATATGCCCTCTATGTCTTATATGCCCTCTATGTCCTCTATGTCCTCTATGTCCTCTATGTCTTATATGCCCTCTATGTCTTATATGCCCTCTATGGCCTCTATGTCTTATATGCCCTCTATGTCTTATATGCCCTCTATGTCCTCTATGTCCTCTATGTCCTCTATGTCTTATATGCCCTCTATGTCCTCTATGCCCTCTATGTGCTCTATGCCCTCTATGCCCTCTATGTCCTCTATGCCCTCTATGTCCTCTATGCCCTCTATGTCCTCTATGCCCTCTATGTCCTCTATGCCCTCTATGTCCTCTATGCCCTCTATGTCCTCTATGCCCTCTATGTCCTCTATGTGCTCTATGTCCTCTATGTCCTCTATGTCCTCTATGTGCTCTATGTCCTCTATGTGCTCTATGTCCTCTATGTCCTCTATGTCCTCTATGTCCTCTATGTCCTCTATGCCCTCTATGTCCTATTAGTATTACATAAATACCTCTATGTCCTCCATGACGCATGACCACACATGCGCGCACACATTCACACGCACACGTCCTTTTACGTATACTGACTTACTAATACGCACACACACACACACAGGCGCACTCAAGAGCCCTCTAATATACACACACACACATAATTGCTTGCACTCAAGAGCCCTCTAATACATACACACACAGACACATAATTGCACTCAAGAGGCCTCTAATACATACACACACACACAGACACATAATTACACTCAAGAGGCCTCTAATACACACACACACACATAATTGCACTCAAAAGTCCTCTAATACATACACACACATATATGATTTCTTGCACTCAGCAGCCCTCTAATACACACATAATTGCACTCAAGAGGACTCTAATACACACACATAATTGCACAAAAGAGCCACCTAATACACACACACGCGCACACACACATATATATATATATATATATATATAACTGCTTTCACTCAAGAGCCCTCTAATACACACACACACGCTCACTAATAAGCACACACGTAGTTTCTACTGACACTCTCACAAAGCACACAGACTGAATCTAATACGAACGTAGACACTATTCCTAACACACACAATTACTTTCTGTAACACACACTCTATAGCAACACACATACACACATACATATACTCGATATTCCTCACTATGTCTAACACACACACTCCCCACACACACGTTATCTAACACACACACACTTTCTCAAGCACATACGCTCTCAACACACACACACACTTACACACACACGCTCTCTAACTCACACACTTTCCTACACACATACATGCCTCTAACATACACCTCCCACACACACTTTCTCTAACATACACACGTTCCTACACACATACATGCCTCTTACTCACACACACGCTCTCTAACACACACACACACTTTTATACACATACGCACGCTTTCCAACACACAAACAGGGTTTATGACACACACACACATACAAATATACTCGTAAACATTAATACACACACTTTACAACGCACAGGATTTATAGCGCATACACACACACATATACACACACACACATACACGCACACAAAACAATCACCTGTGCTCCCCCAAATATTATTTATCCACCGTGTACCTTTGCTCACCTTTACCTACCTTTACAACTTCCCATTCCTTCTATTTAACACACCTGGCAGGTAACTCATTTTCTGATATCTCTCTCGTAATTTATATCATGACAGACTTAAAGATGAATGGGCAGAAGGGCAGATGGGCAGAAGAATGAATGGGAAGATACATTAACAAATAGAGATTTATATATATATATATCATTGACAAAGCGATGGAGAAGAAAATTAATGCCTTTGAATGCGTTACAGAAAGTACTTAGAAATTATGGACAGAGAAAGAACAAACCTTACAAAACAAGGAAAATTAAATATTGTGGACACATCAAACGACATGAGTGCCTAGAGAAGATAATTTTGGAGGGAATAGTACCTGGAATAATGAGAGGAAGACCTAGAAGACGATGGGTACAAGATGTCATTGAGGATCTGAGAATGACTGCTGCTGACGCCGGTCAACTTGTACAGAGCAGAGAGTTTTACAGGACTGCTGTCATGAGTCAGGTTCTGGAAGGGACAAGCTACTTGATGATGATTATGATATAGCTAACACCAGCAGAGGAAACAACCTCGGAGAACTCTTAAATGAATTTCTTTTGCAGACGATCAGGCAATCATATCAACAACAGAAGAACAGCTACAACAACACATCAACAGACTCCAGTTAGCATGTAACGAATACAACATGAGAATAAACATCGACAAAACAAGTAATGACATTCGCCAGAGATGAAAACACTACCAACATCTCCATCGATAATCACCTACTAAATCAAGTAAAGATGTCACATACCTGGGAGCATTTTTCAGCAATTGGAAGAATAACTAATGAAATTCAACACAGATGCAACAAAGCAAATCAAATGATAGGCAAATGGCGCCAATTTTAAGATGCAAACACGTCACCATGAACACAAAAGAGCAATGTTCAACACAATCTTTCTCCCCACATTATGTTACCAGTACCAAACCTGGACGCTGACAACAAACGATAGAAGAAAACTAGTCACAACAGAGATGAAGTGTCTACGCAGAATGCTGGGTGTAACAGAAGAGACCGGTTGAGAAATGAAGACATCAGGAAAAAGTGGGTACAACATCAGTACTAGACTTCATCAGAAACAACAAATTAAATGGTTCGGTCACGTAAGCAGATTACCATCAGACAGTGCACCCCAAAGAGCAATGCTGCTCCGATACAATGGGTACAAAGCAAAAGGCCGGCCACGCAAAGATGGACCTCAGAGATAACAGAGGCGACGAAAGAGACTAGCTACGAAGCGCATACTAGGGCCGTTTTAGAAATCTCTTCCTGACCTGACGCTGTGAGGCATACAGGATTCGAGAAAGAAAGAAAGAAAGAATATAGATATATGTTATAGAGACTGGTGCACTGGCAGATAGACAAAATATAACAGACAGCAGGATTGATTGATAGAACCATCATCATTGCACTTCGATGAGTAACCATGCGTTATTCGATTTATTTCTTACACACGAAGATCTCAGCGGTAGTGCACAAACTCAGTAGCACCATTTAGGGTCCCTGATGTAATTTAGTAGATGGTGATAATATGTTATAGGTATGTTCAGTGGCGGCTCGTCATTAAGGGCCAGTGCGGCCGGCCCCACCAAAATAATGTTTAACGTGTATTTATTATTTTATAATTAAAATATAAACTAATCAAAATCTTGATTATTCCAACAATTTGTGTCTGGCCCTACCAGCAAAAATGAACACGAACCGCCGCTGGGTATGTTATTTAAACGTTTTTCTAATGAATTTTGCCCAGACTATGGATTTCCAGCCTGCTCTTCTCGATTTTGATCTATCAAGAGTTCTTTTATGTGCTCATTTTGCACACAGGACCTACTTTTTATCGTCGTCCATCTCCGATAGGACTAGAAACTCAATTTCACCTACACTGAAACCACAGATCTCTGGAAAAATATCCCGATGTTTCCACGAGGAGCGAAACAGTACCATTGGCACGAGAAGCGAGCACTTAATCAATAATTCTGTGTTGTCAAAACCATGCACAAAATCAATATGACACAAAAACGGAATATGACTGAAAACCAAAATTTAATTTCTCTCTCTCTCTCTCTCTTTGCCTTTTTACCCCGGGTTGGGCATAGGCCCTCAACCAACTCATGCCAAGTCTTCCTATCTCTAGCTATCTCCTGCAGCTCCCTCCAGCTCTTCTTTATATTGTTGATCTCCGCCTCCAAATCTCGTCTCCATGTATTTCTCGGCCTCCCCTTCTTTCGCTATCCCTGCGGGTTGCAGGCAAGGACCCTTCTTGTTATATTCCCCTCCGGTTTCGCAAAGTGTGTCCTATCCAGCGCCAGCGTCTTTTTTTAACCTGTTCGTTCACTGGAATCTGTCTTGTTCTCTCCATAAGTTCCTCATTTGTGACCCTATCATACCATCTTATTCCTCTATTCTGCGCAGACACCAGTTGATGAATGAAAATTTAATTTCTATATAGTTTAAAATGTGGGAAAATTATCACATTTGATCATTGTTTTAAAATATTGATTTTTATTTATTACATAATCCCTCTTTTCCTTTCAACGGCTTAACTGGCAACATTCATTGACCGACATTTTGATTTTTGAGCGTTTTTCAGCCATTTTCAAATTTTGTCGAAAATTACTTCAATCTCTAATATTTAGTTAGAAATTCTTTTCTACTTTCTCTTGTTTTCCCTTTGTTTTATTAGTCAAATTAACCAGTTTTTGTGAAATTAGAGTTTTTGTGAAATTAGAGTTTTTGTGAAATTAGAGTTTTTGTGAAATTAGAGTTTTTGTGAAATTAGAGTTTTTGTGAAATTAGAGTTTTTGTGAAATTAGAGTTTTTGTGAAATTAGAGTTTTTGTGAAATTAGAGTTTTTGTGAAATTAGAGGTTGTATCTTCATCCTTTTCGTCGAACTTTTCATATGGATCCATTGTTAAACCAGTGTGTGATTTGTATGTGATCTGAGCATTAGCGCAATTGTATGTTGTGCATATAAAAGTCTAAAAGTAGCACAGCACATCGGATTTCTGCGAGGTTTTTTATTTACTAGAGTAGCTTTCCTAGTTCCCTACATTAAGCGCCTCTTACGACATGCTTTGTAGGTTGCAGGGTTACTTTGTTTGCCCCCTTGCGAGACCCTGGCAACACATGAGGGAATATTGTTCTTCTTCTTCTTCCTCAATCGTTCTTTTCGGCCATTTTGATCATTTTGTTGTGATATATAAACAGCCTTTGCCAAGAAAGGTTTTTTACGTAATATCATTCAGCGCCCATTTGGAGCTCTCGTGATTATCCTTCGACGACTTGTCGGGTTTCAGCCAGTGTTTACTGGGTTCGCTCTCCGTAAGCCTTTAGCTGTCCCCAGTCAACCTGCAAGGAAGCAGGTTGAATATTGTTCAACAACCGATGTGATTTATTTATTGTTTTTAAAACCAGGCATATTTTCTTTTTCTGCTTCTTCTTTTTTAAAAAAAAAAAAGAGCCTCTGTTAAATAGTGTCAACGTTCGAGTGGTGCCGGGGCCCGCAATGGAAGCAAAAAATAGTGCCACTGCGATCTACAAGGCACGTTGTTAGGCACTGGCGGACCTGAAAGCTACCTGTAATAACAGCATCGAAATCGGATTGCTTGGTCTACCTGTGGCGCTAACTGGTCAACGTGCAATCGCTTTTGACTCAGATCATTAATCCACAGTGGTAAACAAGTTTGTTGATTGGAATGTTGGTGTTGTTGTTTAAGTTTGTTGTTTGTTGTTTCAGTTGTTACTTTCAATTATGTGTTTTAGTTTAAGTTTGTTGTTTGTTGTTTGTTGTTTGTTGTTTGTTGTTTGTTGTTACTATATACAATATATTTGGATGAGTTTTAGAATAATCTATATTTTATTGCTTTGGTTTTCGTGCATTCCTTCTTTCATCATTTCTTTCAACAATGTATTAGATTCCTCTTCCTTCCTTTATCCAGGTATTGTAATAATGTTTCCTTCCTTTTATCCAGGTATTGTAATACAAAGTTTTCCTTCCTTTATCCAGGTATTGTAATAAGTTTCCTTCCTTTCTTTATCCTAGGTATTGTAATAAAGTTTCCTTCCTTTATCCAGGTATTGTAATAATGTTTCCTCCTTTATCCAGGTATTGTAATAAGTTTCCTTCCTTTATCCAGGTATGTAATAAAGTTCCTTCCTTTATCCAGGTACTGTAATAAGTTTCTTCCTTTATCCAGGTACTGTAATAACGGTTCCTTCCTTTTATCCAGGTACTGTAATAAGTTTCTTCCTTTATCCAGGTATTGTAATAATGTTTCCTTCCTTTATCCAGGTATTGTAATAATGTTTCCTTCCTTTATCCAGGTATTGTGATACTGTTTCCTTCCTTTCAACCAGGTGCATCCTTTCATCATTGTTACAATAGATAAACGGTGTAAGAGATGATCGGAGACAGACGATAAAACCTGTCCGTATTCAAGTTAAACACTTCAAAGAATACTTGGCGGTTGAAAGTTTGTAAGAAAAATGCTGGATAAATGTTACCCGAGCAAAGTTCGTTAAAAATAAAATTACTATAGTTTCTTTTTTAGCCACCATTAAAATAACTTCGATGGCACTCGCCGTAGTTACGGAGCTCGTGCCCTGTCGTTGTGATGTTGATGTTTAAGAAATAGATCGGAGCACACACACACACATTTGTATGTATAGATCGTACCTAACACGGACCCGTGTTCGCTAACACATTTAGATTTCCAGTACCTCGTATTGATTGATTGATTGATTGATTGATTGATAGTACCATCATCATTGCATCATCATTGCAATTCAGTGAGTAAGCATATGTGTTCTGATATCTTTCTTACACAGGAAGATCTCAGCAGCAGAGCACGAGCTCTGTGGCATCAGCGAGGGTCCTTGATATCATTTGAAAAAATGGTGTATATATTTTTGAAGATATTTTATTTTAAACCTTTTTCAATGATTTTGCCCGGGCAGCGGCTTTCCAGCCTGATCTTCTCGATTTTGAACTACCAATGGTTCTTTTAAGTGCTCAAATTGAACACGAGACCTACGTTTTTATCGTCCGTCTCCTTAGGATTAGGACCTCACCTACACTGAGATCAATGATCTCTGGAAAAATATTCAGATAGCTCCACGAGGGAGCGAACCTGGTATCTTTAGCACGAGAGGCGACCACCTAACCTCTAGGCCACAAAGATCCATTATGTAGTACCTCTTTGCCTAGAAACTCTCAAGACGTCTTGTTTTGGACTTGGAAAGGATAGTGACCAGGGATGTTGTTCCTCTGACGTCAACAGTGACACAAAGCCGATTGGTTCAGTAGTTGTCATTCAAATCGTGTTAGTCACGCCCATTTAGTAACACGAAAGTGACATTTATTAGCCAGAAGACTGAAGGATGTGTGTTCGATTACATGGGATGTATTGTTGTTGTTAGAGATGAGGAGTGAACGATAGTGTGAGTGTCAGTCAGAGGATTTATTGAGGGATCAGAGAAAATATTTTGAAGGCTGCTGCTAACAGGGAAAGTATGAGGTATAAATAATATTTATATTTTTAAAGTGTATCGAAGAAAAATTGGGAGATATGTGCGGGAGAGATGTGGTTAGTGGTAGATGTAAGGTGGATATGTGGGAGATGGGAGATGGATACGTGGGAAATTGATATTTGGGAGATTGATTGATTGATAGGACTTCGGTGAGTAACCTTTTTTTTCGATCCAGAAGCACTTGAGCTTTTCAGCTCTTCGGCTCGGTGCCATGGACATCGTAACCCTTCGGTTCGGTTTCCACGAACACCGTAAATCTGGGGAATCTATGGCTTTTTCTGCCATCCGGCGGAATTGAACCCGCACACACAGAGGGATAGTCACCCGTAGTCCAACGCGCTACGAACACGCTGGGCAGACGGGCGTGAGTAACCTTATGTACTCCGATCTCTTTCTTACACAGGAAGATCTCAGCGGCATTGCACTGACTATGAAATTAAGGCGAGGGTCTCCTATAAAATTTTGAAGTTGGTAAAGTTATTTTGTAGGTATTTTATTTTTATAGTTTTTTTTGTAATGAATTTTCCTGGCAGCTGCTGTCCATCCTGCTCTTCTCGATTTTGAACTGTCAAGGGTTCTTTACCTGCTCAAATTGAGCAAAGGACCTACGCTTTATCGTCTGTATTCGATAGGACTAAGAACTAAATTTCGTCTACACTGAGATTAGGGATCTATGGGAAAATATTCCGATGGCTTCACGAGGGTGCGAACCGAGTATTTTTAGAACGAGAGGCAAGCACCTATCTCTGCGTCACAGAGACTCACAGTGTTATATTGAAAATGTTAAAATACATGTCTCCCAAAAACATATATATCTATAATCATACAATGTCGACTTATTGCATTCATCCGGAGATCCATCTCATCTCCCAACTAACTATCTCCCTCGTATCTATATCACATCTCCCAACTAGTTATCTCCCTCGTATCTATCTCACATCTCCCAACTAACTATCTCCCTCGTATCTATATCACATCTCCCAACTAGTTATCTCCCTCGTATCTATCTCACATCTCCCAACTAACTATCTCCGTCGTATCTATCTCACATCTTCCAACTAGCTGTCTCCCTTGTATCCATCTCACATCTCCCAACTAGTTATCTCCCTCGTATCTATCTCACATATCCAACTAGCTGTCTCCCTGTATCCATCTCATCTCCAACTAGTTATCTCCCTCGTATCTATCTCACATCTCCCAACTAGTTATCTCCCTCGTATCTATCTCACATCTCCCAACTAACTATCTCCCTCGTATCATATCCATCTCCAAACTACTATCTCCCTCGATCTATTCACATCTCCCAACCACTATCTCCTCGTTCATCCATCTCCCAACTAGCTATCTCCCTCGTATCTATATCACATCTCCCAACTAACTATCTCCCTCGTATCTATATCACATCTCCCAACTAACTATCTCCCTCGTATCTATCTCACATCTCCCAACTAGCTATCTCCCTTGTATCCATCTCACATCTCCCAACTAGCTATCTCCCTCGTATCTATTTAACATCTCCCAACTAGCTATCTCCCTATCCATCTCACATTCCCAACTAGCTATCCTCCACATACATCTCCATCTCCTAGGCAAAATTAATTAGAAACGATTAAAAATAATTTATTTTTAAAATATCTTCACCATCTTCAAATTACATCAGGACCGTCATCGGTGCTACGAGTTCGTGCACTGCAGCTGAGATCTTCCTGTGTAAGAAAGAGATCAGAGCACATATGGTTACTCAACGAAGTGGAATGATGTTGGCCCTAACAACCAATCAATCTCTCATGGAGGAGAAACCAGACATCAATGGCAACATCAACCAAAAAGGTATACGGTTGTAATTTTACCATTTTAAAAAAAAATCGGTTTTTCCTCGCAATGTCAAGATAGGAATACATTTCTAGCTCGGGATTTTGTATGTGCTTCGTTTATGGTATCTTTTACTGCCGCTGTTATTTCTGTTGCCCGTGTGTTGCCGTTGCTCGCAAGGGACAAGAATAATAACACTGTGACCTACAAGGCATGTCGTAAGAAGCCACTGAGGTGGGGCCTAGGAAGCTACCTAGTAAATAAAACGCTTCGCATAAATCGGATGTGATGACCTACTTGAAGGTGCATAACTGGCATAACGTACAATTGCTCTTAGGCTCAGATCGCATACAAATCACAAAGTGTGGTTAACAAGTGATCGATATGGAGCGTTCGAAGAAGTTATTACTGTGTCCCCCTTTTGCGTGCACGATCTTTTGATTTGTAACCACTGTATCGGAGAAAGATTGCTCTTTGAAGCGCACTGTCTGTTGGTAATCTGCTTATGTGGTTTAACTATTTAATTTGTTGTTTCTTGGTGAAGTTCAGTGCTGACGTTGTACCCACTTTTTTATGTATTTATTTCTAACCTGGTCTGTTTTTTATACTCTCAGTAATATGCGTAAACATCTCTGTCGTGACTAGTTTTCATCTATCGTTTGATGTCAGTGTCCAGGTTTGGCACTGATAGCATAATGTTGGAAGACAGATTGTGTTGTACTATGCTTTTTTAGTGTTCACAGTGACGTGCTTGCATTTCAAAATTGATGTCATTTGTCCTATAATTGTATTTAATAATAATAATAATAATTCCTCTCGTACCGTTATACGTTACATAGGGCCTGCAAGTAATTTCTCCATACCGCTCTATCCTGGCAACTCGCTCAATTTCTCCATGGAACTGAGACCGATATTTCCTGCCTCTTTCAGCAAAGTTCGCTTCAGGGTCGCCTTAGGTCGACCTCTCTTTCTTGAACCCTTTGCATTCCACTTCAATGCCTGCTTTGATATTCGTTGATCATTTCTCCTCAAGGTGTGCCCAACATATCTCCATCTTCTCTTTCTTATAACAGTTGTCTCTAGTGGTTGACCTGACATGTCTCTGATTTCATCACTTCTCCTGAATTCGTTCCATTTTATATTCATTCCTTTTTGCAGACATCTATTTTCAAATGCATTCAACTTGCTTTCTATATCTTTAGTCATTTTCCAACTCTCGCTGGCATATGTTTGGATTGATACAACGTTTGAATTGAAAATTCGTAATTTAGTTTAATACTATATAACTTGCAGTTCCATATTTTATTTAGACTTTTAAAAGCTGATGTTGCTTTGCCAATTCGTATCATAATTTCTTTTTAACATTTCCTGTGCAATCAAAATTGCTACCCAAATTAATTGTATTTGCTTGATTAATAATGCATTTATGCATTTATTCAATCTATTATCATCAGTAAATACAATGACGCCTTTTTTTCAAGTCAGCTGTAGTTGGCACAAAATAATTATAATCTCATTATTATCATCATCAAGTAGCTTGTCTCTTATGGAACTTGGCTCACATGACAGCAGTCCTAAAAACTCTATTTTGAGCAAGTTGACCGGTGTCAGCAGCAGTCATTCTCAGACCATCAGTGACATCTTGCACCCATCGTCTTCTATGTCTGCCTCTCATTCTTCTTCCAGACACCATTCCCTCCAAAATTATCTTCTCTAGGCAGTCATGTCGTTTGATGTGTCCAAAATATTAAATTTTTCCTTGTTTTCATGTTCTTTAATAACCAACTCTCTTTAATATCAAACTGTTGCAGAACAGAAGCATTTGTTCTTTTCTCTGTCCATGATATTCTAAGTAATCTTCTGTAGCATTTGCATTTAAAGGCATTAATGATCTTCTCCGCCTTTAATTAGAATCTACAGTGGCGGAAAAATTCTTTCACACATCACGTTAAATAGTAATAAACCTGGATGGTGACATCAAATGATAGAAAAAAACTAATCACGACAGAGATGAAGTATCTACACAGAATGCTGGGAGTAACAAGAAGAGACCGGTTGAGAAACGAAGACACCAGGAAAAAAAGTATGTACAACATCAGTAATGAACTTCTTCAAGAAACAACAAATTAAATGGTTCGTCCACATAAGCAGATTACCAACAACCGATCAAAGAGCAACGTTACTCCGATACAATGGGTACAAAACAGGAGGCTGACCACGCAAAATGTGGATCTCAGAGATAACAGAGACGACGAAAGACACTATTTATGAAGCAAACAAGGGCTCGTTCTAGAAATCACTTCTTATCCTGACGCTCTGAGATAAAACAGGATTGAAGAAAAGATAAGAAAGACAAAATGAATAATAAAAATAATATATTTTTCGTACAGCTAATTTTCGGCAATATTGTTTCGTTAATGGATGTCCTAGTTTTTATTTCCAAAATGTGTCCACCCTGATATACCGTTAATATTTTATAATAAAAGTTGTAAAAATATTTGAGCTGTAAAAATATATTAAAGGTTTGAAAGTACATACAAGGAAAGGGGAAATAATTGTTATATCTATCCACATCAATTACATCCCTTTAAGTGATCTATGCGATCATTGGCTGAGTTCATCAACAAACGGCCATTGTGTCTACATCTTTCTATTTATAGAAGCAAACGTTCGGAGTTTGATGTTTTTTTACAATTAATTATTCATCCCTCGATTTAACCCCCGGATGATTGGTTCACACTTTGTAACGATTATATTAACATTTCGGTACGACTGAAGTTCAAATATGGTTAGGGAGGTAATGGTGTTCAGAGCAGACAATCGGGTTTTTTAAATTCTCATTTTCTGCTCTTTTTTGCCGTTAGGCGTAGCAGGTTTAACTGATGATCGGTTTCCGAGATAGTGCACGCTAGGTCGCTTGATATGCTGTGGTATTGTGGAGTTTTAAGATGTATGTAACTCCATCAACCCATATTTTTCTTGGTCCGCCCTTTATTATCCATCAACAAAGTATAATAAATCGTCTAAAATCGAAAGATTTATCTCACTGCACCGGGTTTCTCCATATTGCTCCGTCCCTGTCCGCAGAAATGTCACGCAATCTATTTTGGACAAAGGTGTGCAGCATCAGTGTTGTACAAAGCACAACCTATGTAGCACCACTAACAATCCTAGTGATCTCATGGAACAAATTCACGTCACTCGGTCTGGATTCGAACTCACACAATTTATATGACAAAGAGTACATCAATGTTGCTTAAGTACAAATCCCGTAGCTCCAGCAATAATTCTAATGATCTCATGAAAAAACTACACATGTGACTCGGTTCCAATTCGAACTCACAATCTTTAGAACGACAAGCAAATGTCTTAACTACTGCGCCATTCAGCTCATTCATGTCTGCAGACACAAAAATGTTCAACTGTTTTGATGCTATAGTTCGTTCCAAAATTCGTGATCACACTAAGGTTTAATTTGTACGAAATCTATCTGATGGATACAAGTAATTTTTGCATGCAGTCTTATATACCTCACGATGTTACGAATTCATGTTTAACTAATTGGTAGGTAGCTTAGTTGATGCAAAAACGTTTTTTGTTATATAATTTCGCGTAAACACAACAAAATGATCAAAGTTTAGAACTTACAGTAATACACAAAATGGTGGCGAATGACTGCAAAGGCGTATTCCTATAATATATAAAAGAAAGGTGACATAGTGAACAAATAATACCTTCCACTTCTATAAATGAAAGTAAATGTTGCGTATACACGCCAATGACAGTCAGTAGGAAACATTGTTAACTGATTAATTCTACGGGATTCCCGATTTTGACCTGCACTGAATTGCATTTGGAACACGGAAATGCTTAGTTATAGACAAACTTGACAATCGTACTGTAAAATTTCGACAAGTATACCAGATCAACATTGCGGTAAATTTAGTAATAACATATAATAAAATTCTTACAGAACTAAAGGTTTGGGTGGGCAAAAATACTTTTGGAACGTCGCCACTGTTACCTATATAAAAATGCAATAAATCAAGAATTTCTGTCAAGTGGATGATTTTATATCGGTCGGTAAAGATGATCACGAATTTTGGAACGAACAAAAAAACATTTATCGAAATACGAATTTTAGCATCATCCTTGCATGTCGTAAGTGGCGAGTAAAGAGCTTTTGCTGAAATTGGATGCACCAGGTCGTAAGGCGCATAACACGGTGCAACGACCCCTCACAAGGAGGAATGGGATAATGGATTCCACGGTCGCCAATCTGCCTCGGAGATTTAGCCACGCAGTAAGAATGTCAGACCTGCCATCACGAGGGTGGCCAAAACTTACTGCGGGAAGAGGTCGGCACAAACGTGGAAACAGAAACCATAGGAATTATATCCTACAGAGCTGCCCAGTATGCAGACTTGAGAAAAAAGAGGTGGCTCACTTACACTAACCTCTAAGACAAACTGTATGGTGTGGCAGATAATCTGAGGCAGACGGCTGCCTTTATTAGAGAATCCGAAATCCCAATCTAGTGAGAACGCAGAAGACAAACTGTATGGCGTGGTTGATAGTCTGAGGCAGACGGCTGCCTTTATTAGAGAATCCGAAATCGCAATCTAGTGAGAACGCAGAAGACAAACTGTATGGCGTGGCAGATAATCTGAGGCAGACGGCTGCCTTTATTAGAGAATCCGAAATCCAAATCTAGTGAGAACGCAGAAGACAAACTGTATGGCGTGGCTGATAATCTGAGGCAGACGGCTGCCTTTATTAGAGAATCTGAAATCCCAATCTAGTGAGAACACAGAAGACAAACTGTATGGCGTGGCAGATAATCTGAGGCAGACGGCTGCCTTTATTAGAGAATCTGAAATCCCAATCTAGTGAGAACGCAGAAGAAAAGTATTCGTGCTTGAATAATTATTCGATAAACATAATGTTTACTACCTCGATTTACGAATCACTTACAACACTCGATAACAGTCATTTTCAACACTTCTGTATAAGAATCTCTAATTCTCCTCGATTTACAAATCACTTAAAACACTTCGATTTATGCGTTTTCTCTACAGCTTCTCGATATGTAGATCTGCTAAATCATCCCAATAAACAAATAATCTACAACATTTCCATATAGAGATTGTCAATAACATTTCAATATACGAATCATTAACCCTGTACCGTTCGGGTACTAAGAAAATCTCATTTATAAATGAGATGACTACATGACTCCGGAACTAACCATATTTATGTATTATTTATGCATTTCAATGCATAGAATATATGTTTCATAATGTAAAACATATATTACCATAATAAATTAACAAAAAAATATATTATTTATTTTTAAGATGTCTAATCTCGTTGATTAAACATGCTTTTCTTGTTCTTCTTCTTCTGTGTTCGTCCTCTATGAATTCATGCGTAGTCAGGGAGCCTGGAAGGGCGTAACTGATTGATTTTTGCGTGAAAGCCTACTTACCGTTTCTATGGTGCCCCTAGCCATTCAGACGAACCTTCTCCGACTTCAGTGGCATTTCAATAAACGACTCGTCAACAACATTTGCATATACAAAGGTTCAACAACATTTCGATATACGAATCATTAACATAAATTTCGATAACGAATGTCCAACAATATTTCGAATACGAATCATTAACATCATTTCGATAAACGAATGTCCAACAACATTTCGATATACGAATCATTAACATCATTTCGATAAACAAATGTCCAACAATATTTCGATATACGAATCATTACACACCATTTCGATAAACTTCAATGTCAACAATTTTTCATATGGACTTTTCAACATAACTTTCGATAAACGTTAATGTACACCAACATTCTCGATAAAAAAATATATAATCATCATTTCGATAAAGACAGAGGGTCCAACTACATTTCGATATACGAATCATTAACATAATTTCAATAAACAAATGTCCAACAATATTTCGATATACGAATCATTAACATAATTTCGATAAACGAATGTCCAACAACATTTCGATATACGAATCATTAACATCATTTCGATAAACGAATGTCCAACTACATTTCGATATACGAATCATTAACATAATTTCGATAAACAAATGTCCAACAATATTTCGATATACGAATCATTAACATAATTTCGATAAACGAATGTCCAACAACATTTCGATATACGAATCATTAACATCATTTCGATAAACAAATGTCCAACAATATTTCGATATACGAATCATCTACAACACCCCCATATAACAATCGCCATCAAAACTTCAATATACGAACGCCAGGATATCATATGGACATTTCAGACACTGGAACGAGTTCGAGAATTAGGCGTTAAGTGTGGACATGCCAGACAGTGTCGTTCGTGTAGAGAGAGAAGATATAGTAATCAACTTCTCATGGGTACGGTGAGCAAATGGACTTTAGGATGGCTGCTGCAGCGGAGGACAGAGCATGCATGGGAATGCCCAATGTGCCGTGACGTCGATCGCATAACATAACATAACATTTCTCCGTTATCAACTTATCATATTTGGGTTCAAAGAGGAAACTAACATTACTATTTAATAATTCATCGTTTGTCTGGGGACACTATGGACACATTAACACACCCACTATGAGACATTAAAGCTCAGAGACTCTATCTATAATCTAGCACATGGGTTCCCAAAGTGGGCAGTACAGCCCCTGTGGGCACTGAAGCCTTCCAGGGGGGCGATAGTGGGTTCAGAAACATTTGGGGGAGTTTTTTTTCCGTGATTTTGCGATTGAATAATCATTAACAAATGCGAATACGAATTTTAATTTATTTTAATTCATCTTATGCCCATCTTACACGATCCATTTTTTCATCAATTTTCTATTTCATGTATATAATCATTTTAAAATTGACCATGTATGACAGAAATATATATCAATTTTCTATGTAAAAGTGAAAATAGAGCATATATATATAAGTGGGAGGAAGGGGGGTGGGGGGGCGTTGGCAAACTTATAATGGGAGGGATGCGTTACAACGTTTATGTCGTGCAAAGTGAGCGGTGGGCTGAAAACGTTTGGGAATCTATGATCTGGAACAATCCATCGTTCACTACCAACTGTCACAACACGTCATACAATATTCCGATGATGGCCATGATCTGGGAGTAAATAATTTATTCAACTTAATAACAGCATGAATGTCACAGGCAACAACTTGGAGGTCCGTTAATATGATTAGGGAGTTACGGTTTGTGGTTTAGGGGGAAACTAGAGAAAATCAAATTATTTTGGTTTCTGTGCTTCCAGAATGTGAATTATTGTGAGTCTGTTGTTGTTGGTAGATTTCATAGACGGGTCAAATAGATTTGATAGACATGAGAGATAGATTTATAGATATGACAAAGACAAAATGTTAAGCAAATAGAGAGAAACGTTACATGGACAGGGCATAAATATTGGTTGGATGGAGGGACAGGCAGGAACAAACTGGATGGGGACTTATACAGGCATTGAGAGAGAGAGGCAGAAGCAGGCAGAGAGCGTGCAAGATAGACAGTGCAGAGAGGAAAGTAGGCTAAGAGAATTGAAGAGAGACAGGTCAGAGAGGAAGGTAGCAGAGAGACAGGGCAGATAGGAAGGTATCTGAGAAACAGGACAGGGAGAAAGGTAGCAGAGAGACAGGACAGATTGGAAAGTAGGCTAAGAGAATTGAAGAGAGACAGGGTAGAGAGGAAGGTAGTAAAGAGACAGGGCAGAGAGGAAGGTAGTAGAGAGACAAGGCAGAGAGGAAGGTAGTAGAGAGACAAGGCAGAGAGGAAGGTAGTAGAGAGACAAGGCAGAGAGGAAGGTAGTAGAGAGACAAGGCAGAGAGGAAGGTAGTAGAGAGACAAGGCAGAGAGGAAGGTAGTAGAGAGACAAGGCAGAGAGGAAGATAGTAGAGAGACAGGACAGATTGGAAAGTAGAGTAAAGAGACAGGGCAGAGAGGAAGGTAGCAGAGAGACAGGGCAGATAGGAAAGTAGAGTAAAGAGACAGGGCAGAGAGGAAGGTAGCAGAGAGACAGAGCAGATAGGAAAGTAGGCGAAGACAATTGAAGAGAGACAGACCATAGAGGAAGGTAGCAGAGAAACAGGTCAGAGAGGAAGGTTAACAAAAAGTTAATTGCATATCTTTTACAGGACTTTGTGAATAATATCAAGCTTTGTAACGCTGTTTGAGATTTTTCTAGGCATTATTACGTTCAGTGGTTCGCCATTGCTTTCTGAACGAGTGGCGCCATCGTTCTTTTGTTAAAATCCACGCGAAAAATTTGCAACCAAATTGTGCGCAGCATGTTTTGAACTCAGAACGTCGAGGTTAATAGACCGAGTCACTAACCCCTATGCCACAGACGCCACCGGACAGAGAGGAAGGTAGGCATATATAAATATAGATAGGTACAGAGAGAGAGAGAGAGAGAGAGGAGAGAGAGAGGTCAGATAGGAAGAGAGAGAGAGCGAGAGAGAGAGATAGGTACAGATAGAGAGAGAGCGAGAGAGAAGGGACAGAGAGAAGAGAGAGAGAGATAGGTACAGATAGAGAGAGAGAGGCGAGAGAGAGATAGGTACAGTAGAGAGAGAGAGCGAGAGAGAGATAGGTACAGATAGAGAGAAGCGAGAGAGAGATAGGTACGAGAGAGGAGAGAGAGAGGATAGGTACAGAAGAGAGAGAGAGAGAGAGAGAGAGAGTAGGTACAGAAGAGAGAGAGAGAGAGATAGTACAGAGAGAGAGAGAGAGCGAGAGAGATAGGTACAGAGAGAGAGAGAGAGAGAGAGATGAGGTACAGAGAGAGAGAGAGAGATAGGTACGAGAGAGAGAGAGAGAGAAGAGAGACAGAGAGAGAGAGAGAGGTACGAGAGAGCAGAGAGAGAGATAGGTACAAAGAGAGAAGGAGAGAGAGAGAGAGAGAGAGAGTACAGAGGGGAAGAGCAGAGAGAGAGGTCGAGAGGATGAGAGAGAGAAGGTACAGAGAGAGAGAGAGAGAGAGAGAGAGCGAGAGATGGGTACAGAGAGAGCCAACGACGTGCGGTGGGGTATTGGACAGACGGGACGGACGAACAGACAGACAGATAGACAGATAAAATAAACTGATTGAAATGAAATAATCAAATATCCCAACTATCAGTAAAAGAAAAACAACAATAGTCGTAAATATGTAACAGCACAATCTGCCTACGTGACATCATCATCAACACAACACCAGACTACGTAAAAGAACAGCATCGTGGTCTACTTACGTGACATTATCGTCTATTTACGTGACACCAAACAACAGACTATAAAAGGTATCATCATTGTCTACGTTCGTGACATTATAGCCTACTTACGTGACATTATCGTTACTAACGTGACATTATAGCGTACCTGCGTGACATATAGTATACCAACGTGACATTATAGCCTGCATACGTGACATTATAGCTACCTGTGTGACATTATAGACTACCTAGTGAATTATAGCCTACTTACGTGACATTATAATCAGCTTACGTGACATAATTTTACAACTTACGTGACGCTATTGTGCACAAACGCGACTGTATAGCCCCATTACGTGACATTATATAATACACGTACGTGACATTACAGTCTACTTGCATGATATTATAGTTAGATTACGTGATATAGTTTTACTACTTACGTGACACCGTAATTCACGTACGTGACATTATATAAAAGTTACGTAGCTTTATATATTCTACTTTAAATGAAAATCGTGACGTATCCTTTACAGGACCTAGTCATTCACCACAGTAAAAGAGTCGTTGAATTTCTATGCACCACTTATACGTTCAGTAGTTTGTCATTGCTTTCTGAGTGGTGAGGTCTATTTTTACCTTTCCTAGACATAGACCTCACTGTACAAAAAGCAATGTGACACTATAATACGATTACGTGACACGATAGTATCACTACTCACGTGACACTATAGCCTCACTACTCACGTGACACTACTGTCTCACTACTCACACGACACTATAGTCTTACTACTCACGTGACACTATAGCCTCACTACTCAGGACACGATAGTCCACTACCACGGACACTATAGCCTCACTATTCAAGTAACACGATAGTCTCACTACTCACGTGACACTATAGTCTCACTACTCACGTGACACTATAGCCTCACTACGCACGTAACACGATAGTCTCACTACTCACGTGACACTATAGTCTCACTACTCACGTGACACTATAGCCTCACTATTCAAGTAACACGATAGTCTCACTACTCACGTGACACTATTAGTTTCACTACTCACTTGACACGCTAGTCTAACCACCCACGTGACATTGTAGTCTCAATACTCACGTGACACTATAGTCTCACTACTCACGAGACACTATAGCCTCACTACTCAAATGACACTACAGTCTCACTACTCACGTGACACTAGAGTACTCTTACTTGACACTATAGTCTCACTACGTACGTGACACTATAATACGCTTACGTGAGACCATAGTCTACTTACGGTGACGCCCAACAACAGACTATACATGAAAACATCATCATAGTTTTTTCACGTGACATTCAACGTGACAAGCCCACAGAAAATATATCAAATCTACTTACGTGACACCAAAAACTGCATTAGCAAGAATTACGTCACGTTGGCCAGCACGAGAAAATGATGCGATGTACTCAACACTCTGGGAATCTAGCGGCACTGTTAAATGTGTGGCTAATCCTAGAATTAACGATCAGAGAACAGAACAATGGCCGACACTGGCATTCAACAAACGTCAATCTCGAGAAGCGAGGGAAATCCCTCGACCTGGTCACGAACATCATTTGATCAATGGACATTTTTCGAGTTATTTTTTTAAAATGAAATTAGTTTATGATACAGACTTCAGACATGGTTAACGGCAGCTGAAACTACGCAGCAGGGTTCACCCGTCAACGGTTAGTCACTTTAAATATTTGTTTAAAATTGAAAGTATCGACGACAGAACACATTGTCCATTACTCCTTAGCGCGGTTAATTATTTATATTCCTATCAACAAGGATCAGTTTAAAAGTTTTCTTAAACTTTCAACTCCCAATGGAGCACAGGTCTTCAACAAACTTCTTCCAGCTCTTCCTCTCTCCTGCCATCCCTTCCAATTTTTCCATGTTTTACCTATCCTTTTAATATCAGCCTTCAACTCTCTTCTCCAGGTCTGTCTAGGTCTTCCCCTACTCCTCTTTCCTGCTGGTTCCAAAACAGTGCCTGTCTTGCAATGCTTCCAGTCGGTCTTCTCAATGTATGTCATATCAATCGCCAGCATATCTTCCTGAGCTCTTTCTCTACTGGTATCTGCTTTGTTCTTTCTCTGAGTTCAGTTTTAAAATATAGATGGATTAATTTAACCCGTTCACCTATATGAGCCGATATATCGGCTCGCGGTACTTGTTAGGAAGACGCAGAGACAGTATACTCACTATCTCTCATGTCTTTTTAACCCCAGTTGGGGTATAGACCCTCAACCAACTCATGCCAAGTCTTCCTATCTCTAGCTATCTCCTTCAGCTTCCTCCAACTCCCTTTTATATTGTTGATCCCTGTCTCAAAATCTCGTCTCCATGTATTTCTCGGCTCCCCTTCTTTCCCTGTTCTTGTGGGTTCCAAGAAAAGATCCTTCTTGTTGTATTCCTATCTGATTTTCGCAAAGTGTGTTCTATCCATCGCCAACGTCTATTTTTTAACTTCTTGGTTCACTTAAATCTGTCTTGTTCTCTCCATAAGTTCCTCATTTGTGACCCTATCATACGATCTGAGTCCCTCTATTCTGCGCAGACACCACTTGATGAATGTTTGCAATTTATGCGTTATTATTTTAGTTGTTTTCCATGTTTCTGACCCATACAGCAGAACTGCTTTAAGATTGGAGTTGAATTTCAGAATTTGTTTTCTCGAATTGATTTCTTTAGACTTCGATTTGTTTCCCAGTGCAATGAAAGCTTCTCTTGCCTTTTGTATTCTTATTTTGACATCTCTATCTGTTCTACTCTCTTTGTCTACATTGCTGCATTGCATTCTAACTGTCTTCAAATGTACAATTAACTTACGGAGTGAAAGGATTAAGAAGAGCTTGTACTAGACCATGATTATTTTACGTTTGGGTTGGTATTTCAGTTCAGCTACCTCTGAAGACACAGAAGGTAAGCCTGTATGGTTAGGGAGGGGGAACACACACTAACTATAAAGGAAAGCAATTTTTCACGCATAAAATAGGACAGAAGCGTCATATCAGGCGTAGTCATAGCGCTTGGTAATGCGCTTCTATGTGATTTTTGCGTGAAGACTATGCTTTCCATATTATTAGTGTCCATGATCTTTTTTTTCGATCCAGAAGCACGTCAGCTTTCAGCTCTTCGGCTCGGTGCCATGGACATCGTAACCCTTCGGTTCGGTTTCACGAACATCGTAAATCTGCAGAACCTGTGGCTTTTCTGCCAGCCCGCGGAATTGAACCGCACTCACAGAGGACTTATCACCTGTCGTCCAACGCGCTACGAACACGCTGTGCAGGTGGGCGTGTCCACCAAATAAAAGCGCCATAACAGACGCACTAACTACGTCCGAAGTCATAGTGGGTGAAAATAGAAGAGAAATGCAACGGAGGACAGAGCACGAATGGGAATGCCCAATGTGCCATGACGTCGATCGCATAACATAACATAATATAATATCATCATCATCAGGTGCCGTCTCCACATCGAAGGTTGGCTGCAATGAATCTCCAGCATCCTCTGTCTTTCGCCCTTGTGTTGCACACTGCCAGACTGTAACCTGTCCATTTCTTAAAGTTTCCTCCCACTTATCTCTCGGTCTTCCTCTTGCTCTTCTCCCTCAACTTTCCCCTCTAGTAAATGTTTTATCATGGTGTCATGCCTTTTATGTGCCCAAAATACTTTACTTGTCTGAATTTTATTTCTCTTAATAATTGTTTCTTCATGCCTAGTTTTCCTAAAACTTGTTTATTTGTCTGTTTTTCTGTCCATGAAACTCTGCTTATTCTTCTATATATCCACATCTCAAATGCATCAATTCTGTCTTCTAACTGCTTGTTCATTGTCCATGTTTCCGAGCCATACATTAATATAGGATATATATAGCATTTGATCATTCTAATTTTTAGCCTGTTTGTGATTTGTTTGGATGTCAGTAACTTTCTCATACTATTGAAATTATCCTTGGCCATTCCTATTCTCTTTTTAATTTCTGTTATACATCTGCCATCATCTGTTATCATCTGACCGAGATATAAGAAGCTTTTTACTTGATGTAGTAATTTTCCATGTATTTTTATATTCATTTTAGATTTTTCCATTTCCTTGTTGATTACCATAGTTTTTGTTTTCTGTATGTTAATGTCTAATCCATATTCCTTGCTAGTTCTGTTCAATTGGTCCACTAATTCTTGTAGATCTTGTTCATTTTCTGCTACCAATACTGTGTCATCTGCATATCTTAAGTTATTTATTATTTTTCCATTGATCTTGAGTCCTGGCATTCCTCTAGTTGTTTGAAGATTTTCTCTGTGTAGATGTTAAATAGGCTTGGTGACAGTATGCATCCTTGTCTCACTCCTCTCTTTATGTCTATGTATAGAGAGTAGCTATTTTCATATTTTATTATTGCTGTCTGTTCCCAGTATATGTTACTTATTAGTCTGATATCATCCCCATCTAGGCCTATTTCTTGTAGACATATGATTAGCTTTTCATGTTGGACTCTGTCAAAAGACATAATATAATATAACATAATATAACATAATATAACATAATATAACATAATATAACATAATATAACATAATATAACATAATATAACATAATATAACATAATAAATATAACATAATATAACAGAATATAACAGAATAGAAAAGGAAGCAGATCTCGCTTGTAAGTTATAATCTTATTTAGTGAGTATAATTAATCATGCTTGAGTTAAGGTTTGCCAGAATAGCTAGAGACACTGGGGATAAGAAAAACAAGCCTTCAAGCAAAAATCAGCCAGGGGTGTTACATAAAACGCCATAACTATGCCTAAATTCAAAACGGGCGCACAAAATAAATTATTGCTCTCTTTCTTTATCTTTCTCTCTATCTCTCTATTTCTCTATCTCTCCATCTCTCTTTATCTCTCTCTATCTCTCTCAATATCTTTCTCGCTCTCTCTCCTCTCTCTATGTCTTTATATATATATATATATATATATATATATATTCTATTTTCTCTCTCTCTTCTCTTTTCCTCTCTCTCTCGATGTTTGTATGTAAAAGAAAGGGGTGTTGCATTTCAGCAAAATATGCCAGTTTCATTGAACAATACATAACAGACATGAAGAAATCAGAGGTAGGAATTTATTATCTAATTCTATATGTTATGTGGGTGGCGTCTGTGGCTTAGGGGATAGTGACTCGGACTATTAACCCCGACGGTTCTGAGTTCGAATCACTCTGCGGACAGTTTGGCTGCAAATTGTTTCGTGTGGATTTTTACAAAAGGACTATGGCACCACCCGTTCAGAAAACAATGGCAAACTACTGAAGGTAATAATGCCTAGAAAATCACAGTGTTAAAAAGCTGGGGTTGATTCGCAAAGTCCAGAAAAGGATATGCAATTAACTTTATATGTTGTGTGACATATGGTTAAGAGCTGAACAGGAACACATGATGACCCAGGTCAAGAGAAGAAAATGGCGATGTGTCGGGCATACCCTACGGAAGAAACAGTCGAGTGTCACAAGAGAAGCACTTGAGTGGAACCCACTAGGAAAACGAAAAGAGGACTCCCTAAACAGACCTGGAGACGAAGTCTTCTTCAGGAACTGCAGAGTGCTCGAATATCCTGGGAGACTATAAAAAAAACCAGAGACCGAGAAGAGTGGTGAACAGATGTTGAGGCTCTATGCTCCACGAGGAGCGAAGAGGTATAAGTCAAGTCATATGTCTTTCACTTCTTTATATCCTTTCTTGATAAAGGCCTTTTGATCGAAACGTTGCTGTATTATTATTGTTTTTGTATTTTATAAACCTAATGTACTTTGTGTATATGTGTTTCGCAATTGCTATAACATAGTTATACAGTGCTACATAGAACCAATACTGACATACAGTGCTACATAGAACCAATACTGACATACAGTGCTACATAGAACCAATACTGACATACAGTGCTACATAGAACCAATACTGACATACAGTGCTAAAAACATACTGACATACAGTATAACTATTACACATAGTTTTACTGCAGTCTTACCTTAGATTGTTAAATTCAAAGAATTGAAAAATATATAAAATAACAAAAATTGCGCAATATTTCACTGCTCATCCATCACTAGTGATAGAAATCAGATTAGCTTGTTCCTTCATCTATTAGAAACATGTTAAGTTAAGTCTATATATGGTCCTGATGATGCCTGCTGGGCACGAAATAACCCCAGGTCGATGTTGAAATGTGTAAGTAGGCGGTTTTTCTTACAGATTGCACGTTTTTATTTGACAACCTTTTTTGTCTAGACTTTCGTAAGTTCCACTGAAACATTCCTGGATGTTGTGCAATTTCAGTAGAACCTTGATTAGCCGTCACCGCCCGGGACCAGAGATGTGAAGGATAACTGAAATCTCTTAATACATATGTACAGTAGCGTGATTTCACTGTGGACTTGGGACAAAAATGAACATAAAATCCTTAAACAGTGAATAATACATGAAATGAAAATCCTGGCATATCCTGTACAGGACGTAGCCATCAACCACAGTAAACGAATCGTTGATTTTTCTAGGCACTACTTATACGTTTAGTAGTTTGCCATTGCTTTCTGAACAGTGAGGTCTACTTTCACCTTTTGTAAAAATCCCAAATTTGCTTCCAAATTTGCCCACCGTGGGGTTTGAACCAGGTACGCTTGTGTTTGTGATCGAGCTCATAACCGCTTGAGCTACAGAATTCTCACCGAATAATACATAGATATTGTATTTAATTTTACAAAATGGTTTGCATCTGAGCTGCAATATAAGAGTAGTAATGTACAGAAATGTATTGTAATACTAACATCATCATCATCAAGTAGCTTGTCCCTTCCAGAACGTGCTCTCATGACAACAGTCCTGAAAAACTCTCTGTTCTGTGCAAGTTGACCGGCATCAGCAGCAGTCATTCTCAGATCGTCAATGACAATTTGCACTTATCGTCTTCTATGTTTTCCTCTCATTCTTCTTCCAGGCATCATTCCCTCCAAAATTATCTTCTCGAGGCACTCATGTTGTTTGAAGTATCCGAAATATTTTATTTTCTTTTGATGTTATGCTCTTTAAAAGCCAACTCTCTTTAATATCAACCTACGTTACTTAAAAATAATCTGTCATCTCCGGTGTCCTTTTTTAGTCAATGACGGGTAATAGAGACTGACGGTTAAACGAGTAACGATTAATCAAGGTTTTACTGTACTCTGCACCTATAGCCATGATTTAGTAGTATGATTTTTTGCGACAACTTCCTATGTATCAGTATGATCAATAAAAAAAACAGTGTATAAGTATCAGGGGCTTCCGAAAAAAAAAAAAATTTGCCAAACACAGGACTCGAACCACTAACACTTATTTCTTACGGTACTATTGTTTATCCCAGTAATACGAGCGTTTTTACGAATACAGCCAGTAAGCTATTAAAATATAGCTTTATTTGGCTGTTTCGTTGTTTCGTCTCAAATTATCATCATCAGGTGCCGTGTCGGTTGGCGTAGGAGATCATGGATCTCCACAAATCTATGTTTCTGGTGTTTGCGATATGTTGACGCTCTTCCATGCCATGAGGTCGGGCTGTCAAAAATTTTCTCTCTCTGTCTTCCTCTCTATTGTCTTTCCTCGATTTTACCGGTTGTTACAATATGTTCCAAACCTCCCTTCCTCATCACATGCCCGAAAAATGATGACTGTCTCTTTCTTATATTGATGATAAGCTTCCTCTGTGTCCTGATCTCATTCAACATCTCAACATTAGTCACTTTAGCAGTCCATGAGAAACACATCAGTTTTATGTAAAACCACATCTCTGTGGCCCTCGAAACTGTTTATTTATTGTCCATGCATTTTGTTTATTTCTATGACTCGCATCCGTATGTCAGTATTGGTTCTATGTAGCACTGTATAACTCTCATTCTGATCTCAACTGACAATGACTTGTTGCATATGACGTCTCCCATTTTCTGAAACGTTGCTTTCACCTGCCCTATTCTTTCTTCTCTTTATGTCTGATCTGTATCTGCCATCTGATGTTACCAGGACTTCGAGGTATTTAAATTGCTGCACTTGTCTTAGCTCAGTCCCATTTACTGTGATTGTGCATTTTGTCTGAGTCTGCGTTTTTGATATGATCATAACTTCTGTCTTCTTAATATTCAAACTGAGTCCTTTGTTGTTACTTTCTGTCACAACCTTATCAACTAATTTCTGAAGCTCCATTTCATTTCTTGCAATTAAGACAGTATCATCAGCGTATCTCAGGTTATTTATGATATGTCTTCTCACAGCTATTCCAGAAATATCCTTTATAGATCTAAAAATGCTTTAAAAATACAGCGAGAACAGGTCTGGTGATAATACGCATCCTTGTCTAACCCCCTTTTTGTTCTTCTCGAAAGTTTCTATCTTTTTGATTATTCTTATAGTCAGGGCCGTACGGTATATTTTCTCAGTATGATGCAAGTCTTCGAAATACCGCCCCTTAAATGTTTTTTCTTTAAAATAAGAAAATAAATTATCAATAATTGTAAGCTCAAAGCAGAACTATCAACACATAACACGTACAATTGTCTTTTGTGATAATTGCTGCCTCAGCTTTTAGGAGCGGCCGCGTGGTATACTACAAATATAATAGCTTCGCGCTGTCAGATCAAAAGTCTTTCTGCAAATGCTCTCCAACGATGCACTTGCACCAGAAACCGAAATCAAAGGGTACTGAAAGCGCTACGGCAGAGGCGTACGATAAATAATAAATCGTATACTTCATTAACGGAATAACATAGATCAATATAGAAAAGCGTTTTGTGAAAATGTTTAATTATTGAAAGGTTCAAATTGTATTTTGATTTCGAATCTTATGCCGCTCTCCTTACTGCTCTCTTTATCATAACATGGTACAGCCCTGCTTATAGTTCCTGTTTGCTGCCAATGTAACCATGTGGTTCCTTACGCTATATATTCTTCATCTATATTCTATTATTCTTTTATTTTTGTTATTTACGTATTTCAATATCTCATCAATGTAAAAAAAATATCACATACATCAAATTATCAAAAGAAATCCTGAAAAGAAAACCAACAATTCAAAACGCTTAACAATGCACATAACTGTAAAATACACCTACTAACTAATATTGTTAATCTTCACTAAGTGTTATCTA
Organism: Arion vulgaris; assembly: GCA_020796225.1. Classification (NCBI taxonomy): domain Eukaryota; kingdom Metazoa; phylum Mollusca; class Gastropoda; order Stylommatophora; family Arionidae; genus Arion; species Arion vulgaris. The sequence goes on from CM036761.1 coordinate 9,920,109, forward strand.
ATACACCGACATCCTATCTCTAAAATGTTCACAGTTCAACTCTACCTTGCTTGCGATGTCCTTAGAAAAAATACTTGTTCAGTCACAATACGTTATACCGCTTTCTAGCTAGGGTTGCTGTCATAATAGTACACACGAAATGTCTCTGCTAACTGGTTATAATAATGTATTATGTAAACTGGTTGACATCTCTCTCTCTCTCTCTCATATACGGTTATAGCCTCTCTGTCTGGTCTGACCCTACCCTTTAGTTTAGCTCTACCGCCTAGTTTTCCACTCTGAAAAGTCCTCCGGTTCTAATGTAACCGGTTCACCAATTCTGAACAGTAACTCTCTGATTTGGTCAAAATCTCCGTAGAGTTCTGCATCTACGTCTTAGTTAGGCAACACTCTATGTCGGTCGTTCTGTTGGGTTATGTGTATGGATTTATGTTATCTATCTGACTTCGTTCTCTTGGGCACTTTCTGTCTGCAACTCAGTTCAATTCTGCTGCCTTGTTCTCTATTCCACTTATAACTCGCAGCAGAGTTGTTCTGCTCTATAATTCTTGTTACTATCTACTAAATTCTTGTCGATAACTGTGTGAGTCTCTTATTCTAGACTACACTCCTTGACTTGTCGATTCTTTCTGTCTATAACTGTCTCAGACTCAGACTACTTACTCTCTGTCCCTGGGTACCTCTCTGTCCGTCTCTGTGAAATGTGTCTGCGAAGTGTGTCTCTAAGATCCAAATCCATTCTATTTAACATATGGCATTTTTTTCTTTGTTTCCAAATCTGTCATTGTCCTGTTAGTACATTCTCGCGGTCAAATCTGGTTGTTGGTTGGAAAACCCAGTCTAATTGATATTGTGACCGGACAATCACATATGGCATTTCTAGAAAAAAAAATACAATTAACCTCAACTTGGCTGCAGGGGTAAAGAAAACAAGGCAAATGTTCAAACCACCAGTTAATATATCTGGTCTGTCATTATACGCCCACAGACCAGGTATATGGTTACCCTTTTGCTTTATTGTAAATACGTGCCTAGATGGAGCTTGGGACCAAGAATAAAGGAAGGGAAAAACCTGGTATCATATTACCTGCTACACCAATATATTCACAAATATACAAGTACACAATAAGCTTATCGCATGTGTTTGTGCAAACACTGTTCGATCGAATTGAACCTGATTATTCTTTGTCTAGCAAAAACGAAGCGTTTGTGAAAGACACTCCTCAGAAAAGCTATTTTTTACTTTAATTTTTACTATAGAAGACAAAGGAAGAAGATGTTGAATGATCTGACATCGTGATTCGACAAAAGATGGATGTTAGAACTGATTAACTGTAGTAGATATTGATAAAGAGTTGGATAGCGACATGATCGCCTACTCCAGCAGGCATGACACTTGATTGACTGAATAGGTAATCCCATTCAACCACTCCCGCAATGTTTACATTTTTGTATGAAATAGGATGTCATATACACCGTTTCCTATCGTAATTTCTGCCTCCTAACATTTCTACAATGACTCGACTAAATAACGAGAAATCCCATTCCTTCTGGAATTTGTCACATGTCAAACATTTCTCCTGCACCGTGACACAATCATTGTCCCTCGTCAAACTGACCTTTAAATCACTCAGTTTGATTGTAGCTTCCTTATTTTTCAAGTATTACCATTTTTTTCTGTTTGTTTTTGAACAAAGATCTGCAACGCGTCATCTCCAAATACAAGTATTTCTAATTTCTATAATTAAATTAGAGAACACCCACAAGGCGAGGGAACCCGTCAGAGGAGACTGACATGTGACATTTTCTATTTTTCTAATTGGATGTGACGTCAATATGACATTTTAATCAGTTTCCCTATAAAAATGTTGTTTACTTTATAACTTATCTCACATTTTTGTATGCGATGGGCCGTTTTTGTATCTAACTCTCATTCGATGTTTTGGAAGGTCCGAAATAGCAAGTTGCTGGGTGCGTGGGTGCTGTTTATTGCGGTTTCCAATCTTCAGAAGATGTTGATCTACTGTCCTGGGCATGCAGTTAGCGATAATGAAAGAGGCTTGCATCAACCGCATCCATCGTCGAGTTTATTTGTTTTCACACTGTTACCGGGTTAATATCCAGTGTCGAGGTTTTCTGGGTTTTTTGGTAGTGCGCTGTCTAAGTTGCTTGGGTGATAGCTAGTTTTTGCTTTTTAGACAAGAATCTTCTATGTCATCTAACCATCTTTTTCGTGGTCTTCCTCTCGCATTCATTCTCGATGTTCTGTTGTAGAAGACTTGCTGGTTAGTTTGGATGCATTCTTGAATGCCACATTTTACAAGCAGAACTGGATGCATGAGGGACAGAGTGGGGAGTGAGTTTAACCAGCGAGTCATTAGTCATACAGTGTAGTTTGGATGCATTCTTATTAAGTAGCCGAACCACTTCATTCTTTGTTTCTTAGTGTAATTCAAGCAAGGTTCTGTCCCAACTTTCTTTCTTATGCTGACGTTGGTGATTCTGTCTTCTGGTGTTGCTTGTGACTTTTCGCAGGCAACGCATTTCACATGTAGTTATTTTTTGCGACTGTTCTTTGCTCATTGTTCAGGTTTGGTTCTGGTTATGCAAAGCAGGCATGGAAAGACTGTTGATCATCTGTCTATTGTCTATTCCCAGGTGGAAGATGTAGTTGGCTGTCCACTCTTGCCGTTAAGCGTAGGGATGCTAGCTTTAATTTGCGTTCTAGGGCTAGATGAGTCGTCCTTGTTGTGTTGTATCCGTGTTTATGTAGTGTGGTCTTGATATTGTCTATCCATCTTTTTCTTGTCTTCCTTGGCTCTAGTTCCCGATCTCTTTTTATTGTATGCTGTTATTGGTGTGTTGATCATCTGTTGAGGAGTCAAAGATGGATACGGTGTATGTTCATCGGTTTTTCAACGGCCATTTGTGGGTGAAAGAGAAATTGCTATTGAATCTATCCAGCGATTTTTATGAGTTTGGAATGCCACATTTTACAAGCAGAACTGGATGCATGAGGGACAGAGTGAGGAGTGAGTTTAACCAGCAAGTCATGAGGCGACAGAATGAGTTTAACCAGCGAGTCATGAGGGACAGAAGAGTGAGTTTAACCAGCGAGTCATGAGGGGACAGAGTGAGGAGTGAATTTAACCAAGGAGTCATGAGAATCATGATTATGTATGCCTTTCGTTGCTTGTTGGGGGAGACTGAGCACCTAGGGGTCTGTCGAAGCGCTAAGACATCAGCTGAGAAACCAATCAGATGCTAGTAGCTTTAAATATACGGAAGCAGATGATAAGACAAATGGTGTCTGTAGCTTAGGTGATATAGATGAAGACTGCAGTAAAACTATGTAGAATGGCGAAAGACGTAATAACAAAGTGGTGTTCTGTGACATTCGTCACTTTTGTTGTATCGTTTGCTTGATAAAGGTCTTTTGGTCGAAACGTTGCTGTTTATTGTCATTGTTTTTGTATTTTGTAAAACTACAGTACTTTGTTATTACGTGTTTCGCTTAGGGGATAGTGACTCGGTCTATTAACCCCGACGTTCTGAGTTCGAAACACGCTGCGGACAGTTTGGTTACAAATTGTTTCGCGTGGATTTTTACAAAGGACGATGGCACCACCGTTCAGAAAGCAATGGCAAACTACTGAACGTAATAATGCCTAGAAAAATCACAAAAAGCGTTAAGAAAGCTGGGGTTGATTCGCAAAGTCCTGTAAAGGATATGCAATGAACTTTTAAACTTTAGATGATTTTTTTTCCGATCCAGAAGCACTTGAGCTCGGTGACATGGACATCGTAACCCTTCGGTTCGGTGCCACGAATACCGTAAATCTGGAGAACTTGTAACATTTCTGCCAACCCGCGAAATTGAACCCTCACTCACAGAGGGCTAGTCACCCGTAGTCCAACCCGCTACGAACAGTCTGGGCAGGCGGGCATATACGTTTGAAATAAAGCAGGGTATGCAGGGGATACCAGTCGATGTCACTCCATGACAAGCTATGTGGAGATGTACACAGACTTAAGTTGATCACTAACTACTTTAGAAGATAGTCAATGTCAGTCAAGACACTATATGAGACGTGCAGACTCCAGTTGTACAACACTTTAGAAGTACAAGTCCATGTCAGTCAAGACAAGATGTGGAGATGTACACATGATTGAGAGAGACCACTAACTACTTTAGAAGTATAAAAGTCCATGTCTAATTAAATCTTAATATTTGTCGCCAATATAATACTATATATATATGTCTTTGTACAAATCCACCCATTTACTCAGTATTACGGCAGACTCCCCTCGGTTTTCTCCATATCTGATCTGGTGTGACCCCACAGATTTGTAGGTTTCCGTACATGTATGTATACATCGCCCTATGTATCAACACTCAAAATGATATTCAGTGGTCGAAACGGATTGTAAAAATCCCAACCTGCTTACGTCAATCGGCATGGCACATAATACTGATAAATACGATACACGCAAAAACAATTTTCTGTCGGAGCTTCTCTATACTATTACTGATGGATGGAGTGTCTGGCAGAATGAATTAGAGCGTGGCTCCCATGCGGAAGACCCAGGTTCAATCCACTGCAAAGTCAATGAGGTTTTTTTCTGTCAGGGTCATTAAGAAAAATCATAACCTGAAGAGTTTCGCTGTAATTGCACTAGTAATGATGCAATTAATTTGGGGCATAGAGGCTAGGTGCTCGTCTCTCGTGCTAAAGGTACCAGGTTCGCTTCCTCGTGGAGCCATCTGGATATTGTTCCAGAGATCCCTGATCTCAGTGTAGGTGAGATCAAGTTCCTAGTCCTATCGTATTTTTTTTCCCGATCCAGAAGCACTTGAGCTTTTCAGCTCCTCGGCTCGGTGCCATGGACATCGTAACCCTTCGGTTCGGTGCCACGAACACCGTAAATCTGGGGAATCTGTGGCTTTTTCTGCTATCCCGCGGAATTGAACCCGCACACACAGAGGGATAGTCACCCGTTGTCCAACGCGCTACGAACACGCTGGGCAGACGGGCAATCCTATCGTATACGGACGATAAAACGTAGGTCCCGTGCTCAATTTATGCACGTAAAACAACCCTTGGCAGTTCAAAATCGAGAAGAGCAGGCTGGAAAGCCGCTGCCCGGACACAATTCATTAAAAATAAAATTCCCACAAAATATTTTCACCATCTTCAAAAATTACATCGGGGACTAAAGCCGGTGCTACGGAGTTCGTGCACTATCGCTGAGATCGTCCTGTGTAAGAAAGAGATCGGATCACACATGGTTACTCACCGAAGTGCAATGATGATGGTCCTATCAATCAATCAATTAAATTCCACAGGTACATGTTCTCCCCCTGTTCTCTTCTCTTCACCTTTCAGCTCCCAACGGAGCACAGGTCTTCAACAAACTTCTTCCAGCTGTTCCTCTCTTACCATCCCTTCCAATTCTTTCCATGTTTTACCAATCCTATAAATTTCAACCTCCAGCTCTCTTCTCCATGTCTGTCTAGACCACTTTTCCCAAAGTGGACGGATGCCCCCTGTGGGCGATGAAGCCTTCCAGGGTGGGGGTGCGATAGTGGGTTCAGAAGCATTTTGGGGGAGTTTTTTTCGTGATTTTGCGATTGAATAATCATACAAAATTTGAATTTTGCATTTTAATTCATTTTATGCCCGTCTTACACGATCCATTTCTTCATCAATTTTCTATTTCTTGTATATAATCATTGGAAAATTCAATATGTCAGAAAAGGACAGAAAATTATCAATTTCATATGTCAAAGTGAAAATAAAGCATTATATATATGTGGTGGGAAGGGGAGGGGGCGTTGGTAAACTGTTATAAAGGGGAGGGGGCGTTACAAAGCTTATGTCGTGCAAAGTGGGCGGTGGGCCGAAAAAGTTTGGGAATCTATGGTCTAGACCTTCCTCTATTCCTTTTTCCCTGCGGGTTCCAAAAGAGTGCCTGTCTTGAAATGCTTTCGGTCGGTTTTCTCAATTCCTGTCCTATCCATGACCTACACTGTCTAAAAAAGCTGTATTACAAGAAGAATCGACAGTTTTTGTGTGTTTTTTAAAATGTATTCGGAACGGGACAATTGTAAAAATCTACAACTGCTTGCGTCAATCGGCATGGCACATAATGCTGAATACCATAATCGAAAATACATCTTTTTGTCGGAGCTTCTCTGTGCTAGCAGCCAATCCTTTTGTTCGACAATCTGTCCAAGAGATTTCAATCGAGGGTCTCTCATGTCAAACCAGTCTGATAACAATAACCAAATCGAAATTTATCCCAGGCCAGGTCTCGGCGGTTAAAAATAATAGGAAAGTGGTGTTGATTTAACTTGCGTGGGCGTGTTAGCGTGGGTGGAGATGAAAGACAAATAAAATAATGGTTGGGAGTGAGTGACAAAAGGTGAGACTATAAGATGAAATAAATGTTAGATTGAGAGATCGAGGGTGGGTTAGTAACAATGAAATTGCGTGCAGGAGCGACAATGTTGCGAAGTGACGCTCAGAGTACGACGTTATGCGTGAGTACTTTTGTTTTCATTATAGGGTGTGTTTATCGTTGTAGGCAATGTTAGTGGTGGTGGTAGTGGGGGTGGTAGTGTGGTCGTGTCGGCTACTGGTGAGGGTGTATCGGTTATTGATGGTGGCGATGGTGTGCTGGTGGTGGTGGTGGTGGTGGTGGTAGTGTCGGCTACTGGTGGGGATGGTAGTGGTGTCGGTTACTGTGGTCGGTGGTGGTGGTAGTGTCGGCTACTGGTGGGGGTCGTGGTGGTAGTGTTGGTTACTGATGGTGGTGGTGGTGGTCTGATGGGAGTGGTAGTATCGCTACTGGTGGGGGTGGTGATAGTAGTAGTGTCGGTTACTGATGGTGGTGGTGTTATTAGTAGTCTACTGATGCTGGGTGGTGGTGGTCTGGTGGGGGTGGTAGTGTCGGAAAACGGTGGTGGTTGTGGTAGTAGTCGTAGTGTCAGTTACTGATGGTGGTGGTAGGGTCGGTTACTGATGATGGTGCTAGTGGGGTGGTAGTGTCTGCTATTGGTGGTTGGGTTGGGGTTGTCGGTTACTGATGGTGACGGTGGTGTTGGTTGTGGTCTGGGCGTAGGTCGGCCGGGTGGTAGTAGTAGTGTCGTTACTGATGGTGGTGGTGTTAGTTGTGTCGGCTGCTGATGGTGGTCTGGTGGTGGTCTGGTGGGGGTGATAGTGTCGGCTACTGGTGGGGATTGTGGTCGCAAATCACAAAGAGTGATTTAACAAGAGGTCGGTATGGAACTTCCTTAGACGAAGGTATTCCTTAGTGATTAATTGTTCTTTGAAACATTCTTCTTCTTCTTCTAACGCTCAATATCGACCACTTGTCAACCACTCTGTGTGATTTGTATGTGATCTGAGTCTAAGAGCGATTATACGTTGTGCCAGTTATGCGCCTAGAAATAGGCCAGCACATCCGATTTCTGTGCTGCTTTTTATTTACTAGGGTAGCATCCTAGGGCCTACATCAGTCGCCTCTTACGACATGCATTGTAGGTTGCAGTGGTACTATTCTTTGCTTCCCTAGCGGACCACGGCACCACATGGGCGCTTTGAAACATAATATAACTTTTCCTTTAACTAGATCTGTCTTGAACAATCCAGTTTAGTTCGCTCCAGGTCTTTCCCACTTCTTATCTTTCTCTGTCTACGGTTCGTCTCCATGTCTCTCTAGGTCGCCCCCTACCTCTCTTGCCTACCGCGTTCCATTTCAAAGTCACATGTTGGTGTCTGGTCTTCTGCATTCTTAATGCAGTGGCGGCGCGTGATCCTTTTTGTTTGTGGGGGAAAACCCAAATTTTCGGGAAAAATCATGGTTTTCAATTAGTTAAAATATTTTAATTTATTAACTAATAATTACACGTTATACATTATTTTTGGTGTGGCCTGGCCCCACTGGTCCTTAATGACGAGCCGCCACTGTATTAATCTATATGAAAGGGTGACGTAACGTTAGTGATACTATTTCCGGGAATTTCCACTTAAGCGGAATCGCTTTATGACTACAAAGGGATGTAGTTATAGATGCTAATGGTTCCCATGGCTCGCTGGTTAAACACACAGTCTACATTCGCTAACCTACAATAGGTGCAAGCACTATCTAATCCTTAAAACTACTCCTACTCGTACAAGACTTATTCAAAGTCCCATCACTCTCAATATATACACGTCATCAATAATTGTGTACGCATCCAACAGGAAGGTCTCTACGCAACTGTTTATTAAACAAAAATTCTCATTTTTTTGGCTATCTTTCACATCTTCTTATGTGTACTAGACAGATTTAGAAGCTGTGATATATAAATTGTTTCAAATTACCGTTTTTATTCCACTGAACGCGCACTCAGGATCACCTTACAGAATAATACACGTAGTTTTATCATACAGATATCTTACAGTTCAACAGACAATATATTAACAAGGCTGAAGAAAAACTAATGTTCTGTGAAAATCTCCACGAAAAAATGTTCTGAGTTGATTATTATCGCGTGACTGCTTAACTACGTTATATATATATATATTGTTTTCGTCGATTTTTGGAAATAAATGTATGTGGATAAATATATAGTTGGAGGGATGGATGGTTGGAAAGACATTGATCAGGGCAGGGCGTCTCTGTGACGATGTATTCCTCTCCGATCCTCTTGGACAGAAGTTTGTTTAACAGAATAAGTAACAATGAAAGCGGCAGTAGCGTAGTTGTTAGTGAACTTGCTTCTTAAGCTAGTTGTCAGGTTCTTCTTCTCCGAACACTCCAAATCAGCCACTTGTTAACCATTCTTGGTGATTTGTATGTGATCTGGGCCTAATAGCGATTGTAAGTTGTGCCAGTAGTGCGCCTACAAGACAGCAAGAGCATCCGATTTCTACGATGTGTTTTACTTACTAGGGTAGCTTCTCTAAGCACTTATCTCAGTCGCTTCTTAACCTTTGAACCCACCCTCCCGATATTACGGTATTATCATTAGTACACGTATACCCGGGGTGCCTACATATCAGGGTGAGAACCCTACTCGTTATTTGTCGGTGTTCAGCGATAACTTGTGACTAGTGTACGTCAAACACAGGAAATGCTTTCCTTAAAGGTTTATCTAAATGGCGGTTTGCATCGTGTTTTGAAACATAGTGATTTTATAATTTTTATTAATTTTTAAAAGATGAGACGACAGGCTGAAAATTTCGGAAATGGTCACTCGAAAAGGATGACAACAGAGCAAGCTGTTGAACTTCTTTTAAATTATTCTGAAGATGAATTAAACTTAGAATATGATTATTCTGATAACGAAATCGAAAGTGAGTCGGATGATCATTTAGAAGAATTATTTGAACCGACTGATGTTCAAACATGTCAGTGACTTTCCAAACATGGATTACAAAGACAGACCAGTCAAGAAAGTGAAGACACAATTTTGGTGCACATTTTGTCAAAATTTCCTGTGTCTAAAGGAAGGATCTACATGTTGGGAAGACTGGCATAGTAAGCAGGAATACTCTAGATGATGGGGTAAGTCGATACAAAATTATAGGACACTTAATTCTGCCAATCTATCTTGTTTTTCAAACAATTCTGATATGTGCTGTTTTTGCTCAGGAGCCCAGTGGCGAGGGTTTTTAAGGTATAGTTGGCCAGGGTTCAAAGGGTTAAGACAATCCTTGAAGGTCGCAGTGTTAATATTCTTTGCTCCCCTTCGGATCTCGACAACACACGGGCGGGTCCAGGTTCAATTCCCCAGTGGGTGTGGAATATTTTCCCTACCGTAACAGGTCTCAGATCAACTGAGCCTTGATTGAATACCAGGCATAACACTGGGAAGTATAGGCTGCGGCGTAGTGTTGACCAATTTTGCTATATTGGGTCAATAGTCACTGCCAACCTTTCTCTTGATGAAGAGATCACCGCCCGACTATGTAGTCTGGCTAAGGCATTCGACAAACTATCAAAGCGAGCATGGGACAACACAAAATCAAAGATTTCAAATCTATCTAGCCTGTGTAATTAGCTCTTTACTATATTAAAGGAAAAGGAACCCTTTCATACCTTGTGGTATATAGGGCAATACAGTGTTAGGCCTGTATTTTTCATTGACCGTCAGCACACGATGGGTGATGTGGTCAGCATCACGCCGGCCGCCTTTACTTTCCCAAAGCATGTCTGGTACCCAGTTGAGGCTGGTCGACCTGAGAGCCGTCGCGGTCGGGAAAATTCCACGCACACTGCGGGAGTTGAACCCAGACCACCAGCCTTGTGAAGCGAGTTCACTAACAACTACGCTATAGCGGCTCTCTCTTTACTATATGGCTCAGATAAATGCAAAACCTTCTCAAGACTAGAGGGGACTCTGGTCTGGAATTTTTTCGTTGTTTTCATATTAATGTAGAATTTGTATAACAATTTTGAGATATTATGACTTAAAAAGTAGAAAAGGGCTAGGTTTCAAAAACATTTCAACACGTTGCCTTGGAAACAATACAAAATAGCAACCAAACGCAAAATTTCAAATCCCTAAGGCTCTGAATTTAATGAATATAAATGAATTCTGTTTTGACTCTAAGGTGAGCAATTGTAATATTTAAAATATTTCACATGCTTTTTTGGATATATTAAATATTGCATTTTGATGATTTTTGGTAAACACACACCCCAAAAAAGCTTTTTTGACCTAATTTTGAGGTTTTTGACCCAAAATTTGTTTAAAATGTAATATTAAATATATCCTAAAATGCATGTGTAATATTTTAGATATTACAATTGCTTACCTTAGAGTGAAATAAGAATTAATTTACATTCATTGGATTCAGAGCCTTAGTAGGGATTTGAAATTTTGTGTTTAGTGGCAATTTTGTATTGTTTCCATGGCAACGCTTTGACATTTTTTTGTAAACTAACATTTTTCTACTCTTCTAAGACATAATCTTTCAAAATGGTTATACAAATTTTACATTAATATGAAAACAATGAAAATAGTTTCTTGATCCCCATACTACCGAATCCCACCTTAAAAGTGGTACGACAAGTCGTAGCCTCCGATAACCATACGGCAAACAGGCTCAGCTAAAACTGATAGGAAATATGACCCCAATCTTCGCGTGACCTCGCATTCCATTATTTTTGTATAAAGACGAATTCATATTAAAATCAACACAACATGTTAAAAATCAAGTATATTATGTTTAGTTTTTTGTTTCTTTTTTCTTTCGTCCGCTTTCAACTCAGACGTAGTTTCATCTCTGAAACTGAATTTTGCGTGAAAATCCGTTTTTCCATCTCTTACAATGGCACCAGAGTGTACATTGTAAATTACTTACACTGGCAGCGGTGCTCAATTACTGTAATTAGTATTCTCTCGCCATACAGGCAGATTTTCTCCGACTTCAGAGGTACTCACGTTATCGTCCTGAGTAAGACCAGGGACTCGAACAAATGCCGGACAGTAGGTTTCGAACCCGAGCTATGAGGCGTCTCACAGCTAGCAGGCCGAGCTACTATCAACTACTCTAGGCAGTCCCCCAAGTATATTATGTAACAAGTTAAGTTTAACAATTTAAAAAAAAATTTCCGATCCAGAAGCACTTGAGCTTTTCAGCTCTTCGGCTCGGTGCCATGGACATCGTAACCCTTCGGTTCGGTGCCACGAACACCGTAAATCTGGGGAATCTGTGGCTTTTCTGCCATCCCGCGGAATTGAAACCGCACACACAGAGGGATAGTCACCGTAGTCCAACGCGCTACGAACACGCTGGGCAGACGGGCTAAGTTTAACAATAAGGAATATCTATCTATATTATTAATATGTGTCATCAATAAATAACCAGAGACTCACAGAATTGAGTAAAATTTCAAAAAAGCTTGAGTGTTCTATCAAGCATATACAAAAACCAGTCCCCGTTTCAATACTAGGTCATGGTTTCCCCGGTCAATTATGTAGCCCAATATTAGAGTTGGCTGTGGACAAGACAACCAACACCCATCGTGTGCCGGCGATCAATGAAAAATACGGGCCCAATACCGTATTACCCAATATACCTCGGGTATGAAAAATGGTTCCATTAGTTTTTTACTTTTGTGTTGTACTTGTCCATTTTGTTGTGTAGGGAGAGCCTGTTTCCTTTCTGTAGATTCAATATGGCGTCTTGTGCATATATATATATAATTGGACATTGATTGTGTAGGAGTTGCTGTTTTGCGAAACGTCTGGGAGGGACTAAATTGGACACGAAAGAAGGCGAATAAATAAGGATGTGTGGGTGGCGTGCAAGAAAGGGATTTTTAAGCAAGATTCGCAAGAAAGAAATCGTCAATAACATAGATTAAGGTGGGATTCTGTAGTGCTGGGGGAGGAGGGGCGGGGGTGTCAAGAAACTATTTTCGTTGTTTTCATATTAATGTAAAATTTTAATAACCATTTTGGAAGATTATGACTTAGAAGAGTAATAAAAAAAGCTAGTTTACAAAAATTTCAAAACGTTGCCATGGAAACAATACAAAATGGCCGACAAAAAAGAAAATTTCAAATCCCTAAGGCTTTGAATCTAAATGAATGTAAATGAATTCTGTTTTCACTTTAAAGTGAGCAATTATAATATCTAAAATATTACACATGCATTTTAGGATATATTAAATATCAATTTTTAAATACATTTTTGGGTAAAAACGCCTTCAAAATTCGGTTTTAAAAAAGTGTTTTTTGGGGGTGGGGGGTGTTTACCAAAAATTCATTAAAAATGCATTACAATTGCTCACCTTAGAGTGAAAACAGACTTAATTCAATAGATTCAAAGCTTTACGGATTTGAAATTTTGTGTTTGGCGGCAATTTGTTATTGTTTCCATGGTAACGCTTTAAATTTTTTTGTAAACGTTAACATTTTCTACTCTATACACCCTAGGCTCCCGATACACTCTACACACTCTATACATACTATTCACTATATACACTCTATACACTCTTTGCACCCTATACACTCTATACACTTTCTACACACTCTATACACTTTCTACACACTCTACTCACTCTATACACTCTATACACTTTCTACACACTCTATACACTCTTTGACCCTATACACTCTATACACTTTCTACACACTCTATACCCTTTCGACACACTCTATACACTTTAAACACTCTATACACTCAATACACTCTATACACTCTATACATCTATACACTCAATATACTTCATACACCTATACAGCTTTACACTCTACACTTTATACACTCTATACACTCTATACACTCTATACACTTTAAACCTCTATACACTCTATAACTCTATACACTCTATACACTCTATATACTCTATATACTTTCTACATCTATACACACTAAACTCCTATACACTTTATACAGTATATAAAGTCTAGACACATTCTACACTCTATACACTCTATAAACTATATACACTTTATACACTCTATACAGTCTATATACTCTATACCTCTATACACTCTATCACTCTACCTCATACCTCTATACCTTCTATACACCTTACCTCTACCTAACCTCTATACACTATACACTATACCTTATACATGCTATACCTAATACATCATACACTATACCCTATACAACATATACATATCAACATAACATATACACTTATACAATATACCTCTATACACTTATACACTTATACACTCTATAATTTACAACATATACACATATACACTATATAACTCTATACACTTATACAAATAAAATATCGTCAGAGACGATCCTGATGTAATGTAAAGATAGTGAATATTTTGTTGGAACTTTATTTTAAACTTTCTCATGAATTTCCGATCAGCGATTTTTCAACCTGCCCTTCCCGAATTTGAACTGTCAATGGTACTTTTACGTGTTGAACTTGAACACGGAGCCTGCATTTTATCATCCGTCTCCGATAGGACTAGAAATTCGTTCTCTAGGAAAATATTCCGATGGCTCCATGAGTAAGCGAACTGAGTAAGTTTGGAATGAGAGGCGGGCACTTAACCTCTACGCCACATAGACTCCCTAAATTGGCGTGTTCCTACTTGAAGTCTTCTTCTTCTTCTTTGTGTTCGTTCTTTACAACCAATTTTAATCATTCTTTGTAATATGTTTGATCTTTGCCAAGAACGTGTATACGTTGTACATTGGTTGGTAGGCCCATAAAACGCATAGACTTCTACACGTTTAGGATACGTGCATCCGATTTCAGCCAAACCTCCTTATTCGCCTTTTACGACATGCATGGCAGGTAACAGTGGTTCTATTCTTTACACCCCGAATTTGGGAACCGGTAACCACTCGGGTGCCTACTTGAAGTAAAGCGGCAAGCTCACCTGTCTTCATATCTTTCAGGTGCGCACTTAAATCAGAAACCTAAAAATAGGTGAATCTGATGGCTGATATAAATTTTACGCTGCGCTTTGAAATAGGTACAGTCACCGCTAGATCTGAGTTCAGATCCTTATCATTTGAAACAAGACGACGGCACAACATCTTAGACTCCATTATCTATGTCCCCTTTAACCTCTTCTTCTTCTTCTTCGTCAGTACATTGTTACCAGGTTGTTAACCCAGTGTCGTTGTTTTATGTATTTGTCTTGCGCTTCTCTGCTTCTGTCAGCACACTGTTACCGGGTTGTTAACCCAGTGTCATTGTTTTATGTATTTGTCTTGCGCTTCTCTGCTTCTGTCAGCACACTGTTACCGGGTTGTTAACCCAGTGTCATTGTTTTATGTATTTGTCTTGCGCTTCTCTGGTGACTTGTGTTGTCAGCACACTGTTACCAGATTGTTAACCCAGTGTCGTTGTTTTATGTATTTGTCTTGCGCTTCTCTGCTTCTGTCAGCACACTGTTACCGGGTTGAGACCCACCCAGAAATAGGGTTGTATTTTTTTTAAAATTCACAGAAAAAAAACTACCGAACATATTGTCATACAATTTGACCACCTGTTGCAAAACGCATCGTTTTCGATGATAAACACCGTTTAGTGTATGTACTCTAATTAGTTATTTAAAAATAATTAATTTTCTTGAAAATATATTGTAAAAAACACCCCTGCATCGGGGAGAGGATTTCATAAACATAAGAAGTGCAAAGAACGCCAAACTGGCATATGATGTACATATCACCAATAGTTATAGCGTGAACCTCCAAAAATGTCTAACTCAATTGGTTTTGTAGATATGGTTTTTTGCAATGTAACCCTTCCAAATAAAAAAAAAAAATTCAAATTAGAAAAGCAATATCTCTACTTATATACAGTTTAGACAAAAAGTGGAGGCTCACGCTATAACTATGGGTGATATGTACATCATATGCCAGTTTGGCGTTCTTTGCACTTCTTATATTTGTGAAATCCTCTCCCGATACAGGGGGTTTTTACAATATATTTTCAAGAAAATTAATTATTTTTAAATAACTAATTAGAGTACATACACTAAACATTGTTTATCATCGAAAACGATGCGTTTTGCAACAGGTGGCCAAATTGTTGACAATATGTTCGGTAGTTTTTTCTGTGAATTTAAAAAATACAACCTATTTCTGGTGGGTCTCCCCTTAAATTAACCCAGTGTCGTTGTTTTATGTATTTGTCTTGCGCTTCTCTGGTGACTTGTGTTGTCAGCACATAGTTACCGGGTTGTTAACCCAGTGTCGTTGTTTTATGTATTTGTCTTGCGCTTCTCTGGTGACTTGCGTGATGGCTTTATTAGTCTCCTGCTTCAATCATATATTTGTCTTGTGCTTCTCTGGTGACTTGCGTGATGGTTTCCTTAGTCCCTTGCTTCAATCATATATATCTTCTTCTTCTTCGAACTATCCATATTTGTACCTCCAGGTTAACCATTGTGTGATTTGTATGTTATCTGAGACTAAGCGATTGTGCCGTTATGCGCCGACAAGTAGGTCAGCACATCAGATTTCTGCGATGTTTTTATTTACTAGGGTTACTACTGTCTTGTAGTTTCATTGGGGACAATCAAAGTCTAGCGGAGCAAACCGTACACAAAACTGGACGGCAGGCAAATCAAGTAGTCCCCCAAAAAACTGGTAACCTGGGCAGATGACGCTCAACAACCCGGGAGGAAGGTTGTCTAAGGGTAGATAGCCTAAAAAATATAGCAGCCTGCTGCCTTGCAGGTCGGGTGGGGACAGCCCAAGGCTGAGGAAGAGCGAACCCAGTAAATACTGGCTAAAACCGGACACATCGCCGAAGGATAAGCTGCCAGAGCTCCATACGGCGCTAAAGATGTGACGAAACACACCAATGCTAAGGCTGCATAAACCAGATTTCCACGTGAATAAAAATTAATTCGGAAATCTGGTACATCGGTCTAGGCGGTGATCGCGAGAGAGAGAGACAGAGATTTACTAGGGTAGCTTTCCTAATCAGTCGCCTCTTACGATATGCCTTGTAGGTCGCAGTAGTACTATTCTTTGCTCCCCTTGCAAGCCCCGGCACCAAACAGGCGGTACTTATCTAAATATGTTTCAATCGGTTCAGGAAAAAACTGAAGATTCAAGCATGGTGCATGCAGTGGTCAATGAGAAATAAATAAATTCAGAAGGACTGTTAGGGTGGCAACAAAGTTCTGCTCAGAACAAGCAATTTAGTGATGATGGCATCTCAAGCTCCTTCAATTTATACATAGCTCAATATGTTTCAATCATGGATTTCGCATGAGAGGAAAATCCAGCATCAGAGAAAAGGTTGGAACAAGACCGTGCTTGAATTATATAGTGAAACAGAGAATGAAGTGGTTTGGCCACTTATAGTCTGTCCATTAATTCGTGAGCACGTTTGAAATTGATTTTCTCGAAAACTACCTGTTGGATCTCAGTGATTTTTGCATGCAGCCTTAGAATATCCATGACGCTAAAATAAAGCTAACCCGTAGTCCATAGATGCTACGGATTTTGCACATCGGCGAATTCCTTTGATCTTTTATGACAATTGCAAATACGGGGCTCAAATTTTAGATTTTACCGTATCCCTAGAATTTGTCCATGTCAATTCTATTCATAGGTGTATCTCCATATTAACTTGATAGGTCAAGTAATTAAGTGTGTTGCCCTTTATGTGCAATCGTGAACTTGGATACAATATGCAACAGTTAGTCCTCCCCTTCGGTCCCCATTAGACCCCAGGGTGTCTTAACTTCACCACAAATTGTATGATGGTAGACGCATTTGGATATGGAAATGTATACGTTGCTATTTCTCAGTCTGTAATCAAAATATGATTTGTATCATCCCGAATCTGACGATTCCATGAGGTTGATAATTGTTACTGGCTGGACAAATTGTAATCCATCTCGGTGCCAGTACTCGTCTTCCTCTCGGAGCACATGATCAACACACTTCTTCCAGAACTGCATGTCTATCATTGAGAGGGACTCACGTGTCAGAACTTCAACATCACACATTTTAAACGTCCTGTTCTGTTCGGCAACTTGCCCTTTTACTTTAGCCCAGACAAGCTCTATCGGATTGAGCATGATATGGAGGTAGTCGCAAAGACGTGTGGCCGTATTCCGCAATGATTTTGTCAATATGAAACACCTTTGTCTTATTTGTCATCCTCACCAGGTGCAACAACTCGGGTTTCAAATATGTATCATCGAAGCTGACATTTTCCTTAGCAAGCCAAGTCCTAATTTGATCTTTTGTAGTTGATGCAGTTGGTACTTTGTCTTCCGCTGATACTGCGTTGTGATAGGATGCATTATCCATTACCAAGCATGATGGTCTGTTTAGAATTGGAAGTAGATCTTTCTCCATCCAGTGCCTGAAAATATGTCCATTCATTTCTGTGTGGTAGTCCCTACCGTCGGTACTTTTGATTGGAAAATAAGTCCAGCGTCATGGACAAGACCTTCTTCACTACTTTATGCATGTGTTAGTATAATACGCTGGCCTTTGCTGCTGGGTATTTTTCTTTTCTGTTCACCGTCTACTGATTGCCATTCTTTAGCATTGGTGTGGTGAGCATTGACCCAGGATTCGTCCAAATATACAATATCATAGCCTTGCCTCCGCCGCTCACGGATCTGCCTCAGGTATTTACTTCGGGCAGCAATTAAATGTGGCTTTTCACAAATAATATTCCTGCCGCCTATAGTTTTTCTGAAGGTGAAGCCGGCGGCTCTTACAATTTTTCATAGAGTACTTTTAGAAATGTCTATGCTGCAATCTGATTGCAGTTTTAATTTCAGTTTCCTGAGAGTAACAAGTTGATTTGTCGCAAACATTTTCAAGAGCTCCCGTCTTATGACATCTATGTCAAAGTCGTCAATTGTTCTTTCCGTCCTTGCTTGACATTAGTGCACTTTGTGTCCTGTTTAATCCATCGGGAAAAGGATTCTCTATTCAGACCAAGCGCCAGTTGCGATCGTTTCTCAGGGTTATGAATATCGCAATATAGATGACCTCTCTTAGATTCCCTACGGAAGTGTTGGT
Organism: Arion vulgaris; assembly: GCA_020796225.1. Classification (NCBI taxonomy): domain Eukaryota; kingdom Metazoa; phylum Mollusca; class Gastropoda; order Stylommatophora; family Arionidae; genus Arion; species Arion vulgaris. The sequence continues at coordinate 9,938,597 of CM036761.1, forward strand.
ATAGTAAAACTGTAACCTTCTGCATTGTTATAAATGTGCACTTCAGACTCATTATGAATGTGATATCAATGTCAGTTTTGATAAGCCAACAAATATGATACAATAGCTTCATACAAATATCGAGATACGCCTATAACTATACAACGGTATCCCAATTATAACGTCATATGCTTTCCGCTTTCAAAGTCGACTGGGTTAGGTGCACGGGAATTCGTGAAACTCACGATATTTCATTGTTACCATAATGTATTTTAGAACAACGCGTCTGTGTACCGTAAATCTGTTACTATTGTGTACAATCCGGTGAGGTTGATTTTAATATAACCTGAAGAAGAAATATTTCAAACTACATCAAATTTTCTTGGAAAACAAATATATCTCTAGCGTCATGGATATTCTAAGGCTGCTTGCAAAAATCACTGAGATCCAACAGGTAGTTTTCGAGAAAATCAATTTCAAACGTGCTCACGAATTAATGGACAGACTATAGTAAGAATGCGAACAGACCAAACTGCATATGAAGCTTTCCACAACAGAATATCAGGAAGGAAGGCGAGAGGAAGACCGAGGAAAAGGTGGATAGATAACGTAGTTGAATTCTGCCAGGGACTAAGAAAACCATCAAACAAGTCACCAGAGAAGCGCAAGACAAATACATAAAACCACGACACTGGGTTAACAACCCGGTAACAATGTGCTGACAAAAGAAGAAGACAGAAGAAGATGGATTTCTCAATGGATTCAAAATGAAACTGATGATTAGAGCATGTCGCATGCAAAGGCGAATAAGGAAGACAAATTCAGAAGGACTATTAGGGTAGCAACACAGTTATGCTCAGAACTATTTGGTGAAGATGATATCTAAATATTTCTCAATCATACACATCTCAATCTGCTTCAATCATACACATCTCAATCTGCTTCAATCATATACATCTCAAAATGTTCTTACACAAAACTACGCTGACACAGCTTAAAACTTCTCACCAATAACTGAAATTTACTTACAAAAAACTTCCTCCTCCTTCTCACACAAAAAGAGATATCTCACAGTGGCGTTTCCTTCACACATACAAGAAGGTCATCTCCTTTATGTAATTTCCTCGTCTGTACAGTGAATAGAGCACTCACCCCTTGCAATCATCGCTTTCCACTTGACCAACATTTCGTCGGAAGCAACAATTTGAATCCTCAAGATGTACAACAAAATGACTATTGAACCAGTCTATTGGCAACACAAGGGAAATCAGTTCAAAGCCCACTGCTGATGTCTGGTCAGATGGGAAATCAGGTCGCGGGGGACGTATTAGTAACACTTAAGTTATTACTAATCGATGACTATAGTTCGTTCCAAAATTCGTGAACGTCTTTACCGATCGATATAAAATCATCCACTTGACAGAAATTATTGATTTTTACATTTTTATATGGGTAACAGTGACGACCTTCCTAAAGTATTTTTTACTTACCCAAACTTGTAATATTTCATTTCATATTATTTAGTAAAATAACAGCGATGTTGATTTGGTATACATGTAGAAGTTTAACAGTACGATAGTCTGGCATTTCTATTATTTCGTATTTGCGTGCTCCACATGCAATTCAGTGCAAGTGAAAATCGTGAATCCCGTGGAATTAATCAGTTCACAATGTATCCTAACAAATGTCATTGGCGTATGCAAACAGCACTTATATTCATTGATAGAAGCGGCAGGTATCATTTGTTCACGTCACATTGCTTTTTGTAATATGTAATAGGTGATACGCCTTTGCAAACATTCGTCACCATCTTGTATATTACTTTAAATTCTAAACTTTGATTATCATTTTGTTGTGATTATGCAAAATTATATAACAGAAACCTTTTTGTGCATCAACCAAGCTACCTACCAATTAAGTAAGTAAGTAAAGGAACCCTTTCATACCTCGTGGTATATGGGTCAATACAGTGTTAGGCCTGTATTTTTCATTGACCGTCGGCACGATGGGTGATGTGGTCAGCATCACGCCGGCCGCCTTACTTTCCCAGAGCATGTCTGGTACCCAGTTGAGGCTGGGTCGACCTGAGAGCCGTCGTGGTCGGGAAAATTCCACGCACATTGCGGGAGCTGAACCCAGACCACCAGCCATGCGAAGTGAGTTCACTAACAACTACGCTACAGCACCTACCAATTAGTTAAACATTAATTCCTAAACATTAATTCGTAAGGTCGTCGGATATATAAGACTGCCTGTAAAACATTACTGTTATGCATCAGGTAGATTTTTTACAAATTAGTCCAGAGTGTGTTCTCGAATTTTGGAACGAACTATAGTTTTTTTCGTCTGTGTGATGCCAGGGCCCGAAAATTGAAGCAAAGAATAGTACCACCACGATCTACAAGGCATGTCGTAAGAGGCGACTGATGTAGGGGTCTGGGAAAGCTACCCTAGTAAATAAAAAGCATCGCAGAAATCGGATGGGCTGGCCTACTTGTAGGCGCATAACTGTCACAACGTACAATCGTTTTTTGGCTCAGATCACATACAAATCACACAGAGTGGTTAATAAGTGGCCGCTATGGGGCGTTAGAAGAAGACGAGCACACCTGCCCAGCGTGTTCGTAGCGCGTTGGGCGACGGGTGACAAGCCCCCTGTTAGTGCGGTTCAATTCCTCGAGCTGGCAGAAAAGCCATAGTTTCTCCAGATGTACGGTGTTCTTAGTACCGAACCGAAGGGTTACGATGTTAATGACACCGAGCCGAAGAGCTGAACGCTCAAGTGCTTCTGGATCGAAAAAAGAAGAAGAAGGAGAGGATAGTTTATTTAATGTTATTTTTTTACATGAATAATGAGCAAAGAATAGCAGAAAAAACTACATGTGAAATGAGATGACTACGAACAATTACCAACAACACCTGCTTTCAAACAGAGTCACCAACATCAGAGTCACCAACATCAGAGTCACCAACATCAGAGTCACCAACATCAGAATAAAAGAGAAATTTCGGGACAGAGTCTTGCTTGAATTACATTCTTCTTCTTCAAACGCTCCATATCGACCACTTGTCAACCGCTCTGTGTGATGTGTATTTGAGCTGAGCCTAAGAGCGATTGTACGTTATGCCAGTTAAGCGCCTACAAATAGACCAGCATATCCTATTTCTGCGCTGCTTTTTATTTACTAAGGTAGCATCCCTAGGCCCCTACCTCAGTCTCTTCTTACGACATGCATTGTGGGTTGCAGTGGTACTATTCTTTGCTTCCTTGTGGGCCCCGGCACCACACGGGCGAAATTACATTCAGAAATCATCTGTAAAGTCTTGTTTATAAACCTTACTTTCGTCTGTAATGTCTTGTTTATAACCTTTACTATCGTCTGTAATGTCTTGTTTATAAACTTTACTTTCGTCTGTAAAGTCTTGTTTATGAACCATACTTTCGTCTGTAATGTCTTGTTTATAAACCTTACTATCGTCTGTAATGTCTTGTTTATAAACCTTACTTTCGTCTGTAATGTCTTGTTTATGAACCTTACTATCGTCTGTAATGTCTTGTTTATGAACCATACTATCGTCTGTAATGTCTTGTTTATGAACCATACTATCGTCTGTAATGTCTTGTTTATAAACTTTACTATCGTCTGTAATGTCTTGTTTATGAACTTTACTATCGTCTGTAATGTCTTGTTTATAAATCTTACTTTCGTCTGTAAAGTCTTGTTTATAAACCTTACTATCGTCTGTAATGTCTTGTTTATAAACCTTACTTTCGTCTGTAATGTCTTGTTTATAAACTTACTATCATCTGTAAAGTCTTGTTTATAAACCTTACTATCGTCTGTAATGTCTTGTTTATAACCATACTATCGTCTGTAATGTCTTGTTTATAACCATCTATCGTCTGTAATGTCTTGTTTATAACCATCTATCGTGTAATGTCTTGTTTATGAACTTTACTTTCGTCTGTAAAGTCTTGTTTATGATCTTTACTATCGTCTGTAATGTCTTATTTATAAACCTTACTTATCGTCTGTAATGTCTTGTTTATAAACTACTTTCGTCTGTAATGTCTTGTTTATAAACCTTACTTTCGTCTGTAATGTCTTGTTTATAAATCATACTTTCGTCTGTAATGTCTTGTTTATAAATCATACTTTCATCTGTAATGTCTTGTTTATAAATCATACTTTCGTCTGTAATGTCTTTTTTATAAATCTTACTTTCGTCTGTAATGTCTTGTTTATAAATCTTACTTTCGTCTGTAATGTCTTTATAAATTTACTTTGTCTGTAATGTCTTGTTTATAAATCTTACTTTCGTCTGTAATGTCTTTTTTATAAATCTTACTTTCGTCTGTAATTCATAACCAATTCCGTCCGAGTCGTTACCGGGGCCCAAATTTGGGGTGTAAAGAATAGAACCACTGTTACCTGCCACGCATGTCGTAAGAGGTGACTAAGAAGGTTGGCTGAAATCGGATGCACATGTCCTAAACGTGTAGAATCTATGCATTTAGGGGCCTACCAAACCAATGTGCAACGTATACATGTTCTTGGCAAAGATCAAACATATCACAAAGAGTGATTAAAATTGGTCGTAAAGAACGAACGTAAAGAAGAGAAGAACATAACCAATTCTCTCAACTTTAAGCTGGTTGAAAAATAGACATATTTGTTAATTTTTCCTGCCCATGGTATTCTGAGTAACCTTCTAAAGTATGCAAAGCATTCATCGATGTTTTATCAATAACACATAACAGTCACACGGCGGTATGGGGGAGGAGGGACATGATCTAAACCCGTTAACTCCGTAATTCTTATTTTACTCCCGGGTACAAATACATTGCAATATCTTATCTTCTTATCTTATCTTAACCACATTTGCCGTGAAGCGTCGTGGGGAGAGTTAGTTTTATATCTTGTGCCAGGCGTGTTGCGCTTGACGTTGTCAGTCCATGCTTTCGCAGGGACTCTGAGATGTTATCTATCCATCGTGTTCTTGGCCTGACTCGTGCTCTGCGTTCTGAGTGTCGATTATTGTAGGCACGTGATGGTAGTAAATGTGGTTCTATTCTCATTGCAATATACAGTATACTGAAATAGTTAATATATTGGCTTTGCGTCATGTTTCAAAATTCCCCAGAGCCCATATATCGGCTCATAGTAGTGAAAAGGTTCAAATCTAAAAAGAAAATATTACTGACCAGTATTTGGTAAAACTTAAACATACTTTTGAATATAAGTCTAAAGCCATATAGTCGAAGAATTGACTTCACATGCAATATATATATATAATGCAGATAAGCTATGAAAAAACAAATATAATGAAGACGCCTATGGCAAGTAATGCAGATATCACACTGGAATCTAAAATGATAAAAATAACAGAGCAGTTCACCTATTTAGGTAGCAATTTTGACTGCACAGGAAATGTTAAAAAGAAATTATGATACGAATTAGCAAAGCAACATCAGCTTTTAAAAGTCTAAATAAAATATGGAACTGCAAGTTATATAGTATTAAAACTAAATTACGAATTTTCAATTCAAATGTTGTATCAATTCTAACATTTGCCAGCGAGAGTTGGAAAATGACTAAAGATATAGAAGCAAGTTGAATGCATTTGAAAATAGATGTCTGCGAAAAATAATGAATATAAAATGGAAAAGAATTCAGAAGAAGTGATGAAATCAGAGACATGTCTGGTCAACCACTAGTGACAACTGTTATAAGAAAGAGAAGATGGAGATATGTTGGGCACACCTTGAGGAGAAATGATCAACGAATATCAAAGCAGGCATTGAAGTGGGATGCAAAGGGTTCAAGAAAGAGAAGTCGACCTAAAGAGACCCTGAAGCGAACTTTGCTGAGAGAGGCAGGAAATATCGGTCTCAGTTCCATCGAGGAGATTTAGCGAGTTGCCCAGGATAGAGCGGTATGGAGAAATTAACTTAGCAGAGGAATTATTATTATTATTATTATTATTACTATTATTATTATTATATATATATAAGACTACGATGAATGAAATTGTATCTGTCCCAATAGTTTGAAGATATCTGGACATCATACGGACTTGAAATTTCGCAAGAGGATAGCTTTCATACATTAAAATATGTAAAAATTATAAAACTGGACTATTTGTTCGTTTCTATAGCCATGTTCCAACTTAACGCAAGTGGTCATCATGTTTAGAAATCGCTGAATACGTCTATCAATGTTTTCACGATCCGTCGGTGACGTGACTTTCCGTTCACGTGATCATAGCAGTCGAACGTATATGATTTTATTAAGTTAATTCTATTATCTATTCCCAGGTGGAAGATGGAGTTGGCTGTCCACTCTTGCAGTTAAGCGTAGGGATGGGAGCTTTAATTTGTATTCTAGTGCCAGATGAGTCACCCTTGTTGTGTTATATCCGTGTTTTTTTAGTGTGGTCTTTATATTGTCTATTATAATGTATTTTAAACATATTTGCGTATAGGATCATGTAACGTAGTTGATTACACGCCCGTCAACCATGCAGTAGAAGGTGCTCTCGATTCACGCTTGGCCCAAATGTTTTAAAAAAATTACATCTCACCTTCGGAAAATTTTTTGCTTCTTTCTATTTTTACTTTTAAAACACATTGATAAGTTAATAATCTTGAGTAAATTAAATTTGTCAATTGTTATTTGTCCACTTTCACGGGAATTCTATTGTATCAGGTTTTACTGGCAACAGATTTTAAGGAAATTTCCCGCGCAAAGAACGGGTAGAACTGCTAGTGTATATATAAGTGTTGCGGAAGTGTCCGCTGTATATCATAGACAGAGAAGAGAACAAGTAGATCTATCCAGAAGGAACTCCATAAGAAAACTGGCTAATTATACAAATAAGAATGAGAAATTGAAATATTTTAAACATATAAAAAGACAAGAAGGGTTGGAGACGAATATTATGGAAAGAGCCATCACAGCAAATAAGAGAATAGGAAGGCTAAGGAAAAGATTGATTCAGAATGTAACTGATGATTTGAGCAAGAAGGCTGCAGAGGTGAGACATCCAGCCTGTGTGTGAGAGAGAGAAATTAATAAGGATTGCTAGAGCGGTAAAGTTTTGTTCATGACAAGCTCTTTGAGAAAAATGATGGGGAGAAAAACAAACGGAGGATACAACCCAGAGCACGACAGTATAAATCAGTGGCGACTCGTGCTCAGTTTTGTTGGTGGGGCCAGACATTTTTTCCGGATAAATCATGGCTTTTGGTTGCTATATTTTAATTTATAAAATAATAAATACACGTTATACATTATTAATGGCCCTTAATAAATACACGTTATACATTATTAATGGCCCTTAATAAATACACGTTATACATTATTAATGGCCCTTAATAAATAACGTTATGATTATTAATGGCCTAATAAATCACGTTATACATTATTAATGGCTCTTAATGACGAGTCGGCACTGAGTATAAATAAACAAACGAGAAAAGACAGACCACAGTCTTCAGACTCGAACGGACACTGTCAGTCTCAGACATCAGGACTCATGAACGGGACACTAGAGTCTCAGAGCATCAGACTCAGAATGGCACACTGCAGTCTCAGAGCATCAGAACTAGAACAGGACACTGCAGTCTCAGAGCTTCAGACTCAGAACGGGACACTGTAGTCTCAGAGCACTTCCATAGAATGGGTCTAATGGACTCGGCTGCCTGCACATGTGGAGCACCAAAGTGGTTTTAAGAGCACGTCCTGCAAGACTGCCCCAACCTGTGCAACGTGAGAATGGGAATCTGGCAAACAGAAACAACCCTTCAGAACAAACTATGGGGGACCGATGAAGACCTCAAGCGTACCACCCCGTTTATGACACATACCGGAGTATTCGCAGAGCAGAAGTTGATGCAAAAGGTTGATGATTTGGGAAAAAAGCAAATCATTTGAACACATCGAAATTCTAAAGCAAACCAAGTTTTCAAATAAACACTCTGTTAGCCAAGGAGTTTGAAACTCTAGTGTACTGTTCATGAAATCCTATACTGCCCATATAACCTTTCAACCATTAAATTAGAATAGAGCTGCTAACAACGTGTTTCATTACCTGAACACAACAAAGAATGGTGTCTATTTCATCTCACTTAATAAAATACAAACGCCTACACAAGTTCCTAACAACACCAACAACACGCACATGCATCTATAAATGTCATACAGCCATCTTGTTGGAACTTCAAATTATTTTCTTTGTAAACGTCCTTGAGATTTATAAAGATAAACACTTTTATAAAAACTTATCTGAAAAACAAATAATTAACTTTTAAAAAAATCATTATTTTTTAAAATCTCAATATGTTAATATTCTATAGCAAAATAATCAACTTTTCCCAACCAGAATGTGGACAAGTCCAAATCTGCATTATAATGCTGCCAAAGCTGGCATATTTAGTTTTAGGGTGATTATCACAACCTCTTTTTTTAATGTCTTAACTTTTACAATACGACAAGCCACATGACAAACGTTGAGACAGTGCTTCTTCTTCACCCTTCACCTCTAGGGAATCATAGGTCAGTAACCAAAGCCTTTCAAACCGTTCTATCCAAGGCCATCTTTTCCAAAACTATCCACTCTCTCTATTTTCTTGCATTCAGTCTCCATGTGTTCTTTGGACTTCAATTTCCTGTATTATCCTTCGGGGGGTTTATAGAATGGCTTGCCTGGTAATGCTGTCCGGGGGTCTCCTCTGTATGTGTCCTATCCATCACCACCTTCTGTCCCTTATCTCCTGTTCCACCTTGCGTTGTCCCGCTCTATTTCACAGTTCCCCGTTTGTGATTCTTCAGACAGTATTAATTCTCGGAAATGCCAAAGTACGCACCAACATAAAAATCGTGACATACCCTTTTTTTTTTTTCTTCCCGATCCAGAAGCACTTGAGCTGAAAGCTCTTCTGCTCGGTGTCATGGACATCGTAACCCTTCGGCTCGGTGCCACGAACACCGTAAATCTGGGGAAACTGTAGCTTTTCTGCCAGTCCGCGGAGTTGAACCCGCACTTACAGAGGACTAGTCACACGTAGTCCAACGCACTACGAACACGCTGGGTACGCGGGCGACATATCCTTTAAAGAACGTCGCCATCAACGACAGTAAACGAGTCGTTTATTTGCTAGGCACCACTTATACGTTCAATAGTTTACCATTGCTTACTAGACATTCAGGTTTATTTTTGGTAAACATCCATAGGAACAAAGTTGCTTCCAAACTGTCTGCCGTGAAAGTTGAACAAGGAACTCTTGCGTTGTGATCGAGCTCACTATCGCTAAGCCACAGACGCCCACTGATACATTAAATAAGGAAGTTATAACAAATTTAGTTAGAGCACAACATTGCCGTCTTAAATAGAACGCGTATCAAGATTTTGTGTGTGAATACTAAAGAGTTGAAGCTATGTTTATGTTCTCTTTTCTGATAGCAAGCTGAAGAATTATATCCCTTTAGTCGCTAAGAACGTGTATAGACGTTTTTTCCATTCACTGCTAAAGACGCATTAATACGTCTGTTGTTATCTCTCCTCTGTGGGCTAAAGACGTGTGAACACGTTATACATTTCTACTGTAACTGCTATAGGCGTGCATTCACGTTTGTGACCTAGAAACAAAGAGTAGCTATTTTTAGCTCCTTCTTCGGAAAGAATGTAGCACCGAAAGGGCTATAGCGATGAGGAACTAAGGCTACTATAATATGAGTAGATTAGAAGAAGTTATCATTCTACGCCTCAAAACAGGACATAATTGACTCCGCAGCCACATGTATACAAAATTCAAGATTGCAATTCAGCCATGTGTACACGCACATCAAACTGCAGAGCATATACTTAAAGATTGCCCCGAATTTGATATACTGATGCAAACTCACTGGCATAGGGAAACAGCACTCGATAGAAAACTACATGGACATCTGTGTGAGCTACAAAAAACAGTGAAGTTTATACAAGAGACAACATTCAATATATAGACAATATTTCAAGCGAACGAAAGGGATACAGGACAACGTTGAATCTGACATATTTCAAGCGAACGAGGATCAGGCAACGTTGAATCTATAGACAATATTTCAAGCGAACGAAAGGAAGGATACAAGAGACAACGTTGAATCTATAGACAATATTTCAAGCGAAGCGGGAAGAGGAAGGATACAAGAGACAACGTTGAATCTATAGACAATATTTCAAGCGAACGAAAGGAAGGATACAAGAGACAACGTTGAATCTGAATAGAGACAATAAATTTCAAACAAGCGAGACGAAAGGAAGGATACAAGAGACAACGTTGAATCTATAGACAATATTTCAAGCGAACGAAAGGAAGGATACAAGAGACAACGTTGAATCTATAGACAATATTTCAAGCGAACGAAAGGAAGGATACAAGAGACAACGTTGAATCTATAGACAATATTTCAAGCGAACGAAAGGAAGGATACAAGAGACAACGTTGAATCTATAGACAATATTTCAAGCGAACGAAAGGAAGGATACAAGAGACAACGTTGAATCTATAGACAATATTTCAAGCGAACGAAAGGAAGGAAGGAAAGAACTATGACCGCTTGCTGAAGGATGTTGCTAAGCATGTGAAAGTCTTCTGTTTTACTTGCTTCTCAGCAGAAAAAAAACTGTTGGTCTTACAGAGAAGTTGAGCATAAAACCACCATGAAACCCTCACAACGCATAAATATTCCCACCGTCTTCTCCTTAACATTATAGAAGGTGTTAAAATAAATGTAGTCTGGTCAAGTGAACCAATCTGGCATACGTTTATGAAAATGAGAAGGTTCAATTATGACGTAGTATATCAAGACTTTTTGTGATGATGTAATTATGGTGCGGGAAGGGGCGATGAACCGTGAACTTTACAAACGTTTGTAACGTTGGCCACGGATGAACCATGGTGACGTAGGACAAGCTAATCAGAACCGGTTTATATATTAAACAGACCTTCTTCTGCGATCAACTTTTGCTATGCGACTACTCCGGTATGTGTCATAAACAGGACGGTGCGCTTGAGGTCTTCACCGGTTCCCCATAGTTTGTCCTGTAGTGTTGTTTCTGTTGGCCAGATCTCCAATCTCTCGCTACTCAGACTAGGGCAGTCTTGCAGGATGTGCTCTGGGGACTGCTTTGGTGCTCCACAGGTGCAGACTGCCGAGTCCCTGAGACCCATTCTGTGGAGGTGTGCTCTGAGACTGCAGTGTCCCGTTCTAAGTCTGAAGAATGTGGTCTGTGCTTTTCTGTTAAGTGTATTTATACTGTCATGCTCTGGTTGTATCCTCCATTTGTTTTTCTCCAGATCATTTTCCTGGATTGTTTCAGGAGAGTCTTTACTTCTGTAAAACTTTGTGTTGGATGGTGTACATAACGCAATGAGTACCTGGCAACTTTTGGTTTGTCAATGAGGATGATTTTATCTTGAACACCCTGCATTTACGACCATCTTGCTTGAACTATCAAATATTCACTTTGGTGTTACTGTGGCATAGGGGTTAAGTGCTCATCTCTCGTGCTAAAGGTACCAGGTTCGTTACCTCGTGAAGCCATCTGGATATACTTCCAGAGATCCCTGATTTCAAGGTCGGAGAAGGACGGTAAAACGTAGGTCCCCTGTTCAATTTGAGCACGTAAAAGAACCCATGGGATCTCAAAACCGAGAAGAGCAGGCTGGAGACCGCTGCCCTGGCAAGAGTAATGAAAAAATTCTTCATCTTCTTCTTCGCCGGTTCAAAGGAGTTCGAGCACTGCAGCTGATATCTTTCTGTGTACGAAAGATATCGGAGCACAATGGTTACTCCCGAAGTGCAATGATGATGGTCCTATAAATCAATCACTCAATCAATCAATCAATCAATATTTACTTTGGGTTCGTCTGTCAACAGACAGTGCGCATCAAAGAGCAATGATACTCCGATACAGTGTATACAAAGCAAAAGATGGGCCACGCGAAAGGTGGAACCCAAAAGCCCGTTCTAGAAATCTCTTCTTACCGTGTCGCTGTGAGGTAAATCAGGATATGTTAAATGTATATATGTAAAATGTATATATGTAAAATGTATATATGTTAAATGATATATATGTTAAATGTATATATGTAAAATGTATATATGTTAAATGTATATATGTTAAATGTATATATGTTAAATGTATATATGTAAAAAGTAAAGAACCCTATCATACCTTGTGGTATATAGGTCAATACAGTGTTAGGCCTGTATTTTCATTGACCATCGGCACACGATGGGTGATGTGGTCAGCATCACGCCGGCGCCTTTACTTTCCCAGAGCATGTCTGGTACCCAGTTGAGGCTGGGTCGACCTGAGAGCCGTCGTGGTCGGGAAAATTCCACGCGCACTGCGGGAGTTGAACCCAGACCACTAGCCTTGAGAAGCGAGTTCACTAACAACTATGCTACCGCGGCTCTCATACATATAAAATTGCTTTTTGCCCGTGTGGTGCCGGGGCCTGCAAGGAAAGCAAAGAATAGTACCACTGCAACCTACAATGCATGTCGTAAGAGGTGAATAATGTAGGCCCTAGGGATGCTATCCTAGTAAATAAAAAGTAGGATGTGCTGGCCTACAGAAATCGGATGTGCTGGCCTACTTGTAGGTGCATAACTGGCAGCACAACGTACAATCGCTCTTAGGCTCAAATCACATACCAATCACACAGAATGGTTGACAGGTGGTCGATATTGAGCGTAGAAGAAGAAGAAGAAGACTTATTGTTTTATCTTCTTATTCCACTTCTAGCGTTTTTGCATTTATTTCGTTATTCGTTGTTAGTCACAGATTTTCATTTTAGAGCCGTTAGGAATGTATTGTCTAATTCTATATGTATGTGTGTGTAAGACGATGTCTGTTGTATCCTTTGCTTGATACGACAAGCCTTATGGCCGAAACGTTGTTTGTATTGTTATTGTTTTTGTATTTTGTAAAACTACAATACTTTGTTTTACATGTTTGCCAAAATAGAATTTGAGAATAGAAAAGAAGTCATCTCTCCTCTTCGCCCGAGTGGTTACCGGAGCCCAAATTTGGGGTGTAAAGAATAGAACCATTGTTACCTACCACGCATGTCGTAAGAGGCGGCTAAGGAGGTTTGGCTGAAATCGGATACACGTGTCCTAAACATGTAGAAGTCTATGCGTTTAGGGGCCTACCAAACCAATGTGCAACGTATATACGTTCTTGGCAAAGATCAAACATATCACAAAGAGTGATTAAAATGGATCGTAAAGAACGAACGCAAAGAAGAAGAAGAAGAAGATTTTCACTTTTTCTTCTCTTCTTTCTCTAATTCTGTTTTCTCATTTATTCTATTTTTATATATCTTCCTAAAAATAATCCCAGTCTATTTTTGTGTTCATGTTATTTCACTTATCTTGTGTCTTGTCTTCACTTATGTGCGCTATCATCCTATGTTCGTTGTCAAAGAGGATTCTCTAGGGTAATAGCTGGTGCATCCAATGACAAATGGTATGTTTACATTACAGACAGATCGTCTTGCTAGTTCGTGAGACAAAACATCTTATGTCTTACAGTATAATTTCTGTTTTATTCAATCCGTTCACTGAGAGGGTCAGAACATTTGAAGGTTAAGTTTTACATGGCAAATGCCCGCGTGCCCAGCGTGTTCGTAGCGCGTTGGACTGTGGGTGACTAGCCCTCTGTGTGTACGGGTTCAATTCCGTGGGCAGGCAGAAAAAGCCACAGATTCCCCAGATTCACGGTGTTCGTGGCACCGAACCGAAGGGTTACGATGTCCATGGCACCGAGCCGAAGAGCTGAAAGCTCAAGTGCTTCTGGATCGAAAAAACCAAAAAAATGGCAAATAATTGACGTTTGATGTCCGTTAGCGAACGCGTTATTTGTAATAATGTAGACTTTGATGGCATCTTCTTTCTAAGTTTTTTTGCCTCCTGCGTCAGGATAAGGAAAGATTTCGTGGTCTCTGTGGCTAAGTGGTTAAGTTCTTGTCTTGCGAGTCGAAGACCGTAGGTTCGAATACTGACCCGCCGTTCTGTTCACGAGTGTTTTTTTTCCCCCAGAAGACCATAGGATTGTTCCCGGAGCTAGGATTTAGTGTTTGTGCAATGCTCTCGGCAGGTGGCGTACCATTTCTGCGGAGAGGGACCGAGCCATATGGGGTAAAACCCGGTGCAATGAAGTCAATCCTTCGGCTTTTAAATCTTTAAGAAAATATTTCTTGAAAGGGAATTTGTGTGCGTTTCATAAATAGTGTTTTTTCACCGCCTCTGTTATTTCTGAGGTCCATGATGATGATGATGATTGTAATGACAATGATGTAAACTAGATTGAAGAACATCACTTGTCCTTACATCACTCCCATTTACAGCACATCTCTACAAAATACACTGAAGAAAATACACCAGACTAACGAGCAAGTAAGTGGGAAACAATGATGTGTTATGATAGAAGATAATAGAAAAAAGTCTTACGTGGTAGTGAGCTCGGCCACAACCCAAGACTATCTGGCTCAAGCACCGCGACGGGCAGTTTGGAAGCAAAATATTTCCGTGGATTTTTTAACGAAAGTTGAAAATAGACCTCACCGTTCATAAAGCGATAACAAAAACTGAACGTATAATTGGTGTCTAGACAATCAACAGCTCGTTTACTGTGGTTGGTAAAGGGTGTGCCACGATTTTAATTCAACCTGTGACCTTCTTTCCTCAACCCACTTACCTTTATAATTCAGCGAAGCTGAATGATTAATTTATTCATTTATCGATATACTAATCGATTGATTGATTGATTGATTAATTAATCAAATGATTGATTTATCAAGGGATTGATTTACTAATTATGCGATTGATTTATCAAGTGATTCATTTACTAATCAAATGATTGATTTACTATAAGTGGATTGATTTATCAATTGATTGATTTACTAATCAAATGATTGATTTATCAAGTGATTGATTTACTAATCATGCAATTGATTTATCAAGTGATTGATTTACTAATCAAATGATTGATTTACTATAGGTGGATTGATTTATATCAGACGATTGATTTATTAATCTGTTGGTTGATTGATTTAATTTCGATTGATCGATTGATTTCCTAATTAATTTATTGAATGCACCATCATCATTTCACTTAGCAACAACCAAAAAAACATGAGTGCGCCCATCTCTTTCTTACACTGGGAAATCCCAAGGGACACTGAAGAACTTTGCGGCACCGGCTTGGGACATCCCTAACGTGTTTTTAAGTATTGCGAAATATTGAGAGAGATTTATCTAAAAATTAGTATGAATTATGCAAACATGGAAACCAAGACAGGGACACTACGAAAGCTGATAACACATTAAATCGAGCAACGTGACAGGATTCAGACGAAGTAATTAATGATCATGTTAATGGCATGGATCATAACGTTTTTTAAAAAAAATTGACGAAAATGATGAAAATGACAACGGCTAAGATGGTCTTATGGTGGAGTGGTTAAAACGTTAGCCTTGCGTTTTGTAGGTTGGGGGTTTGAATCAGGACCAAGTTACAAGTTTGTTTTTTTTTGCAAGAAATTCTTAAGAATATTGAAGGAGCTACGGAGCTCGTAGCAATTTAGTAGTTTCATTAATAATCATACGGACCTCATGAAAAAATGCACATGTGACTTATTTCAGATTCGAATCCACAACCTTGACATCGACAGGCAAACAACATCTTACCTGCTTCCGCCATGAAGATTCCCTGATAAAGAGAATAGCAATGCCGATTAACTGGTGTTCTAATGATGACAATCTCAGATACGCAGAGGTTAAGTGATCGTCTCTCGTTATAAGGGTACTAAGTTTGTCTCCTCGTGGAGCTATCTGGAAACTTTTCCAGAGACCACTGATCTCAGTGTAGATGAGATCGAGTTCTCAAGTACTATCGGAGACGGACGATAAAACGTTGGACCATTGTTCAAGCTGAGCCCGTAAAAAACTATGAACAGTTCAACATCTAGAAGAGCAGCTGGAAAGCCGTTTGAGGAAGGCGGTGGAGTTCACCAGAAAAGATAGACGAGCACATGGAGACTCTTTCAAGAACCCCAGAGGAAGCAACGGAAGTAACGAATATGATCAACAAATAAACAAGGAACAGGTATTAAGAGCTTCGAAAAAAAATAGACAAACACGGGATCTGAACCACTTACCTAGTCCTTACGACACCAATCGCCTAGCCGTAAAAGCGCTCGTATTGCTAGGCTAGGCGATTGGTGTCGTAAGGACTAGGTAAGTGGTTCGAGTCCCGTGTTTGTCTATTTGTTTTTCGGAAGCTCTTAATACCTGTTCCTTGTTTATTTGTTGATCAGAAAAGATAGACTACGAAATGAAGGACATCAGAAGCAGAGTGGGCATAACTTCATGCATGAATACATGAAAGACAACAAATGCAGTGGTTTGGACATTTAATGAGAATGAAATACAACCAACCACCAATAACAGAATACAATAAAAGAGATCGGATACTAGAGCTAAGGGAAGACCAAGAAAAAGATGGATAGAAAATATTAAGACTACACTAAATAAACACGGATATAACACAACAAGCATTTTCAAGACAGGCAGTGTTTTGAAACCCGCAGGGAAAGAGGAGTGGTGGAAAGCCTATACAGACCTAGAGAATAGAGCTGGAGGCTGATATTAAAAGTATAGGTAAAATATGGCAATAATTGGGAGGGATAGCAGGAGAGAGGAATACATGGAAGAAGTTTGTTGAAGACCCGTGCTCCGTTGGGAGTTGAAGAAGATAGCATAACAAGGGTGACTCATCTGGCCCTGGAACGCAAATTAAAGCTCCAACCCCTACGCTTAACGACAAGAGTATACAATCAATTCCATCATCCCCCTGGGATAGACAATAGACTCATAGAAGTAAAATGATGATGGTCTTATCAATCAATCAATCAATCAATAACTCCAATATGACAGTTCTGACATCCATATGTTAATGCATAACCTGGAGACTGGTTAACCTTCTCCATCTCGCATATCATTAACCCGAACGCGTACAGACCCGGCGTGGGCGCGAATATGTCCCCGTTTATTATTAACCAACTGTCAATCAATGTACTTTATCAGTACACAAACATGACACTGGCATAACCAGGCACGCCTCAATATTTGACCTTCGCTAAACTTAATACAGCTTCACTTTGGAACAAACAGACGATGAGCATTGGGAAGCAAGCCTGGAAATAGCTTCTAAATTAGAATGTTTAGTCCGTCATCTGCTTCGGTGGAAGCGAAAATCCACTTTAAAAAAATAAACTTTGAACGTAGCTGTGAGGTGTATAAATAGTAATCGATATTTTCACACCTGGTGTGTATGATTACAGTTACCTGTTTGGTTTTATTAATATTTTTAAATGAAGTTTTCTTTATAATTATTAAGTGAAAATTTATATTTGCGAACAAATACAATGCACAACGCACCAATATGAAAACAGCACGATTTTCAGATTCTAACCTTATCTCGACAAAAAGAAGAGAAGAGTATAGACGTCTTACAAGATTTCAGCAAAGAAGAAGATGAAGAAGAAAAACAACGGGCTATGAAGGAGAGTTAAACAAAATGATTAAAACAATAATTGTATACATTGAGGTTTCGTTTAGTTTAGTCGTCGGATCATCATCACTGTACGTTGAACCAATTAGCCATTAAGTGCTTCGATCTCCCCTCAGTATGTCTCTCAGCATGTGGCAACTAACGACACTAGATCTAATTAATTTAGTCGTCGGATCACCATCACTGCACATCGAACCAATTAGTCCATAAGTGCTCCGATCACCCCCTCATGATGTTTCTCAGCGTGTGGCAACTAACGACACCAGTTCTAATTAGTTTAGTCGTCAGATCATCATCACTGTACATTGAACCAATTAGACATTAAGTGCTTCGATCTCCCCCTCAGTATGTCTCTCAGCGTGTGGCAACTAGCTACCCCGGTTCTTTGTTGGTTTACTATTCTTTGTCTACCAGCATAGTGTTCTTGTCTAGCTACACCGAACTTGACATGGAATTCTTGCAGTCTGGTTAGTGTTGTAGATTATGTTACTGGAATAATGTACACCTATTCTCTCCCTTGAGGAATTTATAATATCAGCCTGGTCCATTGCTCGTCCGCTTTCCTCGAGGTATATAGGGTAATTCGATGTTAGGCCCGTATTTTTCATTGACCGTCGGTACACGATGGGTGATGTGGTCAACATGACGTCGGTCAGCTTTACTTCTCAGTGCTTTTCTTGGTATTCAATTCTGGCTGTGGTCCCAACGTTAAGACAAGGGAGCAAAGTGCAAAGGGTGATGTGGTGATGGTTGGAAAAAATAACTTTTTGATAAAACGCTTTGATTGATAGAGATGGCTTAAATATTTATAAAGTTAAAGTTAATTGCATATCCTTTACAGGACTTTGCGAATCAACCCCAGCTTTTTAACGCTGTTTGTGATTTTTCTAGGCATTATTACGTTCAGTATTTTGCTTTCCGAACGGGTGGTGCCATCGTCATTTTGTAAAAATCCACGCGAAACAATTTGCAACCAAACTGTCTGCTGCGTGATTCGAACTCAGAACGTTGGTGTTAATAGACCGGGTCACTAACCCCTAAGTCACAGACGCCACCTAATTATTTATAACAAGTTAATTTTTCTATACATCTATCTATCTGTATTCTCTTCGTGTCCCTACTGACACATAAGGCTTCCATAAGAGACTTCCACTACTGCTGTTCTGCTGCCTTTCTACCAACCGTCTCCCATGTGAAAGATACATCCCTGTCTAGCCCTGTATTGACTCACGAAACACTCAGTCAGCTGGCTATTGCGTACTACTTGACACTGAAAGTCCGTATATAATTTCTATACATGGAGCCCGTCATTTTGTTTTTCCGATCCAGAAGCATTGAGCTTTTCAGCTCTTCGGCTCGGTGCCATGGACATCGTAACCCTTCGGTTCGGTGCCACGAACATCGTAAATCTGGGGAATCTATCTTTTTCTGCCATCCCGCGGACTTGAACCCGCACACACAGCGGGATAGTCACCCGTAGTCCAACGCGCTACGAACACGCTGGGCAGAATGGCGAGCCCGTCATTAAACTTCGACCTGAATCTGGTTTTCTCCATTTCCGCATAGTAAAATACTAACTAGGTTTAGAAAGAAAGGGCAAACTACTGAACGTATAAATGGTGAATAGAAAATCGACGACTCATTTGATGTGACTGATAGCAAAGTTCTTTAAAAGGATATGTCACGATTTCTTCCTATTTTCAAACTCACAATGAACTATAATACTATATGCTGCTGACGCCGGTCAAATATAATACTGACGCCGACTACTGGCGCCGACTACTGACGCCGGTCAACTTGCACAGAATATAGAGCTTTTCATGACTGCTGTCATGGGAGCCAAGTTCTGGAAGGGACAAGCTACTTGATGATGATGATGATAAACTAAAAAATTTTATTTCGCCCTGACAGAACTGAAGCTGACAGAACTGAAGCTGACAGAACTGAAGCTGACAGAACTGAAGCTGACAGAACTGAAGCTGACAGAACTGAAGCTGACAGAACTGAAGCTGACAGAACTGAAGCTGAAAAAGAACCTGAAGACTTAACTGCCTAGTTTGCGGTACACAGTAAACTAAGCTCATGACCAGAGATAACTGAAGAGAAAGAAGCAGAAGAAGTCTACAATGCTAACAACGAATAAAAACTTTGTAACGACCATATTGAAGAGAAGTAAACAAAGAGACAGAAAAATCTATGGAGGCCACAGAGATTTTTACAGAAGAATAGTGAGAATCCCATGGGCTGCTAAAATGACGAATGTGGAGGTGTTGAATGAGATCAAAACACAGAGAAAGCTTATTATCAATATAATAAAGAATTAATCATCATTTTTCGGACATATAATGAGAAGGGGAGACTTAGAACACATTGTAACAACCGGTAAAATTGAGGGGAAACGAGGTAGAGGAAAACAGACACGGCTTCATGACACGGAAGAGCGTCAACATCTGAAATGATTGAAAACACCAGAGGTTCGGAGATTTTCGGAGATCCGTGATCATCTACGCCAACCGGCACGGCACCTGATGATATTATTGATGACGCTGCACCTTAAGTGTACCTTCTTGTATTCAACCTTCGTTTTTTTAAAAATATTTTTTGTAAAGATCCTTCCTGTTATGTGATAGCTGTATCTTAAAAAAAAGTGTTTTAATAGATCAAAATACAGTGTGTACATCAGAGAATTACATTAGACAATTACATCAGGCAATTACATTAAAGCTTCAACAACAAAAATTTCCCAACATTCAGTATTTCAATTCCAATTTTATTGTGATCTCCGTCACTGAAGGAGAACGGATCATGAATTCAATTTTGAATGATTTTACTTGTGAATACCATTTTGTTGAATTCTATATCCAGTTTCTACGCTAGCCGGGGTTTGATCTCGAACATCTTAGGTAGTATGTATTTGTTAGTGTTCGCTAGCCGGGGTTTGATCTCGAACATCTTAGGTAGTATGTATTTGTTAGTGTTCCTAGCAGGAGGTTTGATCTCGAACATCTTAGGTAGTATGTATTTGTTAGTGTTCGACAGCGGGGTTTGATCTCGAACATCTTAGGTAGTATGTATTTGTTAGTGTTCGCTATCCGGGGTTTGATCTCAAACAGCTTAGGTAGTATGTATTTGTTAGTGTTCGCTAGCCGGGGTTTGATCTCAAACAGCTTAGGTAGTATGTATTTGTTAGTGTTCGCTAGCCGGGGTTTGATCTCAAACAGCTTAGGTAGTATGTATTTGTTAGTGTTCGCTATCCGGGGTTTGATCTCAAACAGCTTAGGTAGTATGTATTTGTTAGTGTTCCAGCCTGGGGTTTGATCTCAAACAGCTTAGGTAGTATGTATTTGTTAGTGTTCGCTAGCCGGGGTTTGATCTCAAACAGCTTAGGTAGTATGTATTTGTTAGTGTTCGCTATCCGGGGTTTGATCTCAAACAGCTTAGGTAGTATGTATTTGTTAGTGTTCGCTAGCCGGGGTTTGATCTCAAACAGCTTAGGTAGTATGTATTTGTTAGTGTTCGCTAGCCGGGGTTTGATCTCAAACAGCTTAGGTAGTATGTATTTGTTAGTGTTCGCTAGCCGGGGTTTGATTTCAAACAGCTTAGGTAGTATGTATTTGTTAGTGTTCGCTAGCCGGGGTTTGATCTCAAACAGCTTAGGTAGTATGTATTTGTTAGTGTTCGCTAGCCGGGGTTTGATCTCAAACAGCTTAGGTAGTTTGTATTTGTTAGTGTTCGCTAGCCGGGGTTTAATCAGATGCAGGATAAGCTAAACACATTGAATCAAAGGTCCCAGCAACTAGGGCTGAACATTCATAAGGGAAAGACAAAGATATTGAGAATTAACCAAGCAAACGACAACTCGATCTCCCTGTGGGAAATCCCACTTCAAGAGGTAGAATCATACACATATTTGGGCAGCAACGTAGACAAAGAGGGTGGAACAGATAGAGATGTTAAAATAAGAATACAGAAGGCAAGAGGAGCTTTCATTGCACTGCGAAACATTTGGAAGTCCAAAGAAATCAAATCTAGAACAAAAATACGGATATTTAACTCTAATGTAAAAGCAGTTCTACTGTATGGGTCAGAAACACGGAGAACAACTAAAACAATAGCGCATAAATTGCAAACATTCATCAACTGGTGTCTGCGCAGAATAGAGGGAATAAGATGGTATGATAGGGTCATCAATGAGGAACTTATGGAGAGAACAAGACAGATTCCAGTGAACGAACAGGTTAAAAAGACGCTGGCGCTGGATAGGACACACTTTGCGAAAATCGGAGGGGAATATAACAAGAAGGGTCCTTGCCTGGAACCCGCAGGGGCAGCGAAAGTAGGGGAGGCCGAGAAATACATGGAGACGAGATTTGGAGGCGGAGATCAACAATATAAAGAAGAGCTGGAGGGAGCTGCAGGAGATAGCTAGAGATAGGAAGACTTGGCATGAGTTGGTTGAGGGCCTATGCCCCAACCCGGGGTAAAAGGCAAAGAGAGAGAGCGAGAGCCGGGGTTTGATCTCAAACAGCTTAGGTAGTTTGTATTTGTTATGAAAAGAAAAAATCATATTTTTTAAAAAACTGGTGTCATGATTTGGAGGTTTGGAACGCTTGTGGAAAAACGAAGCTTTTTATCAAACATAGTCGCCCGTGTGATGTCGGGACAAGGGAGCAAAGAATAGTAACACTATGACCTACAAGGCATGTCGTAAGAGGCGACTGAGGTAGGGGACTAAGGAAGCTACCCTAGTCAACAAAAAGCGTCGCAGAAATCGGATGTGCTAGCCTACTTGTAGGCGCATAACTCACACAACGTACAATCGCTCTTAGGCTCAGATCTCATAAAAATCACAAATAGTGGTTTAACAAGTTGCCGTGCTGGAATCACAGACTTCTATCCATGCATGTTTTTTCAGTGACTCAAAGAGTATGCTCAGGAATATTGAAACAGACTGGGCTTGGAGACAAGGGTTGGAATCAATGAGGAGGTCTACGCTGAACAAAATCACTTTATTTTTGTGCCAGGGCATACACGTGCAGATAGACTTGCAGGTATGGCTGCTGTATAAAGTGGGCGAGCAATGAACCAGGCTGATATTCTGAATTCACTAAGGGAGAGAAGTCGTGTAAATGATTCAAGTAATAGTGGTGAATCTACAACCCTAACCAGACTGCAAGAATTCCAAGA
Source organism: Arion vulgaris (assembly GCA_020796225.1). NCBI lineage: Eukaryota > Metazoa > Mollusca > Gastropoda > Stylommatophora > Arionidae > Arion > Arion vulgaris. Next base: position 9,961,394 of record CM036761.1, read on the forward strand.
CAAATATGGTGTAGCTAGACAAGAACATTATTATGGTAGCCAAAGAAGAATAGTAAACCAACAAAGAACCGGGGTCGTTAGTCGCCACACGCTGAGAGACATACTGAGGAGGAGATCGGATCACTTATGTACTAATTTGTTCGATGCGCAGGGGTGATGATCCGAGGACTAAAACTAAAACTGTATTACCCAACTACTTACCTGGGAAGCATTGTTTCAACAACCGGAAGACTAACTAACGAAATCCAACATAGATGTAACAAAACAAGTCAAACAATAGGACAAATGGCGCCAATTTGAAAATGCAAACATCTCACCATGGACACAAAAAGAGCAACGCTCAACACAATCTTTCTCCCCCCATTATGCTGTCTGTGCCAAACCTGGATGCTGACATCAAATGATAGAAGAAAACCAGTCACAACGGAGATAAAGTCTCTACGCATAATGCTGGAAGTATCAAGAAGAGGCCGGTTAAGAAATGAAGACATAAGGAAAAAAACAGTGGGCACAACATCAGTTCTGAACTACATCAAGAAACAACAAATTAAATATATCAACGACATAAGCAGATTACCAACAGACAGTGCACCTCAAAGAGCAATGTTGCTTCGATACAATGAATACAAAGTAAAAGACCAGCCACGCAAAAGGTGGACATCCGAGATAACAAAGGCGGCTAAATACACTGTTAATGAAGAGCACAAAAAGGCTCGTTCTAGAAATATCTTTTTACCATGACGTTGTTAGCCAAAACAGGATTGGAGAAAAAACCAGAAAAAACCACGAGGTATGAAAAAGGTTCATTTTATGTTTGTTTTCTATTTTTTTTTTTCCGATCCAGAAGCACTTGAGCTTTTCAGCTCTTCGGCTCGGTGCCATGGACATCGTAACCCTTCGGTTCGGTGCCACGAACACCGTAAATCTGGGAATCTGTGGCTTTTTCTGCCATCCCGCGGAATTGAACCCGCACACACAGAGGATAGTCACCCGTAGTCCAACGCGCTACGAACACGCTGGGCAGACGGGCGTTTGTCTTCTATAAGTTAGCATTGTTCCACGTCATTATGACTCTAATGTATCTTTGTTTACGCCAACAACATTAAAAAAACAGCTATTTCATGCCAGGACAACATGTCACAGTCATTTACAACTAAACTAACTGTTACTTTTTTCTGTAATCCTCTCCTCTGGTCGGCTTTAATTCCAAAAAAGTCCATACCTTTGGGGCAATATGATCCATTTTGGGCATTATTTAGGGGTATCAATATTTTAGCAGACACTCATCGACAAATGTGGCATAATGGCCAATTTAAGACTGCGTGTCGTGAGGCTGTGAGCAGAGAAGAGTTGCGTAGGCGAGGCTTATCAAGCAATATCAGGTACTATTTTTAGAATGATGTCTGTTTACAAAGGGGAGTTAATGCTACCGGTTTGTCTGGGTTACGGTTCTTGGTCATATTCAATGTCTGTTTGTTGTGTAAGCGTCTCACGATGTTCGTGAGGGTAGTTTGTTTTTAACATGGTCGTTTGCTAACCAATAACAAAAATAATATAATTGAAACATTAATACTGTGGTACGGGTGATGGTCAGCAATAAAATGGAAGGACATTGGGAAGGAAATGGAAGGACATTGGGAAGGAAATGAAAATCCTTTACATGACGTCTCGTCATCAAACAACAGTAAACGAGTAGTCGATTTTCTAGACACAATTTTCTAGATGTTCAGTAATTTGCCATTGTTGTATGAAGGGTAAGGGTTTTTTTAACCGTTCGTAAAAATCCAATCAAATTTGTTTTCAAACTGCACGCCGTGGAATTTGAACCAGGTACTCGTGGGTTGTGATCGAGCTCACCAGTCTCATCTCAAACATACAAGCACAATAAGCTTATAGCATGTGTTTGTGCAAATACTGTTCGATCGAACAATACCTGATTATTATGTGTCTAGTTAAAACGAAGCGTTTGGAAAGACGCTCTTCAGTAAAGCCATTTTCTTTAATGACTCGCTGATTGTGTTCGTAAGAACGATCGTACTGTTAGACTATGCAATGAGTGCTGTAAGAAATAAGGATAAGTGGTTCGAATCTTGTGTTTATCAATTTATTTTTTCGTAAGCTCTTAATACTTGTACACTGTCTATTTATTGTTTGCTATATCGTGGCTTTCTTTTTAGTCTCAAGAGACAATATGTCTCATGCCCATTGTGGTGTACTCTACATCTGCTGTCTCCTGACTATTTTTATGTCAGCAAGTTGTCTTGTGTTTATCAGTACTCATACATGTTGCCAAAGCGTATCCCCAGCAAGATCTGCCCCTTTGCAAACGCCTCCTCATCATCAATGTGCGTATCCTTTCGATATGTTTTTTTCGATCCAGAAGCACTTGAGCTTTCAGCTCTTCGACTCAGTGACATGGACATCGTAACCCTTCGGTTCGGTGCCATAAACACCGTAAATCTGGAGAACTTGTGCCTTTCTGCCAGCCGGGAATTGAACCGCATTCACATGGAGCTTGTCACCCGTCGTCCAACGCGCTACGAACTCAATGGGTAGGCGGACGCGTGTCCTTTATAGGACGCTGCTCTCTTTGCAGCGCATCTGAAATTCACTCTGTCTCTTGCCAGTTCACCCACTTCGTCGATGGTCATATTCATGGTTTCTTTAATATCTTGTAACCATCTTCTTCCTGGTCTGCCTCTGCATCAAAGGACCCTGTCCTCCAATATTGTTCTCTCCAGGCATCGGACGCTTGATGTGACCAAATTATGTAATTTTTCTGTATAGTATGTTGTTTATCAGCCAATTCTCTTTAACATTCTGTCTTTTGAGGACATAGTGTTCTTTCTTTTTCTGTCCATGGTATTCGTAGGATCTTTCTGTAGCATTAGTTTTGAAGGACTGGATTTTCGTTCTTATTGTTTGTGAAAGTGGCCCATGATTCGCAACCATAAGTAGCCACTGGAAAAATGCATGTTCTCAATATTTTAATTTTAATATTTTGCTGGTGCTTTTGCCACATGTTCTTCATTGTGTTTAGCTCTTGATTGCTATTGTCAATCTTCTTGAGATCTCTTTGGAGCAGTCACCGTTATTGTTAATTATTGAGCCCAGATATTCGTAGCTCTCTACACATTGGAGTTCTTCATTGTTTATTTGGATGTTAGGTGAACCTTTTGCTTTGTCAGTTGACATGATTTTTGTTTTTTGTGTATTCAAATATAGATGTTGGTTTTCACTATGTTTCTTGGTCGTCATGATTAGGTTTTCCAAATCTTCTCTGCTGGTGGATAATAATACTGTATCGTCTGCGTATCTAAACTTTGGGATGGATTTGCCACCTATAGTGAAATGGTCATAATTCACATCTAGTCTTGTGTATTTATGTAAATTTTAGTTTCAATTTGAAATACCTTCATTGCGCTTCGAACATGTCCATAAGTGTTTCGCAATATCCCCAACAGCGTCCAGTGACTAGTCACAACAGTTTTCATATCTGTTCCAAAACGTGACTCTAGCGAGATCTGCCCCTGGCGATATTCTCTCTGTCTGTTGTATTCATGGCAGTTTTAATTACTAATTTGAAATACCTTCTTTGAGCTCCTAACATGTCCATAAGAGTTTCATAATATCTCAAACGGTGGCGTCTGTGACTTAGGGGCTAGTGACTCGATCTATTAACCCCGACGTTCTGAATTCGATCACGCTGCGAACAATTTGGTTGCAAATTGTTTCGCGGGATTTTACAAAGGACGATGGCACCACCCGTTCAGAAAGCAATAGCAAACTACTGAACGTAATAATGCCTAGAAAAATCACAAACAGCATTAAAAAGCTGGGGTTGATTAGCAAAGTTCTGTAAATGATATGCAATTAACTTAAATTAGTATCTCAGTGTCCAACAACTAACAGTACTAGTTCGATGATGATCATGGGCTGGTTGTGTTTGTTCTTTTACAGACAACTTCTTTGCCACTTCTCTAACTTCACTTTCTTCTCTAACTTCACTTCTCTACTTCACTTCTCTAACTTCCACTTCCTTCTTAACTTCCACTTCTCTAACTCCACTTCTCTAACTCACTTCTTACTTCTCTACTTCACTTTCTAACCCTTCCAACTTCCTCTCTTCACTTCTCACTTCTTCTCTAACTCCACTTCTCTAACTCCACTTTCTAACTTCACTTCTCTAACTTCCTTCTCTAACTTCCCTTTCTAACTTGCACTCTACTGCCTTCTAACTTCACTTCTCTAACTTCACTATCTAACTATCACCTCTAACTGACTTCTCAACTTCACTTCTCTAACTTCACTTCTCTAACTTCACTTCTCTAATTCACTTTCTCACCTCTAACTTCACTTCTCTAACTTCACTTCTCTAACTTCACTTTTCTAACTTCACTTCTCTAACTTCACTTCTCTAACTTCACTTCTCTAACTTCACTTCTCTAACTTCACTTCTCTAACTTCACTTTCTAACTTCACTTCTAACTTCACTTCTCTAACTTCACTTCTCTAACTTCACCATTCTCTAACTTCCTTCTCTAACTTCACTTCTCTAACTTCACTTCTCTAACTTCACTTCTCTAACTCCATTCTCAACTCCTTCTCTAACTTCACTTCTCTAACTTCACTTCTCTAACTGCACTTCTCTAACTTCACTTCTCTAACTTCACTTTTCTAACTTCACTTCTCTAACTTCAATTCTCTAACTTCACTTCTCTAACTTCACTTCTCTAACTTCACTTCTCTAACTTCACTTCTCTAACTTCACTTCTCTAACTTCACTTCTCTAACTGCACTTCTCTAACTGCACTTCTCTAACTTCACTTCTCTAACTCCACTTCTCTAACTTCACTCTCTAACTTCACTTCTCTAACTTCACTTCTCTAACTTCACTTCTCTAACTGCACTTCTCTAACTTCACTTCTCTAACTCCACTTCTCTAACTTCACTTCTCTAACTCCACTTCTCTAACTTCACTTCTCTAACTTCACTCTCTAACTTCACTTCTCTAACTTCACTTCTCTAACTTCACTTCTCTAACTTCACTTCTCTAACTTCACTTCTCTAACTGCACTTCTCTAACTTCACTTCTCTAACTTCACTTCTCTAACTTCACTTCTCTAACTTCACTTCTCTAACTCCACTTTTCTGGACACTTCTCTAACTCTATAGTCTGCCCGTCTGCCCAGCGTGTTCGTAGTGCGTTGGACTACGGGTGACTATCCCTCTGTGTGTACGGGTTCAATTCCGTGGGATAGCAGAAAAAGCCACAGATTCCCCAGATTTACGGTGTTCGTGGCACCGAACCGAAGGGTTACGATGTCCATGGCACTGAGCCGAAGAGCTGAAAGCTCAAGTGCTTCTGGATCGGGAAAAAACAAAAACTCACTTTCTGGTCACTTTCTACTTCACTTTCTGAGACTTCAAATCCAACACGCATACACGAACACAGACTTGTATACAACACATATGCATATTCACAGGACAGACTAGTGCACACAGCAAATATATATATACAACACAGACATATACAACACAGAGATATACAAAACAGAGATATACAACACATACACAACAGAGACATATACACAACACAAACATATACACAACACGGACACATACACAACACGGACATATGCACAGCACAGATATATATACACAAGACCGACACCTATACACAACACAGACATACACAACACAGACATACACAACACAGACATACACACAAACAGACGTACACCAACACAGACATACAGACAACACACACATATACACACAACACAGACGTATCCCATTGACTGCTAAAATGACTAATGTTGAGGTGTTGAATGAGATCAAGACACAGAGAAAGCTTATTATCAATATAAGAAAGAGGCAGTCATCATTTTTCGGCATGTGATGAGGAGGGTGGTTTAGAACACATTGTAACAACTGGTAAAATCGAGGGTAGACGAGACAGAGGAAGACAGAGAGAGAAAATGTTGGATAGCCTGACCATGGCACAGTAGAGAGTCAACATTTGAATTGATAGCAAATACCAAAGATAGAGATTTGTGGAGATTTTCCTCTCTCGAGATCCCGACCTAGACTGATGAACCAACTTTTATCATGAACTTTACCGTGGTTTTAAGGGACTCCGTACCTCCGTACAGCTTTTCGCGAAGCTCTGTGTTTTGTGGTCAGGTTTCGTTTCTTAAACCTGCTATCCGTTGACAATCCTGCAGAACGTGCTCTGCCGTCATGTCCGCCTTTTTGCATGGGCACAGGCTAGTTGTGCCAATTTTGAACTTGTTGTACATATGGGCGCGTAGCTTGTTGTGGCCGGTACGGAGGCGAAGTATGGCAACTTGTTCATTACGGGACAGACCATAGTATCCGTCACTGTTGGAGTGTGGAGATCAATGATCACTACGCCAGCCTGCACGGCACCTGATGATAATGACACAACAATCTTGGAAAACACATAAAACAAACAACAGATTCTGTAAGCGTACAAGTAAACAATAAAACATAAAAACCACTCCAGTAAAACAGAAGAGTTAAAAAAACTATTTTGAATTTTCTTTATCTAAATATATACTTAAAATAAGCATGTACTTGAGAAGATAAAAAAAAAATGGATCGAAAATGAATTTCTCATATATGTTTCTATTTGTGACTCCCAGGTGTATTAATGGAGTTGAACTTATATAGGTCATGTTGATATGCCAGGGAGAAGGTTGTGAAGTAAAGATGGGAGGGAAGATCGTAGAAGTAAGAGATGTAGTTGATGAAGACTGTTGAGTCGAGACGAGAATTTGGGGATAGCTGCAGCTTTATTTCACTAGAAACATGAACGTTTAGTAGTTATAGTAGTAGTATTGCTGGTAGTTTTTCAATTCAAATGTTGTATCCAGTGACGGCTCGTCATTAAGAGCCAATGGGGCCGGACCCCAGCAAAAATAATGTGTAACGTGTATTTAGTATTTCATAAATTAAAATATAACAACCCAAAACCATGATTTTTCCAAAATCTTTTGTCTGGCCCCACCAACAAAAATGATCACAAGCCGCCACTGGTTGTATGAATCCTAACATATGCCAGCGAGAGTTGGAAAATGACTAAAGATATAGAAAGCAAGTTGAATGCATTTGAAAATAGATGTCTGCGAAAAATAATGAATATAAAATGGAAAGAATTCATGAGAAGTGATGAAATCAGAGACATGTCTGGTCAACCACTAGTGACAACTGTTACAAAAAATAGAAGATGGAGATATGTTGGGCACACCTTGAGGAGAAATGATCAAAGAATATCAAAGCAGGCATTGAAGTGGGATGCAAAGGGTTCAAGAAAGAGAGGACGAGCTAAGGAGACACTGAAACGAACTTTGCTGAGAGAGGTAAGTAATATCGGTCTCAGTTCCATGAAGGAGATTGAGCAAGTTGCCCAGGATAGAGCGGTATGGGAAATTACTTGCAGGCCCTATTTAATGTATAATTGTACGAGATGAATTATTATATTATTAGTGGTGGTAGTAATAACAGCAGTAGTAGAAGTTGGCTAGTGGTAGTTGTAGTAACATCAGCAATAATAGTAGAAGTGGTAGTAGTGGTAGTAGTGGTAGTAGTGGTAGAGTTTATGTACTCGTAACTCGTTCCAAAGTTACTTGGCTCGCTCTCTCGTGGAGTCATTGAGGTTCCTTTGCAAAGATCCCTGATCTCAGTGTAGCTGAGATCGAGTTCCTAGTCATATCTAAGACAGACGATAGTACGTAGGTTATGTTGAGCACGTAAAAAGAAGATATGACAGTTCAAAATCGAGAAGAGCATGCTGGAAAGCCGCTGCCCGAGAGAAGTCCATTCTCTTAAAAAATTAAACAGTTTCTGCAACAATATTTTCACCATTCTCCAAATTACATTATGTACCCTCGCCGGGGCTACATAGCTCTTGCACTGCTGCTGATATCTTAATGTGTAGGAAAATAATCGGAGAAAACATGGTTACTCACCGAAGTGCAATGATTATGCTCCTATAAATCAATCAAACAATTTAATGCCAGATTATTATTTCGTTTCTATATAGCGAGAAAGAGAATGGAACAACTCGACACCTTCTCGTTCTATGCTATGTACGGAAGCCTACAAATATGATGTGGTCAGACCGGATCAGATCAGATCTAGAGAAAACCGAGGGAAGCTGTGGTGATACTTAATAAATTGGCGTTTTAGAACAAATACAAGTATGTATCATATATCTTATATGACATAAGCAAGCAAAATAAATAATCAAATCATAAATACTAGTTCTGTGAGGTCTTCAATACTTCACACTACTATGTCCCTATACAGTTTTTGGACAACTTTAAAGTAACATGCATAGAAATGTGTAGCCTCGAAGATTAAAAAAAAAATTCAATAAAAGACTCAAGATTGATTGATATGACCATCATTATTGCACTTCGGTGAGTAACCATGTGTACTCCGATCTCTTTCTTACACAGGAAGATCTCAGCGGCAGTGCAAGAGCTCCGTTAGCACCGGCGGAGATCCCGGTGTAACTTAGAAGATGGTGAAAATATTTTGTAGGAAGTTTATCTCTTTACCTTTTCTAATGAACTTTGCACAGGCAGCGGCTTTCTAGAATGTTCTTCTCGATTTTGAACTGTCAAAGGTTTCGTGCTCAAATTGAACACGGGACAAACGTTTTACCGTCCATCTCCGTTAGGACTAGCTGGATCTGACATTAAAAACAGACTGAGTAAGGCACGAAGTGCATTCATAGCCCTTCAGACCACCTAGAAATCTGCCCAATTCCGCATCAGAACCAAGACTAGTATCTACAACAGCTGTGTGCTGTCAACATTGCTGTACGGATCGGAATGCTGGAGAATGACAGAACAGGATATGTCCAGACTCTCCGCCTTTCATACAACTTGTCTGCGAAAAATCTTACGCGTGTACTGGCCGACTACTATCTCGAACCAAGAATTGCTTGCACGATGCCAATAAGAGAATATGGGCACTATCATCCGAAGACGACGCTGGAGATGGATTGGACATGTGATGCGCATGGAGACTGGCTCCGACACGAAAACTGTACTGAGATGGACTCCAGAGGGTAGGCGAAAGCGTGGAAGACCCAAGACGACCTGGAGGAGAACGATAGAGCAATAACTGAAGGAAATGAATCATAGCTGGAACACAATACAGAGGAAGGCCATGAACAGGGAAGAATTAGTGTGCGTTTGTTGCTGCCCTAAACGCCAAGGTCGTAACAGGCTAAAGAAAGAAGTTAGGACTAGGAACTCGATCTCACTTACACTGATATCAGGGATATCTTGAAAAATATCCTGATAGCTCTACAATGGATAAAACCGACTATCATTAGAACAAGAGGCGAGCACTTAATTTCTACGCCACATAGACGCAAAGCAAACACCAAAGCAACCAATGTCAATCAAGTGCCATGCCTGCCGGCGTAGGCGATCATGTCTCTCCACAACTCTCTTTGCTTGGTGCATGTAATCAGTTCTGACGTCGATATTTTGTCGAACCATGATGTCAGGCCATCCAACATCTTCTCCCTCTGTCTTCCACGATCTCTCCTTCCCTGAATAGTCACCAAATGTTCAAACCTTCTCTTCTCATTATATACCCGAAGATAGTCTTCACAGGAACACTAATGATGTTAAGGGCACGAGAATCAAGCGTGGCATGTCGTGGATGGCCCAGGCTGAGAGAACGATTGGCCAGGTGACTACGGTTGCGACTCTACCAAAAGGGGAAGAATGGATCCCAACAGATGGAAGCATGATGAACTATCTCAACGTTATCATTACTCTTGGAAGAGAATGTAGAGATTGGGGCAACATGAAGGCTGATCTCGCAGTTAAGCAGCTGATAGAAGATAATGCAAGGGATGATGATGTTGTTGTATATACCGATGGGTCGGTTCAACGTGGTGAGAAATCCGGCTGGGGTTTCTTGGCTAATGCGCATGGTAGGGTTGTTGCAGAGCGAAGTGGGGCATACAGGACAACTACTTCTAGTATGAGGATGGAGGTTGAGGCCGTTACTGCTGCCCTCCATTGGATTTCTGGGACTTCATTTACTGGGGCAGTTGTTGTATCTGACTCTCAGTCGATGCTTCACAAGATCCAGAAGGGCAGGTTTCGGTATGAGTGGATGTCGTCTATAGAAGTTTCTAACCTCCAGCGGCTTACGTGGATATACTGTCCTGGGCATGCGGGTGTTTACGGTAATGAGAGAGCGGACAGGCTTGCATCAACAGCATCGATTGTTGGGGAGTTGAAGATGGATAAGGGGATATTCTTCGGTCTCTTCGAGACTCTCTGTTGGATGAGGACACTAAAATCGATGTTGAATCGATCAAGCGATTTAAGCAGTTTGGAATTACCCTTTGTTCAAGTCGAACTGGATGCCTGAGAGGCAGAGTGAGAGGTGTGTTTAATCAGCGAGCCACAGGAACCATCAGTATGCATACTCTTCGATATCTGTTGGGGAGACTGAGCACCTATGGGTTTGCCCGGAGTGCAATGACGTCAGTTTAGTAACCAATAACCAATAACCCGAAGAACCTTGATTGTCGGATTCTTATTCTTTTGATAAGGTTTCTTTGTGTGCAGGCCTGATTAAAAACCTCCTCATTTGTTTTCTTTGCTATCCATGGAATTTTCAGCATTCTTCTGTAAAACCACATCTCTGTGGCTTCCAATGATCGTATTGATTGTTTGTTCATTGTCCATGATTCGCTGCCATACATAAGTATTGGTTCAATATAGCATTGGAGTACTCTTTTTCGCAATGTCATTGGTAGTGAGTTCCCGTATAGTGTGTTCTTCATTTTCATAAAAGCTGCTTTCGTTTGATCTATTCTACTCCTAATCTCTGTTGTGCATCTTCCATCTGATGTTAGGAATGTTCCCAGATACTTGAATCAATGGACTTGTTTCAGTGTTGTGTTATTTATTGTGATATTACATATTGGTGTTTCCTGTTTCTTGGAGACAACCATAACCTCTGATTTCTTTATATTCATGCTTAATCCTTTCTTTTACTTTCTCTCACTAGTATGTCTATCAAGTCTTGTAGATCTTGTTCATTTGTAGCCATGAGAATTGTGTCATCAGCGTATCTTATGTTGTTTATATTTTGACTGCTATTCCTGTCTTTTCTTCTATAACAACCAATGTAAGTACCGTTAAGTCTTCATCAGGGAACAAGTTCGATAATCTACCTAAACTTTTTTTTCTAAAGAAGCGACACATGATGATTATTTCCCTTGAGACAGGTAAACAAAAACCGTGTCTAGTTTATTCAAAACTTGTAGCAAGTTTACTCAATGAAAAACGATCTAAATATAAACTAGAGAAGCGGTTCTCATCCCCTGAGATGTGTGGCAGTATCAGGGGATCGTTGTGTGTTACCGGGACTGGCAAGGGGAGCACAAAATATTAACACTGCGACCTACAAGGCGTATCGTAAGAGACGACTAGGTAGGGGCCTAAGGAAGCTACCCTAGTAAATAAAACGCGTCGTAGAAATCGGATGTTCTGGCCTACTTGTAGGTGCATAACTGGTAAAACGTAAAATCGCTTTTATGCTCAGATCGCGCATACAAATAACAAAGAGTGGTTTAACAAGTGGTCGTTATGGAGCGTTTGAAGAAGAAGAAGAAGAAGAAAGTGTTAGGGAATGCGTGAAACGTTACGACAATTTAGTGGATTTGTTTCTTTGTTCGCTTGTTATGTGGTGGATCCATGTAGCTCTAGGTGGCTCTATATGCTCATGACTCTATGTAGCTCTATCTAGGCTCTATGTGGCTCTATCTGGCTCTATGTAGCTCTATGTGGCTCTATGTAGCTCTATGTAGCTCTAGGTGGCTCTATATAGCTCTATGTAGCTCTGTGTAGCCCTATCTAGGCTCTATGTGGCTCTATGTAGCTCTATGTGGCTCTATGTGGCTCTATGTAGCTCTATCTAAGCTCTATGTGGCTCTATGTGGCTCTATGTAGCTCTAGGTGGCTCTATATGGCTCTATGTGGCTCTATGTAGCTCTATCTAAGCTCTATGTGGCTCTATGTAGTCTCTAGGTGGCTCTATATGGCTCTATGTAGCTCTATCTGGCTCTATCTAGACTCTATTGACCGATGCATGCCCTTTTCAATCTAAGATGGATGTCTTTGTTGGTTATATCAGAACTCATCGCTTTGCGTTCCAAATGTCATGGGCCCAAATCCGAACCGTGACATTCTGTTCACGAATGTATTTTTGTTTCAGATCCACTAGTATTTTTGCCGGATCTACGAAGTTCGTGCTTTGTGCAATACTCTCAGCAGGTGGCGTGCCATTTCTGGGAAGAGGGACCGAGCTATATTGGATAAAACCCGGTGCAATGAAGTCAGTCTATCTTTGGACCCTTTAGATCAAAGTGTATGGGACCTTTGTGCTTGGTGTGCTCCTGTGATCTATGCAGAGTGTATGGGACCTTTGTGCTTGGTGTGCTCCTGTGATCTATGCAGAGTGTATGGGACCTTTGTGCTTGGTGTGCTCCTGTGATCTATGCAGAGTGTATGGGACCTTTTTGCTTGGTGTGCCCCTGTGATCTATGCAGAGTGTATGGGACCTTTTTGCTTGGTGTGCCCCTGTGATCTATGCAGAGTGTATGGGACCTTTTTGCTTGGTGTGCTACTGTGATCTATGCAGAGTGTATGGGACCTTTGTGCTTGGTGTGCTCCTGTGATCTATGCAGAGTGTATGGGACCTCTGTGCTTGGTGTGCTCCTGTGATCTATGCAGAGTGTATGGGACCTTTGTGCTTGGTGTGCTCCTGTGATCTATGCAAAGTGTAGGAGCCTTTTTTGCTTGGTGTGCCCCTGTGACCTATGACTAGTCCTAGAAAGGTCTGTGTGTTGAGTATTGAGCTAATTGTGTTCTTCTTCTCAGAACACTCCATATCGACCACTTGTCAACTACTCTGTGTGATTTGTATGTGATCTGAGCCTAAGTGCGATTGTATGTTGTGCCAGTTATGCGCCCACAAGTAGGCAAGTTCATCCGATTTCTGCGATGCTTTTTATTTACAAGGTTAGCTTCCCTAGGGCCTACATCAGTCGCCTCTTACGACATGCATTGTAGGTCGCAGTGGTACTATTCTTTCCTTCTGTTTCGGCCCCGGCAGCACAGGCGATTGTGCTCTAATATGTGTGTATAGTCCCGAGAAAGTCTTTTGTGTTGATATGGGCATAGCCCTGAGAAGGACCTTGGTATTGACCTGGTTGGTGTGTGTGGCTAGAATGTTTGTACTGATCTGGTGGGTGTGTGTGGCTAGGTTGTTTGTACTGATCTGGTGGGTGTGTGTGGCTAGGTTGTTTGTACTGATCTAGTGGGTGGTGTGCTAGGTTGTTTGTACTGATCTGGTGGGTGTGTGTGCTAGGTTGTTGTATGATCTGTGGGTGGTGTGGCTAGGTTGTTTGTACTGATCTAGTGTGGGTGTGTGTGGCTAGGTTGTTTGTACTGATCTGGTGTGTGTGGCTAGGTTGTTTGTACTGATCTGGTGTGGGTGTGTGTGGCTAGATTGTGTGTACTGATCCGGTGTGGGTGGTGTGTAGGTTATTTGTACTGATCTGGTGTGGGTGTGTGTGGCTAGGTTATTTGTACTGATCTGGTGTGGGTGTGTGTGGCTAGGTTGTTTGTACTGATCTGGTGGATGGGTGTGGCTAGGTTGTGTGTACTGATCTGGTGTGGGTGTGTAGCTAGGTTATTTGTACTGATCTGGTGTGGGTGTGTGTAGCTAGGTTATTTGTACTGATCTGGTGTGTGTGTGAGGCTAGGTTATTTGTACTGATTTGGTGTGGGTGGGTGTGGCTAGGTTATTTGTACTGATTTGGTGTGGGTGTAGCTAGGTTATTTGTACTGATCTGGTGTGGGTGTAGCTAGGTTATTTGTACTGATCTGGTGTGTGGTGTGGCTAGGTTATTTGTACTGATTTGGTGTGGTGGTGTGCTGGGTTATTTGCTAGTGTAGCTAGTTATTTGTACTGATCTGGTGTGGTGTGTGTAGCTAGGTTATTTGTACTGATCTGGTGTGGGTGTGCTAGGTTATTTGTACTGATCTGGTGTGGGTTGTGTGCTAGGTTATTTGTACTGATTTGGTGGGTGTGGTGTGGCTAGGTTATTTGTACTGATTTGGTGGGTGTGGTGTGGCTAGGTTATTTGTACTGATCTAGTGGTGTGTGTAGCTAGGTTATTTGTACTGATTTGGTGTGGGTGTGTGTGGCTAGGTTATTTGTACTGATTTGTTGTGGGTGTGTGTAGCTAGGTTATTTGTACTGATTTGGTGTGGGTGTGTGTAGCTAGGTTATTTGTACTGATTTGGTGTGGGTGTGTGTAGCTAGGTTATTTGTACTGATTTGGTGTGGGTGTGTGTAGCTAGGTTATTTGTACTGATTTGGTGTTGGTGTGTGTAGCTAGGTTATTTGTACTGATTTGGTGTGGTGTGTGTGCTAGGTTATTTGTACTGATCTGGTGTGGTGTGTGTAGCTAGGTTATTTGTACTGATCTGGTGTGGGTGTAGCTAGGTTATTTGTACTGATCTGGTGTGGTGTGTAGCTAGGTTATTTGTACTGATTTGGTGTGGTGTGGTGGGCTAGGTTATTTGTACTGATCTAGTGGGGTGTGTGTAGCTAGGTTATTTGTACTGATTTGGTGTGGTGTGTGTGGCTAGGTTATTTGTACTGATTTTGTGTGGGTGTGTGTAGCTAGGTTATTTGTACTGATTTGGTGTGGGTGTGTGTAGCTAGGTTATTTGTACTGATTTGGTGTGGGTGTGTGTAGCTAGGTTATTTGTACTGATTTGGTGGGTGTGTGTAGCTAGGTTATTTGTACTGATTTGGTGTGGGTGTGTGTAGCTAGGTTATTTGTACTGATTTGGTGTTGGTGTGTGTAGCTAGGTTATTTGTACTGATTTGGTGTGGGTGTGTGTAGCTAGGTTATTTGTACTGATCTAGTGGGTGGGTGTGGCTAGGTTATTTGTACTGATCTAGTGGGTGGGTGTGGCTAGGTTATTTGTACTGATCTGGTGTGGGTGTGTGAGGCTAGGTTATTTGTACTGATCTAGCGTGGGTGTGTGAGGCTAGGTTATTTGTACTGATCTAGCGTGGGTGTGTGAGGCTAGGTTATTTGTACTGATTTGGTGTGGGTGTGTGTGTGGCTAGGTTGTTTGTACTGATCTAGTGTGGGTGTGTGTGTGGCTAGGTTGTTTGTACTGATCTGGTGTGGGTGTGTGTGTGGCTAGGTTATTTGTACTGATCTGGTGTGGGTGTGTGTGTGTGGCTAGGTTGTTTGTACTGATCTAGTGTGGGTGTGTGTGGCTAGGTTGTTTGTACTGATCTAGTGTGGGTGTGTGTAGCTAGGTTGTTTGTACTGATCTAGTGTGGGTGTGTGTGAGGCTAGGTTGTTTGTACTGATCTGGTGTGGGTGTGTGTGTGGCTAGGTTGTTTGTACTGATCTAGTGTGGGTGTGTGAGGCTAGGTTGTTTGTACTGATCTAGTGTGGGTGTGTGTGTGGCTAGGTTGTCGCTGTTGTTGGATTTGGCTGAAGCTAGATTATGTGGATTATAAGTTTTTGTTTACCAACTTTTTTTTTTTTCAGTCAACAAATGTTTTCCCATTAAAATTAAGTTTACCTTTTTTTAATCTTTTTCTTTATTATCTTGTTTAAAAAACAAAAGTTTTCTGTTCTCACTGTCAATGTTATTGTGTTTAGGGACAGTGATGTTATAAAGATTAGAGTTAAAGAATATGTTTTTGTTTTTTTTGTTTCTGAGAAATAACTGTTATTTTTCCAAGGGAAAATGAGGGAAAATACGGTGGTGGGAGTCTTGCCACATCAAGAAGATAACAAGCTGAAAACGCCAGCTGTATAAATCTTCCCAGCTGAAAAAGTTTTCCCAGCTGAAAAGTTTTCTCAGCTGAAAAAGTTTTCCCAGCTGAAAAAGTTTTCCCAGCTGAAAAAGTTTTCCCAGCTGAAAATGTTTTCCTAGCTGAACAAGTCTTCCTAGCTGAACAAGTCTTCCCGGCTGAAAAAGCTTTTCAGCTGAAAAAGTTTTCCCAGCTGAACATGTATCCCCAGCTGAAAATGTTTTCCCAGCTGAACAAGTTTTCCCAGCTGAAAATGTCCCAGCTGAAAATGTTTTCCCAGCTGAAAAAGTCTTCCCGGCTGAAAAAGTCTTCCCGGCTGAAAAAGTCTTACAATAATTCCTCTCGTACCGTTATACCTTACATAGGGCGTGCAAGCAATTTCTCTATACCGCTCTATCCTGTGCAACTCGCCAAGTCTCCTCCATGGAACTGAACAATATTTCTTGCCTCTCTCAGCAAAGTTCATTTCAAGGTCTCCTTAGGTCGTCCTCTCTTTCTTGAACCATCTGCATCCCACTTCATTGTCTGCTTTGACATTCTTTGACCAGTTCTTCTCGACGTGTGTCCAACATATCTCCATCTTCACCTTCTTATAACAGTTGTTATTATATAACAGGGGAAAAAGACTTTCCAACTGAAAAATTTTTACCAGATGAAAAAGTCTGACTAGCTGAAAACGTCTTGCCAGCTCAAAAAGTCTTGCCAGTTAAAAATAAAAAATAAAGCTTGCTGCCATCTGAAAAAAGCTTGAGAACCACTGAACTAAAACATCTTTTTATTTTTTCCCTTCATCTTTCTAAAATTGCTCTCACGAATCTCAAGTTGGTGTAATAATTTTCTTAACGACCAGAACCCTCAACACGGCCTCCCACAATTAGGCTGTTTCATAGCTATTCCTGTTTTTAAATATACACATTCCTCTAAAAAATTGAACTTCCTTTTCCGTGCGTTCTGGAAAGCGAAACAAATTTTAAAAAACTCGAGTGGGGTGACTATTATAATAGTAGGAACGTCTCTGCACCTGTTTAAACCTTTGGTCGCATTGAGAACTATAAACGGTAACTGAACAATTTCAAGAGGTTGTTTTCAAACTAAACTTAGAAAAATAAGTTTGTTTCGGATGAGTTTGTAATTTATAAATAATTATATTTTAAGACAAAGAGGTATATAGTTTATTTTTCATTTTTAGAGAAATCACTCGTTCTTCCTCTTCAAATGGTCCATATCGACCACTTGTTAACCACTCTTAATGATTTTATGTGATTTAAGCTCTAAGAGCGATTGTACGTTGTGCCAGTTATGCGCCTACAAGTAATCCGATTTCTACGGCGCTTTTTATTTACTAGGATAGCTTCCTAGGCCCTACCTCAGTTGCCTCTTACGACATTCCTTGTACGTCGCAATGTTACTATTATTTGCTGCCCTTGACAGCCCCGGCAACATACGGGCGGAAAGCACTCGCTGATATTTTTGGTTCTGGTTTCTTATTAAGCAATTTTGGAAAAAACTTTCTCACAGTCCTCAGTGGAAGAAATAAATCTGCTTTGCGTTTGTTCTTTACGACCAATTTTAATCACTCTTTGTGATATGTTTGATCTTTGCAAGAACGTGTATACGTTGCACATTGGTTTGGTAGGCCCCTAAACGCATAGACTTCTGCATGTTTAGGACATGTGCATCCGATTTTAGCCAAATCTCCTTAGCCGCTCTTACGACATGTGTGGCAGGTAACAGTGGTTCTATTCTTTACACCCAAATTTGGGCTCAGGTAACCACTCGGCGATAAATAGATTGATTGATTGATTGATTGATTGTGGACCATGATCATCGCACTCTAACCATGTATGCTTCGATCTCTTTCTTACACAGGAAGATCTCAGCGGCAGTGCACGAACTCCGTGAAACCGGCGAAGGTCTCCGATGTAATTGTTAAGATGGTGAAAATATTTTGTAGGAACGTTATTAAATCTTTCAAATAAATTATGCCCGGACATCAGCTTTTCAGCCCGTTCTTCTTGATTTTTAACTTCTTCTTTCTTCCACTATTACTTCTTTATAGAAGTGTTGGGGTGAAACGTAGTGATCTTGTGTGTGCTTTTTTAGCACCTTGCTACTTATATAGAAGTTCATGTTCGTAAGGCTGTTCTTGATGCCGTCGCTCCATCTTTGCGTGGTCTTCCTCTTGCCTTGTACTCATTATACTTTTCTGTGTGGCTCTCTGTGGTAGGCGATACCAGGGCATTCTGATCAGGTGTCCAAACCATTTAATCTGTTGTTCTTTTATGAATTGCATAACTGGTTTCACATCCAGTCTCCTTCTGATTTCTTCATTTCTAATTTTGTCTCTTATTGTCACACCTACAGCTCTTCTAAGACACCTCATCTCTGTCGTTATGATTTTCCGCTCATTAGCTGCTGTTATTGGCCATGTTTGCACTGGTAACATAGTTCTTGAGCCGAAATCGTTCTTTGGAGTTTGCTTTGTTGTTAGCGGTATCTCTTTATGTGACAACAGGGTGTTAACTGTCCCAGTACTTGGTTAGCTTTTGTGCAACGATTGCTGAGTTCGCTATCGATACTTCCATTGCTGTGAAAATTGCTCTTCTAAGACACCTCATCTCTGTCGTTATGATTTTCCGCTCATTAGCTGATGTTATTATCCATGTTTGACACTGGTAACATAATGTTAGCCAGAAAATCGTTCTTATGAGATTTTGAACTGCCAATGGTTTATTTCAGTGCTTAATTTGAACACAGGATCTATTTTTTATCATCCGTTTCCGATAGTTCTAGTAACTCGATCTCACCTACACTTAGATCAGGGATCTCTGCAAAAATATCCAGATGGCTTCACGAGGGAGCGAACCGAGTACCTTTGGAACTAGAGGCGAGCACGTAACCTCTACGTCACATAGACTCCATCAGTAGCATAGACCAGGTCATTATATTTCGTTTACATACCGGATACTGCTGAGTGGGGCGGATTAGCGTAACGAAATTTTGCCTACCGACTCGGGCAGAAGAGAGTTGGGGTTTAATCCATACTCCACCCGCCTGCCCAGCATGTTCGTAGCGTGTTGGACGACGGGTGACAAGTCCTCTGTGAGTGCGGGTTCAATTCCGCGGAACGGTAGAAAAGACACAGGTTCTCCAGATTTATGGTATTCATGGCACCGAATCGAAGCGTTACGATGTCTATGGCACCGAGACGAGAGCTGGAAGTTCAAGTGCTTCTGGATCGGAGAAAAAAGATCAAATACTCGACGTTCCACAAGTGAGGAAAGGAATTTACTCCCTACCTGCTGCACACTAGGCCTTCGAAATGTGAAATGAAAAGTACCTCACACACTAAGGTTTGATAAGGATATGGGAACCTGTTACATTTATTACAGGACACTGCAGACTCAACAGACACTTACATAGACTAGGAATAAGTCAAGCAGCTCTCTGCTAGCGTCAACAGGCGGAACAGACACTTACAAAGACAAGCAATAGGTCAAGCAGTTCTCTGCCAGTTTCAACAGGCGGAACAGACACTTACATAGAATAGGAATGTCAAACAGCTCTCTGTTAGTGTCAACTTGCGGAACAGACACTAACGTAGACAAGGAATAAGTTAAGCAGCTCCTTGCCATCGTCAACAGGCGGAACAGACACTAACGTAAACTAGGATCAAGTCAAACAGCTCTCTGCTAGTGTCAACAGGCGGAACAGACACTAACGTAGACAAGGAATAAGTCAAGCAGCTCTCTGCTAGTGTCAACAGGCGGAACAGACACTTACAAAGACAAGGAATAAGTCAAGCAGCACTCTGCCAGCGTCAACAGCGTCAATAAACACCCGAGCATGTCCTGTAAGACTGTCCTCTTCTGAATGAGCTGAGAAGCAACATATGACTACATCAAGTCGACCTGAAAACTAAGCCTTGTTAAAACATGACAGACCCGAAGCTGACTGCCCAGTTTGTGGTCCACAGAAGATTAAGTGCATGACCAGAGATTGCCGAGAAGATTAACACCAACATCTAGACCATATTCCCGAACATATCCTACAGACATGTCCCATCTTCAATGACTTAGTATCATACATCTGCTCTCGAACTCTCTTTCTCTCTATTGTCTGTGACGCCTCTGTTGTTTAGTCTGTTACGCCTCTGGCACTTAGCTCATCAAAAACAATCTTTCAACTCACTCTCACCGTTTTTCTCCATGTTTCCTTTGGACGCCAAGTCCTTATTATCCCATCCACTGTCCATCGAGGACCTGCCTAACCAATGCCCTTACTTCTCTCTCTCTCTCGACCCCTGCGACCTACAATGCATTTCGTAAGGGCGACTGATGTAGGATCTAGGGTAGCTACCCTAGTAAATAAAAAGCATCGCATAAATCAGATGTGCTGGCCTACTTGTAAGTGCACAACCGGTGCAACGTACAATCACTCTTTGGTTCAGATTACATACTGATAAAAAAAAGTGGTTATCAAGTGGTCGATTTGGAGCGATCGAAGAAGAAACCACTATTCTTCTCCATTCTTGTCTGCACTCTGTATTGAGTCCCAGCTGTGATTGATTTCAATTCTTGTTCTGCTCTTCTTCCTCTCCGTGCCATTTAGAGTCTTCCATGTTACAGGAGACTAAACTCTTCTCCATGCCATTTAGAGTCTTCCATGTTACAGGAGACTAAATTCTTCTCCATGCCATTTAGAGTATTCCATGTTACAGGAGACTAAATTCTTCTCCATGCCATTTAGAGTCTTCCATGTTACAGGAGACTAAATTCTTCTCCATGCCATTTAGAGTCTTCCATGTTACAGGAGACTAAATTCTTCTCCATGCCATTTAGAGTCTTCCATGTTACAGGAGACTAAATTCTTCTCCATGCCATTTAGAGTCTTCCATGTTACAGGAGACTAAACTCTTCTCCATGCCATTTAGAGTCTTCCATGTTACAGGAGACTAAACTCTTCTCCATGCCATTTAGAGTCTTCCATGTTACAGGAGACTAAACTCTTCTCCATGCCATTTAGAGTCTTCCATGTTACAGGAGACTAAATTCTTCTCCATGCCATTTAGAGTCTTCCATGTTACAGGAGACTAAATTCTTCTCCATGCCATTTAGAGTCTTCCATGTTACAGGAGACTAAATTCTTCTCCATGCCATTTAGAGTCTTCCATGTTACAGGAGACTAAATTCTTCTCCATGCCATTTAGAGTCTTCCATGTTACAGGAGACTAAACTCTTCTCCATGCCATTTAGAGTCTTCCATGTTACAGGAGACTAAACCCTTCTCCATGCCATTTAGAGTCTTCCATGTTACAGGAGACTAAACTCTTCTCCATGCCATTTAGAGTCTTCCATGTTACAGGAGACTAAATTCTTCTCCATGCCATTTAGAGTCTTCCATGTTACAGGAGACTAAATTCTTCTCCATGCCATTTAGAGTCTTCCATGTTACAGGAGACTAAATTCTTCTCCATGCCATTTAGAGTCTTCCATGTTACAGGAGACTAAATTCTTCTCCATGCCATTTAGAGTCTTCCATGTTACAGGAGACTAAATTCTTCTCCATGCCATTTAGAGTCTTCCATGTTACAGGAGACTAAATTCTTCTCCATGCCATTTAGAGTCTTCCATGTTACAGGAGACTAAATTCTTCTCCATGCCATTTAGAGTCTTCCATGTTACAGGAGACTAAATTCTTCTCCATGCCATTTAGAGTCTTCCATGTTACAGGAGACTAAACTCTTCTCCATGCCATTTAGAGTCTTCCATGTTACAGGAGACTAAACTCTTCTCCATGCCATTTAGAGTCTTCCATGTTACAGGAGACTAAACTCTTCTCCATGCCATTTAGAGTCTTCCATGTTACAGGAGACTAAACTCTTCTCCATGCCATTTAGAGTCTTCCACGTTACAGGAGACTAAACTCTTCTCCATGCCATTTAGAGTCTTCCACGTTACAGGAGACTAAATTCTTCTCCATGCCATTTAGAGTCTTCCATGTTACAGGAGACTAAACCCTTCTCCATGCCATTTAGAGTCTTCCATGTTACAGGAGACTAAACCCTTCTCCATGCCATTTAGAGTCTTCCATGTTACAGGAGACTAAATTCTTCTCCATGCCATTTAGAGTCTTCCATGTTACAGGAGACTAAACCCTTTTCCATGTCATTTAGAGTCTTCCACGTTACAGGAGACTAAATTCTTCTCCATACCATTTAGCGTCTTCCACGTTACAGGAGACTAAACTCTTCTCCATGCCATTTAGCGTCTTCCACGTTACAGGAGACTAAACTAAATGAACAAAATTGGTGAGCACCAACACGACCCTCTTGTTGGCTAATGACGTCATAGAAATGGTCTTATATCTTTGATTAGATACTTCATGAGAGATAATTATGAACGATGATAGAATCACAAAGAAAATTCTATATGGTCAACTCGCATCTGGTACTTGACAGCAAGGATGTCCATTATTACGCTTCATTGACACCTGCAAGTGTGATCCTACATGCGACATAGACATGGAACATTGGGAGCGGTAGGCCAAAGACAGACACGCATGGAGAGCGGCAGTGAAGGGTGGCTAAAAAGAAGAATAAAACACCATCACATATGGAGGCATAAGAGTGCCAGAGGGTAGAGAGAACATCCTATGTGTCAGCTCCAGTCTCCAGTTTTACCTGCAGCAACTGTGGCAAGGATTGTCCCTCCAGAATAGGCCATTGCAGCCACAAGAAACGTTGTGATTCTGCACAGAACAAACTACGTGACGCAAGACCTATTGTCTCCTGAGACAGAGAGAGAGAGAGAGAGAGAGAGAGAGAGAGAGACCAGTGAGGAATGAGATACGTCAGCATAGAAACGTTTTTGCAGAGGAAAAAAGAAAGCAGAATTAGGTTATCACGGATCAGTTCTTTAATAATATATATTTAACTCTTTCACAGTTCTGAGCCGATATACTGGCGCGCTGTACTGTTTAACGAAACAACAAAGCCAATATACTGTCTAATTCAGCATCATCATAGGTGTTTTCCAGCTGGCATAGTCGATCAAAGATCTCCCCAAATCTCTGTCGATGGTGTTTGCTATCATCCCAGATGTTACGCTTTCCGTGCCATAAAGTCAGGCTATCTAGAATTGTCTCTCTCTGGCTTCCTCTGTCTCGTCTACCCTCAATTTTACCGGTTGTTACAATGTGTTCAATTCAACATACCTTACAATAACAAATGCTTCACAAGGTAAAAACAAAACAACAGAGGGAAAGAATAAAGGTGTTGAATGGTTTTTTTAAAGCTGACTACCGTGTGAGTTGATTTACTATTAAACGCAAGGTGGCAGATACTGACTGAAATGTTGCACAGGAATTTCAATTAAATAATGGAAAGCAGTTTAACTTACAGTTCAAAATCTCAAACGTTTAGAAAAATAAAGTCATAGGACAGGTAAAAAAAAGTCATATGACAGGTAAAAAAAAAAAAAAGTATTAGATACATAAAAGAAATAAGAAAATGCAGGGGGTCACAAAGTTGACATTCACCAGAATCATTTTTACAGAAGATGACAGATTTGATAACGAAAAAATGAAAGAAGATATGAAAATGTTGACATGAGGACATATCAAATGACAGAAAGAAAGGGGGTGATTTAAGTCTAATTTTGGTGTTTAAATAGAAGAAATGTTGGCAGACAAGCAAGTCAACCGTAACTATCTCAAGTGATATAATAAATACAATTATTGGGTCTATGATTTTTAGTGATATACGGAAGCCTACAAATCTGAGGTGGTCAGGGCGGATCAGATCAGATCTGGAGAAAAGCGAGTGGAGGCTGCTGTGATATTTCATAAATTGCGGTTTTAGGACACAGACACGTATGTATGGTATCACAAAGCAAGCAATATGAATAATTATATTATAAAACTATATTATGATACTATTACACAGAAATTAAGAACGAAAATCCAGTCATTCGAAACTAAATGCTACAGAAAGATCATACGAATACCATGGACAGAAAAAGAAAGAACACTGATGTCGTGAAAGAACTAAATGTTAAAGAGAATTGGCTGATAAACATACTATACAGAAAAAAATTACATACTTTGGTCACATCAAGCGTCACGATAGCCTGGAAAGAACAATACTAGAGGGCAGGGTCCCAGGACGCAGAGGCAGAGGCAGACCAAGAAGAAGATGGCAACAAGATATTAAAGAAACCATGAATATGACCATCGACGAAGTGGGTGAACTAGCAAGAGACAGAGTGAATTTCAGATGTGCTGCAAAGAGAGCAACGTCCTATAAAGTATACGCACCTTGATGATGATGATGATGATATTATAAAACTAACAAGAGTCCAACGTTTTCCGACTGTAAGTCTTTTTTCAAGAGCACTTACATACACAAGGTAAACTAAATAACATAAAACATAGAACTAGTAAGATGGATGACTAGAGATGACACGGCTCTGGCGAATCGTGACAGTCTGGAATCGAAAAAAACTGGCGAATGGTGACAGTTTGGAGTCAAGAAAAAACTAACGAATGTTGACAGTCTGAAGTCAAGAAAAAACTGGCGAATAGCGATAGTCTAGAGTAAAAAAAAAACTGGCTAATGGCGACAGTCCGGAGTCAAGAAAACATTGGCGGATGGCGACAGTCTGGAGTACAAAAAACTGGCGAATGGCGACAGTCTGGAGTCAAACAAAACTGGCGGATGGCGACAGTCCGAGTAAAAACAAACTGGCGGATGGCGACAGTCTGGAGTCAAGAAAAAAACTGGCGAATGGCGACAGTCTGCAGTCAAGAAAAACTGGCGGATGGCGACAGTCTGGAGTCAGAAAAACTGGCGGATGGCGACAGTCTGGAGTCAAGAAAAAACTGGCGGATGGCGACAGTCTGGAGTCAAGAAAAAACTGGCGGATGGCGACAGTCTGGAGTCAAGAAAACATTGGCGGATGGTGACAGTCTGCAGTCAATGAAAACATTGGCGGATGGTGACAGTCTGCAGTCAAGAAAACATTGGCGGATGGTGACAGTCTGCAGTCAAGAAAACATTGGCGGATGGCGACAGTCTGCAGTCAAGAAAATATTGGCGGATGGTGACAGTCTGCAGTCAAGAAAACATTGGCGGATGGTGACAGTCTGCAGTCAATGAAAACATTGGCGGATGGTGACAGTCTGCAGTCAAGAAAACATTGGCGGATGGTGACAGTCTGCAGTCAAGAAAACATTGGCGGATGGTGACAGTCTGCAGTCAAGAAAATATTGGCGGATGGTGACAGTCTGCAGTCAAGAAAACATTGGCGGATGGTGACAGTCTGCAGTCAATGAAAACATTGGCGGATGGTGACAGTCTGCAGTCAAGAAAACATTGGCGGATGGTGACAGTCTGCAGTCAATGAAAACATTGGCGGATGGCGACAGTCTGCAGTCAAGAAAACAGACACCGATATATATTTTGATTTCTTTCTGAATTATGTTGAAAGCAGTCCATAGATTATGAAACTCATGATCAGTGGCGGCTCATCATTAAAGACCAGTGGGGCCGGGCCCCAACAACAATGATAAAGAGCCGCCACTGCTCATGACAGAGCAAATCTTCCAATAGAGTATCACGATGCTAGACCTCCCTGGGAGCATAAACACATCCCGAACCTTATCCAAACTTACATGGGGAGCCCGTCTCGACACAAAGGAAAAGAAATGATTACTCTTCAAACATAGAATGTCTTTCAGGCAGTATTAGGACAAGCAAAACAGCAAACGAGAAAACTCCATTGCTTCCCGACACCAAAGACGACACATATCGGCTGTAGCTCAGGCATGAACAAGGAAGATATACGCATTAAGATTTTGTATATGAAATCGTGACATATTATTTTTTACACTTTACAGCATGTCGCAATAAACCACAGTAAACGATTCATTGATTTTCTAGACACCACTAATACGTTCAGTAGGTTGTCATTGCTTTCTGAACGATGAGGTCTATGTTTACAGATCGTAAAAATCCACGGGAACTAATTTGCTTCCAAACTGCCCGCCGCGTTTTTTTTTAACAGGGACGCTTGGGTTGTGACTGAGCTCCCTACCGCTTAAGCTACAGACGCCCACAGATATAAATATTTATATAAATATATTCTCTAATAAATGGTCCACATCTCGACACAAGGCAAATGTCAGCTTGAAAAACACATGAACGAACTTCCATGGGTGTAATCTTTGTGACTAAATTCATTAACAAGAAATATTTCTGCCGATTTTATACCGATATCTGCATACAGAACGGTATTCTTGATACTTTTTTTTGCACTCTCTCTCTTCGATCCCTACTCGCTTAGTCAAACTGTAGTTTAAATGGTTTAAAAGCCGAAAGATTGACTTCATTGCACCGGGTTTTACCCCATACGGCTCGGTCCCTCTCCGCAGAAATCGCACGCCACCTGTCGAGAGTATTGCACAAAGCACGAACTCCGTAGCACCAGCAACAATCCTAGATGTCTCTGGAAAAAACTGCACTCGTGAACAGAATGGCGCGGTCCAGATTCGAACCCACGACCTTCGACTCACAAGGCAAAGGGCTTAACTACTTAGCCACATAGACCTCCTGTAGTAATGCAGCCTAGTACCAGCACCACCACTTAAAAGTTGTATTTGATTCTTTGTTAGCACCTGCTCATGAACCCTGAAAAATTATCAAGTCTTGGAGAAGTTGGCTGAAAACATCATATGTTCACACACATAGAAGGAAGAAAGGGACAAGAAAGGAAGGATGGAAGGAAGGAAGAAAGTGAGAGAAAAAAGAAAACAGGAAGGGATTAAGGAATGAAGAAAGAAATAAAAAAAAGGAAGGAAGAAAGAAAGAAAAGAAGGAAGGAAGGAAAAAAGAAGGAAAAAAGAAAAAATGGTGTGAGGGGTGGAAAGAAGGAAGGGAGTAAGAAAGAAAGGAGGAAAGAATGAACCAAAGGAAGGAGGACGAAAGAAAGGAAGCAAGGACGAAAGAAAGGAAGAAAGGAGGAAAAAAAGGAAGAAATGACGAAAGAAAGGACACAAGGATGAAAGAAAGAAAGGACGAAAGGACAAAAGCAATAAAGAAAGGACGAAAGAAATGAAGAGAGGACGAAAAAAAAGGACACAAAGGACGAAAGAAATTGGAAGAAAGGACGAAAGCAATAAAGAAAGGAAGAGAGGACGAAAGAAATGACGAAAGAAAGAAAGGAAGGACGAAAGAAAGGATACAAGGACGAAAGAAAGGATACAAGGACGAAAGAAAGGAAGAAAGGACGAAAGAAATAAAGAAAGGACGAAAGAAAGGATACAAGGACGAAAGAAAGGAAGAAAGGACGAAAGAAATAAAGAAAGGAAGAGAGGACGAAAGAAATGACGAAAGAAAGAAAGGAAGGACGAAAGAAAGGAAGAAAGGACGAAAGAAAGGATACAAGGACGAAAGAAAGGAAGAAAGGACGAAAGAAATAAAGAAAGGAAGAGAGGACGAAATAAATGAAGAAAACGAAAGAAAGAAAGGAAGGACGAAAGAAAGGATACAAGGACGAAAGAAAGGAAGAAAGGAGAAAGAAAAAGAAAGGATACAAGGACGAAAGAAAAGGAAGAAAGGACGAAAGAAAGGAAAAGGACGAAAGAAAGGAAGAAAGGACGAAAGAAAGGAAAAGGACGAAAGAAAGGAAGCAAGGACAGAAAAGAAAGGAGAAGAGGACGAAAGAAAGGATACAAGGACGAAGAAAGAAAAGAAAGGACAGGACGAAAGAAAGGAAGAAAGGACGAAAGAAAGGAAGAAAGGACGAAAGAAAGGAAGAAAGGACGAAAGAAGGAAGAAAGGAGAAAGGACAAGGGAAGAAGGACGAAGAAAGGAAGAAAGGACGAAAGAAAGGAAGAAAGGACGAAAGAAAGGAAGAAAGGACGAAAGGACGAAAGCAATACAGAAAGGACGAAAGAAATAAAGCAATGACGAAGAAAAGAAGACGACAGAAAGAAGAAAGGAAGATAGAAAGGAAGAAGAGGAAGAAAAGAAGGAAGAAAGGAAGAAAGAAGAAAGAAAGAAGAAGAAGAAAGGAAGAAAGAAGAAAGGAAAAAGAAGGAAAAGAAATGAACAAATATAACGACTTGTTTACCTTGACAATATAATAAAGGATAATAAAGTAAATAATATGAAAGTTATCAAAAAATTACGAATGTCCACAAATCTATCTAACAGCAGGAGAGAGAGAGAGAGAGAGAGAGAGAGAGAAAAGAGAGAGAGAGAGAGAAGACCCATAATATAACAAACACATAGAAAAAGAATGAACAACAAGTGGTGTACATACATATCGTTGCTGTGTGGGGGCGGAGACGAGGACACTGAACAAACATATGGAAAACAAAATCAATGATTTCGAGTTGTTGGTAAACAGAAGAGTAGTGGGGAGAGTCCACGAAATGAAGAGAAAATATATCAAAGAAATGATACAATAATTATGAACTAAAAGTACTGCAAGAAATAAATGAAAGTTGGGTAGACATGTTACTAGATGTTTCTCCCTAAGGATTACAGTTTAACTAGTTCTGAATGTCCTGTAATTCCAACCAATTACAGTTGATGTATCTATGTACGTTTTCTGAGAGTTTTATTGATTGATTGATTGATTGATAAGACCATCATCATTGTATTTTGTTGAGTAAACATGTGTGCTCCGATCTCTCTCTCTCTCTCTTACATAGGAAGATCTCAGCTGCAGTGCACGTACTCCGCAGCACCGGCGAGGGTCCTTAATGCAATTTTGAAGATAGTGAAGATATTTTTGTAGGAATTTGTATTTTAATCATATCTAAGGAATTTTGCCCGGACAGTGGCTTTCCAGCCTGCTCTTCTCTATTTACAACTGACACGGGTTTTTTAACGTGCTCAAATTGAACACGGGACCTACGTTTTATCGTCCATCTCCGATAGGAACTCGATCTCACCTACACTGAGATCAGGGATCACTGGAAAAATATATAGATGACTTCACGAGGGAGCGAACCTGGTACCTTTTGCGCGAGAGACAAGCACCTAACTTCTACGCCACAGAGACTCCAGGCGGTAGAGAAGATATACTAATCAACTTTTCATGGGTACGGTGAGCAAGTGAACTTTAGGATGCTCTGCAGCGGAGGACACAGCACGCATGGGGATGCCCAATCTGCCATGACTTCTATCGATACATAACATAACATTCTAATACTTGTTTTCTAATCAGTTCTATTCCATACAGTTTTTAGTTGTTAAATTTAGTTGCAAAAATATGTTTGTTGTTCGCTTAACTCTCGTGTATACCAGTGTTATTTTACAGTAAGTCAACCGTGAGCATTGATGTCTTTCCGTTGTTAGTTTCAATAGTTTCCAATCGTAGCTTTCTTTGATGATGATCAGCACTTCACAATCGATCGACACTTTGTACCAAAAAGCTAAACATTTTTTTATTCATTTTATAATTGGAGAATTTATTCCTGGTAACGGTTGTCCGTTCAGGAACGTGCCATGGTTTGGTGGATGGACGCGTCATGCTTCACTGGTTGATGTGCGGGAGTTTGACATATGACGTAGACCAGGTAAATATTTGAAATCAGCGAAGCGAGAGATTTGTGTGGGGGTAGAGCAATGATGATTTATTCCTGTCCTCATGTGACACACTGTCAGTGTTTTTTAAATGTGTTATTTTATTTTGGTATGTGTCGGGGTTTGCATTATTGGGAACAGTAATCTGTATTCTCTGCTAGTTTTATTTCTGTATATGTGGGGTTTGCATTATTGGGAACAATAATCTGTATTCTCTGCTAGTTTTATTTCTGTATATGTGGGTTAATTTGGGACAATAATCTGTATTCTCAGTTATTTCTGTATATGTGGTTTTGGGAACAATAATCTGTATTCTCTGCTAGTTTTATTTCTGTATTGGGTTGATATTGGACAGTAATCTGTATTCTCTCAGTTTATTTCTGTATATGTGGTGCATTTGAACAGTAATCTGTATTCTTGATAGTTTATTTGCTAGGGTTTTATTGGGAACAATAATCTGATTCTGCTAGTTTATTTTCATCCTTCTTCTTCTTCAAACGTTCAATATCGACCACTTGTTAACCACGCTGTGATTTGTTTGTGATCTGAGCCTAAGAGCAATTGTAAGTTATGCTTGTTATGCGCCTATAAGTAGGCTAGCACATACTATTTCTACGACGCTTTTTATTTACTAGGGTAGCTTCCCTAGACCCCTACCTCAGCCACCTCTTACGATATGCCTTGTATGTCGCGCGGTACTATTCTCTGCTTCCCTTGCGGGCCCCGGAAACATACGGGTAGTTCTTGATTTAATTTCCATCATCACACGCCCATTGCTTGCTTGTTAGCAGTGAACCGATATATTCAAAACTGTTCACATTTTTTTTATTTCTTCATGATAATTGAATCTTTCATCAAGTTTGTTTATCTGGTGTTATTATTTTTGTGACAAATATTATTTTGTTTTTCTATTGTCTCTTGTTCTGCCATTATTAATATCTCAATAACATTTTGGTGATGTTGACAGTAACACTGTTTTGTACACGGATCGATGCAGCATTCAGAGGTGGACACGTCTTGTGCAGTTTTCAAGGTCAACAACAACCTCTCTCTTTATTGTGCTCGATCCGTGACCATCCTTCTCAGGAGGCCACTATAAATGTCCCAAATTGCACTTCTCAATTTTTATTGATATGGGGTGGGGGAAGTCCATTATTCTTGGATGGTGGGGTGTCATATCTGCGGTTAAAGGCCGGCAGCGTGAAATATGGACTTCAGAGATAATAGAGGCGACGAAAGGCACTATTTATGAAGCGCACACAAGGGCTCGTTCTAGAAATATCTTCTTATCCTGTCGCTGCGAGGTAAAACATGATTGGAGAAAGACAAAAAAAAAATCAGAATTTAAAAATAAAATGTGTCGTTACTGACCGTAAAACCGCTTTTTATGGCAGTTTCGGACAAGATGGTATGGAGAGAGTGGGGTGGAGGAGGGAGTATGAGCCTTTTGAATTTAATGGTCACATGGCTAGTACAGTCGTCACGAAACTTACAGGTTACAATTTTAATATTTATGCCCCGACAGAAAAAACAAACTTGGTCTTATCGGGGATTGAACCTGAGTCTCCAAAATCGGAGCCCGCGATCTAATCTATTCGACCAGGCACTCCACCAAGGTCCGAATATAATCTTGAAACAAGCGTGTAGAAAGATTTTTTTTTTTTCCGATCCCGAAGCACTTGAGCTGAAAGCTCTTCGGCTCGGTGTCATGGACATCGTAACCCTTCGGCTCAGTGCAACCCACGGGCGTCACTAGGGGTGCGGGGGTGCGGCGCACCGGGTGACACCATTAAGGGGTGACACCAAAATAAAAAAATTGCACATTTGACAAAGCAGACATAGCTCTGTCTAGTCGGGTTTCATAACCGTTCATTGTTAAATACATGCAGGCACGAGGTGCCACCATGGAGACCACTTTCTATGATGATCTATCCGGAGTAGAGCTTTTAAAAGAAATACCAAGGCTGAGAAGACACCTGAAGGCAGCAGATATTGATATCCACAAAGCCAAAGACTGGTCAATATTTGATATTTTAAAATTCATAGTTGACTGGGATTTCCTTGAATCTCTCCCAATACTCTCACTAAGCCTACAACTATTTCTTACGATCTGTGTGTCTGTGGCTTCATGTGAGAGGAGCTTTTCAAAACTGAAACTTATAAAGAACTATTTGCGATCAACCATGGGACAGTCAAGACTTTCTGATCTGGCTATATTATCAATTGAAAGTGATATGGTGAAAGATATTGATTTTGATGATGTGATTGACAGGTTTGCAGCTTTGAAGACCAGGAAAGGAAACTTTTAAATAACAAAAATTTAACTTTGTCCGAGTTTGTTGAAGTTCTTTATTTATGTTTTACCTGAAGTATTGAAGTTATATTGTTCAATTTGTTTTCTTTCTTATGTCCTTATTAACTTTTTGACTTATTTTACAAACATTACTATATGCGATTATATATGGTACAAGAGGGGTGACACCAAGAGTTTACCGCACTGGGTGACACCAACCCCAGTGACGCCACTGGTGCAACCACAAGCACCGTAAATCTGGGGAACCTGTAGCTTTTCTGCCAGTCCGCGGAGTTGAACACACACTTACAGAGGACTAGTCACCCGTAGTCCAACGCGCTACGAACACGCTGGGCACGCGGGCTGTAGGAAGATTTAAAACAGCGTGTGTGTTTTTTCCTGGTTTAAAGAACCTTAGCATGTTTTAATTTTGTATGAAGATAATCAAGTTTCAGAATCTAAATTTCTCTGCAGTTTGTGCTTACATTGAATAATTTATTTTTATCATCAGTGAATCAAATTCGGTTGTACTTGAGATGAAGTTGAAGCATTCATTCTTGTTTCCTCTGTTCTCGTTATGCAATTCAATCTCAGGGAATGTGAAGATTTCTAAGTGCCCTCGAGTGATCCTCATGTACGGTTGTTTCTACAGCCTCTGTTATTTCTTTGGTCATTTGTTTGCGTGGGGAGGTCTGCTGTCTTGGAACTGACGTAAACATTACAATGCTATGTGTTGTTGGTTATTGAACTGCAAAGGGGATATTCTTCGGTCTCTTCGCGACTGTCTGTTGGATGAGGACACTAAAATCAATGTTGATTCGATCAAGCGATTTAAGCAGTTTGGAGTTGCCCGTTGTTCAAGTCGAACTGGATGTCTGAGAGGCAGAGTGAGAGGTGTGTTTAATCAGCGAGCCACAGGAACCATCAGTATGCATACTCTTCGATATCTGTTGGGGAGACTGAGCATCTATGGGTCTGCCCGGAGTGCAATGACGTCAGTTTAGTAACCAATAACCAATAACCAATAACGAACTGTAAAGTACGCCCGTCTGCCCAGCGTGTTCGTAGCGCGTTGGACTACGAGTAACTATCCCTCTGTGTGTGCGGGTTTTTCTTCTTCTTCTTTGCTTTCGTTCTTTACGACCAATTTTAATCACTCTTTGTGATATGTTTGATCTTTGCCAAGAACATGTATACGTTGCACATTGGTTTGGTAGGCCCCTAAACGCAAGACTTCTACACATTTAGGACACATGCATCCGATTTCAGCCGAGCCTCCTTAGACGCCTCTTACGACATGCGTGGCAGGTAACAGTGGCTCTATTCTTTACACCCCAAATTTGGACCCCGGTAACCACTCGGGCTGTGTGCGGGTTCAATTCCGCGGGATGGCAAACAAAGCCACAGATTCCCCAGATTTACGGTGTTCGTGGCACTGAACCGAAGGGTTACGATGTCCGTGGCACCGAGCTGAAGAGCTGAAAAGCTCAAGTGCTTCTGGATCGAAAAAAACCCAAAAAAAACTGCAAAGTAGAAAGGCAGCACAACTTCCCGAAAGTATACCTTGCCCACACTGTACAAGAACATTTCAAGCCCGTATCGGACTCACTAGTAATCTACGCACACACAGACAAACATAACGCAACTACATTCCTTTGGATGAAAATTTGTGTGGTCATCATCACCCGTAATGGACGAACATCATCATTGAACTGATGTCACTGTGTACCGGGCAGACCCATAGGTGCTCAGTCTCCCCAACAGATGTTAAAGGGTATGCATACTGATGGTTCCAGTACCTCGCTTGTTAAACAGACTTCTCTCTCTGTTCCTCAAGCATCCAGGTGTACTTGAATAACGTGTAATTAAAAAGTGCCGGAGAACCAGACGACAGTGCATGAACTCTGTAGCACCAGCTGGAGCTACTGCGTACAAACTTTAACAAAATTATTGTCCATCTGTCTCAGTTGCATGTTTTAGTACTACAGCTGTTGATCGCTCTTAAGCTCATATCATATACAAATCACACAGAGTTGTTAACAGGTGCCGCAGGCGCAATAATGCAAGGATATGAAATGGCGCCAGGGGCAGTGAGCTGGCACTGATCAAGATCATACCTCACCTCCAAGTGGTGACCATGGTAACAGACTAATATTTGACTAAGCGAGTAAGGATCGAAGGAGAACTACTTGGAATTGGTAGAAGGGTATGTACATACATGTCTGATATGAGATCTGATCGCAAAATAGACGATGAGAATTTCAGTGAATGCGCCTACACGTCTCTCCTGTCCGATAAAGAATCAAGGACAATGCATAATACACATCAGATGCCCGTGTGGTTACCAGGGCGCAAATTCGGGGTAAAGAATATAACCACTATTACCTACCACATGCTATATACGGCGAAAGTGGAGATTTGTTATGGGATTAGCTACCCCATCCTGTAAAAGACACGCAGCTACAAGAACCGCAAGCAAGAGAATGAGAGCTTGCTTACAAGACCTTGGTTGAGGACCTATGCTTCCTTTGGAGCGAAGGATAGAAAACAAAGAAGAAGAAGCGTGGTCAACAAGTGGTCGATATGGAGCGTTTGAAAAAGAAGAAGAAGATATACAATAACAGTACAGGGGATATTCTTCGATCTCTTCGCGACTGTCTGTTGGATGATGACACTAAAATCGATGTTGAATCGATCAAACGATTTAGGCAGTTTGAAGTTACCCTTTATAAAGGTGGCTTCTGTGGCTTAGGGGATAGTGACTCGGTCTATTTACACCGACGTTCTGAGTTCGAATCACGCTGCGGACAGTTTGGTTGCAAATTGTTTCGCGTGGATTTTTGCAAAAGGACTATGGCACCACCCGTTCAGAAAACATTGACAAACTACTAAACGTAATAATGCCTAGAAAATCACAAACAGCATTAAAAAACTGGTTGATTCGCAAAGTCCTGTAAAGGATATGCAATTAACTAACTTTGTAAAAGTCGAACTGGATGCCTGAGAGGTGTGTTTAATCAGCGAGCCACGGGAACAATCAGTATGCATACTCTTCGATATCTGTTGGGGGAGACTGAGCACCTATGGGTCTGCCCGGAGTGCAATGACGTCAGTTTAGTAACCAATAACCAATAACCACTAACACATCTAATATATATATACACATACTGTGTTGACTGGCAGCTATTTCTGCCTAACAAGCTGAGCTATCTATATATATATATATATATATATATATATATATATATATATATATATACATATATATATATATATATATATATATATATATATATATAAGGACATTCCGATATCTAAATATTATGAATGGTATGCTAATTTTGTCACAATGAAGCGACATAGCAGAGATGTCCACGCTTCAAAGAATTCTTGATACAGTTGTTACCTTGTGAAGAGATTGTGATAAATGTGAGTTTGTATAATTGGCCAAACCATCTCAAGTTACCTTGATGTGGTTACCGGAGGAATTCAATACTAGTGCAGGGTTGGCGGTTTGTGTTAACTCTTTCGTCCTTCTGTGCAGGTATACTAGCTCGGGGTATTTTTTAGAATGACGCAAAGACAGTGTCATTCTGGAAAGAAGGTAAGAGGAAGACCACGAAAAAGATGGTTAGATGGCATAGCAGAATCCTGTCAAAGAGTAAAATAACAATCACCCAAGCCACCAGAACAGCGCAAGACAAAAACAGAAAACTACGACACTGGGCAACAACCCGGAAGCAGTGTGACGACAACAGAAGACGAAGAAGAAGAAAGACAGTCTATTGGCTAATTCAGTACCAATTGTGATATCAATGGGCTTGAAGATATAACAAAAATATTACAGGATTAATGGGTTAATGTTTGTGTTGAGATGTGCTTGTTGATTTTTTGGTAATGTTTGTGTTGAAAGCGGGTTTAAGGTGTGTTGAAAGTGTGTTGGAAAGTGTGTTGAAAGTATGTTGAAAGTTGGTTTGAGGTGTGTTGAAAGTGTGTTGAAAGTGTGTTTATGTGTGTTGAAAATATGTTGAAAGTGGGTTTATGTATGTTGAAAGTGTGTTGAAAGTATGTTGAAAGTGGGTTTATGTGTGTTGAAAGTGTGTTGAAAGTATGTCGAAAGTGGGTTTAATGTGTGTTGAAAATGTGTTGAAAGTGTGTTGAAAGTATGTTGAAAGTTGGTTTGAGGTGTGTTGAAAGTGTGTTGAAAGTGTGTTTATGTGTGTTGAAAATATGTTGAAAGTGGGTTTATGTATGTTGAAAGTGTGTTGAAAGTATGTTGAAAGTGGGTTTATGTGTGTTGAAAGTGTGTTGAAAGTATGTCGAAAGTGGGTTTAATGTGTGTTGAAAATGTGTTGAAAGTGGGTTTATGTGTGTTGAAAGTGTGTTGAAAGTATGTTGAAAGTGGGTTTGCGGTGTGTGGAAAGTGTGTTGAAAGTGTGTTGGCCCGCGTGCCCAGCGTGTTCGTAACGCGTTGGACTACGGGTGACTAGTCCTCTGTAAGTGCGGGTTCAACTCCGCGGATTGGCAGAAAAGCTACAGGTTCTCCAGATTTACGGTGTTCGTAGCACCGAGCCGAAGAGACACGATGTCCATGACACGAGCCGAAGAGCTTTCAGCTCAAATGCTTCTGGATCGGGAAAAAAAAAAGTGTGTTGAAAGTGGGTTTAATGTGTGTTGAAAGTGTGTGGAAAGTGTGTTGAAAGGGTGTTGAAAGTGTGTTGAAAGTACGTTGAAAGTGTGTTGAAAGTGTGTTGAAAGTGTGTTGAAAGTATGTTGAAAGTGTGCTGAAAGTGTGCTGAATTTTTTTGCTGAAAATTTGCTGAAAATATGGTGAAAATGTGTTGAAAGTGTGGTGAAAGTGTGTTGAAAGTATATTGAAAGTATGTTGAAAGTGTGTTGAAAGTATGTTGAAAGTGTGTTGAAAGTGTGTTGAAAGTGTGTTGAAAATTTGCTGAAAATTTGCTGAAAATATGTTGAAAATATGGTGAAAATGTGTTGAAAGTGTGGTGAAAGTATATTGAAAGTATGTTGAAAGTGTGTTGAAAGTATGTTGAAAGTGTGTTGAAAGTGTGTTGAAAGTGTGTTGAAAGTATGTTGAAAGTGTGTTGAAAGTATGTTGAAAGTGTGTTGAAAGTATGTTGAAAGTGTGTTGAAAGTATGTTGAAAGTATGTTGAAAGTGTGTTGAAAGTGTGTTGAAAGTGTGTTGAAAATGTGTTGAAAATATGGTGAAAATGTGTTGAAAATATGGTGAAAATGTGTTGAAAATATGGTGAAAATGTGTTGAAAATATGGTGAAAATGTGTTGGCAAAACATGTGAAAACAAAGTAATACAGTTTTACAAAGCACACACAAACAAAAAACAAGACAGAGACGTGTTGACCAAAAGGCCTTTATCGATCAAAGTATACGAAAGATGAAAAGTAATTTAAACGTCGTAAACGTCAGACGTCGAACTCTTTGTGAATGATATCTGATCTGAGCCTAAGAGCGACTGTACGTTGTGCCAGTTATGCGTCTACAAAAAGGCCAGCACATCCGATTTCTGCGTCGCTTTTTATTTACTAGGGTAGCATCCTTAGGCCTCTCAGTCGCCTCTTACGACATGCCTTGTAGGTCGCAGTGTTACTATTCTGTGCTTCCCATTTAGGGCCCGGTAACATACGTGCGGTATTGGTCTTATTATGGTCATCATCATCATCAGGTGCCGTGCCGGCTGGCGTAGGCAACCATGGATCTCCACAAATCTCTGTTATTTGCTATCATCTCAGATATTGACGCTCTTCCGTGCCATGAAGTCAGGTTATCGTAAATTTTCTCTCTCTGTCTTCCTCTATCTCGTTTCCCCTCAATTTCACCGGTTGTTACAATGTGTTCTAAACCTTCCCTTCTCATAACATGTCCGAAAAATGATGACTGCATCTTTCTTATATTGCTGCTCCGATACAATGGGTACAAAGCAAAAGGCCGGCCACGCAAAAGATGGACCTCAGAGATAACAGAGGCGACGAAAGAGACTATCTACGAAGCGCATACTAGGGCCCGTTTTAGAAATCTCTTCCTGACCTGACGCTGTGAGGCATACATGATTCGAGAAAGAAAGAAAAGAAAGATAAGCTTTCTCTGTGTCTCGACCTCATTCAACACCCCCACATTCGTCATTTTAGCAGTCCATGAGATTCTCATCGTTCTTCTATAAAACCACATCTCTGTGACCCTCTGAGAAATTTTCGATCTGTTTGTTTATTGTCCATGACTTGCATCCATATGTCAATATTGGTTCTATATCTTCTTCTTCTTTTGTCTTCACACTGCTACCGGGTTGTTACCCAGTGTCGTCACACTGCTACCGGGTTGTTACCCAGTGTCGTGGTTTTCTGTTTTGTCTTGCGCTGTTCTGGTGGCTTGTGTGATTGTTATCTTTGCTCTTTCACAGGATTCTGCCACGCCATCTAACCATCTTTTCCGTGGTCTTCCTCTTGCCTTCTTTCCCGATGTTCTGTTGTAGAAGACTCTGTATACTGTGGAGTTTGGATGCATTCTTATTAAGTGGCCAAACCACTTCATTCTTTGTTTATCTATATAATTCAAGCACGGTTTTGTGCCAACTTTATTTCTTATGCTGATGTTGGTGATTCTGTCTTTTCTTGTGTTGTTGGTAACTTTTCTATTGTTTCTATATAACAATGTATAACTCTCTTATTGTGGTACACATATCATTATTGTCCATGACTTGCTTCCATATGTCAATATTGGTTCTATATAACAATGTATAACTCTCTTATTGTGGTACACATATCATTATGTTGTTTTTGTTATGGTTATGGTTGTGCTTTCTTGTTATGACAATCTGTGCTCTTTTGTACTGTTAATTAGACGTTATTGTTAACATGCTGTTGTAACTAATGCCAAGTCATTGTTTTTGTGTTGCTATAGTGACATGACGTTATTGTTTTCGTGTTGCTATGGAGATGTAACTCTACACGTGTTGATACCAAAGATTTGGCACCGAGTTGCTGCACGAGTTTAGACGCACGTAACGAATATGTCCGAATGTGTGTATGTGTGTTTTAGTGTGGGTGGAAGGGATAGGGGGAGTTAAAGGGCTCATTTGCAGGGTACGCATATCAAGAAAATCCTGCTCTGCACTCTGGTACCACTATGGCTACCTTGTAAAGATCTCATTTCTGTTTTTGTTTCTCGTGTACCAATACGATGTGAAGGGGAAGTATAGGGACCTCTTCTGCGTTTTGTAAATAGAAATCCATCCGTGGGTGTATGTGACTTTGAGCTCGATCACAACCCAAAAGTACCTGGTTCAAACCCCAGGTTGGGAAATTTAAAAGCAAATTTGTTCTCGTGAATTTTTACGAAAGATAATAGTAGACGTCAACGTTCAGAAAGCAAAGACAAACTACTGAAAGTATAAGTGGTGTCTAGAAAATCAACAACTTGTTTACTGTGGTTGATGGTGACGTCTTGTAAAAGCATCATATAGAGAGATGCTCAGAGAAAAGAAAAAGAAAAAAGAATGACAGAGAAAAAGGAAAGTATCAGTTCTGTATCGTCGATGCTTTGAAAATGTGGCCTTTGTTGCATTCCCTTGTAGCTTACAATGAGGTTGGGAATTCTATAACCTTTAGCCCCAACACAATTCTCCCCAAAAATGGATTGTATTTACTTGAATAATAATAATAATAATTCCTCTCGTACCGTAATACGTTACATAGGGCCTGCAAGCAATTTCTCCATACCGCTCTATCCTGTGCAACTCGCTCAATCTCCTTCATGGAACTGAGACCGATATTTCTTGCCTCTCTCAGCAAAGTTCATTTCAGGGTCTTCTTAGGTCGTCCTCTCTTTCTTGAACCCTTTGTATATATATGTGATCTGAGACTAAGAGCGATTGTCCGTGTGCCAATTATGCGCCTACAAGGAGGTCAGCACATCTGATTTCTGTGACGCTTTTTATTTACTAGGGTATCGTCCTAGACTCCTAACTAGGTCGCCTCTTAGACATGCCTTGAGGTCGCTGTTACTAGTCTTTGCTCCCTATGAGCCCGAAACACACGGAGACGCAGGCTGTGATGAAACCGACGTTATGCAAGGAATATGCTACTGGATGATGCAATTTATACTAGCCAATAGGAACCGAGCACTTTTAGGGACGCATTGAGTACATATGGACCGAGCACTTTTAGGGACGCATTGAGTACATATGGACCGAGCACTTTTAGGGACGCATTGAGTACATATGGACCGAGCACTTTTAGGGACGCATTGAGTACATATGGACCGAGCACTTTTAGGGACGCATTGAGTACATATGGACCGAGCTATTTTAGAGACGCAATGAGTACATATGGACCGAGCACTTTTAGGGACGCATTGAGTACATATGGATCGAGCACTTTTAGGGACGCATTGAGTACATATGGACCGAGCACTTTTAGGGACGCAGTGAGTACATAGGGACCGATCACTTTTAGGGACGCATTGAGTACATAGGGACCGAGCACTTTTAGGGACGCAATGAGTACATAGGGACCGAGCACTTTTAGGGACGCATTGAGTACATATGGACCGAGCTATTTTAGAGACGCAATGAGTACATATGGACCGATCACTTTTAGGGACGCATTGAGTACATATGGATCGAGCACTTTTAGGGACGCATTGAGTACATATGGATCGAGCACTTTTAGGGACGCATTGAGTACAAGGGAAACAATACTATTCCTTTTTTGCATTGTTTTCCAACATAATTCAAGTTTAATGGTTTTAAAGCCGAAGGATTGACTTAATTGCATCGGGTTTACCCAATATGGCTCGGTCCCTCTCCGCAGAAATAGCACGCCACCTGCCGAGAGTATTGCACAAAGCACGAACTCTGTAGCTCCGGCAACAATCCTAGGGGTCTCTGGAAAAAGCTGCACTCGTGAACAGATCAGCGTGGTCCGGATTCGAACCCACGACCTTTGATTCACAAGGCAAAGTGCTTAACCATTCAGCCACAGAGACCCCCAATTCAAGTGTTACATAGTAGTTAGTAATAGACATCTAGACGTCTCCAAATTATACTGGCGTGTTACAGAAATCAAGTCAGGAATCTCAACAGCGACAGACATTGATGGCATCGACCTGTACATATGAGCATCTCTATGACGTCACAACATTGCGTCAGTATCCCTGCGTGACGTCAAACATATTGAAAGTTGAAAGGTCACATGAGCATATTTGAAGATGCTTCATTGGTCTCTTTAATTAGGACATAGAATAGCTCTTATTCCCATGGGCGTATGTCTCATGTGGCAATATTCATTTTTATTTTCAATGTGTATTTTGTAATATTTATATTCACAAATCCGAAACTGCTTTAGTTATGTTCTGAAATCAGTGACATGAGTCGTACTGTGTTATAACATTGTTACTGGTCCGTGACGTTTGCGTCATTACTTACTTTGTTTTTGTATGTAGCACGAAGGGACTAGAGCCGCAGTAGCGTAGTTGTTAGTGAACCCGCTTCTTAGGATAGTGGTTCGGGTTATTCTGCTTCTGCGATCAACTTCTGCTATGCAACTTCTCCGTTATGTGTCATAAACAGGGCGATGCGCTTGAGGTCTTCACTGGTCCCCCAAAGTATGTTTTGTAGGGTTGTTTCTGTTGACCAGATTTCAATTCTCACACTGTTCAGACTGGGGTAGTCTTGCATACTTGTTCAGATTCAATTCCACAATGGGTGTGGATGGTTTTTCGTACTGTAACAGCTCTCAGGTCGACCCAGCCTTAATTGGGTACAAGGAAAAGTACTGGGACGTAAAGGCGGCCGGCATGATGTTGACCACATCGACCATCGTCAGTCGATGCGCCTGCAAGTAGGCCAGCACATCCGATTTCTGCGACGCTTTTATTTACTAGAGTAGCTTCCCTAGATCCCTACCTCAGTCGCTTCTTACGACATGTCTTTTAGATGATTTGATATTGAAAAAAAAAAGATAGAACCTTTCCGCACACAAACAAAAACTATAGGGATGTCTGTAGTTAAGTG
Organism: Arion vulgaris; assembly: GCA_020796225.1. Taxonomy (NCBI): domain Eukaryota; kingdom Metazoa; phylum Mollusca; class Gastropoda; order Stylommatophora; family Arionidae; genus Arion; species Arion vulgaris. The sequence goes on from CM036761.1 coordinate 10,003,252, forward strand.
GTTAAACCCTTGCCTTGCAAGTCGAAGGTTGTGGGTACGAATCCGGACCGCGCCGTTCGGTTCGCGAGTGCATTTTTTCCAGAGACCCTTAAGATTGTTGCTGGAGCTACGGAGTTCGTGGTTTGCGTAATACTTTCGGCAGGTGGCGTGCCATTTTTGTGGAGAGACACTGAGCCATATGGGGTAAAACACAGTGCAATGAAGTCAATCCTAATTATTTATTTCTTTTTTCGATCCAGAAGCACTTGAGCTTTGAGCTCTACGGCTCGGTGCCATGGACATCCCCGCGAACACCGTGAATCTGGGGAACCTGTGGCTTTTCTACCAGCCCGCGGAATTGAACCCGCACTCCCAGAACACGCGGGCTATCCTTCGGTTTAAACCCCCATTAAACGAAAACTACGTGTCCCCAGTTTATAAAAGTTGAGAACCTCTCGAACACTCAGATACAAACTCAGAACATATCGGTTACAATACATCTATGCTATTCTTAACACTTTTAAACCTACACACGCTAAACTCCAATAATATTTATTATCTTTTTTTTCCTTATCTTTTCCTTAAACTCACCTTTGATCTTTAACACCATCTTGTTCGTGCTCTTACCCTCGATTTTACCCCCTGTAGTTAATTAAGCAGGTGATAGATAATAAGATTTCTCAACAGCACAGGTAATGTGATATATTTGACAGAAACACCGGAAATTGTACATCTCAAATCTCCAACAATAACAAAAATGTATGACCACGGAAAGCCTGTATCTTTTTCTATAACATTTGTTTTCTTTCGGTCTTTAGTTATCTCTAAAATAATGTGTTTTCTTTCGGTCTTTAGTTATCTCTAAAATAATTTGTCTAAACCAGAAAGTCATCATAACCCTGGGTCTTATTTCTTGGAATCTTCTTCTTCTTCGTTCTCACTAGATTAGGATTTCGGATTCTTTAATAAAGGCAGCCATCTGCCTCAGATTATCAGCCACGCCATACAGTTTATCTTGGACGCTGGTGTAAGTGGGCCACCTATTTCTTCTCAAGTCTGCATACTGGGGCAGTTTTGTAGGATATAATTCCTATGATTTCTGCTTCCCCGTTTGTGTTGACCTCTTCCAGCAGTAAGTTTTGGCCACCCTCGTGATGGTAGTTCTGACATTCTTACTGCGTGGCTAAATCTCCGAGGCAGATTGGCAACCGTAGAATCCTTTATCCCATTCCTCATTGTGAGGGTCGTTGCACCATGTTATGCGCCTTACAGCCTGGTGCATCCGTTTTCTGCAAGCATTTGTTTCGGGTTAGCATTCCCTAGCGGACACATGCATCCGATCTCATCTAGACCTCCTTAGACGCCTCTTACGCCATGCGTGGCAGGTAACAGTGGTTCTATTTTTACACCCCACATTTGGGCCCCGGTAACCACTCGGGCGATTTCTTGGAATCTAAATTTCAAGAAATTATATTAGGTGGTTCGTAGGATGTGTTGGAAATGGAGTAGAAAATTGGAAACATCATCATTAGGTGCCGTGCTGTCTGGCGTAGGCGATCATGGACAGGACCATGCGGTATATATTCTCAGTATGATGCAAGTCTTCAAAATGACGCTCCTTAATTTTTTTTCTTTAATATGACCTTTAATTGTGATTTTGAATCCGCTGCTTATGCCGCTCCCCTTACGTTGCCGCCTCTGTGTATCATAGCACTGCACGGCCCCTGATCATGGTTTTCCATAAATCTCTGACCACGGTATTTGCAAGAGATTTTTCGATTTGTTTGTTTATCGTCCAGGACTCGCGTTATGTGTAGCACTGAACAACTCTCATTCTGATCTCAAGTGATAGTGACATCATCGTCATCATCATCAGGTGCCGTGCCGTCTGGCGTAGGCGATCATGGATCGCCACAAATCTCTGTCCATGTTATTTGCTATCAACTCAGATGTTGACGCTCTTTCATGCGATGAAATCATACTGTCTAATATTTTCTCTCTCTGTCTTCCTCTGTCTCGTCTAGTCTCGATTTTACCGGTTGGCATAGTGTGTTCTAGACCTCTCCTTCTCATCACATTGCGAAAAAATGATGACTGCCTCTTTCTTACATTGATAATAAGCTTACTCTGTGTCTTGGCTTCAATCAACACGTCCATATTCGTTATTTTAGATTCCATATGATTCATCTCATCATTCTTCTGCAAAACAACATCTCTTTGGCCCTCTGAAATTTTTCGATCTGTTTCTTTATTGTCCATGATTCTCTGCCATATGTCAGTATTGGATCTATGTCATCATCATCAAATAGATTGTCCTGAGCAGAACTTTGCTAACCCAACAGTCCTCTGGAATTTCTTTCTCTCATAGGCCAGATGTCCCTCCTCTGCAGCCGTCATGTTCAAACCATCAGTTACATCCTGAATCCATCTTCTCCGTGGTCTTCCTCTTCTTCTCTTTGCCGGTATGCTTCCTTCCATGATGGTCTTTTCCAGCCCTTCATGTCTTTTTATATGTCCAAAATACCACAATTTTCTCTTTCTTATTTGTAGCATCAGCCAGTTTTCTTTGATTTTAAGCTCTTTCAGGATATATCTGTTCTCTTCTCTGTCCAAGATATACGAAGGAGTCTTCTGTAACACTTATATTCAAAGGAACGTAGATGTTTTTCCACTGCTTTATTAAATGTCCATGCTTCACACCCATACGTTGCCTCTGGGAATATGCATGCTCTTAGTAGTCTGATCTTTGTTTTCCTATCAGTTCCGTTTCCATACTGTTTTTAGTTGTTCAATTTTTTTTTGTAAAGCCATGTTGAATGCATCTAAATTCCACAGTATACAGAGTCTTCTATTATAGAAAATCAGGAAAGAAGGTGAGATGGAGAGAAAGAAAAAAGATGGTTAGATGGCATAGCTGAATCCTGTCAAAGAGCAAAAATAACAATCACACAAGCCACAAGAACAGCGCAAGACAAAAACAGAAAACCACGACATTGTGCAACAACCCGGTAGCAGTGTAACGACATTGTGCAACAACCCGGTAGCAGTGTAACGACATTGGGAAACAACCCGGTAGCAGTGTAACGACATTGGGCAACAACCCGGTAGCAGTGTAACGACATTGGGCAACAACCCGGTAGCAGTGTAACGACATTGTGCAACAACCCGGTAGCAGTGTAACGACATTGTGCAACAATCCGGTAGCAGTGTAACGACATTGGGAAACAACCCGGTAGCAGTGTAACGACATTGTGCAACAACCCGGTAGCAGTGTAACGACATTGGGAAACAACCCGGTAGCAGTGTAACGACATTGGGCAACAACCCGGTAGCAGTGTAACGACATTGTGCAACAACCCGGTAGCAGTGTAACGACATTGTGCAACAACCCGGTAGCAGTGTAACGACATTGTGCAACAATCCGGTAGCAGTGTAACGACATTGGGAAACAACCCGGTAGCAGTGTAACGACATTGTGCAACAACCCGGTAGCAGTGTAACGACATTGGGCAACAACCCGGTAGCAGTGTAACGACATTGTGCAACAACCCGGTAGCAGTGTAACGACATTGTGCAACAACCCGGTAGCAGTGTAACGACATTGTGCAACAACCCGGTAGCAGTGTAACGACATTGTGCAACAACCCGGTAGCAGTGTAACGACATTGGGAAACAACCCGGTAGCAGTGTAACGACATTGTGCAACAACCCGGTAGCAGTGTAATGACATTGGGAAACAACCCGGTAGCAGTGTAACGACATTGTGCAACAACCCGGTAGCAGTGTAATGACAAAAGAACAAGAAAGAAGAAGAAAGTCCCGTTGGAACTATGTAACACTGAATAACTCTCATTCTGACATCAAATGATAGTGACTTGTTACATAGAATACTTCTCATTTTTTAGAACACAGATTTGGCCTGCCCTGGAAGCTTAATAGAACAGAATAATAAAAGAGACTTCTGAGGATATACGTCTCTGTGGCTAAGTGGTTAAGCCCTTTGTCTTGTGAGTCGAAGGTCGCTGGTTCGAGTCCGCTCCGTTCTGTTCATGAGTGCAACATTTTCCAGAGACCCCTAGGATTGTTGCTGGAGCTACGGAGTTCGTGCTTTGTGCAATACTCTCGGCAGGTGGCGTGCCATTTCTGCTGAGAGGGACCGAGTCATATCGGGTAAAACCCGGTGCAATGAAGTCAATCCTTCGGCTTTAAAACCCTTTAAACATTATTGTGTGTGAAAAAATATACGAATGCAAGTATACCTTATAAGAGCTGCAGATGTGACAATAAGTAACAAAATTAGACATGAAGAAATCAGAAGAAAAGTAGAAGTGAAACCAGTCATTCAATTCATAAAATAACAACAGATTAAATAGCATGGACAGCTGAAAGAGTATCCTGTTATCGACTACCATAGAGAGCCGTACAGAAAAGTATAACAATTATAGAGCTAGAGGAGGACCACGTAAAAGATGGAGCAACGGCATCAAGAAAAACTTTAAGAAAATGAATAACAGCTTACAAAGTGCTTACAGCAAACACACAAGATTACTACACCACCGCCCCTCCCCCAGCCCCCTCCCCAAAGTACTTAATATTGACAGATACTACAAGAAAGTACTTAATATTGACATATACTACAAGAAAGTACTTAATGTTGACATATACTACAAGAAAGTACTTAATATTGACAGATACTACAAGAAAGTACTTAATGTTGACATATACTACAAGAAAGTACTTAATGTTGACATATACTACAAGAAAGTACTTAATGTTAACATATACTACAAGAAAGTACTTAATGTTAACATATACTACAAGAAAGTACTTAATGTTAACATATACTACAAGAAAGTACTTAATGTTGACAGCAGTGGCGGCTCGTCATTAAGGGCCAGTGGGGCCGGGTCCCACCAAACATAATGTATAACGTGTATTTATTATTTTATAAACTAACAACACATAGCAACCAAAAACCATGATTTATCCGGAAAAAATGTCTGGCCCCACAAACAAAAATGATCAGGAGCCGCCACTGGTTGACAGTATATACTCATAACTTCATAATTCACTCACGTTATTAAATCCAATATTGACAATTTTCACCGCCATGGTCTTGAGAACAAGCAGTTAGAAGACAGAATTGATGCATTTGAGATGTGGATATATAGAAGAATAGGCAGAGTTTCATGGACAGAAAAACAGACAAATAAACAAGTTTTAGGAAAACTAGGCATGAAGAAACAATTATTAAGAGAAATAAAATTCAGACAAGTAAAGTATTTTTGGTACATAAAAAGACATGACACTATGACAAAATCTTTACTAGAGGGGAAAGTTGAGGGGAAGAGCAAGAGGAAGACCGAGAGATAAGTGGGAGGAAACTTTAAGAAATGGACAGGTTAGTCTGGCAGTGTGCAACACAAGGCGAAAGACAGGATGCTGGAGATTCATTGCAGCCAACCTTCAATGTGGAGACGGCACCTGATCTTCTTCTTCTTCGCGTTCGTTCTTTACGACCAATTTTAATCACTCTCTGTGACATGTTTGATCTTTGCCAAGAACGTGTATACGTTGCACATTGGTTTGGTAGGCCCCTAAACACATAGACTTCTACACGTTTAGGACATGTGCATCCGATTTCAGCCAAACCTCCTTAGTCGCCTCTTACGACATGCATGGCAGGTAACAGTGGTTCTATTCTTTACACCCCCAAATTTCGCCACGGTAACCACTCGGGCGACGGCACCTGATGATGATGGTCTTGAGAATCTTCCATGGTTTCTCTTCATCCCTTCTTCTAGATACAATAACCCTCTCACCAATCAGAAATATGATCAGAAAATTATTCAAATTTTTGAACTCATAAACCGCCCGTTTGTTGCTGGGGATTGTAAGAGGAGAGAAAATAGTAACACTGCAACCTACAAGGCATGTCGTAAGAGGCAACTAAGGTAGGTGTCTAGGGAAACTACACTAGTAAATAAAAAGAGTCGCAGAAATCGGATGTCTGGTCTACTTGCAGGCGCATAGCTGGCACAACGTACACTCGCTCTTAGGCTCAGATCACACAGAAATCACAAAGAGTGGTTTCACAAATTGTCGATATGAAGCGTTGAAAGAAGATCACATAGAAATCACATAGAAATCACAAAGAGTGGTTTAAAATGGGGTCGATATGGAGCGATCGAAGAAGAAAAACGCATAAAACAGATTTCAAAAATCTCATTTCTTAATTAACCATGCATGTCAATCCCGAATGTCGTTAATAATTATCTCCAACAATTCCGGAATTGTGTTGCATTTATACCAAAACTGTTCAACTCTGATAACTCAGCATGGACATAATGAAAGACAATCATGAAAAATGTGTATCAATTTCCCGATCTTCACCATTACGAAACAAAAGATATTAATAACCCAAAAATTTATTAATTTTTCGTGCGTTTTTCCGGACACACAAGATATATTCCTGCTGCTTTAAAATCATTACGCTGGTCGGGAAAGGTCATTTTCTGTTGGCATTTGTAAATCTATCTTACTATCAATTTTTGTGCATATTATGGTAAAGGTCATCGATTTGAATTTACTTGAGTTAGCAGTGTTTTGTTGCAAATGGTGGTCCTTTAATTTCCCTGTGTTAGATTTCTGAAGAAGCTTCCAGATATTCATATAATGTGGGTGTTAGTATGGGGATAAGAAACTGGACAGCTTTGAGAATAAATGTCTACGACAATTATTAAAAGTAAAATGGAGTGATTTCGTTTCTAACAACACAGTGAGAGATAGAACACACCAACAACCCGTATCAAATATTATAAGGAAACGAAGGTGGAAATATTTAGGTCATGTGCTTAGATCAGACGAAAAGAGACTAAATCGACAAGTCCTTATGTGGTCACCAGTTGGGAAAAGAAAACGTGGAAGACCAAAGACCACTATTCGAAGAACAATCCAACAAGAAAGTAAACTATTGGGATGTAAAACCATACAAGATCTCCAACTGCTAGCAAAGAACCGCATCACATGGAGATCTAAAACCTCTGCCCTATGTGCCGCCTTTGGCAAGAAAGGCAACGCTTCATATAAACAAACGAACTAAGTGTGGGGACGTTAGTATGTTGTCTTGTTCATCTGTCTTCTTGTTCTTCTTCCTATGAACGCTCAATATCGACCACTTGTCAACCACTCTGTGTGAGTTGTATGTAATCTGAGACTAAGAGCGATTGTACATTGTATAAGTTATGCGCCTATATGTAGCCCAGCACATCCGATTTCTGTGAAACTTTTTATTTACTAGGGTAGCTTCCCTAGGCCGCTACTTCAGTCTCTTCTTACGACATATTTTTACTATCCTTTGCTCCCCTTTGGAGCCCCGCAACACACGGATGGTTTTCTTGTTCATCTAACTATAAGCATCGTATACGAATGAAGTCCAGACAATTGCCACTTCATGCCTCTCTCTCTCTTTGCCTTTTTACCCCGGGTTGGGCATAGGCCCTCAACCAACTCATGCCAAGTCTTCCTATTTCTAGCAGCTCTCCTGCAGCTCCCTCTGGGGCATAGGCCCTCAACCAACTCATGCCAAGTCTTCCTATTTCTAGCAGCTCTCCTGCAGCTCCTCCAGCTCTTCTTTATATTATTGATCTCTGCCTCCAAATCTCGTCTCCATGTATTTCTCGGCCTCCCCTTCTTTCGCTGTCCCTGCGGATTCCAGGCAAGGACCCTTCTTGTTATATTCCCCTCCGGTTTTCGCAACTTCATGCCTGCAATAGTAAATCTGTTGTATTTATGAAGTGGGAATTAACTAAATGCATAGCGGCTAGGTGCCCGCCTTTCGTTTCGTAGATACTGGGTTTGCTCTATTATGGAGTCATCGAGATATTTTTCCAGAGATCCCTGATCTCCGTGTAGATAAGATCGAGTTCCTAGTCCTATCGGTGACGAACGATAAAAAGTAGTTTCCGTGTTCAAGCTACTCACGAAAAAGAACCGTTGACAGCTCAAAATCGATAATGGCAGGCTGGAAAGCCGATGCACTGGCAACATTCATTAGAGAGAGATTTTTAGAATTCATTCAAAATATTTTCACATCTTCTAAATTACTTCCGGGACCCTCGCCGGTTCTACAGAGTTCGTGCACTGCCGCTGAGATCTTCCTTTTGGGAGTTGAAAGATAAAGAAGGAGATGAAGCGTCTAGCTCAGCGTTTCCCAAAGTGGGCGGTACCGTCCCCAGTGGGCGCTGAAGCGTTCTAGGGGGCGATAGTGGGTTCAGAAGAATTTGGGGGGTGTTCAGGCGATTATGGGTCGGTGGCTCCTTAAAGAAGAAATAAATAATAAATATTATTAAATAAATAATTTTCGTGATTTTGCGATTGAATAATCATTTAAAATTTGAATTCTGCATTTTAATTCATCTATGCCCGTCTTACACGATCCATTTTTTCATCAATTTTCGATTTCATGAATATAATCATTTGAAAATTGACCATGCATCTAGAAATATATATCAATTTTCTATGTCAAGAGAAAACAGAGTATATATATATGTGGGAGGGCGTTGGCAAACTTATAATGTGGAGGGGCGTTGCAAAGTTTATGTTGTGCAAAGTGGGCGGTGGGGCGAAAATGTTCGGGAATCTATGGTCTAGTTACTAGTACGTTATCTTGTTCATCTGTATAAATTGACAATTCGAAGATAATTAAAAACTAAAGATGATTGATAATGAAGTAGAAAATTACTAGAACGAAACATAGATTCATTGACTAGTTTAGCATTACAATGTATAATTCTATATTGATTGATTGAATGAGATTGTAGAACTATCATCCTGGACATTGATATAAAACACGATCAGAAAACAATCAAATTCTAAGAAAACAATCAAATTCTAAGAACAAAATCAAGTTCTAAGAAAATCAAATTCTAAAGAAAACAATCAAGTTCTAAGAAAACAATCAAGTTCTAAGAAATAATCAAATTCTAAGAAAACAATCAAGTTCTAAGAAAACAATCAAGTTCTAAGAAAACAAATTCTAAGAAAAGAATCAAATTCTAAGAAAACAATCAAGTTCTAAGAAAACAAATCTAGAAAGAATCAAATTCTAAGAAAACAATCAAGTTCTAAGAAAAACAAATTCTAAGAAAACAATCAAATTCATAAAAAATAATCAAATTCTAAGAAAAAATCAAATTCTAAGAAAACAATAAAATTTAAGAAAACAAAAGTTCAAAAAACAAATTCTAGAAAAATAATCAAATTCTAAGAAAACAATAAAAATTTCAGAAAACAATCAAATTCTATGAAAAAATAATCAAAATTCTAAGAAAACAATAAAGTTCTCAGAAAATAAATTTACAGGGACCATTTTTCGGAAATTGTAATTTTCCAGTCACTCGGTTGAAAATTGATACCTCATCTTTCTCACAGTGCAACATTCGAAATTGTTTCTGCTGTTACAATGTATACATGAGCATCAATTAACATTGTCAGGTACATAAACAGATCTTATTGTAACATTTTATCTACATAAACAGATCTTATTGTAACATTTTATCTACATAAACAGATCTTATTGTAACATTTTATCTAGATAAACAGATCATAATAATAATATAATAATTCCTCTCGCACCCGTTATACGTTACATAGGGCCTGCAAGTAATTTCTCCATACCGTTCTATCCTGGGCAACTCGCTCAATCTCCTCCATGGAACTGAGACCGATATTTCCTGGTTCTCTCAGTAAAGTTCGTTTCAGGGTCTCCTTAGGTCGACCTCTCTTTCTTGAACCCTTTGCATCCCACTTCAATGCCTGCTTTGATATTCGTTGATCATTTCTCCTCAAGGTGTGCCCAATATATCTCCATATTCTCTTTCTTATAACAGTTGTCACTAGTGGTTGACCAGACATGTCTCTGATTTCATCACTTCTCCTGAATTCATTCCATTTTATATTCATTATTTTTCGCAGACATCTATTTTCAAATGCATTCAACTTGCTTTCTATATCTTTAGTCATTTTCCAACTCTCGCTAGCATATGTTAGGATTGATACAACATTTGAATTGAAAATTCGTAATTTAGTTTTAATACTATATAACTTGCAGTTCCATATTTTATTTAGACTTTTAAAAGCTGATGTTGCTTTGCCAATTCGTATCATAATTTCTTTTTAACATTTCCTGTGCAGTCAAAATTGCTACCTAAATAGGTGAACTGCTCTGTTATTTTTATCATTTTAGATTCCAGTGTGATATCTGCATTACTTGCCATAGGTGTCTTCATTATATTTGTTTTTCATAGCTTATCTGCAGTCCAACTTTTGATGCTATAGATGACAAGTTGTCTGTTTTTCTTTGCATATCTTGGTTGTTTCTACTTAACAAGGCAATATCATCTGCAAAATCCAAATCTTATAAACAGATCATATTTTAACATTTTATCTGCATAAACAAATCTTATTCTAACATTTGTATCTACAAATAAACAGTTCTTTCCCAGTCTCTCATAGCTAAACAGGACCAAACAACAAGATGGTACTGTGAATGCACTGATGTCGTTCTGCACCATTTTTTTCTAAAATAATCTGCTATATAAATATATAACTCGCATTTATCAATTTTGTGAACTTGTATCCACTATCTGGTCCCATTAATTATTATTCAATTTGGATTCTGACACCATTTGTAATCTATTTCCAACAGCACTCGGTAAATCTCCCAAAGGAATGTAAGCGTTTAAACCTGGCATTAAAGTTACTTAAGGATCTTTAAACCAGATTACACATATCATCCGTGATTTCAATGTCCCAGGCTTGAGCTACGCCTTAGTGAATACATATAATAAAGCTATTCTGAGATTGTATTTATGAGAATAATGGTGGAATATTTTTATTATCAAAACGGGTTCAATGTCACCCCCATTTGTCTTAAAATTTTCCGCTTCTGCTGCCTGGTTACTGATAAATGAGAGACAGGGGTGGTAGATACTATAAGCAGGTGTTAATTTATGAGTTTTCAATTGCTTTTATCAGGTAAAGAAATTCAATAATATTTGATGTTTCGTCTTCTTCTCTTCCACCATTTTCTTCTTTATAGAAGTGTTGGGAGGGGAAATGTAGTGATCTTGTGTGTGCTTGTTCTTCTTCTTCTCTTCCACCATTTACTTCTTTATAGAAGTGTTGCGAGGGAAATGTAGTGATCTTGTGTGTGCTTGTTCTTCTTCTTCTCTTCCACCATTGACTTCTTTATAGAAGTGTTAGAGTGAAACGTAGTGATCTTGTGTGTGCTTGTTCTAAGGCACTTTGTAAGCTGATATTCATTTTGTTAAGGCAGTTTCTTGATGCCGTCGCTCCATCCTTTGCGTGGTTTTTCTCTTGCTCTGTACTCGTCATACTTTTTCAGTGTGGCTCGCTGTGGTAGTCGATACAATCATCATCAGGTGTCGTGCCGGCTGCGTAGACGATGATATATTTCCACAAATTTCTGTCTCTTGTGTTGCTATTATCTCAGATGTTGACGCTCTTCTGTGCCATGAAGTCAGGCTATCCAAAATCATGTCTCTCTCTGTTTTCCCCTGTCTCGTCTCCTCTCGATTTTACCGGTTGTCACAATGTGTTCTAAACCTTAAGCTCCTCATCACATGCCCGAAAAATGATGACTGCCTCTTTCCTATATTGATGGTAAGCTTTCTCTGTGTCTTGACCTCATTCAACACTTCAACATTAGGTCTTACCAGGACATGATATTTGATGTTTGTCTTGTAAATATAGGGACAATGGTATCTCATAATAATTCAGATCGGGAACTTCATCTTATCAGTTAATGGGGAAGAAGAAGAAAGAGAAGAGTGGGAAGAAGAGGGTAAGGGTGGGAATTAGACGAATAAAGAGAAGAGTGGAAAGAAGGAGAAGAGTGAGGAAGAGAAGAAGAAGAAGAAGAAGAGAAGAGAAGAAGAGAGAAGAGTGAGGAAGAGAAGAAGAAGAAGAAGAAAGAGAAGAGTGGAAAGAAGGAAGGAAAGAAGAAGAGAGAAAGAGGGAAGAAAAGAAGAAAGAGAAGAGTGGAAGAAGAAGAGAAGAGGAAGAAGAAGAAAGAGAAGAGTGGAAGAAGAAGAAGAGAAGAGGTGGAAGAAGAATAAAGAGAAGAGTGGAAGAAGGAGAATAAAGGAAGAGTGGAGAAGAGAGGAGAAGAGGAGAAGAGAAGAAGAAGAAGAGAGAGAGAGTGGAAAGAAGAAGGAGAAGAGTGGGAAGAAAAAGAAGAAAGAGAAGAGTGGGAAGAAAAAGAAGAGAAGAGTGGGAAGTAGAAGGAAAAGGATGGGAAGGAAAATAATGAAGAAACGTATAAGAATTATAGAAAAAACGGATTGCGTGAAAGGTTAAAAATAAGACAATAAAAGGTAAGGAATGAGAGAACTCAGAAATCGGAGAAAGCAGGCTTGTATGACGGGGACACTGATAAAAAGGAAAGCATGGATTCACGGAAAAACCAGTCAGAAGCGCCAAAAAGGTCTGAATGTATAGCAGTCGAATGCAAGATTAAAAAGAATGAAAAAGATAATGGGAGTAATAAGAAGAATAAGAAGGGATTTATCATCTGGTTGTATATGTGGTGTGTAGTATATAGATAGACTGAATTTTTGTCATTTGTTATGTATTATTTGCTAGATAAAGACCACTGGTCGAAACTTCGCTGTATCTTGTTTTTGTACTTTCTTTTTTTGTTTCATTCTTTTTTTCAATCCGGTCTTGCATCACAGCGTCAGGATAAGAAGAGATTTCTAGAACGAACCTTTATGTGCGTTTCATAAATAATGTTTTTCGTTGCCTCTGTTATCTCTGAGGTTCAACTTGTGCGTGTCCAACCTTTTGCTTTGTATCCATTGTGTCGGAGTAGTATTGCTCTTTGAGTTGCACTGTCTGTTGGTAATCTGCTTATGTGGCCGAACCATTTAGTTTATCGTTTCTTGATGAAGTTCAGCACTAATGTTGTACCCACTTTTTTCCGGATGTCTTCATTTTTCAACCGGTCTCTTCTTGTTACACCCAGTATTCTGCGTGGACACTTCATCTCTGTCGTGACTAGTTTTCTTCTGTCATTTGATGTCAGTGTCCATGTTTAGCACTGATAGCATAATGTTGGGAGAAAGATTGTGTTGAACATTTGCTCTTTTTGTGTTCATGGTGACATGTTCGCATTTTAAAATTGGCGCCGTTTGTCCTATCATTTAATTTGCTTTGTTGCATCTGTGTTGGATTTCGTTAGTTGAAACCACATTACTTCTGTCTTACGTGTTTCACCCTTACTGTACCCTTGCCCTTTAGCTGCTAAGACGTGTATATACGTTTTTCCCATTCACTGCTAAAAACGCATATACACATGTCTGTTATTATCTCTCCTCTGTGGGCTAAAGACGTGTTAACACTTTATATATTTCTTCTGTCACTGCTATAGGCGTACATTCACGTTTGTGACCTAGAAACAAAGAGTAGCTGTTTTTAGCTCAGCCTTCAGAAGGTATGTAGCAGCGAAAGGGTTAAGTGTTTCACATGTAGATAACAGATATCACGAGGTGTATCACACATTGTACAGACAAAGCACAATATGATACTTACCTAGATATATATGAAGAAGAGAGCTGGATACACAGTGTCAGATATACAATGACCTAGATATACATGGCTTAGAAGAGAGCTGGATACACAGTGTCAGATATACAAAGGCCTAGATATACATTGAGTAGAGAGCTGGATACACAGTGTCAGATATACAAAGGCCTAGATATACATTGAGTAGAGAGCTGGATACACAGTGTCAGATATACAAAGGCCTAGATATACATTGAGTGAGAGCGTGATACACAGTGTCAGATATACAAAGGCCTAGATATACATTGAGTAGAGAGCTGGATAACAGTGTCAGATTTTACAAAGGCCTAGATATACATTGAGTAGAGAGCTGGATACACAGTGTCAGATATACAAAGGCCTAGATATACATTGAGTAGAGAGCTGGAATACAGTGTCAGATATACAAAGGCCTAGATATACATTGAGTAGAGAGCTGGAGCCTGTTATGAAAAGGATATGTAAAACATGGAAAGAATTGGAGGGATGGCATGAGAGAGGAAGAGCTGGAAGAAGTTTGTTGAAGACCTGTGCTCCGTTGGGAGTTGAAAGTTGAGAAAGAAGAAGAAGACAAAAATTGACAGAGAAAAGTAGAAGAACAAAGACAAGAACGGAAGGATGGTTAAAGCCTAGGAGATCTAGTAATGTATGTCTGGCACATCCCCGGGACCATAATCACAGGGATTAACTCTTGACAAGAATGGAAACGAGTGGATACATGAGGGACCGACGACGCCTCTGAGTTTAAATATTTAAGATAACTGGGATTGGTCTAGCCTACCACGTATTCTCCAAGAGCACTTGAAATCGATAAAATGTACCCTATTTGCGGGCATGTAGGTCTCCGCCCCTGTAACTTATTACAGCATTAAGAATACAACCCTACTTAAAGGATTAGCGTTTAATTTGATCAAGGGCGTTTCTTAAGTGGACGAGGGGGGGTGAAGGCTAAGTGGTTGTGTTTGCCTTATTTCTTGTGGTCTAGGGTTCGTGTGCCAGCCTATGTGGCACCATTCCCCACGTGAAGGCACTTAAGTGATATGGTAAAGATTTGAAATATTTGATATATTGACAGGGGGTTCACAAGTAGCAGAGGCGTAACTGATGAAAAGAACTATGGGGATCACTATAGTCTTCTGTAGGTTGTTATATGCAAACACGCATACATTTATGTAAAACGAGACATAAAGATATAGAGAGATAGAGAGAGGGGGGGACAGAGAGAGAGTGTGACAAAGCGAGAGACATAGACAGCAAGATAGAGACAGAGATAAAGACGAAGACACAGGACGAGAGGCAGAAAGATATAGACTTATCGTCAGAGACAATAGACAAAGAAAGAGACAGTGAGTGACACATGGAGAGACAGACGGAAAGATATTGCAGAGATAGATAGCGATAGAGGAACAGAGAGTAACACAGAGACAAACAAACAGACATAACGAAATAGACAGATAGAGAGACAGAGAGAGACAGACAGAAAGATATGAGAGAGAGACAGAGAGTAGAGACAGAGAGAAGAGAGAGACAGAAAGATATAGACAGAGAGAGAAGAAGAGAGAAATACAGGGAGACAGTAATAGTGAGACAAATAAGGAGAGAGAAGGATCAGGAGAGACATAGAAGGATCAGGAGAGACATAGAAGGAGAAACAGAGAATGATCAGGAGAGACATAGAAGGAGAAACAGAGAATGATCAGGAGAGACATAGAAGGATCAGGAGAGACATAGAAGGATCATGAGACACAGAGAAGGATCAGGAGAAACAGAGAAGGATTAGAAGAAACAGAGAAGGATTAGGAGAAACAGAGAAGGATCAGGAGAAACAGAGAAGGATCAGGAGAAACAGAGAAGGATCAGGAGAGACAGAGAAGGATCAGGAGAGACAGAGAAGGATCAGGAGAGACAGAGAAGGATCAGGAGCGACAGAAGGATCAGGAGGACAGGAAGAATCAGGAGGACAGGAAGGATCAGGAGCGACAGAAGGATCAGGAGAGACAGAGAAGGATCAGGAGAGACAGAGAAGGATCAGGAGAGACAGAGAAGGATCAGGAGAGACAGAAGGATCAGGAGAGACAGAGAAGGATCATGAGACACAGAGAAGGATCAGGAGAAACAGAGAAGGATTAGAAGAAACAGAGGATTATGAGAAACAGAGATGGATCAATAGAAACAGAGAAGGATTAGAAGAAACAGAGAAGGATTAGGAGAAACAGAGAAGGATCAGGAGAAACAGAGAGGATTGAAACAGAGAAGGATTATGAGAAACAGAGATGGATCAAGAGAAACAGAGAAGGATCAGGCGAAACAGAGAAGGATTATGAGAAACAGAGATGGATCAAGAGAAACAGAAAAGGATCAGGAGAGACAGAGAAGGATTAGGAGAAACAGAGAAGGATCAGGAGAGACAGAGAAATTGGATATTGGTTACTGATCCTAAGACATAGCACTCCGGACAGACCCAAGGTGCTTCAGTCTTTGACGATTGTTATTTTTGCTCTTTGACAGGATTCTCAACACTCAACGCATCATCAACCAACACTCAATGAAGCAACAGGATTCTCAACACTCAATGAAGCATCACTCAACGCAGACCAACAAAATGAACTGCTCTTTGCTGACGACCAGTGTTTATTCCATAATAATATTTAACAGCTTCAAGAACTCATAAACGTACTCAACAATAGCTGCCTCAAATACAACATGAAGATCAACATTCAAAAGACAGAAGTCATGACTATAAGCAGAGAACATAAAGATATCAACATACAAATAAATGACCAAACGCTAAAATAGGTGAGAGAATTCAAATACCTTGGAAGTATCTTCACATCTGATAGTAGACTGGACAGAGAGATCGAAACTAGAATCCAGCAAGCCAACAACATTACATACCAGCTTACCCCAATTTTGAAACACCCAGCTATTCCAGTAGAGACTAAAGACAGATTATAAATTCAATCTTTATACCAACACTGTGCTACCAGAGCCAAACATGGGCACTGACAAAAGAACAAGAAAGGAAAATTACCACATGCGAAATGAGATGCCTGAGGAAAGCAGTAAATAAAACCAGAAGAGACCATATAAGAAATGAGGAAATTAGAAAACAGTCGGAACAACACCTGCTATTAGATTTATTGAAAAACAGAGACTCAAATGGTTTGGCCACTTGGTCAGAATGAACCCGAATACACCAGCTGCAAGAGCGTACAAAACCTGAAAATGGAATCATCAAGAGGAAAGGGCAGACCAAGAACAAGATGGGTTGATGGAGTTACAGACATCTTAAAACTCCACAATACCACACCATATCAAGCGACCGAGCGTGCATTATCTCGGAAACCGATCATTAGTTAAACCTGCTACGCCTAGCGGCAAAAAGCAGAGAAGGACAAAAGAAAGAGAAAGACAGGATTCTGCTATGTCATCTAACCATGTTTTAAGGGGTCTACTTCTCGTTTTCTTTCCTGATGTTCTGTTGTAGAATACTCTGTATACTGTGGAGTTTGGTTAGATTGGGGACCGAACCACTTCATTCTTTGTTTCTCAATGTAATTCAAGCAAGGTTCTGTGCCAACTTTCTTTCTTATGCTGATGTTGGTAACTCTGTCTTTTCTGATGTTGGTAACTTTTCGTAGGCATCGCATTTCACATGTAGTTATTTTTTTGCAACTGTGCTTTGCTCATTGTCCATGTTTGGTTCTGGTAACACAAAAAGAAAAGGAACCCTTTCATACCTCGTGGTATATAGGTCAATACAGTGTTAGGCCTGTATTTTTCATTGACTGTCGGCACACGATGGCTGATATGGTCAGCATCACGCCGGCCGCCTTTACTTTCCCAGAGCATGTCTGGTACCCAGTTGAGGCTGGGTCGACCTGAGAGCCGTCGTGGTCGGGAAAATTCCATGCGCATTGCGGGAGCTGAACCCAGACCACCAGCCTTGCGAAGCGAGTTCACTAAGAACTACGCTACAGCGGCTCTCTGGTAACACAAAGTAGGTATAAAAATGCTGTTGATCATCTGTTGCTTAGCTGTTAGTGAGATATTTGGATGCCTTAACAATGGGGCTAGCTGGTAGGTTACAGCATTTGCTTTTGCACTCTAGCCTCTATCTCTCTATCTAGTCTTCCATCTTCTGTGAATATGCTTCCTAAGTATTTAAATTCTTGCACTTGGCTGATTGTAGTGTCATTGACATGGTTGTCTAGATTATTATGTTTTCTTCCCATATTCATTATTTCTGTTTTAGTGTTATTGATTTTCATGTCATGATTTATACAATTTTGATTCAAGGTGTCAATATATTCATTTTTTTTTTTGGCAAGTGACATGGCATGTATAAGACTTTCATTCAGTGACAAGGCATACATTGACAGAAACAGGCAAAATGCATAGTGACAGTTTTAGTCACTACTTCCGATAAAGTCAATGCCTTATAGCCCTGTATCTACTCATTTCAGTGGAATTAACCATTTGGGAGCTAGCGACGTCAGGTCACGCCATGCTATCATGTTCCTCTGATGATCGTAGTCGATTTGCTCTGGAAAATCGTTTTATTTCGTTATATGACACCTTGCGAGATGTACTCAACGCTCTACATTCCTATGCTTCTCAGTACTTTCTCTTCTCATGCTCCATATTCTATATGTGTATATGTTAAATGTATATAAGTTATATATTTACTTGATTTTTATTGTTTCTCTTCTTTTTTCCACTTCTAGTTTTTCTGTATTTATTTCGTTTTTCGTTTTTACTCACAGATTTTCATTTTATGCCCGTTGGGATATATATCTGTCGTGTCTATATGCAGTGTGCTGTGAAATTCATCACTCCTGTTGTGTCGTTTGCTTGATAAAGGCCTTTTGGTCGAAACGTTGTTGTGTATTGTCATTGTTTTTATATTTTGTAAAACTACAGTACTTTGTTATTACATGTTTACCATTTTCATAGTTTTACAGCAGTCTGTCCCTAATTCGATTTGTTGTTGCAGGTCTTGTTCATCTTGGTGTATCAGGCACTGATCATCTGTTGTTTAGCTGTCAGTGATATGTTTGGGTGCCTTAACAATGGGGCTAGCTGGTAGGTTACAGCATTTGCTTTGTGCACTCTAGTCTATCTTTCTCTGTCTAGTTTTCCATCTTTTGTGTCAGGACGTGCTTGCCAGGAAGTGTCGCAAAGTCTTGACCAGTATGTGCAGTATTCCTGACTCATCATCAGGTGCCGTCTCCACATCGAAGGTTGGCTGCAATGAATCTCAGCATCCTCTGTCTTTCGCCTTGGTGTGCACACTGCCAGACTGTAACCTGTCCATTTCTTAAAGTTTCCCTCCACTTATCTCTCGGTCTTCCTCTTGCTCTTCCCCCCTCAACTTCCCCTCTAGTAAATGTTTTATCATGGTGTCATATCTTTTATATTCCCAAAATCTTTACTTGTCTGAATTTATTTCTCTTAATAATTGTTTCTTCATGCCTAGTTTTCCTAAAACTTGTTTATTTGTCTGTTTATTATTCCTGACTACTCTTACAGAAACATTGATGTTTCTTCTGTCGAGAGAGCTAGAGCAGCGTTTTGCGAGTGGCGTACTACTGAATGAATGAACATTCTCTTATTCTTACAGTTTTAATGTAATCTCTATTGAAGCTGGGTCCAGACGCCCCTTCTACCTTCGGCAGAACTATACACAAGCTGAATAGGTTTGTCGCAGTCAGTGACTCATATACGGCTGCTAGCAGTGTGGGCTCGTGTGATTTTCTTGGTGGGGCCTGACACAAATTTTCGGAAAAATCATGGTTTTGGGGTATTTACTATTATTTGTCTATTCAGGAAGTTATTCTCCATTTTGATTATTTGTGGGGCCGGGCCCAACTGGCCCTCAGTGACGAGCCGCCCCTGGCTGCTAGCATCAGGGTCAGCGTAAGAACAAAGCTGACCAAGACTCCATCCCGCTTCCCCGTGTCTGTCCCGGAATTGACACTACCAAGACGTCTGGCTAAGCTTGTGAAGATCAAAGAGGTAGAAGCTAATCTGGTAATCCAAAAAGGTTATTCTGAAGTTGGATGTGTCGGCCGAAAAGTGAAGATTCCACAGTTGGCGCTTAAAACTGCGACACAATGCATTCCGTTCTCGGACTGCACCTTGCTATTACCAGAGTTATCTCTCTCACCAGCCTACCTGCAAGGCAGCAGGTTAACAGGGTATCTCTCTCCCAGCCTACCTGCAAGGCAACAGGATACATAGAGTATCTCTCTCTCCCCCAGCCTACCAGCAAGGCAGCAGGATAGCAAGAGTATCTCTCTCTCAGCCTACCTGCAAGGCAGCAGGTTAACGGAGTATCTCTCTCTCCCAGCCTGCAAGGCAGCAGGATAGCAAGAGTATCTCTCTCTCTCCCCCAGCCTACCTGCAAGGCAACAGGATAGCGGGAGTATATCTCTCTCTCTCCCCCAGCCTACCTGCAAGGCAACAGGTTAACGGAATATGAAAACAAACGAAGAAGAAGAAGCAGTATTGAAGCTGTGTCAAAACAATAAATTGTATCGGGAATGGAACATGGTCCGATGGTGTTCAATACTAGATCACTTCGATTGAATTGTTATTTGATTGAGGGATTGATTGATTGATTGATTGATTGATACAAAAGCAAGAGAAAATGAACGTGAAAACTATAGTCTTAAATGTAGAAGTGCAACCGTCTAAGAAAAAAAAAATGAATATTTAATCTTGTTCACATTGTACATGACACCGATATCCTCTGACTGTCTAGTACAGGGAAGCCACTCTGCTTTGTTTCCGTTGTCGCTAAGGACGCCAACAAATTCTATTGTGATGCAAACACGGTCTATTATTGCTTATATCAGTTTCTCATTTTTTTTTTTAAACCGTTAAATTAAAACTCTCAGACGGCGCTCAAGATAAACAGGACGATATCAATATTCACCGGGACTTTGTTCTTCGTCTTCTTCTTTTGTCGTCACACTGTTACCGGGTTGTAGCCAGTATCGTTATTTTCTATTTTGTCCTGTGTTCTGGTGACTTGGGTGATTGTTATTTTTTGCTCTTTGACAGGATTCTGTTATTCCATCTAACAATCTTTTTTGTGATCTTCCTCTTGAATTCTTTCCTGATATTCTGATGTAGAAGACTCTGTATATTGTGGAGTTTGAGTGCATTCGTATTAACTCTTTGTGGACCTGGAGACACACTAAGTGGCGTTTTTGCTCAATAATAGCTTTTAACCTGGTTCATAGCTAAGAGTTAAGTAGCCAAACCACTTCATTCTTTGTTTCTCAATGTAATTCAATCAAGGTTCTGTGCCAACTTTCTTCCTTATGCTGATGTTGGTGACTCTGTATTTTCTGGTGTTGTTGGTAACTCTTTGCAGGTACCCCATTTCACTTTGTTAAAGAGGTCAAAAACGGTCGATATAGTCTAATCATGAGATCGGTAATAGTGAAGTTGTTAACGCTCTGCAATAGTGATCACATGCCGTGGAAACTCCGGAGTTCGAGTACAGTTTGAACAAAAATAAAAAAAATGATCAGGATGCGGTTGGACTACAGGAGTCCATGGTACTTTACAATAAGAACAGTTAAATTACAAGTACCTCTGAGGTCGAAGAAATGCTCCATGACGGGCAAGGACAGGATAAGGAAAGCAAGTCTTCACACAAAGATCAGTCAAATACGTCTTGATTATTGTTAAACTCGTAACTGACGCACACAAAAAAAAACTGAAAAAAACCAACCAGGAATCCAGTTAACAATTAATGGGTTTAATAAATGCAATAGACTCGAGAAGTAAGCTCAGACAACAGACAACGTGGAGGGGAACAGTAGAAACCGTGATGTACAGTGTTGACCCGACTTAGGGCACCATGTGAACGATGGCTACAGACTACGTCATTAGTCCTCGTACCATCCACAGCCAACTCTAGATAACTAGGCCAGACAACCGACCGAGGAATCCTTGACCTAGATCAGAAAAGGGTGCTGGAATGTATGTATGTTTGATAAAATACTGCTAGTTTTTTTTCGCAATTTTACTAAATTCTGTGAGTCTATGGTTATTTATTCGTCAAAAATATTCATAATATTGATATTCCTTATTTTAAACTTAACTTTTGCATAATACAGGGTGTTCAAGATAATTGCAGCCTGTGAATGGAGCTAATCTGGCATATATGTATGGAAATGGGAAGGTTCAGTTATGACGTAGTATAGGTCAAGGTTGTGTGACGGTGTGTAATTGTAGTGCGGGAAGGGCGATGAACAAATGTGACGTAGGACGAGTTAGTCAGAACTGGTTTAAATAGTAAATAAACACAACTCAATTTGTACCTGGCAACTTTCCAATTGTCAATGGGGCTGCAATTATCTTGAACACCCTGTATAACTGATTTAGCATTTTTATTGATTTTAAAATGAATTCGTCTATATACACCAATACTGGAATGCGAGGTAACGTGGTGTAGCTGTGGTCTGATTTCCCATAATTCTTACCCGAGTCCGAAGACCCATAAGTTTATAGTTGGCTGTGTACCACTTAAGTACACATTAGGCAGAGACAAAAGTGTCCACTCATTCGTTGTGTTCCTTTCTCTCCACATCAAACCTAGCTGTGGTTACGCTCCTGTTTCACATTCTGAATGTCGAATTAATGTATCCGAAATATTTAATTGTCCTTGATCATATGTTCTTTAATAGCCAACTCTCTTTAATATTAACCTGTTGCAGAACAGATGCATTTTTATTTTCACACACACACACACATAAATATATATATGTATATATTATATATATATATATATATATATATATATATATATATATATATATATATACATACATACGGAACACTTTGACAATGAGATAGCAAACAGGCTGGCTGGCTATGCCCTTTATCAGAGGCCAGGTAATGGATGAGAGCTGATATTTTGAAAGCCCTCATAAGTGTGGCCGCAAAGAAGATTTTAATTTAAACCAATCCACGTCAACTACTAGATTGTAGGAGCTGGGATTAAGATTGAGATTGGGATTGAAGATTGAGACAGGCAAGAAAAGAACAGCACAACAGGTATATGAGTAGGCTCATCAATCAACATCGAACTGGTAAGGTCAGTCGCTGGACGCTGTTGGAGATATTGTGATGGAGATCGGAGCACCTATAAACATGTCCGGAGTGCAATAAAGATATTTCAAACTGAAACTGAAATATGCACAAGTTATATCCATAAGAACATCAAATTTAGACGAAGCTAAGCACTAAAACTAATTATATTATAATTATACTATAATAATTCATATGTTGAACAATGTTAATTTGTTTATTGCTGTATAATTTAATGTTGTGTTTCTGTCTGGGGGCTTACAAAGCACTCATTATATTTGCCCTTTCTTCTGGGATCAGCGTAACATTACTGCATCTTTTTTTTAAATTTAGTCGTTTGTTTTCGTTTGTAGTTTCGTTTCGTTTTTCACAAACAAATGTGAGGGTTTGTTTTGTAACATCAAGTTAAAGGCTTTAGCGATGTACAAAAACGTGGAATTTTTTAAAATAAGAACACTAGGGGAAGCAACGGAAGCAAAGAATAAATAGTGGTACAAGTATTAGAGCTTCCGAAAAAAACAAATTAACAAACACAGGATTCGAACCTCTTACCCTGATATCTTACTGCACCCTTTGCCTAGCATAGAATGGCTTAGAAGAAACAGAGAAGGATTAGGAGAAACAGAGAAGGATCAGGAGAAACAGAGAAGGATTATGAGAAACAGAGAAGGATTATGAGAAACAGAGATGGATCAAGAGAAACAGAGAAGGATCAGGCGAAACAGAGAAGGATTATGAGAAACAGAGATGGATCAAGAGAAACAGAAAAGGATCAGGAGAGACAGAGAAGGATTAGGAGAAACAGAGAAGGATCAGGAGAGACAGAGAATTGGATATTGGTTACTGATCCTAAGACTAGCCACTCGGACAGGCCAAGGTGCTTCAGTCTTTGACGATTGTTATTTTTGCTCTTTGACAGGATTCTCAACACTCAACGCATCATCAACCAACACTCAATGAAGCAACAGGATTCTCAACACTCAATGAAGCATCACTCAACGCAGACCAACAAAATGAACTGCTCTTTGCTGACGACCAGTGTTTATTCCATAATAATATTTAAGCTCAAGAACTCATAAACGTACTCAACAATAGCTGCCTCAAATACAACATGAAGATCAACATTCAAAAGACAGAAGTCATGACTATAAGCAGAGAACATAAAGATATCAACATACAAATAAATGACCAAACGCTAAAATAGGTGAGAGAATTCAAATACCTTGGAAGTATCTTCACATCTGATAGTAGACTGGACAGAGAGATCGAAACTAGAATCCAGCAAGCCAACAACATTACATACCAGCTTACCCCAATTTTGAAACACCCAGCTATTCCAGTAGAGACTAAAAGACAGATTATAAATTCAATCTTTATACCAACACTGTGCTACCAGAGCCAAACATGGGCACTGACAAAAGAACAAGAAAGGAAAATTACCACATGCGAAATGAGATGCCTGAGGAAAGCAGTAAATAAAACCAGAAGAGACCATATAAGAAATGAGGAAATTAGAAAACAGTCGGAACAACACCTGCTATTAGATTTATTGAAAAACAGAGACTCAAATGGTTTGGCCACTTGGTCAGAATGAACCCGAATACACCAGCTGCAAGAGCGTACAAAACCTGAAAATGGAATCATCAAGAGGAAGGGGCAGACCAAGAACAAGATGGGTTGATGGAGTTACAGACATCTTAAAACTCCACAATACCACACCATATCAAGCGACCGAGCGTGCATTATCTCGGAAACCGATCATTAGTTAAACCTGCTACGCCTAGCGGCAAAAAGCAGAGAAGGACAAAAGAAAGAGAAAGACAGGATTCTGCTATGTCATCTAACCATGTTTTAAGGGTCTACTTTCGTTTTCTTTCCTGATGTTCTGTTGTAGAATACTCTGTATACTGTGGAGTTTGGTTAGATTGGGGACCGAACCACTTCATTCTTTGTTTCTCAATGTAATTCAAGCAAGGTTCTGTGCCAACTTTCTTTCTTATGCTGATGTTGGTAACTCTGTCTTTTCTGATGTTGGTAACTTTTCGTAGGCATCGCATTTCACATGTAGTTTTTTTTTGCAACTGTGCTTTGCTCATTGTCCATGTTTGGTTCTGGTAACACAAAAAGAAAAGGAACCCTTTCATACCTCGTGGTATATAGGTCAATACAGTGTTAGGCCTGTATTTTTCATTGACTGTCGGCACACGATGGCTGATATGGTCAGCATCACGCCGGCCGCCTTTACTTTCCCAGAGCATGTCTGGTACCCAGTTGAGGCTGGGTCGACCTGAGAGCCG
Source organism: Arion vulgaris (assembly GCA_020796225.1). NCBI lineage: Eukaryota > Metazoa > Mollusca > Gastropoda > Stylommatophora > Arionidae > Arion > Arion vulgaris. The sequence continues at coordinate 10,028,262 of CM036761.1, forward strand.
TCGCGGTCGGGAAAATTCCATGCGCATTGCGGGAGCTGAACCCAGACCACCAGCCTTGCGAAGCGAGTTCACTAAGAACTACGCTACAGCGGCTCTCTGGTAACACAAAGTAGGTATAAAAATGCTGTTGATCATCTGTTGCTTAGCTGTTAGTGAGATATTTGGATGCCTTAACAATGGGGCTAGCTGGTAGGTTACATCATTTGCTTTTTGCACTCTAGCCTCTATCTCTTTATCTAGTCTTCCATCTTCTGTGAATATGCTTCCTAAGTATTTAAATTCTTGCACTTGGCTGATTGTAGTGTCATTGACATGGTTGTCTAGATTATTATGTTTTCTTCCCATATTCATTATTTCTGTTTTAGTGTTATTGATTTTCATGTCATGATTTATACAATTTTGATTCAAGGTGTCAATATATTCATTTTTTTTTTGGCAAGTGACATGGCATGTATAAGACTTTCATTCAGTGACAAGGCATACATTGACGAAACAGGCAAAATGCATAGTGACAGTTTTGGTCAACACTTCCGCGATAAAAGTCAATGCCTTATGACCCCTGTATCTACTCATTTCAGTGGAATTAACCATTTGGGAGCTAGCGACGTCCAGGTCACGGCCATGCTATCATGTTCCTCTGATGATCGTAGTCGATTTGCTCTGGAAAATCGTTTTATTTCGTTATATGACACCTTGCGAGATGTACTCAACGCTCTACATTCCTATGCTTCTCAGTACTTTCTCTTCTCATGCTCCATATTCTATATGTGTATATGTTAAATGTAATAAGTTATATATTTACTTGATTTTTTATTGTTCTCTTCTTTTTCCACTTCTAGTTTTTCTGTATTTATTTCGTTTTTCGTTTTTACTCACAGATTTTCATTTTATGCCCGTTGGGATATATATCTGTCGTGGTCTATATGCAGTGTGCTGTGAAATTCGTCACTCCTGTTGTGTCGTTTGCTTGATAAAGGCCTTTTGGTCGAAACGTTGTTGTGTATTGTCATTGTTTTTATATTTTGTAAAACTACAGTACTTTGTTATTACATGTTTCACCATTTTTCATAGTTTTACAGCAGTCTGTCCCTAATTCGATTTGTTGTTGCAGGTCTTGTTCATCTTGGTGTATCAGGCACTGATCATCTGTTGTTTAGCTGTCAGTGATATGTTTGGGTGCCTTAACAATGGGGCTAGCTGGTAGGTTACAGCATTTGCTTTGTGCACTCTAGTCTATCTTTCTCTGTCTAGTTTTCCATCTTTTGTGTCAAGGACGTACTTGCCAGGAAGTGTCGCAAAGTCTTGACCAGTATGTGCAGTATTCCTGACTCATCATCAGGTGCCGTCTCCACATCGAAGGTTGGCTGCAATGAATCTCCAGCATCCTCTGTCTTTCGCCTTGGTGTGCACACTGCCAGACTGTAACCTGTCCATTTCTTAAAGTGTCCCTCCCACTTATCTCTCGGTCTTCCTCTTGCTCTTCCCCTCAACTTTCCCCTCTAGTAAATGTTTTATCATGGTGTCATATCTTTTTATATTCCCAAAATACTTTACTTGTCTGAATTTTATTTCTCTTAATAATTGTTTCTTCATGCCTAGTTTTCCTAAAACTTGTTTATTTGTCTGTTTATTATTCCTGACTACTCTTACAGAAACATTGATGTTTCTTCTGTCCGAGGAGAGCTAGGAGCAGCGTTTTGCGAGTGGCGTACTACTGAATGAATGAACATTCTCTTATTCTTACAGTTTTAATGTAATCTCTATTGAAGCTGGGTCCAGACGCCCCTTCTACCTTCGGCAGAACTATACACAAGCTGAATAGGTTTGTCGCAGTCAGTGACTCATATACGGCTGCTAGCAGTGTGGGCTCGTGGTAAGTTTTCTTGGTGGGGCCTGACACAAATTTTCGGAAAAATCATGGTTTTTGGGGTATTTACTATTATTTGTCTATTCCGGGAAGTTATTCTCCATTTTGATTATTTGTGGGGCCGGGCCCAACTGGCCCTCAGTGACGAGCCGCCCCTGGCTGCTAGCATCAGGGTCAGCGTAAGAACAAAGCTGACCAAGACTCCATCCCGCTTCCCCGTGTCTGTCCCGGAATTAGACAACTACCAAGACGTCTGGCTAAGCTTGTGAAGATCAAAGAGGTAGAAGCTAATCTGGTAATCCAAAAAGGTTATTCTGAAGTTGGATGTGTCGGCCGAAAAGTGAAGATTCCACAGTTGGCGCTTAAAACTGCGACACAATGCATTCCGTTCTCCGGACTGCACCTTGCTATTACCAGCGAGAGTATCTCTCTCACCAGCCTACCTGCAAGGCAGCAGGTTAACGGGAGTATCTCTCTCTCCCCAGCCTACCTGCAAGGCAACAGGATAGCAAGAGTATCTCTCTTCTCCCCAGCCTACCAGCAAGGCAGCAGGATAGCAAGAGTATCTCTCTCACCAGCCTACCTGCAAGGCAGCAGGTTAACGGAGTATCTTCTCCCCAGCCTACCTGCAAGGCAGCAGGATAGCAAGAGTATCTCTCTCTCTCCCCCAGCCTACCTGCAAGGCAACAGGATAGCGGGAGTATATTCTCTCTCTCCCCAGCCTACCTGCAAGGCAACAGGTTAACGGAATATGAAAACAAACGAAGAAGAAGAAGCAGTATTGAAGCTGTGTCAAAACAATAAATTGTATCGGGAATGGAACATGGTCCGATGGTGTTCAATACTAGATCACTTCGATTGAATTGTTATTTGATTGAGGGATTGATTGATTGATTGATTGATTGATACAAAAGCAAGAGAAAATGAACGTGAAAACTATAGTCTTAAATGTAGAAGTGCAACCGTCTAAGAAAAAAAAAATGAATATTTAATCTTGTTCACATTGTACATGACACCGATATCCTCTGACTGTCTAGTACAGGGAAGCCACTCTGCTTTGTTTCCGTTGTCGCTAAGGACGCCAACAAATTCTATTGTGATGCAAACACGGTCTATTATTGCTTATATCAGTTTCTCATTTTTTTTTTTAAACCGTTAAATTAAAACTCTCAGACGGCGCTCAAGATAAACAGGACGATATCAATATTCACCGGGACTTTGTTCTTCGTCTTCTTCTTTTGTCGTCACACTGTTACCGGGTTGTAGCCCAGTATCGTTGTTTTCTGTTTTTGTCCTGTGTTCTGGTGACTTGGGTGATTGTTATTTTTTGCTCTTTGACAGGATTCTGTTATTCCATCTAACAATCTTTTTTGTGATCTTCCTCTTGAATTCTTTCCTGATATTCTGATGTAGAAGACTCTGTATATTGTGGAGTTTGAGTGCATTCGTATTAACTCTTTGTGGACCTGGAGACACACTAAGTGGCGTTTTTGCTCAATAATAGCTTTTAACCTGGTTCATAGCTAAGAGTTAGTGGCCAAACCACTTCATTCTTTGTTTCTCAATGTAATTCAATCAAGGTTCTGTGCCAACTTTCTTCCTTATGCTGATGTTGGTGACTCTGTATTTTCTGGTGTTGTTGGTAACTCTTTGCAGGTACCCCATTTCACTTTGTTAAAGAGGTCAAAAACGGTCGATATAGTCTAATCATGAGATCGGTAATAGTGAAGTTGTTAACGCTCTGCAATAGTGATCACATGCCGTGGAAACTCCGGAGTTCGAGTACAGTTTGAACAAAAATAAAAAAAATGATCAGGATGCGGTTGGACTACAGGAGTCCATGGTACTTTACAATAAGAACAGTTAAATTACAAGTACCTCTGAGGTCGAAGAAATGCTCGCATGACGGGCAAGGGACAGGATAAGGAAAGCAAGTCTTCACACAAAGATCAGTCAAATACGTCTTGATTATTGTTAAACTCGTAACTGACGCACACAAAAAACTGAAAAAACCAACCAGGAATCCAGTTAACAATTAATGGGTTTAATAAATGCAATAGACTCGGAGAAGTAGAAGCTCAGACAACAGACAACGTGGAGGGGAACAGTAGAAACCGTGATGTACAGTGTTGACCGACTTAGGCACCATGTGAACGATGGCTACAGACTACGTCATTAGTCCTCGTACCATCCACAGCCAACTCTAGATAACTAGGCCAGACAACCGACCGAGGAATCCTTGACCTAGATCAGAAAAGGGTGCTGGAATGTATGTATGTTTGATAAAATACTGCTAGTTTTTTTTCGCAATTTTACTAAATTCTGTGAGTCTATGGTTATTTATTCGTCAAAAATATTCATAATATTGATATTCCTTATTGTTAAACTTAACTTTTTGCATAATACAGGGTGTTCAAGATAATTGCAGCCTGTGAATGGAGCTAATCTGGCATATATGTATGAAAATGGGAAGGTTCAGTTATGACGTAGTATAGGTCAAGGTTGTGTGACGGTGTGTAATTGTAGTGCGGAAGGGGCGATGAACAAATGTGACGTAGGACGAGTTAGTCAGAACTGGTTTAAATAGTAAATAAACACAACTCAATTTGTACCTGGCAACTTTCGAATTGTCAATGGGGCTGCAATTATCTTGAACACCCTGTATAACTTCGATTTAGCATTTTGTATTGATTTTAAAATGAATTCGTCTATATACACCAATACTGGAATGCGAGGTAACGTGGTGTAGCTGTGGTCTGATTTCCCATAATTCTTACCTGAGTCCGAAGACCCATAAGTTTATAGTTGGCTGTGTACCACTTAAGTACACATTAGGCAGAGACAAAAAGTGTCCACTCATTTCGATTGTGTTCCTTTCTCTCCACATCAAACCTAGCTGTGGTTACGCTCCTGTTTCACATTCTGAATGTCGAATTAATGTATCCGAAATATTTAATTGTCCTTGATCATATGTTCTTTAATAGCCAACTCTCTTTAATATTAACCTGTTGCAGAACAGATGCATTTGTTATTTTCACACACACACACACACATAAATATATATATGTATATATTATATATATATATATATATATATATATATATATATATATATATATATATATATACATACATACGGAACACTTTGACAATGAGATAGCAAACAGGCTGGCTGGCTATGCCGCTTTATCAGGGGGCCAGGTAATGGATAGAGCTGATATTTTGAAAGCCCTCATAGAGTGTGGCCGCAAAGAAGATTTTAATTTAAACCAATCCACGTCAACTACTAGATTGTAGGAGCTGGGATTAAAGATTGAGAGATTGGGATTGAAGATTGAGACAGGCAAGAAAAGAACAGCACAACAGGTATATGAGTAGGCTCATCAATCAACATCGAACTGGTAAGGTCAGTCGCTGGACGCTGTTGGAGATATTGTGATGGAGATCGGAGCACCTATAAACATGTCCGGAGTGCAATAAAGATATTTCAAACTGAAACTGAAATATGCACAAGTTATATCCATAAGAACATCAAATTTAGACGAAGCTAAGCACTAAAACTAATTATATTATAATTATACTATAATAATTCATATGTTGAACAATGTTAATTTGTTGTTACTGTATAATTTAATGTTGTGTTTCTGTCTGGGGGCTTACAAAGCACTCATTATATTTGCCCTTTCTTCTGGGATCAGCGTAACATTACTGCATCTTTTTTTTTAAATTTAGTCGGTTTGTTTTTCGTTTGTAGTTTCGTTTCGTTTTTTCACAAACAAATGTGGGGGTTTGTTTTTGTAACATCAAGTTAAGGCTTTAGCGATGTACAAAAACGTAGGAATTTTTTTAAAATAAGAACACTAGGGGAAGCAACGGAAGCAAAGAATAAATAGTGGTACAAGTATTAAGAGCTTCGAAAAACAAATTAACAAACACAGGATTCGAACCTCTTACCCTGATATCTTACTGCACCCTTTGCCTAGCATAGAATGGCTCACTGGTTGTATTCGTAAGAACGCTCGTATTGCTAGGCTAGGCAATGGGTGCCGTAAGAAGTCAGGGTAAGAGGTTCGAATCCTGTGTTTGTCAATTTGTTTGTTCGGAAGCTCTTAATACTTGTACACTGTTTATTTATTGATCATTCGGAAACCTGAATATCTGAGGTGGTCAGAGCTGATCAGATCAGATGTGGAAAAACCGAGGGTGGCTGCGTTGATACTTAATAAATTGGCGTTTTAGGACAAAGATAAGTATGTATGGTATCACACAAGCAAGCAAAATTATTAATTAAATCTAAAAGTTTTGATGATCTTCGTGGTTAGGTCCTATTATTTAGGCTTGCGTCTGAAGGTGTGAGTTCGAATTCGGAGTATGTCGTTCAATTCACGAGCGCATTTTCTTTCTCCTGAGATTCCAAGAATTGCTGCTGTAAAAAAAGTGTATAATGTCGCTGGATTTACTTCATTGCACGGGGTTCCCACATATGGCTCTATCCCTGTCGACAGATATGACGTGTCATCTGTCGAGAGTGTTGCACAAAGTACGAACTTCATAGCTTCAGGAATAATCCATGAAATCTCATGAAAAAATATCAGTGTGGCTCGGCTCGAATTCGATCCCACAATCTTGAGAACGTCAGCCAAACATTTTAACCACTTGGCAATAGAGTCCCCAGCAAAGAGAAGAAGAAATTTCTAATGAAATATTGTATCTACATCACATTCCCTTTGATAACTAACAGATCTACGTAACACTAATATTGAAAAGTATACACTGGAAAATGGTAAAACAGACAGGTTGGCCAAGAAAGGATCAACACAAGAACAACAAGTCACAGAAACAACTTTATGTACAGCAAAGTTAATTCTAAAAACGATATATACGGAAATTTGGTTGAACAGATCTTCATGTGTCGTTACACTGTTACCTGGGGGTCTCGGTGGCTAAGTGGTTAAGCCCTCTGCCTTGTGAGTCGAAGGTCGTGGGTTCGAGTCCGCACCGCGCCATTCTGTTCACAAGTGCAGTTTTTTCCAAAGACCCCTAGGATTGTTGCTGGAGCTACGGAGTTCGTGCTTTGTGCAATACTCTCGGCAGGTGGCGTGCCATTTCTGCGGAGAGGGACTGAGCCGTATGGGGTAAACCCCGGTGCAATGAAGTCAATCCTTCGGCTTTTTTTTTTTTTAAAACTGTTACCTTGTTGTAGCCCAGTGTCGAGGTTTTGTGGGTTTTTTTGTGTCTTGTGTTGCTCTAGTTGCTTGGGTGATTGTTAATTTTTATTTTTTGACAAGATTGTGCTATGCCATCTAACCATCTTTTTCGTGGTCTTCCTCTCGCCTTCTTTACTGATGTTATATTATAGAACGCCCGAATGATTACCGGGGCCCAAATTTGGGGTGTAAATAATAGAATCACTGTTACCTGCCATGCATGTCGTAAGAGGCGAGTAAGGAGGTTTGGCTGAAATCGGATGCACGTGTCCTAAACGTGTAGAAGTCTATGCGTTTAGGGCCTACCAAACCAATGTGCAACGTATACACGTTCTTGGCAAAGATCAAACTTATCACAAAGAGTGATTAAAATTGGTCGTAAAGAACGAACGCAAAGAAGAAGTAGAAGATATTATAGAAGACTCTGTATACAGTGGAGTTTGGCTGTATTCTAAGAAGCGGCCGAACCACTTCATGATTTGTTTCTCAGGGTAATTCAAGCAATGTTGAACAGATGTGACAGGGAATACACGGAGTGGGAATAGAGGTTACAGACACATGGCCAATCTAAACGTAAATTACATCCACTAACATACAGGGAGCCGTCAGAGCATCATTTTTCGACACCGAACCAAACACATCATCACCCAGTTGCATTTTCCTTGCAGAATGTCGTTTTAATCACAGCCTGTCTGAAAAACTGTCTCCAGCAAGTTCTCCTGCCTCTTCTAACGGCATGTTTAATGTGTCTTTGATGTCCTGCTACCACCTTCATCTTGGTCTTCCCCTATCTCTATCCCTAGGAATCATGCCTTCTATTTATATTCTCTCCAAACCACCATGTCGTTTAACGTGACCGAAATACTTCATTTTCAGGGAGATGATATTGTTTATGAGCCAAGGCTTCACAATATGTAAGTCTTATAATATATCCTTGTTTTTCTCCTCTATGTCCAGGGCGTTCTAAGAATTATTTGTTAGCACTTTATTTCAAACGATTCGATGTTGTTCCTTAATGACTGTGTTAAGAGCCACGTACATAGACACACACTACTTAATAATCACATGAACAGAATTCAACCACAACACACTCCATAGTGTCAACTGTGTGCATATCCTCATGAAACTGTTCAGCACCCCTTCAGGTGCCAACCGCTGGATGATATTAGGGAAACCCTCTTCTTTCAATGTCAGCAAGACAGTGCCGTGCTATGATATAGAAAGGCGGCCGCATAAGGCGGAACGTAAGGGGCGGCATACGCAGCGAAATCAAAATACAATTTGAACCATTCAATAATTAAAAATCGTTACACAAAGCTTTTCTATATTGGTCTATGTTATTCCGACATTACTGTATACGATTTATCGTACGCCTCTGCCTAAGTGCTTTCGGTACACTTAGATTTTTGTTTCAGGTGGAAGTGCAGCGCTCAGCAATAGACTTTAAAGGAAAAACACTTAAGGGCGGCATTTCGAAGACTTGCATCATACTAAGAAAATATACAGCACGGACCTGAACGCCAGATAAATTGAACTCATTATACGTAACAAAATAAAAAGCCAAACCCATGCATATACCCACTACACAGCATTGACAATGACATAGAATGACAAGAGCCTAAATACTGATGGATCATTGAAGGAAATGAAGTGAAAGACAAGACGATCAATCTAGCCATTTACCGTTTTACCGTGTTTTATCAGAACATACTTTATTATAACGCGCAATGCAAGCAAGAAGAATACGGTGAATATACAAAACAGACAGCCAGTATAATTATAGCTAGACAGACTAGTTGGAAAACCTTTATAGGACAAATTTAAGAGAGCAGTCCGGGCGGTCCACAAAATTGTAAAGTAGGACGGGAAATTTTGTTCCTTACTTCATTAATGGAAGGGATTCGAAGAAATTAGGACTGCAGGGGTGGAGATAGAGAAGGGGTGTAGGACTAAGCGGTTTCAACGGCGGAAACTGTTTTTTAGACAGGACAAAACTTCAGGAAATGACAGGATTATGTGTAATATGCGTGTACATGTTAGGGAAATGGAGTATGAAGCGGGACATGGGTGTGGTTTGTTGATAGCTTGTTCCGGTATCAGGACAATGGAAGAGTAAGAAGGTTTAATAAAGAAAATGTATTGAGGTATTGTAAATAGGTCTTAGATGGTGAAGCATTTTGTCAGCAAATGGAAGAATAACTAACGAAATTCAATATAGATGCAACAAAGAAAATCAAATCATAGGACAAATGGAACCAATGTTGAAATGGAAACATGTCACCATGAACACTAAAAGAGCATTTCTAAATACAATCTTTCTCGCAACATTATGCTATCAGTGCCAAACCTGGACAGTGACATTAAACGATAGAAGAAAACTAGTCACGACAGAGATGAAGTGTTTATGCAGAATGCTGGGGTGGCAAGAAGAAACAGACTGAGAAATGAAGACATCATTGAAAAAGTGTGGACAACATCAGTGATGAACTTCATCAAGAAACAACAAATTAAATGGTTCGACCACAGAAGGAGATTGCCGACAGACATTGTGCATAAAAGAGCAATGCTACTCCGATACAGTGGATAGAAAGCAAAAGGTCGTCCATTCAAAATGTGAACCACAGAAATATCAGAGACGTCAGTGTTGTCATCTTTTTACATTTTTGTTTTGGTTTTTAGTCACATATTTTCCTTTTAGGACTGTTAGGGATTTATTCCTAATACGACATGAGAATAAACATCGACAAAACCGAAGTAATGACATTCGCTAGAAAGGAAAACAATATCAATATCTCCATCGACAAACTCCCATTAAAACAAGTCAAAGACTTTACATACCTAGGAAGCATCTTTTCAGCAAACGGAAGAATAACAAACGAAATCCAACATAGATGCAACAAAGAAATAAACACTAAGATAAATGGCTCCAATTTTAAAATGCAAACAGGTCACCATGAACACAAATAAGCATTGTTCAACACAATATTTATCCTACATTATGCTATCATTGCTAATGACATGACATTAAATGACAAGAATAGTCCACAGAGATGAGTGTCTTAAGAATGCTGGGATCAATTGAAGAGACCTGCTAAAATGAAGACATCAGGAAAAAGTGGTAGATCATCAGTCTGAACTTATCAGAAGCAACAAGTTAAATGGTTTCCACATAAGAGATTACCAACAGGCAGTGTACCACATAGAGCAATGTTGCTCCGATACATAATTTCTTTTTAACATTTCCTGTGCAATCAAAATTGATACCTAAATAGGTGAACTGCTCTGTTATTTTTAACATTTTAGATTCCAGAGTTACTTTGATGATAAGTAGCTGGTTACATCTAGCTGCTTTCCTGCAGAACAATCCTTGACAAGCCGATCTGTTGTTTCATATCCTATGATTCTGAGAGGGTAGTAATCCAGTGGATACCCTCACACTGCAAGATCAAGGGAATGAAGATGCTGACAGATTGGCTAAAGAGGGAGCAGAAATGCCCCAAGATGACAACCTGGTTAGCTATAAAGAAGCAAAAACCATCTCCAAAGGGCACTACAAAGCAAAATGGAACACCCAAAACACAACAAGGACGATGGATATTACGAACTGTCGAGATGGAACCAGAAAGCCATACTTCGTCTCGGGACGGGTCACAACAGAATGAGGCACAGCCTGTACACTAAAATCAAGATATGCACTAACGACCTGTGCCCCTGTAGCTTGGCGAGTATGAAACAGAACATATCCTACAGAACTGCCCCCAGTATCCAGACCTGAGAAGAAAGAGGTGGCCCACTTACACCAGCGTCCAAGAAAAACTATATGGCGGGGCTGATAATCTGAGGCAGACGGTTGCCTTTATTAGAGAATCAGAAATCGCAATCTAGTGAGAAAGCAGAAGAAGAAGAATCTCCTGGTACTCCTCAGTGAGACTTACTGTATCCATTAAGACGACCTTACTCGTCTTGCATAGCTCATACTAGCGATAAGGTCCTGTAGATTGAGACACCTTGCTCGTCTCTTTTCCATAGTTCAGTACAGCTAAGATCTGTAGACACTTGACATAGCCTTAGCTCGTCTCTTTCGATATGCTCCATACAGTAAGGTCTGTAGACTAGACACCTTGCTCGTCTCTTTCATAGTTCATACAGTAAGGTCTGTAGACCTGAAACCTTGCTCGTCCCTGCACACCTGACCTGTAAACCTGAAACCTTGCTCGTCTTGCACACCTGAAACCTTGCTCGTCTTGCACACCTGACCTGTAGACCTGAAACCTTGCTCGTCTTGCACACCTGACCTGTAGAACTGAAACCTTGCTCGTCTTGCACACCTGACCTGTAGACCTGAAACCTTGCTCTGACCTGTGCATCGCACACCTGAGCAAATTTTCTTGAGTGAAGTGAATTCTTCTTGAAATTTGATTTCCTCTTTTCTTAGTATAATTCTGAATGCCTTTTTTAGATACCGCCTGTTTTCCTTCAGTCTGCTAAATAAATTGTACTTTAAATTTTTGGCATAGAACTCTATTAGTCGCTCCTCTTTCGCGATACTTTTTTTAATTTCACAACTAAGGTCATACTATCTTCACTTTTCTTCTTCTCCCATTTCTTTCTGTATTTGCTTTCTATCTTCATGTAACAAAAGGTAAAATACAAACAGTTCATTCAACCAAAAAAATAGTTTTGTAAAGAAACGACTAACGAGTACAATGCAAAGAGCGGTTTGTTTATATGGCATTGTGGTAGTGTAGTTGGGGGTTGGTTAGAGCAGGTAAATCGAGTTGAAGACAAGTTTTATAACAAGACATTTAACCTACAGGGGTCTAGCCTAATTCAAATAAAGAAATCGTTTTGATATAGTGTGGTACCCGTGTGTTGCCGAGGCCTCGCAGAATGAGCAAAGACTAGTAACACTGCGACCTACAAGGCAACTGAGGCATGGTAAGAGGCAACTGAGGCATGGTAAGAGGCAACTGAGGCATAGTAAGAGGCAACTGAGGTATAGTAAGAGGCAACTGTGGTATAGTAAGAGGCAACTGAGGTATAGTAAGAGGCAACTGTGGTATAGTAAGAGGCAACTGAGGTATAGTAAGAGGCAACTGAGGTATAGTAAGAGGCAACTGAGGTATAGTAAGAGGCAACTGAGGTATAGTAAGAGGCAACTGAGGCATGGTAGAGAATGAGGCATGGAGCATGAGGCATGGTAAGAGGCAACTGTGGTATAGTAAGAGGCAACTGAGGTATAGTAAGAGGCAACTGTGGATGGTAAGGCAACTGTGGATGGTAAGAGGCAACTGAGGTATAGTAAGCACTGAGGAAGTAAGAGGCAACTGAGGTATAGTAAGAGGCAACTGAGGTATGGTAAGAGGCAACTGAGGCATGGTAAGAGGCAACTGTGGTATAGTAAGAGGCAACTGAGGTATAGTAAGAGGCAACTGAGGTATAGTAAGAGGCAACTGAGGTATAGAAGAGGCAACTGAGGTATAGTAAGAGGCAACTGAGGATGGTAAGAGGCAACTGAGGCATGGTAAGGAACTGTGTATAGACAGAACTGAGGAAGTAAGAGGCAACTGTGGTATAGTAAGAGGCAACTGAGGTATAGTAAGAGGCAACTGAGGTATAGAGAGGCAACTGAGGTATAGTAAGAGGCAACTGAGGATAGTAAGAGCAACTGAGGTAAGTAGAGGCAACTGAGGTATAGTAAGAGGCAATAGATAAGAGGCACTGAGGCATAGTAAGAGGCAACTGTGGTATATAAGAGGCAACTGAGGTATGTAAAGAATGTAAGAGGCAACTGAGGTATAGTAAGAGGCAACTGAGGTATAGTAAGAGGCAACCAACTGAGGTATAGTAAGAGGCAACTGAGGTATAGTAAGAGGCAACTGAGGTATAGTAAGAGGCAACTGTGGTATGGTAAGAGGCAACTGAGGTATAGTAAGAGGCAACTGTGGTATGGTAAGAGGCAACTGAGGTATGGTAAGAGGCAACTGAGGTATGGGGCGTAGAAAAGCTACCCTAGTAAATAAAAAGCGTCGCAGAAATTGGATATGCTTGCCTACTTGTAGGCACATAACTGGCACAACGTATAATCGCTCTTAGGTTCAGATCACATACAAATTATACAGTGTGGTTAACAAGTGGTCCATATGGAGCGTTCAAAGAAGAAGATAAAATGTGGAACATTGAGGTATACACTGTTAGTGCAGTATTTTCTATTTATGACTATTGTTATACTGTTGGGTAATAGTGTCGTCGGCGCAAGGTGGGTGATGTGGTCAATGGAACAAGGTGGGTGATGTGGTCAATGGAACAAGGTGGGTGATGTGGTCAACGGAGTAAGGATGGGGTATATGGTCGACGGCGCAAGGAGGATGATGTGGTCAACGGAGTAAGGATGGGGTATATGGTCGACGGCGCAAGCAGGATGATGGGGTTAACATCACGCCGGCCTCTTTTACTCCCATGCGTGTATATTGATTGAGTCATTGAGTATGTTCTGAAATGTGTTGACTGATTCGGTGCGCAGGCAGTCGACTGAATCCCTACAGGCGTCCACCTGAGTGGTTACCGGAGCCCAAATTTGGGGTGTAAAGAATAGAACCACTGTTACCTGCCACGCATGTCGTAAGAGGCTACTAAGGAGGTTTGGCTGAAATCGGATGCACATGTCCTAAACGTGTAGAAGTCTATGCGTTCAGGGGCCTGCCAAACCAATGTGTGATTAAAATTGGTTTGTAAAGAACGAACGCAAAGAAGAAGAAGAAGACTACAGGCGTCAATAAGTTACAGAATTACATCCATCTTCGTTCCAGAACACTTGGATGTCGTTGGTAATGAGAGAGCAGACAGGCTGGCTGCTTCTGCCACCATACCAGGGGTCCAGCCAATGGTTTTAACTGACATTCTAAACGCCCTCATAGAGTGTGCCGCCTGAGTGGTTGCCGGGGCCCAAATTTGGGGTGTAAAGAATAGAACCACTGTTACCTGCCACGCATGTCGTAAGAGGCGACTAAGGAGTGTTGGCTGAAATTGGATGCATGTGTCCTAAACGTGTAGAAGTCTATGCGTTTAGGAGCCTACCAAACCAATGTGCAACGTATACACGTTCTTGTCAAAGATCAAACATATCACAAAGAGTGATTAAAATTGGTCGTAAAGAACGAACGCAAAGAAGAAGAAGAAGAAGATAAAGTGTGGCCGCAAAGAGGATGTTTATTTAAACGAATCCACGTCAATTGCTAGATTTGAAGAGTTTGGATTGAAGAGTTTGGATTGAAGAGTTTGGATTGAAGAGTTTGGATTGAAGAGTTTGGATTGAAGAGTTTGGATTGAAGAGTTTGGATTGAAGAGTTTGGATTGAAGAGTTTGGATTGAAGAGTTTGGATTGAAGAGTTTGGATTGAAGAGTTTGGATTGAAGAGTTTGGATTGAAGAGTTTGGATTGAAGAGTTTGGATTGAAGAGTTTGGATTGAAGAGTTTGGATTGAAGAGTTTGGATTGAAGAGTTTGGATTGAAGAGTTTGGATTGAAGAGTTTGGATTGAAGAGTTTGGATTGAAGAGTTTGGATTGAAGAGTTTGGATTGAAGAGTTTGATTGAAGAGTTGATGAAGAGTTTGGATTGAAGAGTTTGGATTGAAGAGTTGAATGAAGAGTTTGATAAGAGTTTATAAGAGTTTGATTGAAGAGTTTGGATGAAGATTGAAATGACGAAATAACTGCATAACTGGTATATCATGGCTCGGCCATCAATCGATATGATTTATGTAATCACTGACGCGTTGGAGATATCACGAAGGAGATTGCAACACTTATGGACATGTCTAGAGTGCAATGAGGATACTCTAGTGTAGACAGACACTAGAAGAACACTGTAGACAAACACTAGAAGAACACTGTAGACAAACACTAGAAGAACACTGTAGACAAACACTAGAAGAACACTGTAGACAAACACTAGAAGAACACTGTAGACAAACACTAGAAGAACACTGTAGACAAACACTAGAAGAACACTGTGACAAACACTAGAGACACTGGAAAACACTAGAAGAACACTGTAGACAAACACTAGAAGAACACTGTAGACAGACACTAGAAGAACACTGTAGACAGACACTAGAAGAACACTGTAGACAAACACTAGAAGAACACTGTAGACAAACACTAGAAGAACACTGTAGACAAACACTAGAAGAACACTGTAGACAAACACTAGAAGAACACTGTAGACAGACACTAGAAGAACACTGTAGACAGACACTAGAAGAACACTGTAGACAAACACTAGAAGAACACTGTAGACAAACACTAGAAGAACACTGTAGACAAACACTAGAAGAACAATGTAGACAGACACTAGAAGAACACTGTAGACAGACACTAGAAGAACACTGTAGACAAACACTAGAAGAACACTGTAGACAGACACTAGAAGAACACTGTAGACAAACACTAGAAGAACACTGTAGACAAACACTAGAGGGGCACTGTAGACAAACACTAGAAGAACACTGTAGACAAACACTAGAAGAACACTGTAGACAGACACTAGAAGAACACTGTAGACAGACACTAGAAGAACACTGTAGACAGACACTAGAAGAACACTGTAGACAAACACTAGAAGAACACTGTAGACAAACACTAGAAGAACACTGTAGACAAACACTAGAAGAACACTGTAGACATACACTAGAAGAACACTGTAGACAGACACTAGAAGAACACTGTAGACAGACACTAGAAGAACACTGTAGACAAACACAAGAAGAACACTGTAGACAAACACTAGAGGGACACTGTAGACAAACACTAGAGGGACACTGTAGACAAACACTAGAGGGACACTGTAGACAAACACTAGAAGAACACTGTAGACAGACATTGAGGAAGAACACTGAAGACACATATTGAGGAAGAACACTGAAGAAGAAAGTTGAAAAAAACGACGACTGAAGAAGAACATTAAAAACACAAAGACTGAACTAGACATTGGAAAAAACACACAAAGACTGAACTAGACATTGAAAAAAAAAACACAAAGACTGAACTAGACATTGGAAAAAAAAACACAAAGACTGAACTAGACATTGGAAAAAAAACACAAAAACTGAACAAGAACATTGGAAAAAAAACACAAAAACTGAAGAATAACATTCTTACAATTCAATTCCACGTTACAATGCATGATTTTGTAATTACTTTTTTGTTAAGTAAAGAATATAATCAACACTGAATACAATATACAGGAAGTTGAGAAGGGGCGTAGTTGTCTAAACCATTTCATTTACGCGAAACAGAACAATTGTCAGAGACCTATTTACAATGAGTTTGCCATCAATGAGGATATAGTAGCTGCTTCTAACGAGCTGTGAGACGAGAGTTAAATTCTTTACCAAATCAAGAGAGATACAAAAATATGTATTTAAGCACAATTTTATGTTGGCTAGACATTTGTTTAGATTAGGGTAAGGCTTAAACATACCTGGAGAAGACAGCTGGAGACTGATATTAAAAGGATAGGTAAAATATGAAAAGAATTGGAAGGGATTTGAAAGGAAAAGAGAGAGGAAGAGCTGGAATGGAAGGGATTGCAAGAGAGAGGAAGAGCTGGAAGAAGTATGTTGAAGACCTGTGCTCCGTTGGCAGTTTAAAAGTGAAGAATAAGACACCTGTTAGAAATCAACGTTTTTGCATTTAGGGCACCCTAAATGGTACTCAGGCCCTTTCAGTATAGTTAAAATATCTCTAACAGAGGTCTTACGCAGTAAATGTGACGACAGTTCAGAGTGTGGACGTGTGGACGTGTTTCGTGAAGAGAAAAAGTATTATTTCACGAAATTAAAATGTTTGTTCTTTGTTTGTGTTCGCTCGTTTGCATCAAAAGGGTTAATAACTGTGATCTATATGGTTTGCCCCAAGAACGTGAGTACGGTGTGCCTTCGTTAGGCCTCTTCGTCGTTTAGGACAGGAACCTCCAAAATTGGGCCAAAGTGTATGAATATTATCCAATAAGACACAAATGTGTTTAAAATGGAGTACCGCTTTTGGGGCGGTGTAGGACAAGTGGGACGTGAACCTGAAGAATTTAATGGCCGCCTGGCTAGATCAGTTGCCGCGAAGTTGTTCATGTTAGGAGTTTTCATGTATGCCCACAAGAAAAAATAATCATTGACCTGACCGTGAATTAAACATGGGTCTCTCGCATATGAGCAGCGCTCTAATCTATTCGGCCAGACGTTCCTCGCACAAATTTGTCTAAAGAGTTTAAGCAGAAAGATTGACTTCATTGCACCGCGTTTTACCCCATATGGCCCCGGCCCCGTCTCTCACTGCAGAAATGGCACTCCACCTGACGAGAGTATTTCATAAAGAACGAATTCCGTAGCTCCATGAACAACTTTAGGGATCTCTGAACAAAATGCACTCGTCAACAGAACTGATCTATCCAGATTCGAACCTACGACTTTTGGAACGCAAGGCAAATGTGTACAGAAGAGTAACTAAGCGTTTACAAACAGACAAACCCCACTTGTAAGTACCACATCTGAAGTTATTTAGTAACATGATATCAGAGTTGACTGGTCTTAAGTTATTTAGTAACATGATATCAGAGTTGACTGGTCTTAAGTTATTTAGTAACATGGTATCAAAGTTGACTGGTCTTAAGTTATTTAGTAACATGATATCAGAGTTGACTGGTCTTAAGTTATTTAGTAACATGATATCAGAGTTGACTGGTCTTAAGTTATTTAGTAACATGGTATCAAAGTTGACTGGTCTTAAGTTATTTAGTAACATGGTATCAAAGTTGACTGGTCTTAAGTTATTTAGTAACATGATATCAGAGTTGACTGGTCTTAAGTTATTTAGTAACATGATATCAGAGTTGACTCGGTCTTAAAGTTATTTAGTAACATGATATCAGAGTTGACTGGTCTTAAGTTATTTAGTAACATGATATCAGAGTTGACTGGTCTTAAGGAGGGCGCCAGAGCGGACTCAGTGCTAACATAAGACTAACAAAACAAAAGTCTGCTCTTCTTCTTCTTTTCTTCTTCTCCTTCTTCTTCTTCGAAAGTTCCATATCGACCACTTGTTAACCACTCTTTGTGATTTGTATGCAATCCAAGAATAAGAGCGATTGTATGTTGGTCCAGTTATTTGCCTAGAAGTAGGCCAACAGATCTGATACATGCCACGCTTTTATTTACTAGGTAGCTTCCCTAGGCCCCTACCTCAATCATCTCTTACGGCATGCCGTGTAGGTTGCAGTGTTACTATTCTTTGCTGCCATTCCGAGTCTTGGCAACACATGGGCGTAAATTATCTCGATTTGATAAGCATTGCCACAACCGGAGTCTCCCCCGTCCTCACTTTCCAGATATAAATCTACGGAAAACAAATATATCCCCCTTCTAGAAATGTTCCCGGGAACGCCCATGTCTGTGACATTTTTTTAAAAAATTCAACAACAATAGACGTACCACTACTTTTATTAAACATATTGAGCTCCAAGGACTTGATGTCGCTGAAGAATCTCTGAAATGTTCTTGTCTCAAAATCTGCATTCCCACATTTATTGTACATTGTCTTCGACAGAATACCACTTGAAACCCAACACGAATTTCAATTGTTAAATGTCTGAAATAAAAGTATAGTCGTGTGAACGCGTCCCATACCGTCTAGTCAACACATCTATTTGCTTCGCTAGTGATATTATTACGATTTGACATTACACGTTCAGAACACACACGTTCTTGTTTCACATTCTCATACCACTTCTAGATGGGAACAAAACACAACCAGCGGAATCCCGAAGATAACAACTTTATGAAAGAGTTCCCGCTTGCAATGAGATGTTGTCTATACAGTTCCTAGTGCAATAGAAAATACTTTACACCGATAATGTCTAGCCTCACTCAGTTCGTAGTAACAACATGGCTGAGTGTTTTTATAACCGCGCCACCTATTACTTAAGGCCCCACGTAAAATATACGTATGAAAATGTAAAAAATGAAAATCGTGGCATATATTTACAGGACGTAGCTATCAATCACAGTAAACGAGTCGATAATGTTTCTATGCACCACTTATACGTTCAGTAGTTTGCCATTGCTCTCTGAACAGTGATGTCTGTTTTTACCTTTTGTAAAAATCCAACGTACATGAATTTGCTTCCAAACTTGCCCACCGCGGAGTTTGAAAAAGGTACGAATGGGTTGTGATCGAGCTCACTAATGTTTTCCTTTCGTACCGTGTTACATAGGGCCTGCAAGTAATTTCTCCATACCGCTCTTTCCTAGGCAACTCGCGCAATCTCTTCCATGGAACTAAGTTCGATCTCTCTTGCCTCTCTCAGCAATGTTCGTTTCAGGGTTTCCCTAATGCATCCTCTCTTTCTTGAATCCTTTGTCTCCCACTTCAATGCTTGCTTTTGTATTCTTTGATCCTTCCTTTGCGTTCCCGGCCTAGCCTGATGGACCAACTTCTATCATGAATTTAACTGTTGTTTTTGGGACTCCGTTCCTCCGTACAGCTTTTCGCGAAGCTCTGTGTGTTGTGGCCAGTACTCTTTTCGTATACCTGCTAAACGTGGACAGTCTTGCAAGACGTGTTCTGCCGTCATGTCTGCCATATTGCATGGGCACAGGCTAGTTGTGCCAATTTTAAATTTATGGAACATGTGGGCTCTGAGCTTGTTGTGGCTGGTACGGAGGCGAAATATGGTAACTTGTTCACTGCGCGAGAGACCATTCTTTGATCATTTCTTCTCAAGGTATGTCCAACATATCTCCATCTTCACTTTCTTATAACAGTTGTTCCTAGTGGTTGACCAGATATTTCTTCTCAATGTGTGTCCAACTTATCTCCATCTTCTCCTTCTTATAACAGTTGTTCCTAGTGGTTGACCAGATATTTCTTCTCAATGTGTGTCCAACATATCTCCATCTTCTCTTTCTTATAACAGTTGTTCCTAGTGGTTGACCAGATATTTCTTCTCAATGTGTGTCCAACATATCTCCATCTTCTCTTTCTTATAACAGTTGTTCCTAGTGGTTGACCAGATATTTCTTCTCAAGGTGTGTCCAACATATCTCCATCTTCACTTTCTTATAACAGTTGTTCCTAGTGGTTGACCAGATATTTCTCTGATTTCATCACTTCTCCTGAATTCGTCCCATTTTATTTTCATTATTTTTCTCCGATATCTATTTTCAAATGCATTCAACTTGCTTTCCATATCTTTAGTTATTTTCCCAACTCTCGCTGACATATGTTAGGACTGATACAACATTGGAATTGAAAATTCGTAATTTAGTTTTGCCTCAAGGCTTCAGGATAAGAAGAGATTTCTAGAACGTACCCTTGTGTGCGCTTCATAAATAGTGTCTTTCGTCGCCTCTGTTATCTTTGAGGTGCCTCTTTGTGTGGCCTGTCTTTTGCTTTATATTCATTGTATCGAAGCAACATTGCTCTTTGTTGTGCACTGTCTGTTGATAATCTGCTTATGTGGCCGAACCATTTAATTTGTTGTTTCTTGATGAAGTCTAGTACTGATGTTGTATCCACTTTTTTCCTGATGTCTTCATTTCTCAACCGGTCTCTTCTTGTTACACCCAGCATTCTGCGTAGACACTTCATCTCTGTCGTGATTAGTTTTCTTCTATCGTTTGTTGTCAGCGTCCAGGTTTGACACTGGTAGCATAATGTGGAAAGAAAGATTGTGTTGAGCAATGCTCATTTAGTGTTCATGGTGACATGTTTACATTTTTAAATTGGCGCCATTTGTCCTATCATTTGATTTGCTTTTGTTGCATCTGTGTTGAATTTCATTAGTTATTGAACTAGTCTACAGTCTACAAAGCATGTGCTTTACCTGGCTCTTGCATTCAGCAGAGTTGGGGGTCGGCTACTCTTCCTTAGAAAAGCAAAAAGTTAAAATTAGTATCCTGCTGGTGACCCATAGAACACACAAGCCAACCCCACTTCCCAGTGGTGAAGACAGATAAACTTTGACCTCGAGATCAAAAACGAATCTCTCTCAACCTAAGACAGTCTGTTTTTGGTTATAAAGGGTTTTAAAGCCGAAAGATTGACTTCATTGCACCGGGTGTTACCCCATATGACTCGATCCCTCCCCGCAGAAATGGCACGCCACTTGCCGAAAGTATTGCACAAAGCACGAATTCCGTAGCTCCGTCAACAATCCTAGGGGTCTCTGGAAAAACTGCACTCGTGAACAGAAGTCCTCGGTCCGGATTTGAACCCATGACATTCGACTCGCAAGGCAAAGGGCTTAACCACTTAGCCACATAGATCCCCTTTTTGGTTATATTAGGGCGTACAGGCCAACAACAATGAAATTAAACCTTCATCTCCGTATTTTTTATTCCACATATGAGCGCATTCTTATCGCAATGTATACGATTTAGTCAGTATACGTGATTTGAGTCATCTTAGAAAATACTGCAAGCCGTTATATCGGCACAGAAGAGTGAATGGGTTAACTCATTACGGAGAATCTTATATTCAGCTTAATAACAAGTCTTGGTGGCTAAGTAGTTAAACCATTGACTGTGAGTCGAAGGTCGTGCGTTCGAAACCGCACAGCGATTCTATTCATTTTTACCAGAGACCCTAGGATTGTTGCCGCAGCTACAGAGTGCATGCTTTGTGCAATAATCTCGGCAGGTGGCGTGCACTTTCTGAAAAAGAGGATCGAGCCATATAAAGTACACCCCAGAGCAATCAGGTCAATCATTCGGCTTTAAAACCCCCTTTAAAACGAGCGAATCTTGTATAAATAGTTTATTAAGCCGTAATTATTCAGATGTGTCTCTCCTCCATGCCTATAGCTAAGTGTTTACGAATTGATGCGCAACGTATTCACGTTCTGTGCGCACACTGTATACATCTCAAAGATTCTTTAACTTGGTTGATAAGAACAAACACAAAAAAGAAGAAGATGAACCATTAGCAATTTCAAAGTATATTTGACAACTAACTTAACAAAAAAAATATTAGAATGAACTTCCCTTATGAAGAATCTTCTTCTACGAACGCCCCATCGACCACTCATTAAACCCATATTTGTGATCTGTATGTGATCTGAGCCTAATAGCGATTGTACGCTGTGCCAGCTATGTATCTACAACTAGGCCAGCACATTCAATTTCTGCGGAGCTTTTTATTTACTGTTGTAGCTTCCCTATGCCCCTACCTCGGTTGCCTCTTACAACATGTCTTGTAGGTCGCATTGTTACTATCGATATCGTGGTATATACTCTCCGCCGATGATACAGCTGATAGTGCTCTTTTGGATTTTCTGCACATATCCTATGATTATTGTTGAAATGTTTGAGAAACATTCCAAAATGTAAATAGGTGGGTTGCATTAAAAAAATATTTTTTTTGGTCCTACTGTCGACACCAAATCTCCTGACACAAGCAAGCTTTATAGTGTTCTCCTTTGAGACTCAAGTCACTTGGGAGGACTATGCAGCCCCAGGGGAAACTTTCTACCACTTTCTGTTCATACATTGGTGTTGGACCCACACCACACATTTCTCCTGCCCCGGCGAACACCGCGCCGGGTGGCCGTAAAGACAGTAATTAAATTCTGACGCGGTATCTGGTTTCCACTTTCGGTAGCTTTCTCTGCTCGGCCTAACCTCAGCTAAAGTTTCCTCTCACGTTCTTATGTTAATTATTTCCTTCCCCTGCAATACTTGTGTGCATTATTATCTTTCATCTATGTCATCATCTCTCGGCTTGATTAGGATTGATTGATTGATTGATTGATTGAGTGATTGATTGAATGATACGACCATCAACATTGCACTTTGGTGAGTAGCCATGTTTGCTCCGATCGCTTTCTTACACAGGAAGATCTCAGCTGCAGTGCACGAACTCCGTAGCACCAGCGAGGCTCCCAATGTAATTTTGAAAATTGTGAAAATGATTTTGTAGGAATTTTATTTTTAATCTTACCTAATGAATTTTGCCTAGGTAGCTGCTTTCCAGCCTGCTCTTCTCGATTTTAAACTGCCAAGGTTTCTTTTACGGGCTCAAATTGAACAAGGTCCTACGTTCTGTCGCCCGTCTCTGATAGGACTAGGAACTAGATCTCACCTACACGGACATCAGGGATCTCTGGAAAAATATCCAAATGGCTCCAGGAGGGAGCGAACCTGGTACTTTTGGCATCAGAGACGAACAACTTACCTCTACGCCACAGAGATCATCTCTCAGAAATTTGGTGTAGTAACTTACTGCTTTTTGTGTCTTGTCTCAATCATTACATCTCTGTGGTTTTTCAGCAATCTTATTGATTGTTTGCTCATCGTCCATGATTCACTGCCATACAGAAGTATTGGTTCAATCGTGACTCCGCGTAACATTTGGCCGATGAACTCAGGTAAACATTTGTAAAAATCAGACCACAAATCTCGCGTGTTCTTCGCATTTCACTCTAGTTAGTAAGTAGTAAAGTAAAGGAACCCTTTCATACCTCGTGGTATATAGGTCAATACAGTGTATTTTTCATTGACCGTCGGCACCGTCGATGGGTGATGTAGTCAGCATCACGCCGGCCGCCTTTACTTCCCAGAGCACTGTCTGGTAGCTGTCTGGTACCCAGTTGAGGCTGGTCGACCTGAAGCCGGCCGTCGTGGTCGGGAAAATTCCACGCACATTGCCGGAGCTGAACCCAGACCACCAGCCTTGCCAAGCGAGTTCACTAACAACTACGCTACAGCGGCTCTCAATCAGTCTAGTTAGACAACAAGATATGTATTTCAAAAATAACACAACGTTCAAGAACTCGGTTATATTATGTCCCAAATTTAAATTTAACACTATGGAATATCAGTATTATTAACACTTTTCATCAATAAATAACCATGAACTCAAAGAATTGAGTAAAATTGCACTAAGGCGTACAGTGTTCTATCAAACATATTTTTTTCCGATCTAGAAGCACTTGAGCTTTCAGCTCTCCGGCTCGGTGCCATGGACATCGTAACCCTTCGGTTCGGTGCCACGAACACCGTAAATCTGAGGAATCTTTGGCTTTTTCTGCCATCCCGCGGAATTGAACCCGCATACACAGAGGGATAGTCACCCGTAGTCCAACGCGCTACGAACACGCTGGGCAGATGAGCATCAAACATATATAAAAGCAAGCCCCGCCCATTAAACAAGAATTCTCGATGTGCCGGCTAATCTATTCGGCCGTCTGTTACAGGGGGATGCGTTTCAATACTGCACTGGAGCAATCTTTTCTGCTAAATTTCTTGGTAGTGAATTCACACACAGTATGGTATTCCTGTTCAGGGTATTTGTGTTGTAGAGGTTCGGTGTTCGCCTCTCGTTCTAAAGTTACTTGGTTCGCTCCCTCGTGGAGCCATCGTGATTTTTTTCCCAGAGATCCCTGATCTCAGGTAAGATTGATTGAGTTCCTAGTCTTATCGGAGACGGACGATAAAACGTAGGTCCCGTGTTCAGGTTGAGCACTAAAAGAACCTTTGTCAGTTCAATATCGAGAAGAGCAGGCTGGAAACCCGCTGACTGGGCAAAATTCATTAGAAACATTAACAAATACAATTTCTACAAAATATTGTAACAAATTACTTCAGGGAACCACGGACTTCGTACACGACCGCTGAGATCTTCCTGTATTAGAAAGAGATTGTAGCACACATGGTTACTCGCCGAAGTGCAATGATGATAGTCCAATCACAAACAAACCAACCAACAAACAAACACTCATAAACTCCATTAGGGAGACACGTTCTACTGTAAATTCAAGTTGACGTTGGAATTGTACGACCATGTCCCGGCTGCAGGAACCTGAAGCCAAACGCGGTGTTGTTAGATTTTCAAATGCTGTATGCGTGTATGCTATATGTGTACACTTGTGCGTACTACTATTGCTACTATTACTACTGCTACTAATAATACAGGGTGTTCAAGATAATTGCAGCCCATTGACAATTCGAAAGTTGCCAGGTACAAATTGAGTTGTGTTTATTTACTATTTAAACCGGTCTGACTAGCTCGTCCTACGTCACATTTGTTCATCGTCCCTTCCCGCACTACAATTACACACCGTCACACAACCTTGACCTATACTACGTCATAACTGAACCTTCCCATTTCCATACATATATGCCAGATTAGCTCCATTCACGGGCTGCAATTATCTTGAACATCCTGTATTACTGCTACTACTACTGCTAGTACTACTGCTACTATTATTTTTTTTAATAATATTACTGCTAGTGCTACTATTACAACCATATGGCATTTTTCGTTATTACAGCCGGTCAATTAGCAAGACCACTGTGACAACTTCTGAATTTTCGCTTGTTTCTCTTGTCATTCAGCTCATCCCTAAGTCTCTTTTCAAAAGATTCTGCACCTTTGCGCAATGTGGTTTACCATAAATCTCGATCATCAGCCAGTTGTCCCCATTTGCTGGGACCGATAGAAATTTTATTGATTTGAGACCCTGCAGACATCTTTATATCTGAGCAGTTTAAAGCCGAAGGATTGATTTAATTGCACCGGGTTTTATTCCATATGGCTTGGTCCCTCTCTGCAGAAATGGCACGCCACCTGCCGAGAGTATTGCACAAAGCACGAACTCCGTAACTCCAGCAACAATCCTAGGGTCTCTGGAAAAATTGCACTCGTAAACAGAACGGCGCGGTCTGGATTCGAACCCACGACCTTCGACTCACAAGGCAAAGGGTGTAATAACTTAGCCACAGAGATCGCATCTGAGCAGTGGTCTGCCTTAGTGTCTCTTCCTCTCCGAAAGTTCACAAAACAACATTTGTCTTGGAATGCGGTCATTGTCCATTCTTCGCAAATGCCCTAGCCATCTTAGTCTTCTACAGCTGAGCATGCCCATGATGAGAAGTTGTCGCCATCTAAGTCTTCTTGGTGCCATGATGGAAGGTTTGTCTCATCTAAGTCTTCTACTGCTGAGCGTGCCCATGATGGAAGGCAAGTTTGTCCTAGCCATCTAAGTCTTCTACTGCTGAGCATGCCCATGATGGAAGGCAAGTTTGCATGCTGCAGTACTTCAGAGTTGGTAATTTTATCGTATCACCTGATGTTCATAATCTTGCGGAGACATCGAAGGTGAAAGATGTTAAGTCTTCTCTCGTGCCTTGAGTAGACTGTCCATGTTTCTGAACCATATAGTAAAGAGCAGTGGCGGCTCGTGATCATTTTCGTTGGTGGGGCCAGACATTTCTTTCCGGATAAATCATGCTTTTTGTTGCTATATTTTAATTTATAAAATAATAAATACACATTTACATTATTTTTGGTGGGGCCCAACCCCACTGGTCCTTAATGACGAGCCGCCACCGGTAAAGAGCTACTACTACAGCTACTACTAGTGATACTACTAATACTGCTACTACTACAACTACTACTTCTACTAATACCACAACTACAACAGCTAGTACCACATCCTTCTTGTTCTCACTATAATAAGGTAATGGAACTGCAGCTTTCCGCCGTCTTATACAGGGTGTTCAACTTAAAAGCAGCCCCAGTTATAAATAGAAATTTGCCAGGTACGCATTTCATCTCGTCTATTTACTATTTAAACCGGTTCTGACTAGCTTGTCCTACGTCACATTTGTTCATCGCCCCTTTCCGCACTACAATTACACACCATTACACAACCTTGACCTATACTACGTCATAACTGAACCTTCTCATTTCCATACATATATGCCAGATTAGCTCCATTCACATGATGCTTTTAAGTTGAACACCCTATATTATACTCTGTTATATTCTGCTCTACTAACGAAGTTCTTTGTGGATAAGGTCATCATATAACCAAAACTTCTGACCTGTCCATCGTCAGCAAAGTTAGTACACATTAGAACTTTCCAGAGTAAAGCACAATGTGCTTTCTTGAACCCTGGACCGTCAGAAATCACCTCAGTATAGAATCAGAACCAAGATTAATATATACCGCAGCTGTGTGCTTTTAAATTTACTATAAGGAGCCGAGAGCCGCGGTAGCGTAGTTGTTAGTGAACTCCCTTCTCAAGGCTGGTGGTCTGGGTTCAACTCCCGCAGTGAGCGTGGAATTTTTCCCGACCGCGACGGCTCTTAAGTCGACCAGCATCAACTGGGTACCAGACATGCTCTGGGAAAGTAAAGGAGGCCGGCGTGATGCTGACCACATCACTCATCGTGTGCCGACGGTCAATGTAAAATACAGGCCTAACACTGTATTGCCCTATATACCACGAGGTATGAAAGGGTTCCTTTACTTTTTACTTACTTTTTTATAAGGATTCGCTCGTGTGTTGCTATAGCTCTCAAGTGAAGCAAATAATAGCAACACTGCGACCTACGTGGCATGTCGTAAGAGTCGACTAAGGTAGGAGGTTTAGGGAAACTACCCTAGCAAATAAAAAGCGTGGCAGAAATCGAATGTGCTGGCCTACTTCTACGCATATAACTGGCACAACGTACAATCGCTCTTAGACTCGGATTACATACGAATCACAAAGCGTGGTTAACAAGTGGTCGATATGAGCGCTTGAAGAAAATATAGAAGACTATACGGATCAGAATTCTGGAGAATGACAGAATAAGATATGTTCGAACTCGTCCCCTTACATACAACTTGTCTGTAAAAAATCTTACGCGTGTTCTGGTCAATTACTTACGCTAACCAAGGACTATTTATACAGTGGCATCATCATCAAGGTGCGTATCCCTTACAGGACGTTGCTCTCTTTGCAGAGCATCTGAAATTCACTCTGTCTCTAGCCAATTCACCCACTTCGTCGATGGTTATGTTCATGGTTTCTTTAATATCTTGTAGTCATCTTCTTCTTGGTCTTCCTCTGCGTCCTGGGACCCTGCCTTCTAATATTGTTCTCTCCATGCCATTGTTATACAGTGTATGCACGATAATATGAACATCATTCACAAAGAGATGCTGGAGATGGATTGGACATGTGATACGCATGGAGACTAACTCTTTCACGAAATCTGCACTGTGATCGACACCAGATGGTAAACGAAAACTTGGAAGACCCAAAACAGCCTGGAGGAAAACAGTAGAACAAGAATTGAAAGAAATGAATCATAGCTGGAACACAATACAGAGGACGGCCAGGACTAGAGAAGAATGCTGTGCGTTTGTTGACGCCTTAAGTGCCAAGAGGGTAGGGTGTGTTCAGGCTATTATATATATATATATATATATATATATATATATATATATATATATATATATATATATATATATATATATATATATATATATATTATATATATATATATTCAGTGCTCGTCATTAGAGCCACTGGGCGGCCCACCAAAATAATGCGTAACGTGTATTTATTATTTTATAAATTAAAACATAACCCCAAACCATGATTTTTCCGAAAATTTGTGTCTGGCCCCACCAACAAAAATGATCACGAGCCGCCACTGTATATATATATAAAGAGAGAGAGCACTCTCCAATATACACGAACATACAAACAATGACAACCTCAAACACAACGACATCTTCAAATTCAATGACAAACAAATACACACCACTTCTGCACTTCGCTATCATATTCACTTCCTAAGGCATTTCCGCTTTTGTCTATTATTGACGATTTTCCCCACTTTTTTTCCTACCTTCTTTTTTATGATTTTAAAGTGTCTTCATTCAGTAAAACGAGCGTCGTAGCCCACCCGAACGAGTGTCTGTGGTAAGAAGAACAAAGGCGGAAGACAAGGTCCCTCGAATAGCAATAGAAAAAAACTGTATAAGCGAGATCAAACGTGCAGGATGTTCAGTGGTTGAACTGGCGTATATACGTAAAAAGGAATCAATGCTAACATTCCCAATCGGCTAGAAGACAGTATTCACTGGTTTTTGGGGTTTTGTGACAACTTTGTAAATTGACAATAAGGATATAATTACACGCCAGTTTTTCTTGTGTATATCTGTAATAATTATGCTACGAATTGTCAAAGCAACATCAGATTTTAAAAGTCTAAATAAAATATGGAAATGCAAGTTATATAGTATTAAAACTAAATTACGAATTTTCAATTCAAATGTTGTATCAATCCTAACATATGCCAGCGAGAGTTGGAAAATGACTAAAGATATAGAAAGCAAGTTGAATGCATTTGAAAGCATATACATGTATCTGCGAAAAACAATGAGAATAAAATGGGACGATTTCAGGAGAAGTCAGCGAAATCAGTCAGCCACTAATAACAACTGTTATAAGAAGGGGAAGATAGAGATATGTTAGACATTACATGAGAAGAAATGATCAAAGTATATCAAAGCAGGTATTGAAGTGGGAGACAAAGGGTTCAAGAAAAAGAGGACGAGCTAGGGAAACCCTGAAACGAACTTTGCTGAGAGAGGCAAGAAAATCGGTCTCATTTTCATGGAAGAGACGGAGCGAATTGTTCAGGATAGAGCGGTATGGAGAAATTTCTTACAGGCCCTACGTAACGTATAACGGTACTAGAGGAATTATTATTATTGTTCTATGCAATTTATTGTTCTCTATGTCTCTGGGAGCTCTCTGGTGTAGAGGTGAGGTTCTCGTCTTTCGCTCCTAAGGAACTCGGTTCATTTTTCCTGTAAAACGATCGGATAACTTTTTCCCCCCATATCCCCAATATAGATGAGATCGAGTAAATAGTCATATCGGAAACGGACGATAAAACGGAGGTCTCGTGTTCAAGTTGAGTCCGCAAACGTATACTTAGTAGTTTAAAATCGGTCAGAGTAAACAAAATGATGATTCGTATATATACATATCATCATCATCATCATCATCAAGTTGCTTGTTCTGAGCAGAATTTTGCCACCTTAACAGTCTTTCGAAATGCTCTTTCTATTATGCCAAATGTCCCGCCTCTGCAGCCGTCATGCTCAAATCATCAGTTACATCCTGATTCCATCTTCCCGTGGACTTCCTCTTCTCTTTGCCGGTATGCCTCCTTCCATGGTGGTCTTCTCCAGCCCTTCGTGTACATATGAGAAATCAAGTAGAAAAGCTTACACTGTGGTTTCAAGAGGTGTCAACAGGGGAATATGAACGCCATTGTCCCAAAGATATACTAGAGATAGGTCGGATATGGGATAGGTATGGAGACTAACTCTGTCACGAAAACTGCACTGAGATGGACACCAGAGGGTAAACGGAAAGGGGGAAGACCCAAAACGACCTGGAGGAGAACAGAGGAACATGAACTGAAAGAAATGAATCACAGCTGGAACACGATACAAAGGAGATCAAGAATAGAGAAGAATAGAGTGTATTTGTTATTTGATAGTCGTAAGCGCAAGTGGTGTCAGGGCTAGAGAGAGAGAGAGAGAGAGAGAAAGAGAGAGAGAGATGGGGAGAGGGAGAGAGAGAGAGTAAAAAGGCTAGTACAAATATGAATGCACAGTCCTAAGAAGAGAAAGAAACGTATGCATTTGAAAAGAAAAAACACTATACGGGCTGGTGGTGTCACCGAGTACATTTGATCCCCACTCTAATAGCTATTGGTATTAACAGGGTTAAGGTATAAAACTTAGTACCCTTTGTCCAAGACGACACCTACTGCAATAGACATCACATCGCTGTGGTGTAATAATAACTCCATCGCTAGTACACTTTGTCCAACACGACACCTACTGCAATAGCCATCACATCGCTGTGGTGTAATAATAACTCCATCGCTAGTACACTTTGTCCAACACGACACCTACTGCAATAGACATCACATCCTCTGAATCTCTTGCGCAACATCCCGAATATGGCCATGCAACAGATGATCATTAGCATTTTTATACCTACTTTGTGTTGCCAGAGCCAAACATGGTCAATCAGCAAAGCGCAGTCACAAAAAAATAACTACATGTGAAATGTGATGCCAGCGAAAAGTTATAAATAACACCAGCATAAGAAAGTTGGCACAGAACCTTGCTTGAATTACATTGAGAAACAAAGAATGAAGTGGTTGGCCAATCATAATAAGAATGCATCCAAACTCCACAGTATACAGAGTCTTCTACAACAGAACATCAGGAAAGAAGGCGAGAGGAAGACCATGAAAAAGATGATTAGATGGCATAGCGAACTCTGCAAAGAACAAAAATAACAATCACCCAAGCCACCAGAACAGCGCAAGACAGAAAACTACGACACTGGCAACAACCCGAGTAGCAGTGTGACGACACTGGGCAACAACCCGGTCAGCAGTGACGACACAGGAGCGACAACCCGGTAGCAGTGTGACGACACTTCAGACAACCCGGTAGCAGTGTGACGACACTGGCGACAACCCGGCAGCAGGTGATGACAAAGAAGAAGAACGACAACAATATAAGAGGTACTTGCATACTGAAATTGCGTTCTGATATGGCGCAGAGAAAACGAGTTGAGGAAAAAGACAGAAAACACAAGACCCACATACCCAACCTGATAATGCATCTCCATTTGGTAGGGAAATGTAACAGGATACGACTATACATTCCCTACGCACCCACTAGAGAGGATAACAATACACGTCCGGGACTGTGTCATCACCGCTTGGGGTGGATGGTACATTGCAAGCTATTGTAGCATCCAATGTTTGTTTGAACCCCAGGAATTATGGGATTATTTCGCAATTTTTCATGTTTCCATGGGATGGGAGGGCAGTGGGTACCTGGTCTTAAGACCCACCTCATCAAGAAATCAAGTGCCTCTTTTCCATAAGAATTGGTAAGGATAGCTTCTTTCTAAAGACTCCATGGAGGATACCAAAATCGTGCGGAGTGTCAGGCGTTCTAATGCTTCTAATCAGATGGGATTTCTTGATGAAGACACACCGAAAACGTGTTTTCTTCAACTTCTTAAAAGAACGTAATTATAAGCATTATTATGGTTATTATATGCAAATCGAGAAAAACAACGTTATTGTATGATTATTTGGGGGATGTTTTTCGGGGTCTCTGTCCTAAGCCTTAGCCCGAGTCCGAAAGTCGTGCCGACTATTCAAACCTTGTCGTTCTGTTCAATTGCAATGTGTTCCTCGGAGATCCTACGATTTTTGCGACAACGTAGTTCGTTGCTGTGTAATACTCAGCAGGTAGCATGCCATTTCTGCAGAGAGCGTCAAGCAATATGGTAAATGGTCAATGGAGTAGATCTTTTCTTTAGACCTTAGATTTAATTTTTTAACATGTTGTGTTTATTGTGTTTATTTTACTGTAAATTGTTTCATCCAACAAACGCCGTGCTGATTACTGTGGATATATTCATGTTGGTTATTCATTATCTAGATGAAGGTCAAGAAGAAGAAGAAATAAACGATCAGGAGAGATCAGCCTGAAGAAATATGAAGCAGGTAGATAGAGATGATAGCAGTAAATTGATTAGACCAGATAAGGCAGTGATAAGAAATGAAGGCAAGGTAGTAAATCAGAGTAGGCAAGGTAGAAGAAAGAGGCAAGGAAGAGATAAGCATAGAAGAAGAAGATGATAGGAAGTAAAAAGAATGAAGGCAAGGTAGAAGAAGAAGATGAAGGCAAGGTAGAAGAAGAAGATGAAGGCAAGGTAGAAGAAGAAGAAGCAAGGTGAAGAAGAAGATGAAGGCAAGGTAGAAGAAGAAGATGAAGGCAAGGTAGAAGAAGAAGATGAAGGCAAGTAGAAGAAAAGATGAAGGCAAGGTAGAAGAAGAAGATGAAGGCATGAAGAAGAAGAGAAGGAATAGAGAGAAGAAGAAGATGAAGCAAGGATAGAAGAAGAGATGAAGGCAAGGAAGAAGAAGATGAAGGCAAGGTAGAAGAAGATGAAGGCAAGGTAGAAGAAGAAGATAGGCAAAGGTAGAAGAAGAAGAAGATGAAGGCAAGGTAGAAGAAGAAGAGTGAAGGCAAGGTAGAAGAAAAGAAGATGAAGGCAAGGTAGAAGAAGAAAGATGAAGGCAAGGTAGAAGAAGAAGAAGATGAAGGCAAGAAGAAGAGAAGCAAGAAGATGAAGGCAAGGTAGAAGAAGAAGATGAAGGCAAGGTAAAGAAGAAGATGAAGGCAAGGTAAGAAGAAGAAGATGAAGGCAAGGAGAAGAAGAAGATGAAGCAAGGTAGAAGAAGAGATGACAAGTGAGAAGAATGAAGATGAAGGCAAGGTAGAAGAAGAAGATGAAGGCAAGGAAGAAGAAGAAGATGAAGGTAAGTAGAAGAAGAGATGAAGGAGTAGGAAGGTAGAGAAAGAAGAAGATGAAGGCAAGGTAAGAAGAAGAAGATGAAGGCAAGGTAGAAGAAAAGAAGATGAAGGCAAGGAAGAAGATAATAAGATGAACAAGGTAGAAGAAGAAGATGAAGGCAAGGTAGAAGAAGAAGATGAAGAAGGTAGAAGAAGAAATGAAGCAAGGTAGAAGAAGAAGATGAAGGCAAAGTAGAAGAAGAAGATGAAGGCAAGGTAGAAGAAGAAGAAGATGAAGGCAAGGAGAAGAAGAAGATGAAGGTCAAGTAGAAGAAGAAGATGAAGGCAAGGTAGAAGAAGAAGATGAAGCAAGGTAGAAGAAGAAGAGAAGGCAAGGAGAAGAAGAAGATGAAGACAAGGTAGAAGAAGAAGAAGATGAAGGCAAGGTAGAAGAAGAAGAAGATGAAGGCAAGATAGAAGAAGAAGATGAAGGCAAGGTAGAAGAAGAAGATGAAGGCAAGTAAGAAGAAGAAGATGAAGGCAAGGTAGAAGAAGAAGATGAAGGCAAGGTAGAAGAAGAAGATGAAGGCAATGAAGAAGAAGAAAGTAAGAGAAGAAAAGATGAAGGAAGGAAGAAGAAGAAGATAAGCAAGGTAGAAGAAAAGATGAAGGCAAGGTAGAAGAAGAAGATGAAGGCAAGGTAGAAGAAGAAGATTAAGGCAAGTAGAAGAAGAAGATGAAGGAAGGTAGAAGAAGATAAGATGAAGGTACAAGGAGAGAAGAAGAAGATGAAGGCAAGTAGAAGAAGAAGATGAAGCTAAGTAGAAGAAGAAGAATAACAAGGTAGAAGAAGAAGATGAAGGCAAGGTAGAAGAAGAAGATGAAGGCAAGGTAGAAGAAGAAGATGAAGGAAAGAGAAGAAGAAGAGAAGTGCAAGGTAGAAGAAGAAGAATAACATAAAGAAGTGAGATAGAAGAAGAAGATGAAGGCAAGGTAGAAGAAGAAGATGAAGGCAAGGTAGAAGAAGAAGATGAAGGCAAGGTAGAAGAAAAAGAAGATGAAGGCAAGGTAGAAGAAGAAGATGAAGGCATGAAGGATAGAAAGAAAAGAAGATGAAGGCAAGGGAGAAGAAGAAGAAGATGAAGGCAAGGTAGAAGAAGAAGATGAAAGCAAGGTAGAAGAAGAAGATGAAGGCAAGGTAGAAGAAGATGAAGGTAAGGTAGAAGAAGAAGAAGATGAAGGCAAGGTAGAAGAAGAAGATGAAGGCAAGGTAGAAGAAGAGAGGCAAAAGAAGAAGAAGATGAAGGCAAGGTAGAAGAAGAAGAAGATGAAGGCAAGGTAGAAGAAGAAGATGAAGGCAAGGTAGAAGAAGAAGAGATGAAGGCAAGGTAGAAGAAGAAGATGAAGGCAAGGTAGAAGAAGAAGATGAAGGCAAGGTAGAAGAAGAAGATGAAGGCAAGGTAGAAGAAGAAGAAGATAAGGCAAGTAGAAGAAAAGAAGATGAAGGCAAGGTAGAAGAAGAAGATAAGGTAAGAAAAGAAGAAGATAGATGAAGCAAGAAGAAGAAGATGAAGGCAAGGTAGAAGAAGAAGATGAAGGCAAGGTAGAAGAAGAAGATGAAGCAAGTAGAAGAAGAAGATGAAGGCAAGGTAGAAGAAGAAGATGAAGGCAAAGAAGAAGAAGATGAAGGCAAGGTAGAAGAAGAAGATGAAGACATAAGAAGAAGAAGATGAAGCAAGGAGAAGAAGAAGATGAAGGCAAGGTAGAAGAAGAAGAAGATGAAGGCACGGTAGAAGAAGAAGATGAAGACAAAGAAGAAGAAGATGAAGGCAAGGTAAGAAGAAGAAGATGAAGCAAGAAGAAGAAGATGAAGGCAAAGAAGAAGAAGAAGATGAAGGCAAGGTAGAAGAAGAAGATGAAGGCAAAGTAGAAGAAGAAGATGAAGGCAAGGTAGAAGAAGAAGAAGATGAAGAAGGTAGAAGAAGAAGATGAAGACAAAGAAGAAGAAGAGAAGCAAGGTAGAAAGAAGATAAGAAAGAAGAAGAAGATGAAGACAAGTAGAAGAAGAAGATGAAGGCAAAAGAGATAGACAGAAGAAGAAGATGAAGGCAAGGTAGAAGAAGAAGATGAAGACAAAGAAGAAGAAGAAGATGAAGGCAAGGTAGAAGAAGAAGATGAAGACAAAGAAGAAGAAGATGAAGGCAAGGTAGAAGAAGAAGATGAAGACAAAGAAGAAGAAGATGAAGGCAAGGTAGAAGAAGAAGATGAAGACAAAGAAGAAGAAGATGAAGGCAAGGTAGAAGAAGAAGATGAAGGCAAGGTAGAAGAAGAAGATGAAGGCAAGGTAGAAGAAGAAGATGAAGGCAAAGAAGAAGAAGATGAAGGCAAGGTAGAAGAAGAAGAAGATGAAGGCAAGGTAGAAGAAGAAGATGAAGGCAAGGTAGAAGAAGAAGATGAAGGCAAGGTAGAAGAAGAAGAAGATGAAGGCAAGGTAGAAGAAGAAGAAGATGAAGGCAAGGTAGAAGAAGAAGAAGAAGATGAAGGCAAGGTAGAAGAAGAAGATGAGAAGCAAGGTTTGAAGAAGAAGATGAAGGCAAAGAAGAAGAAGATGAAGGCAAGATAGAAGAAGAAGAAGATGAAGGCAAGGAAGAAGAAGAAGATGGAGGCAAGGTAGAAGAAGAAGATGAAGGAAGGTAGAAGAAGAAGATGAAGGCAAGGAAGATGAAGAAGATGAAGGCAAGGTAGAAGAAGAAGAAGATGAAGGCAAGGTAGAAGAAGAAGATGATGAAGGCAAAGTAGAAGAAGAAGAAGATGAAGGCAAGGAAGAAGAAGAAGATGAAGGCAAGGTAGAAGAAGAAGATGAAGGCAAGGTAGAAGAAGAAGATGAAAGCAAGGAAGAAGAAGAAGACGAAGGCAAGGTAGAAGAAGAAGATGAAGGCAAGGTAGAAGAAGAAGAAGATGAAGGCAAGGTAGAAGAAGAAGATGAAGGCAATGTAGAAGAAGAAGATGAAGGCAATGTAGAAGAAGAAGAAGATGAAGGCAAGGTAGAAGAAGAAGAAGAAGGCAAGGTAGAAGAAGATGAAGGCAAGTAGAAGAAGAAGAAGATAAAGGTAAGAAGAAGAAGAAGATGAAAGCAAGGTAGAAGAAGAAGAAGATGAAGGCAAGGTAGAAGAAGAAGATGAAGGCAAGATAGAAGAAGAAGAAGATGAAGGCAAGGAAGAAGAAGAAGATGAAGCAAGGAGAAGAAGATGAAGGCAAGGTAGAAGAAGAAGATGAAGGCAAGGTAGAAGAAGAAGATGAAGGCAAGGTAGAAGAAGAAGATGAAGGCAAGGTAGAAGAAGAAGAAGATGAAGGCAAGGTAGAAGAAGAAGATGAAGGCAATGTAGAAGAAGAAGATGAAGGCAATGTAGAAGAAGAAGAAGATGAAGAAGGTAGAAGAAGAAAGAAGCAAAGGAAGAAGAAGATGAAGGCAAGGTAGAAGAAGATGAAGGCAAGGTAGAAGAAGAAGATGAAGGCAAGGAAGAAGAAGAAGATGAAGGCAAGGTAGAAGAAGATGAAGATGAAAGCAAGGTAGAAGAAGAAGATGAAGGCAAGGAAGAAGAAGAAGATGAAGGCAATGAAGAAGAAGAAGATGAAGGCAAGGTAGAAGAAGAAGATGAAGGCAAGGTAGAAGAAGAAGATAAAGGCAAGGAAGATGAAGAAGATGAAGAAGGAGAAGAAGAAGAAGAAGGCAAGATAGAAGAAGATGAAGGCAATGTAGAAGAAGAAGAAGATGAAGGCAAGGAAGAAGAAGAAGATGAAGGCAAGGTAGATGAAGAAGATGAAGGCAAGGTAGAAGAAGAAGATGAAGGCAAGGTTGAAGAAGAAGATGAAGGCAAGGTAGAAGAAGAAGAAGGCAAGGTAGAAGAAGAAGATGAAGGCAAGGTAGAAGAAGAAGATGAAGGCAAAGAAGAAGAAGATGAAGGCACAGGTAGAAGAAGATGAAGGCAGGTAGAAGAAGAAGATGAAGGCAAGGTAGAAGAAGAAGATGAAGGCAAGGTAGAAGAAGAAGATGAAGGCAAGGTAGAAGAAGAAGATGAAGGCAAAGAAGAAGAAGATGAAGGCAAGGTAGAAGAAGAAGATGAAGGCAAGGTAGAAGAAGAAGATGAAGGCAAGGAAGAAGAAGAAGATGAAGGCAAGGTAGAAGAAGAAGATGAAGGCAAGGTAGAAGAAGAAGATGAAGTCAAGGTAGAAGAAGAAGATGAAGGCAAGGTAGAAGAAGAAGATGAAGGCAAGGTAGAAGAAGAAGATGAAGGCAAGGTAGAAGAAGAAGATGAAGGCAAAATGAAGAAGATGAAAGGCAAGTAGAAGAAGAAGATGAAGGCAAGGTAGAAGAAGAAGATGAAGGCAAGGTAGAAGAAGATGAAGGCAAGGAAGAAGAAGATGAAGGCAAGGAAGAAGAAGATGAAGGCAAGGTAGAATAAGATGAAGGCAAGGTAGAAGAAGATGAAGATGAAGGCAAGGTAGAAGAAGAAGATGAAGGCAAGGTAGAAGAAGAAGATGAAGGCAAGGAAGAAGAAGATGAAGGTAAGGTAGAAGAAGAAGATGAAGGCAAGGTAGAATAAGATGAAGGCAAGGTAGAAGAAGATGAAGATGAAGGCAAGTGAGAAGAAGAAGATGAAGGCAAGGTAGAAGAAGAAGATGAAGGCAAGGAAGAAGAAGAAGAAGATGAAGGCAAGGTAGAAGAAGAAGAAGAAGGCAAGGTAGAAGAAGATGAAGGCAATGTAGAAGAAGAAGAAGATGAAGGTAAGGAAGAAGAAGAAGATGAAGGCAAGGTAGAAGAAGAAGAAGATAAAGGCAAGGTAGAAGAAGAAGAATGAAGTGCAAGGTAGAAGAAGAAGATGAAGGCAATGTAGAAGAAGAAGAAGATGAAGGCAAGGTAGAAGAAGAAGAAGATGGCAAGGTAGAAGAAGATGAAGGCAATGTAGAAGAAGAAGAAGATGAAGGTAAGGAAGAAGAAGAAGATGAAGGCAAGGTAGAAGAAGAAGAAGATGAAGGCAAGGTAGAAGAAGAAGATGATGGCAAGGTAGAAGAAGATGAAGGCAAAGGTAGAAGAAGAAGAAGATGAAGGTCAGGTAGAAGAAGAAGAAGATGAAGGCAAGGTAGATGAAGAAGAAGATGAAGGCAAGGAAGAAGAAGAAGATGAAGGCAAGGTAGAAGAAGAAGAAGATGAAGGCAAGGAAGAAGAAGAAGATGAAGGCAAGGTAGAAGAAGAAGAAGATGAAGGCAAAGTAGAAGAAGAAGATGAAGGCAAGGTAGAAGAAGAAGAAGATGAAGGCAAGGTATAAGAAGAAGAAGATGAAGGCAAGGTAGAAGAAGATGAAGGCAAGGTAGAAGAAGAAGAAGATGAAGCAAGGAGAAGAAGACGATGAAGGCAAGGTAGAAGAAGAAGATGAAGGCAGGTAGAAGAAGAAGATGAAGGCAAAGTAGAAGAAGAAGAAGATGAAGGCAAGGTAGAAGAAGAAGAAGAAGGCAAGGAAGAAGAAGATGAAGGCAAGGTAGAAGAAGATGAAGGCAAGGTAGAAGAAGAAGATGAAGGCAAGGTAGAAGAAGATGAAGATGAAAGAAGCAAGAGAAGAAGAAGATGAAGGCAAGGAAGAAGAAGAAGATGACGGCAAGGAAGAAGAAGAAGATGAAGGCAAGGAAGAAGAAGAAGATGAAGGCAAGGAAGAAGAAGAAGATGAAGGCAAGGAAGAAGAAGAAGATGAAGGTAAAGGAAGAAGAAGAAGATGAGGCAAGGAAGAAGAAGAAGATGAAGGCAAGGAAGAAGAAGAAGATGAAGGCAAGGAAGAAGAAGAAGATGAAGGCAAGGAAGAAGAAGAAGATGAAAGCAAGGTAGAAGAAGAAGAAGATGAAGGCAAGGTAGAAGAAGAAGATGAAGGCAAGGAAGAAGAAGAAGATGAATGCAAGGAAGAAGAAGAAGATGAAGGCAAGGTAGAAGAAGAAGAAGATGAAGGCAAAGAAGAAGAAGAAGATGAAGGCAAGGAAGAAGAAGAAGATGAAGGCAAGGTAGAAGAAGATGAAGGCAAGGAAGAAGAAGAAGATGAAGGCAAGGAAGAAGAAGATGAAGGCAAGGAAGAAGAAGATGAAGGCAAGGAAGAAGAAGAAGATGAAGCAAGTGAAGAAGAAGAAGATGAAGGCAAGGAAGAAGAAGAAGATGAAGGCAAGGAAGAAGAAGAAGATGAAGGCAAGGAAGAAGAAGATGAAGGCAAGGAAGAAGAAGATGAAGGCAAGGAAGAAGAAGAAGATGAAGGCAAGGTAGAAGAAGAAGATGAAGGCAAGGTAGAAGAAGAAGATGAAGGCAAGGAATATGAAGAAGATGAAGGCAAGGTAGAAGAAGAAGAAGAAGGCAAGATAGAAGAAGATGAAGGCAATGTAGAAGAAGAAGAAGATGAAGGAAGGAAGAAGAAGAAGATGAAGGCAAGGTAGAAGAAAAAGAAGATGAAGGCAAGGTAGAAGAAGAAGATGAAGGCAAGGTAGAAGAAGAAGATGAAGGCAAGAGTAGAAGAAGAAGATAAAGAAGGATAGAAGAAGAAAGATGAAGGCAAGGTAGAAGAAGAAGATGAAGGCAAGGTAGAAGAAGAAGATGAAGGCAAAGGAGAAGTAAGAAAGATGAAGGAAGTAGAAGAAGAAGATGAAAGCAAGGTAGAAGAAGAAGATGAAGGCAAGGTAGAAGAAGAAGATAAGTGCAAAATAGAAGAAGAAAGAAGATGAAGGCAAGGTAGAAGAAGAAGAAGATGAAGGAAGGAAGAAGAAGAAGAAGATGAAAGCAAGGTAGAAGAAGAAGAAGATGAAGGCAAGGTAGAAGAAGATGAAGGCAAGGTAGAAGAAGAAGAAGATGAAGGCAAGGTAAGAAGAAGAAGATGAAGCAAGGTAGAAGAAGAAGATGAAGGCAAGTAGAAGAAGAAGAAGATGAAGCAAGGAGAAGAAGAAGATGAAGGCAAGGACAGAAGAAGAAGATGAAGGCAAGGTAGAAGAAGAAGATGAAGGAAGGAAGAAGAAGAAGATGAAGGCAAGGTAGTAGAAGAAGAAGATGAAGGCAAGGTAGAAGAAGAAGATGAAGGAAGGTAGAAGAAAGAAGATGAAGAAGGTAGAAGAAGAAGAAGATGAAGCAAGGTAGAAGAAGAAGAAGATAAGATGAGAGGAGAATGAAAGAAGAAGAAGTAATAGGTAGAAGAAGAAGATGAAGGAAGGTAGAAGAAAGAATGAAGGCAAGGTAGAAGAAAAGAAGATGAATGGCAAGGTAGAAGAAGATAGAAGATGAAGGAAGAGTAGAAGAAGAAGAAGAAGGTAAGGTAGAAGAAGAAGAGAAAGTGAAGGAAGAAGAAGATGAAGGTAAGGTAGAAGAAGAAGATGAAGGCAAGGTAGAAGAAGATGTAAGGCAAGGAAGAAGAAGATGAAGGCAAGGTAGAAGAAGAAGATGAAGGCAAAGAAGAAGAAGATGAAGGCAAGGAAGAAGAAGAAGAAGATGAAGGCAAAGAAGAAGAAGATGAAGGCAAGGTAGAAGAAGAAGATGAAGGCAAGGTAGAAGAAGATGAAGGCAAGGAAGAAGAAGATGAAGGCAAAGAAGAAGAAGAAGAAGAAGAAGAAGATGAAGGCAAGGTAGAAGAAGATGAAGGCAAAGAAGAAGATGAAGGCAAGGTAGAAGAAGAAGATGAAGGCAAGGTAGAAGAAGAAGATGAAGGCAAGAGAGTAAGAAGAAGAAGAAAAGCAAGGTAGAAGAAGAAGAAGATAAGAAGGTGACAAGTAGAAGAAGAAGATGAAGGCAAGGTAGAAGAAGAAGATGAAGGAAGAGAGAAGAAGAAGATGAAGGCAAGGTAGAAGAAGAAGATGAAGGCAAGGTAGAAGAAGAAGATGAAAGCAAGGTAGAAGAAGAAGAAGATGAAGGAAGCGAGAAGAAGAAGATGAAGGCAAGGTAGAAGAAGAAGAAGATGAAGGCAAAGAAGAAGAAGATGAATGCAAGGTAGAAGAAGAAGATGAAGGCAAGGTAGAAGAAGAAGAAGATGAAGGCAAGTAAGAAGAAGAAGAAGATGAAGGCAAGGTAGAAGAAGAAGATGAAGGTAAGGTAGAAGAAGAAGAAGATGAAGGCAAGGAAGAAGAAGAAGAAGATGAAGGCAAGGTAGAAGAAGAAGATGAAGGCAAGGTAGAAGAAGAAGATGAAGGCAAGGAAGAAGAAGAAGATAAAGGCAAGGTAGAAGAAGAAGATGAAGGCAAGGAAGAAGAAGAAGAAGATGAAGGCAAGGTAGAAGAAGAAGATGAAGGCAAGGAAGAAGAAGATGATGGTAAGGTAGAAGAAGAAGATGAAGGCAAGGTAGAAGAAGAAGATGAAGGCAAGGTAGAAGAAGAAGATGAAGGCAAGGTAGGAAGTGAAGAAGAAGATGAAGGCAAGGTAGAAGAAGAAGATGAAGGCAAGGTAGAAGAAGAAGATGGCAACGTAGAAGAAGAAGAAGATGAAGGCAAGGTAGAAGAAGAAGATGAAGGCAAGGTAGAAGAAGAAGAAGAAGGCAAGGTAGAAGAAGAAGATGAAGGCAAGGTAGAAGAAGAAGATGAAGGCAAGGAAGAAGAAGAAGATGAAGGCAAGGTAGAAGAAGAAGATGAAAGCAAGGAAAGAAGAAGAAGATGAAGGCAAGGTAGAAGAAGAAGATGAAGGCAAGGTAGAAGAAGAAGATGAAAGAGAAGGTAGAAGAAGAAGATGAAGGCAAGGAAGAAGAAGAAGATGAAGGCAAGGTAGAAGAAGAAGATGAAAGCAAGGTAGAAGAAGAAGAAGATGAAGGCAAGGTAGAAGAAGAAGATGAAGGCAAGGTAGAAGAAGAAGATGAAGGCAAGGTAGAAGAAGAAGATGAAGGCAAGGTAGAAGAAGAAGATGAAGGCAAGGTAGAAGAAGAAGATGAAGGCAAGGTAGAAGAAGAAGATGAAAGCAAGGTAGAAGAAGAAGAAGATGAAGGCAAGGTAGAAGAAGAAGATGAAGTGAAGAGAGAAGAAGAATGAAGAAGGCAATGTAGAAGAAGAAGATGAAGAGCAAGTAGAAGAAGAAGATGAAAAGGCAAGAGTAGAAGAAGAAGATGAAAGCAAGGTAGAAGAAGAAGATGAAGGCAAGGTAGAAGAAGATGAAAGGCAAGGTAGAAGAAGAAGATGAAGGCAAGGTAGAAGAAGATGAAGGCAAGGTAGAAGAAGAAGATGAAAGCAAGGTAGAAGAAGAAGATGAAGGCAAGGTAGAAGAAGAAGAAAGCAAATGTAGAAGAATGAAGAAGAAGATAGGTAGAAGAAGAAGATGAAGGCAAGGTAGAAGAAGAAGAAGATGAATAAGGCAAGAAGAAGAAGAAGATGAAGGCAAGGTAGAAGAAGAAGAAGAAGAAGGCAAGGAAGAAGAAGAAGATGAAGGCAAGGTAGAAGAAGAAGAAGAAGAAGGCAAGGAAGAAGAAGAAGATGAAGGAAGCAAGGTAGAAGAAGAAGATGAAGTAAGGTAGAAGAAGAAGAAGGCAAGGAAGAAGAAGAAGAAGATGAAGGCAAGGTAGAAGAAGAAGATGAAGGCAAGGTAGAAGAAGAAGATGAAGGCAAGGAAGAAGAAGAAGATGAAGGCAAGGAAGAAGAAGATGAAGGCAAGGTAGAAGAAGAAGATGAAGGCAAGGAAGAAGAAGAAGATGAAGGCAAGGTAGAAGAAGAAGATGAAGGTAAGGTAGAAGAAGAAGAAGATGAAGGCAAGGAAGAAGAAGAAGAAGATGAAGGCAAGGTAGAAGAAGAAGATGAAGGCAAGGTAGAAGAAGAAGAAGATAAAGGCAAGGAAGAAGAAGAAGATGAAGGCAATGTAGAAGAAGAAGAAGATGAAGGTAAGGTAGAAGAAGAAGAAGATGAAGGCAAGGAAGAAGAAGAAGATGAAGGCAAGGTAGAAGAAGAAGAAGAAGAAGGCAAGGAAGAAGAAGAAGATGAAGGCAATAGAGAAGAAAAGAAGGATGAAGGTAGAGAAGAAGATAAGAAGATGAAGGAAAGGGAAGAAGAAGAAGAAGATGAAGGCAAGGGAGAAGAAGAAGAAGATGAAGGCAAGGTAGAAGAAGAAGATGAAAGGAATGGAAGAAGAAGAAGGCAAGGAAGAAGAAGATGAAGGCAAGGTAGAAGAAGAAGATGAAGGCAAGGTAGAAGAAGAAGATGAAGGCAAGGTAGAAGAAGAAGATGAAGCAAGATAGAAGAAGAAGAAGATGAATGGCAAGGTAGAAGAAGAAGATGATAGGCAAGAGAAGAAGAAATGAAGGCAAGGTAGAAGAAGAAGATGAAGGCAAGGTAGAAGAAGAAGATGATGAAGGCAAGGTAGAAGAAGAAGATGAAGGCAAGGTAGTAGAAGAAGAAGATGAAGGCAAGGTAGAAGAAGAAGAAGATGAAGGCAAGGTAGAAGAAGAAGATGAAGGCAAGGAAGAAGAAGATGAAGGCAAGGAAGAAGAAGATGATGGTAAGGTAGAAGAAGAAGATGAAGGTAAGGTAGAAGAAGAAGATGAAGGCAAGGTAGAAGAAGAAGAAGATGAAGGCAAGGAAGAAGAAGATGATGGTAAGGTAGAAGAAGAAGATGAAGGCAAGGTAGAAGAAGAAGATGAGGCAAGGTAGAAGAAGAAGAAGATGAAGGCAAGGGAGAAGAAGAAGAAGATGAAGGCAAGGTAGAAGAAGAAGATGAGGCAAGGTAGAAGAAGAAGAAGAAGGCAATGTAGAAGAAGAAGAAGAAGGCAAGGTAGAAAGAAGAAGATGAAGCAAGGTAGAAGAAGAAGAAGATGAAGGCAAGGAAGAAGAAGAAGATGAAGGCAAGGTAGAAGAAGAAGAAGAAGAAGGCAAGGAAGAAGAAGAAGATGAAGGCAAGGTAGAAGAAGAAGAAGAAGAAGGCAAGGAAGAAGAAGAAGATGAAGGCAATGTAGAAGAAGAAGAAGATGAAGGCAAGGAAGAAGAAGAAGATGGAGGCAAGGTAGAAGAAGATGATGGTAAGGTAGAAGAAGAAGATGAAGGTAAGTAGAAGAAGAAGAAGATGAAGGCAAGGAAGAAGAAGAAGATGGAGGCAAGGTAGAAGAAGATGATGGTAAGGTAGAAGAAGAAGATGAAGGTAAGGTAGAAGAAGAAGATGAAGTGAAGGTAGAAGAAGAAGATGAAGGCAAGGTAGAAGAAGAAGATGAAGGCAAGGAAGAAGAAGATGATGGTAAGGTAGAAGAAGAAGATGAAGGCAAGGTAGAAGAAGAAGAAGATGAAGGCAAGGTAGAAGAAGAAGAAGATGAAGGCAAGGAAGAAGAAGATGATGGTAAGGTAGAAGAAGAAGATGAAGGCAAGGTAGAAGAAGAAGATGAAGGCAAGGTAGAAGAAGAAGAAGATGAAAGCAAGGTAGAAGAAGAAGAAGATGAAGGCAAGGTAGAAGAAGAAGATGGCAACGTAGAAGAAGAAGAAGATGAAGGCAAGTAGAAGAAAAGATGAAGGCACGGTAGAAGAAGAAGATGGCAACGTAGAAGAAGAAGAAGATGAAGGCAAGGTAGAAGAAGAAGATGAAGGCAAGGAAGAAGAAGAAGATGAAGGCAAAGTAGAAGAAGAAGATGAAGGCAAGGTAGAAGAAGAAGATGAAGGCAAGGGAGAAGAAGAAGATGAAGGCAAGGTAGAAGAAGAAGATGAAGGCAAGGAAGAAGAAGATGAA
Organism: Arion vulgaris; assembly: GCA_020796225.1. Lineage (NCBI taxonomy): Eukaryota > Metazoa > Mollusca > Gastropoda > Stylommatophora > Arionidae > Arion > Arion vulgaris. The sequence goes on from CM036761.1 coordinate 10,073,210, forward strand.
GGCAAGGTAGAAGAAGAAGATGAAGGCAAGGTAGAAGAAGAAGAAGATGAAGGCAAGGTAGAAGAAGAAGATGAAGGCAAGGTAGAAGAAGAAGATGAAGGCAAGGTAGAAGAAGAAGATGAAGGCAAGGTAGAAGAAGAAGAAGATGAAGGTAAGAAACAAAAAGAAAAAGAAGACAAGGAAGAAAAAGGCTAGGAAGAAGAAGATGAAGGCATAGAAGAATAAGAATAAGAAAATGGCAAAGCAGAAGAAGAAGATGAAGGTAAAGAAGAAGAAAATGGCAAGGAAAAGAAAGAAAGAAAAGAAGAAGAAGATAAAGGCGATATAGATAGAAATAGATGATGATATAAGAGAAGGAAAGAAAGAGAAATTATAACATTAAGATGATGAGAACCACGGTGAAGACTAGATGACGATGATAATGATGGAGTAGATAATAAAGACAACGTAGAAAGCAAAGATGAAGGGATCGCAGTTAGAATTGTAACGTTTAATTCGGATAAAATAGTTCGCACGTGTGTTGCCGGAGCTACAAGGAGCAAAGAATAGTACCACTGCGACCTACATGGCATGTCGTATACAGCGAATAAGGTAGGTTGTTGTTTTTTGGTTTGTTTTTTCAGATCCATAAGCACTTGAGCTTTCAGCTCTTCGGCTCGGTGCCAAGGACATTGTAACCCTTCGGTTCAGTGCCACGAACACCGTGAATCTGGGGAACCTGTGGCTTTTCTGCCAGCCTGCGGAATTGAACCCGCACTCACAGAGGGCTTGTCACCTACAGTTCAACGCGCTGGGCAGACGGGCAAGGTAGGTTCTAGGAAGCTACCCTAGTAAATAAAAAGCATCAAGAAATCCTATCTACTTGTAGGTGCATAACTGGCACAACGTACAATCACTCTTATGCTCGGATCACATATAGATCACAAATAGTCGATACAGAGCGTTCGAAAACGAAGATAAAATATTTGATGAAATTGTGAACTTTATTTTGATAAAGTAGTTGATGAAATTGTGAACTTTATTTTGATAAAATAGTTGATGAAATTGTGAACTTTATTTTGATAAAATAGTTGATGAAATTGTGAACTTTATTTTGATAAAATAGTTGATGAAATTGTGAACTTTATTTTGATAAAATAGTTGATGAAATTGTGAACTTTATTTTGATAAAATAATTGATGAAATTGTGAACTTGTTTTGATAGTTACTGAAGAACAATATTTTACAGTAGCAACGTTCTACATAATAGAACCCTCAGTAAACAGAAAGGAGTGATGTATTAGAAATTGTAGGAATCTTACCTTGCATGTCCAACTTGTGATGGTTTTCTAGCTCAGTGGTTGATCAATTGCTGACCTCTGCTTCCAGTATAAAATCCAACGTGTGAACATTTTACTGCACTCACTCGTTTCAGATAACACCGTTAATTTGAGGACTGCAAACAAAAATCATGTTTTTGACTGTCGAAAATCCACGTGTCTTTGCGAGCAAAACACCAAACTGCAGCTATGTGCTATGAATGACCTTATTCAGAATAACGAAGTAACCAAGCATAGTCTCACTTCAACTTTTAAGCTTCACCTGTGAACGGCGGTTGAATTTTACAACTTGGCTGTTCGCTCGGTATTTTCCCTTTCTCGCGTCCTATCTTGTTCTGTCTAGGTTCTTTTAATTCACGACGATTGAATCCACTAAGATCTTGCTTGTGTAGTTGTGTTGCCTTTGACGGATCTTGTGTTAAGAAAAATTATTTGTGTGCATATTTTTTAAAAAATATATATTTTATTTTGGGCCGATTACGTTTATATATTAAACTAAACAAGGGAAATGAATAGACAATGGTTTGTGTTGAAAAGCGGGCGGATTCAGAACAAGAAATAGAAATAGAGCGTAGGAAGAATAGATTTGAAGTCAGACGTGTGTAGTAGTTAGGGATAAAATAAGAACAGTCGACTGTATAGATTTCAATCTCGCGTGTCGACATTTTTTTATAGGTATACCATGTTGTTTGATTGATTGATTGATTGATTGATTGATTGATAGGATATCATTATTGCACTTCGGTGAGTAACCATGTGTGCTCCGATCTCTTTCTTACACAGGAAGATTTCTTACTCAGCGGTAGTGCACGAACTTCGTAGCACTAACGAGGGTCCCAATACAATTTAGAAGATATTGAAAATATTTTGTATGAATTATTTTATTTTTAAAAAAATATTTTTAATGAATTTTGCCCGGAAGTAAATAAAGTGAAAATTAAAATCATCGTGGCATATCCTTTACAGGACTTCGCCCATCAACCACAGTAAACGAGTCGTAGATTTTCTAGGCACCACTTATACGTTCAGTAGTTTGCCATGTAGGCGCCAAACAACACAACAGATTACAAATGCAATCTTTATACCAACACTGTGCTACCAGTGTCAAACATGAGCACTGACAAAAGAACAAAACAGGAAAATTACCACATGTGAAATGAGATGCTTGAGGAAAGCAGTAAATAAAACAAGAAGAGACCATATAAGAAATGAAGAAATTAGAAGAACAGTCGAACAACACCTGCTATTAGATTCATTGAAAAACAGAGACTCAAATGGTTTGGCCACTTGGTCAGAATAAACCCAAATACACCAGTTGCAAAAGCATACAACCAGAAAATGGAATCATCAAGAGGAAGAGGCAGACCAAGAAAAGATGGGTTGATGGAGTTACAGACATCTTTTTTTTTTTTTTGCTAATCCAGAAACACTTGAGCTTTCTACTCTTCGGCTCGGTGCCATGGACATCGTAACCCTTCGGTTCGGTGCCACGAACACCGTAAATCTGGGGAATCTGTGGTTTTGTCTGCCAGCCCGCGGAATTGAACCCGCACTCACAGAGGGCTTGTCACCCGCAGTCCAACGAGCTACAAACACGCTGGGCACGCAAACACCACAACCATCACGTGATCCTCGCATTCTAGTATTACTGTATAAAGACAAATTCATATTAATAATAACACAACATACTAAATCAAGGTTATATTATGTTACAAGTTTAATTTAAAGCTAAGGAAATATTAGTATTATTAACATTTTTTATCAATATATAGCCATGAACGCATCGAATTGATTAAAATTGCAAAAAAAGGTTTACATTGCTCTATCAAATATGTACAAAAACTAGCGACCGTTGAACAGGAATTGTCGATTTCCCGTCTGAGCTAGTCGGTCTTCTGTTGCCAGGGACCACGCACTAACATACAACAAAGAAGCCATTTTGTAAGTTGGGTTCACCGAGTGGTTACCTGGGCCCAAATTTGGGGTGTAAAGAATAGAACCACTGTTACCTGCCACGTATGTCGCAAGAGGCGATTAAGGAGGTTTGACTGAAATCGGATGCATGTGTCCTAAACGTGTAAAAGTCTATGCGTTTAGGGGCCTACCAAAACCAATGTGCAACGTATACACGTTCGTGGCAAAGATTAAACATATCACAAAGAGTGATTAAAATTGGTCGTAAAGAACGAACGCAAAGAAGAAGAAAAGTAAGTTGGGTTAGTTGTTAGATATAAAAAACAATTTATAATATACATTATAATATAATATATAACAATTTATAACAATATATAATATATAACAATTTATAACAATTTATAATATATAACAATTTATAACAATATATAATATATAACAATTTATAACAATATATAATATATAACAATTTATAACAATATATAATATATAACAATTTATAACAATATATATATAAACAATTTATAACAATATATAATATATAACAATTTATAACAATATATAATATATAACAATTTATATACTAAATAAAGTTTAATTTAAAAAACTGAAAAATGACTGTCTTATAGTGTGACAGGTCACGACCTGATTATATAAACAGAAAGTACCGTCGCGGTGTCCTAATGCGCCCTGGCACGGATACACCTCTGGGTGTCACATGACTACTTATGTATTTACCTGTGTTCCAGTTGATAATTATTATTGAGAAAAAAGAGGAGAGAGGTAAAAAGATAGAGATAGGTTTTTCTGCCCTTCACCTCACTCCCCGACATCCCAGACATTAATATCATCATCATCAGATAGCTTGTCATCAATATAATTTTGCCACCCTAACCGTCCTCCGGAATTTCTCTATCTCAAACCCCAGATGTACCAGTTGGCAGCGTCGTGCTCAAATCATCAGCTACATTCTGAATCCATCATTTCCTTGATCTTCTTCTCCTTCTCTTTACCGGGATGTCTCTTTCTTCTTCTTCTTCTTTGCGTTCGTTCTTTACACCAATTTTAATCACTCTTTGTGATATGTTTGATCTTTGCCAAGAACGTGTATACGTTGCACATTGGTTTGGTAGGCCCCTAAACGCATAGACTTCTACATGTTTAGGACATGTGCATCCGATTTCAGCCAAACCTCCTTAATCGCCTCTTACGACATGCGTGGCAGGTAACAGTGGTTCTATTCTTTACACCCCAAATTTGGGCCCGGTAACCACTCGGGTGGGATGACTCTTTCCAAAATGATCTTCTCCAAAATTTCGTGTCTTTTAAAAAATAATAAATTCCCGTAGCATTTTAAGACCTTAGTGTAAATAGTCACTTCACTTCACATTTCTGGGCACTAATGTGCAGGAGGTAGGAGGGCCGATTCCTTTCCTCACGCGTGGAATGTCGAATGTGGGATTGAACCCACAACCCTCTTGTGTCTGAGTCGATAGACGAACGCTTACCCATTTCGTTAATCCGTATGTCCAAAAATACTTCAATTTTCTCATTCTTATTTGTTGCATCAACCAGTTTTCTTTGATTTTTGAGTTCTTTCTTGATGGATCTATTTGTTGTCTACTCTGTCCATGATATACGAAGGACTCTTCTGTAACATTTATATACAAAAGCACATTTATATTTATATACAAAAGCACATTTATATTTATATACAAAAGCACATATATATTTATATACAAAAGCACATATATATTTATATACAAAAGCACATATATATTTATATACAAAAGCACATATATATTTTTCCACTGTTAAATGCTCACGACATCAACATCTTACATATTTAATAGATCTCTGTGGCGTAGAAGTTCGGTGCTGGCCTCGCGTTTCAAAAGTACACGGTTCGCTCCCTCGTGGAGTCATCTGGAAATTTCCCAAGAGATCCCTGGATTCAATGCAGGTGAGCTTTAAATATGTGGTATATTAGTCGTAATGGTTAAGTCTGAGTTTTATTTTTCCGATCCAGAAGCACTTGAGCTTTCAGCTCTTCGTCTCGGCGCCATGGCCATCGTAACTCTCCGGTTCGGTGCCACGAACACCATAAATCTGTAAATCTGGAGAACCTGTGGCTTTTCTGCCAGCCCGAGGAATTGAACCGCATTCACAGGGAGGCTTGTCACCCGTCGTCCAAAGCGCTACGAATGCGCTGGAAAGGCGGACAACCTCTGAGAAGGTAAACAAACAAAATGCATTCAACTTACTTTCTTTCAATATAGTTAGTCTAAATTGAATATAATATCAGAGGGAGCTGCAATGGATCGAAGTGACATTCTTCACGCATTGAGTGAGTCTTTCCGAACAGAGGAGTTTCAGGGCTGTGAATCCCACTCGCTGACCAGATTGAAAGAGATGGGTGTTAATATTGGTGCAGCCCGAAAAGAACGACATACTAAATATGCAAAGAGATTGATTAATCAACATCGAACTGGCGTGTTGGGTCGCTGAACGCTGCTGGATTTGCTTAGGCGGAGATCGGAGCACCTATGGACATGTCCGGAGTGCTATGATGATAGTCCTCATATAACTGAATACTGATAGTCTTTTTTTCAACTCTCACTGGTGTATGTAAGAATTGATAAAAATTAATAATTTTGAAATGAAGGAACCCTTTTGGTATAGTTTGTTCCAAAGTTTCGTGAACACACTAAGGTTTAATTTGTATGAAATCTACCTGACGGATACCAATACTTGTTTGTTTTGTTTGTTAAGTAGGGAATTCAAGCCTCTTTAAGACGAGGCACGCCCCTTTCAACCTAAGGCGAACCTTTTATTGCTTACTAGACTTCATCAAGAAACAACAAATTAAATGGTTCGGCCACGTAAGCAGATTACCATCAGACAGTGCACCCCAAAGAGCAATTCTGCTCCGATACAATGGGTACAAAGCAAAAGGCCGGCCACGCAAAAGATGGACTTCAGAGATAACAGAGGCGACGAAAGAGACTATCTACGAAGCGCATACTAGGGCCGTTTTAGAAATCTCTTCCTGACCTGACACTGTGAGGCATACAGGATTCGAGTAAAGAAAGAAAGATCAGAGCCTGTAGAACAACAAACATGAACAATAAGAATTAACTCATTTCGGAGAATCCAGAAACAGTACTTTTTCCAAGCAGCCTTATATACCTCACGACCTCACGACCTTACGTATTTATGTTTAACTACTTGGTAGGTAGCTTAGTTGATGTAAAAGCGTTTTTGTTATATAATTTTGCATAAGCATAACAAAATGATCAGGGCCGCACGTGTTATGATAAAAGAAGGAAGCCGCATCAGGCGGAACCGTAAGGGGGGCGGCACAAGCAGCGAAATCAAAACCACAATTTAAGGTTATTTAACAGAAAAATTATTTAAGGGGCAGAATTTCGAAGACTTGCATCATACTGAGAAAGCGCCCGAGTGGTTACCGGGGCCCAAATCTGGGGTGTAAAGAATAGAACCACTGTTACCTGCCACGCATGTCGTAAGAGGCGACTAAGGAGGTTTGGCTGAAATCGGATGCACGTGTCCGCTAGGAATGCTAACCCGAAATAAATGCTTGCAGAAAACGGATGCACCAGGCCGTAAGGCGCATAACATGGTGCAACGACCCTCACAATGAGGAATGGGATAACGGATTCTATGGTCGCCAATCTGCCTCGGAGATTTAGCCACCAGTAGAATGTCAGACCTACCATCATGAGGGTGGCCAAAACTTACTGCGGGAAGAGGTCAGCACAAATGGGGAAGCAGAATCATAGGAATTATATCCTACAGAACTGCCCCCACTATGTAGACTTGAGAAGAAAGAGGTGGCCCACTTACACTAGCGTCCAAGACAAACTGTCTGGCGTGGCTGATAATCTGAGGCTGACGGCTGCCTTTATTAGAGAATCCGAAATCACAATCTAGTGAGAAAGCAGAAGAAGAATACTGAGAAAATATACCGCACGGCCCTGAAAATGGTAATCAAAGCTTAGAATTTACAGTAATTCACAAAATGATTGCGAATGTTTGCAAAGGCGTATCTCTATTACAGATTATAAAAAGCAATGTGACATAGTGAAAAATGATATCCTCCATTTCTAACAATGAGAATAAATGTTGTGTCATACGCCAATGAAAGTCATTAGGATACATTGTAAACTGATTAATTCCACGGGTTAACCATTTTGGCTTGCGCTGAATAAAACGTCAACGCGCTCGTAAATGCGAAAACTTGACTATCGTACTACTAAACTTCTACATGTATACCAAATCAACATCACTGTTAATTTAGTAATAACATATAATGAAAATCTTACAACACTAAAGATGTGGGTAGGCAAGAGATACTTTAGGAAGGCCGCCACTGTTACCTATATAAAAATGTAAAACTCAATAATTTCTATCAAGTGGATGATTTTTTATCAGTCGGTAAAGATGTTCACGAATTTTGGAACGAACTATATCACGTGGTATATAGGGTAATACGGTGTTAGGTCCGTATTTTCATTGACCGTCGGCACACGATGGGTGATGGGGTCAACATCACGCCGATCGCCTTTATTTTCCAGTGCTTTTTCTGGTATCCAATTCTGGCTGTGGTCAACCTAAGAGATGTTACGGTCGGAACAAATTCCACACCCCCTGTGAAATTGAACACGGACCAAAATATCAAATAATGATACCTATCTATATACATCCTCTTCGTCTCCTGTTTGACACATAACACTTTCAAAAAAGATATCATTGTTGTTGTTCTGCTGCCTTTCTATCAATTGCTTCCCATGTCCCGTCACAATCCTTCACCTCTCTTTCCTTACTTCTTTTCCATGTTTACTTTGGACGTCCAGGCCTTCTTTTCCTCTCCGCTGCCCACCTACGGAGAGCCGCTGTAGCGTAGTTGTTAGTGAACTCGCTTCCCATGGCTGGTGGTCTGGGTTCAGTTCCCGCAATGCGCGTGGAATTTTTCCGACCGCGACGGCTCTCAACCTCAACTGGGTACCAGACATGCTCTGGGAAAGTAAAGGCGGCCGACGTGATGCTGACCACATCACCCATCGTGTGCCGACGATCAATGAAAAATACAGGCCAAAGATTGATGAAGGTTCAAAGCCCACCTACAAAGGTCGCGAAGTGGTTAAGCCAGGGTTCTAGAGCAACTTCTGCGCTAGAAAACTGAAGTATTGCAGTGACCACCAATAGATTCTAGCTAGGTCTTCAAGCTGTCATAGCTACAATGTCAGGTCCCCACTGGTAAATGACATACATACACCAGTCTATCTCCATCTCTGACTTTTAATAATGATTTCCAGTGATGCACAGTTTGAATTTAAAAGCTATTCCTTTACCAGATGTGTCCAGAATATTTGCAGGATTTTTCTTAAACATTCATTTTGTAATGTTTTGTGTGTGATGTTGTGTGTCATTTTCTAGTACTCACTAATATATTTTGTTTGTTTGTTTATTTGTATCGATCGTTCTTTCCGGCCATTTCGATCGTTCTTGTTGTGATATATAAAAAGCCTTTGCCAAGAACGGTTATGCGTTGTGCCAAGTTATGTGCCTATGGTGACTAGGCCAGCACATTCGACTTAGTACCAGCATTTGATTTACTAGGGTAGCTTTTCCTAGAGACAACTATTATACAGGGTGTTCAACCTAAAAGCAGCCCCAGTGATAAATAGAAATTTGCCAGATACGCATTGCATCTCGTCTATTTACTATTTAAACCGGTTCTAACTAGCTTGTCCTACGTCACATTTGTTCATCGCCCCTCCCGCACTACAATTACACACCATCACACAACCTTGATCTATACTACGTCATAACTGAACCTTTCCATTTCCATACATATATGCCAGATTAGCTCCATTCACAGGCTGCTTTTAAGTTGAACACCCTGTATAATAACATTCACCTGTCACTTCTTATATATACTACCTCCGCATACTTAGGCGTATACATGTGAATGTGTATATTACCAATGTCTATGCATGGACATTTATTTCAACGTTATCTGTTTAGACTTTTATTCCCATTCACAAATGATATAACATTTGACATTGGGGACCCTTGCTGATAAAGATCCTGGGTGTACCCACAAATCTCGAGCCTTAATCCGGCATTGGCTCTGGGCAAGAATGACTAGGGCTGCATGGATTAGATCTGTTGATGTCTCTAGATTTGAAATTACAAAAAGGATTAGTAATAAGTTATTCCATTCTGATGTCTTCCCCTCCCCCTCATTATTGCAGTGAAACGTGTTAAGAAAATGAATTGTCAGTGTTAAGTCAGGTGTGTCGCAAGGGTTGTTGTAAGTCCGTATTGTTGTAGGGTTTCGTGGATGCTGTCTCATTCGGGAAGGGGCAGTTACCGTCTCACTGTGGAATACCAGGAAATTCCTTATTGGTTATTGGTTACTAAACTGACGTCATTGCACTGCCGGTAGACCCATAGGTGCTAGTCTCCCAACAGATATAGACGAGAATGCATACTGGTGGTTCCCGTGGCTCGCTGGTTAACCACATTCCTCCCTCAGGCATCCAGCTATACTTGTACAACGGGTAGCTCCAAACTGCTTAAATCGCTGGATCGATTCAACATCCCTTTTAGTGTCTTCATTAACAGCAGTCACGAAGATACCAAAGAACGTCCCTCTTATCCCTCTTCAGCTCCCCAACAATCGCTGCTGTTGATGCAAGCCTGTCCGCTGTCTCGTTGCCGCAAACACCCTCATGACCAGGACAGTACATCCACGTAAGTTTCTGGAGGTTAGAAACTGATATAGACGACACTTTCTGCGGTTAATTCTTTGCCTTGTGATCCGAACGTCGTGAGTTCGAATCCGTTTCGAAGCGGACCGCTTCGTTCTATACACAAGTGTATTTTTTGGCAGAGACCCTAAGGATTTTTTACCACGCGACCACGCGGGCTCAATGTATTACATTCTTATGCTTCTTAGTACTTTCTCTTCCCATGCTTTGTAATCTATATGGGTATATGTTGCATGTATTCAAGTTATATATTTACTAGATGTTTGATTGTTTCTTTTCCGTTCTATTTCTAGTTTTTATGTGTGTTTTTGTGTTACATTTATTTCGTTATTCGTTTTTATTCCAGATTTTCCTTAGATACGTTTGTATTTGGTCGTCCATTTGTGTTTCATTTTAATTTGTCACTCCTGTTTGTTCGTTTGCTTGATAAAGGCCTTGTTGGTCGAAACGTTGCTGTATTTTGTCATTGTTTTTGTAATTTGTAAAACTACAGTACTATGTAATTACGTGTTTTGCCAATAAAATAGTTTTACTGCAGTTCCATATATATATACTGAAGGATTTTTTTAGCAGCTACGGAGTTCGTGCTTTGTGCAATACTATAGGCAGGTGTCGGGCCACAACTATGGAGAGCGATCGAGCTATATGGGGTAAAAACTCTGTGCAATTAAGTCAATCCTTCGGTCATAAACCCATTAGACATTTGATTTTGGGGAAGCTGTACCCATCTCTCTCAATCTGGTCAGCAGGCAGAATTCACAACCCTGAAACTCATCTGTTGGGAAAGACTCTCTCAATGCGTTAAGAATGTCATTTCGGTTCATTCATACCAGAAGTCTTCGTGGTAGAGAGAGAGAGGATATAGTAATCAACTTCTCATGGGTACGATGAGCAAATGTACTTTGGTATAGCTGCTGCAGCGGAGGACAGAGCATGAATGGGAATACACAATGCGCCATGACGTCGATCGCATAACATAACATAACATTTCGGTTCATTGCAACTCCTCTGATATCGTAGCCGTGCCAGCCAATCTATCAGCTCTTTCATTACCCCTGATTCCGGTGTGCCCATGGACAAAAATGAAAGTGATTTCTCAGATCCTTGTGAATGATAGAAAACTACAAACTAATCATCCAATAGAATATATATGCATATAGACAGTGGAAATGTATTGCACGGGAAATAAGATAACAATATCTATATGAGGCAACGAGTTTTCACTTGGAAGTTTTTTCTTCCCCCATTCGCCCGCAATGACTTCAGGTGTAATCATAGCGAATAATATAGTAGTTCTGATTGATATTTGCGTGAAGGCTTGCTGTTTTCATTTGGAAGATTTTTTTCTTCTATCATTTGCCAGCTATGTATTCAGACGTAATCTTGGCCAATAATATGGCACTTCGGATAGATTTTTGCTTGAAGGATTGCTTTACTTATCACCAGTGCCCGTCATCATTCAGGCGAACCTTACTTCGACTTAAGAGGTACTTGTAATTTAGATCTACAAGTAAAGGATCATGGTTTCCTGCAGTCTATCCGCTTACAGTGTGCACACCTAGAGCTTTACTCCCAAGCTGGTCTCAAACATCTGCATTTTCACTATCACAGCGTGTTATCAACCTCGCTATCGGCGACTCTATTTGAAAGTTTCAAGTTAAACATAAAACTTTTGATTGATTGATTGATTGATTGATTGATTAATTGGACCATCATCATTGCACATTGGTTCGGTGAAGCACCAAATGTGCTTCAATCTCTTTCTTACACATGAAGATCTCAGCGGCAGTGCATGAGCCCCGTAGCACCGGTGAGGGTCCTGATATAATTTAGACGAAAATATTTTGTAGGAATTTTATTTTGAAAAATTTCTAATGAATTTTGCCCAGGCAGCGACTTTCCGGCCTGCTCTTCTCGTTTTTGAACTACCAAGTGTTCTTTTACGTGCTCAAATTGAACACGGGTCATATTTTGTATCATCCATCTTCGCCACGTGGTTCCGGGAAGCAAAGAATAGTACCACTGCAACCTACAATGCATGTCGTAAGATGTGAGTGATGTACGTCTTAGGGAAGCTACCCTAGTAAATAAAAGCGTTGCAGAAATCGGATATGCTGGCCTACTTGTAAGCGCATAACTGCCACAACTTACAATTGCTCTTATGTTCAGATTACATACAAATCACACAGAATGGTTGACAGGTGGTCGATATGGATCGTTCGAAGAAGAAGAAGTATCCATCTCTGATATGACTAGAAACTCGATCTCACCTACACTGAGAACATGGATCTCTCTAAAAAAAATATATCTACGAGGAAGCGAACCAAGTAGCTCTGAAACGAGCATCGAGCACCTAACCGCTACGCCACAGAACTTTATACTCCGATAGAACTTTATCTCTCCCGAGATATCAACAAAAAATGGTGAAAACTAGCTTCATGTTTCGTTACATCCTTCTGGAATTACCTCCACGCGAAAAAAACACCGAATTTCGTTAATTTTGTTTTATTGTTCCGTGTTAAACATTTTCTTCTTCCTCCTTCAACACTCCCACACCTTTTCTATTCCGATGACACTGGCGATATTCTAAAGCCGAGAGCATGGCGAGGGGAAAAAAGAATTTGTGATCTTGGCAGGGTAAAGTGCGTCTTCTGATGCATGAAATGGTGGACACGCTAGCTAAAAATTAATTGGGTGTCGCGTGTTTAATCATGTATCGCACTAATATAACTGAACGAATTGTCTGGTTGAGCGAGTCGAGCAATAAAAGTTAATGCCAAATAATATTTTGTTAAATCGCAAAAGATTAATGTCAGTTATGGTGTTTCTGTGCTGTTCTAGGCTGATAAATAAAGATGCTTGCCTAGCTGTCCCAGCGCAGTGTGCAGATGGGTTTTCGAAAGACACATATCAAAGCAAAACACTACGAATGTCGCCCGAGTGGTTACATGGGCCCAAATTTGGGGTGTAAAGAATAGAACCACTGTTACCTGTCACACATGTCGTAAGAGGCGACTAAGGAGGTTTGGCTGAAATCGGATGCATGTGTCCTAAGCGTGTAGAAGTCTATGCGTTTAGGGGCCTACCAAACCAATGTGCAACGTATACACGTTCTTGGCAAAGATCAAACTTATCACAAAAAGTGATTAAAATTGGTGGTAAAGAACGAACGCAAAGAAGAAGAAGACTACGAAGGTGGCGACGTGGTTAAGTCGAGGTTCTGCGCTAGAGAAGAGGGAGCTCTGCAGTGATCACCAAGATACTCTATCTGAGCCAGAGTCTCCGCAACACTAAGCATAGTACTACACACCTAGAGTTGTTGGAAGTTTCTGAGTCTTCAAGAAAGCCGGGTTCCTCCCACCCACCCCTCCTCCCTCCACCCTCCCAATCCAATATAGGAAAAAAGGCGAGACAATCCCATAATTCCTGGGAATTAGAAATAAAAAAGCAGGGAGTCAATATCGAAGGGATTTGGTGGGGAAGGTGGGAATAGCCATTAGGTAGAGCTGACATTCTGAGCCAGAAAAAAACATCATAACACACGCATGAGTAGGCTCATCAATCAGTATGGAACTGGTATTATAAGTCACTGGACGTTGTTGGAGCTATTGAGAAGGAGATCGGAGCACCTACGGACATGTCCGGATAGAAATGACGATATTCCAAATTGAAACTGAATTAAGTTAAATTAAAATTATCCTGTGCGTAGTAATGGCTCCTAACATGTCCCCTGTGTCTTATTTTTGTGTGAATACTTGCTTCACTTAACACGTATATCCCAGGTAATTCAGGCGAACCTTACCACGACATCACAGGTACTTGCAATTTAAATCCCTCAACAAAGGATCAATGTCTCGTCTAGTCCAATTACGTACCGTGTGCACATCGCGAGTATTTTGGTTTCTTTTAAAATCCAGAAGCACTTGAGCTTTCAGCGCTTCGTCTCGGTGCCATGGACATTGTAACCCTTCGGTTCGGAGCCACGAACACCATAAATCTGGAGAACATGTGGCTTTTCTGCCAGCCCGCGGAATTGAACCTGCGCTCACAGGGAGCTTGTCACCCATCGTCTAACGCGCTACGAACACGCTGGGCAGGCGGGCATCGCGAGTATTAAATTTTTTTTTCGATCCAGAAGCACTTGAGCTTTCAGCTCTTCGGCTCGGTGCCATGGACATCGTAACCCTTCGGTTCGGAGCCACGAACACCGTGAATCTGGGGAATCTGTGGCTTTTCTGCCTGCCCACGGAATTGAACCCGTCACACGAGGGCTAGTCACCCACAGTCCAACGCGCTACGAACACGCTGGGCACGAGGGCAAGAGTATTTAAATATGCCTCCTTCATAGAAGACAAAAAAGGAATTATTAATATAAAATGACTGAAGAACTGTTGTATCCCTGTGCTCCAATGGAAACGATAAGGGGCAATAATCAATTACAGCTGCGTAACTGTATTGTTGTCTACCCCTTTCTTGTGCTTCTATTTATTATGCCTCATTCTATGACGTAAGATATATATATATATTTCATCATCAGGTGCCGTGCCGGCTGGCGTAGGCGATCATGGATCTCTACATATCTCTGTCTTTGGTATTTGCTATCAACTCAGATGTTGACGCTCTACCGTGCCATGAAGTCAGGACATCCAAAATTTTCTCTGTCTTTCTCTGTCTCGTCTACCCTCGATTTTACCGGTTGTCACAATGTGTTCTATACCTCCCCTCCTCATCACATGCCCGAAAAATGATGACTGCCTATTTCTTATATTGATAATAAGTTTCTCTGTGTCTTGACCTCATTCAACACCTCAACATTAGTCATTTTAGCAGTCCATGGGATTCTCATCATTCTTCTATAAAACCACATCTCTGTGGCCCTCAGAGATTTTTTTATTTGTATGTTCATTATCCATGACTCGCATCCGCATGTCAGTATTGTTTCTATGTATATACAGTCACCTCCGCACACACCAGAGAAGGGCAGCAGCACACTTCTGAGACTGTTGTCATCATCGATTGCGATGGTTGGATATTATTATGTGTGTGCATATATATATGTGTGTGTGTGTGTGTGTGTATATATATATATATATAAACAAAGGGGGCAAGTTGAACTGCAACAACTACAAAGGCATCTCATTTTTAACCCTTTATCTGCTAAGGACGTATATATACGTTTTTCCCATTCACTTCTAAAGACGCATTAGCACGTCTGTTATTATCTCTTCTCTGTGGGCTAAAGACGTGTTAACACGTATACATTTCTACTGTCACTGCTATAGACGTACATTCACGTTTGTGACCTAGAAACAAAGAGTAGCTATCTTTAGCTCAGCCTTTGGAAAGTATGTAGCAGCGAAAGGGTTAAGTGTTACAGGCAAGGCCTTTGCACTAGTCCTTTCAAATCGACTACATAAACATGTATATATATATAAGCTAACAAATCTATGGAAGGAAACTGACATAAGAACGAAACTCAAATGTTTATGAACCTGTCTTTTCCCTTTGGCAACATATGTTTGTGAGACATGGACCACTGACAAAGTGGCAGAGAATAGCATCAATGCCTTTGATTGCAAATGCCCCAGAAGAGTACTTAGAAAATCATGGACAGAGAAAAGAACAAACGCTTCTGTTCTGCAACAGCTTGATATTAAAGAGAGTTGGTTATTAAAGAGCATAAAAGTACACGGAAAATTTGCTATTTCGAGCACATTAAACGACATGAGTGACCAGAGAAGATAATTCTAGAAGGAACCGTGCCTGGAAGAAGCATGAGAGAAAGACCTAGACGAAGATAGGTTCAGGATGTCATTGACGAGCTGAGAATGACTGCTACTGACGTCGGGTATATTGCACAGAATATATAGTTTTTCAGGGCTACTGTCATGGGAGCCAAGATCCGGGAAGAACAAGCTACTTGATGATGATGATAATATTAATATATATACAGTTGACTTTAAAACTGGGAATAAAGTAGGAGCTGATAGGAAAGCTTGTAGGAAAACAAAGACCATAATACCAAGAGCATGCATATTCCCAATTCGCTATATATGGGTGTCAAGCATGGACATTTAACAAAGCAGCAGAAAATATATGTGCTTTTGAATGTAGGTGTTACAAAAGAAAGGGGTATCTGTGGCGTTGAGGTTCAGTGCTCGTCTCTCGTTCCAAAGGAACTCGGTTCGCTCCCTCGTGGAGCCATCTGGATATTTTTCCAGTGATCCCCGATATCAGTGTAGGTGAGATCCGGTTACTAGTCATATCGGAGACGGACGATAAAATTTAGGTCCCACGTAAAACAAACCCTTGGCAGCTCAAAATCGAGAAGAGTAGGCTGGAAAGTTGATGCCCAGACAAAGTTCATTAACAAAATTTTAAAAATAAATTCTATACATATTTTCACCGTCTTCTACATTACATCGGGGACCCTCGCCGGTGCTACGGGGTTCGTGCACTGCTGCTGAGATCTTCATATGAAATAAAGAGATCGGATCACACATGGTTACTGACCGAAGTGCAATAATGATGGTTCTATCAATCAGTGAATGTTATAGAAGAATCATCCGTATATGCAGTGGCGGGTCGGCATTAAGGGCCAGTGGGGCCGGGTCCTACCAAAAATAATGTCTAACGTGTATTTGTTATTTAATACATTAAAATATAACCTAACCTAACATCATGGTTTCTCCGAAAATGTGTGTCTGGCCCCACCAACAAAAGTGATCACGAGCCGCCACTGCCTCCATATATCATAGATAGAGAGAGGAAAATAGATCTATCCAGAAAAAACTCAACATCAAAGAGAACTGGCGGATGCTACAAATAAGAATGAAAAAAGTGAAATATTTTGGACATATAAAATAGAGATCAAGTTTGGAGAAGACCATTATGAAAGGAGACGTCTAGAAAAGAGAAGACGACGGAGAAGATGGATTCAGGATGTAACTGATGATTTGAGCAGGACGGCTGCAGGGGCGGGACATTTGGCCTAATTAAAGAGAGAAATTCAAAAAGACTCTTATAATGACAAAGTTTTGCTCAGGACAAGCTATTTGATGATGATGATGATTACAAAACTGAAACGAAAACAAAAGCACAAAAAGACAACATGTTTCATGGAAGGAAAAACAGCAAATATTCGATTAAATATACAGAGGGGACAGAAGTCAGAAATAAACAAAACAAATTTTAATCTAGGCAGTTATTACCCTTGATATCTCTTTTCTTTCTTTCCGATCCAGAAGCACTTGAGCTTTTCAGCTCTTCGGCTCGGTGCCATGGACATTGTAACCCTTCGGTTCGGTGCCACGAACACCGTAAATCTGGGGAATCTGTGGCTTTTTCTGCCATCCCACGGAATTGAACCCGTACACACAGAGGGATAATCACCCGTAGTCCAACGCGCTACGAACACGCTGGGCAGACGGGAATTTTTTATATATATTTAAAACCACCTGATATCTCTTTAAAATTAAAAGCAGTGTAAAGCAACGGTTCTCAATCATTTCCGCCACAGAGCTCCTATGCATATAATTTCCGCTAATGAGCCCGCGAATGTAGTAAAATATAGCATGCCACGTATTTCAGTTAAAATATGTAATGCTTTTCCTTCTTCTTTAGTCTTTTACGCCCTTGGCGTTTAGAGCAGCAACAAACGTACCCCATTCTTCTCTGTTCATGGCCTTCCTCTGTATTGAATACTTTTCCTATTGACACATTAAAGAAGGTGGTGGCGTGTGTGTTCTTATGCACAAGAATCAAGCTAGAGAGTCAAAGATATGATGAAATTATCTAATCATGTACCGGCATAATGCGAGTTGTCTGCGTCACACTCGCTATAAGATTAATGTAACATGTTCTATGCAGTGGCGGCTCGTGATCATTTTTGTTGGTGGGGCCAGACAGATATTTTCGGGAAAATCATGGTTTCGGTTAGGATATTTGTTAATGTATAAAATAATAAATACATGTTACACCTTATTTTTGGTGGGCCCCGGTCCCACTGGCCCTTAATGACGAGCCGCCACTGGTTCTAAGTAACATATTTATAAGTACTAAAGCATAAGAATAGATTGTATTTCGTGTACATAAAACAGACAAATAAAGAGGTTCTTGAAAAACTAGTCAGGAAGAAAAAATTACAACTAGAAATTAAAAACATAAAATATTTCGGACACATTAAGAGACATGATGCATTGATCACAACCTTATTAGAGGGAAAGTTAAAAGTACGGGAGGGGGAGGAAGAAGACACAAGTGGTAGGAGCATCTGAATTGAAAAATACAGCTCTGCATGCAACATCAAGACAACATCAAGACAACATTAAGACAACATCAAGACAGCAACAAGACAAGAGTCAGAGGATGTTAAAGGTCCACTGTAACAAATTTTCGATGCAGAGATGGCACCCGATGATGATTATTATAAAAGCACTAAAAGATTAGTTTAAAATTGACAAGCTCTACTCGTATTTCAGCGCTAGAAAATATCTTAGAAAACTCCTGACCCTAGGTGGATCTTTTCTGATAGTCCTGTGTTTGCTATAACCGTACACTGGCTATTTATATAGACTCTAGCGTAGATTAGTTAGGCGGTCATTAACTCCATAGATTGACACTACTTTCCACAACTTGTTACTATCTACGCGGTCGAACGTTTTCTCCTGATCCACGAACCCAATGTGTAGGCTACTTAACCGACTGTAGTAAGCAGTGGCGGCTCGTCATTAAGGGCCAGTGGAGCCAGACCCCACCAAAAATTATGTGTAACGTTTATTTATTATTTCATAAATATTACTTTTAAGGTGATACTGATTAGCTTTGAAAGTTGAATATCTTCCCGGAATATACAAATAATAGTAAATACTAAATATAATGTAACCCAAAACCATGTCTTTTCCACAAAATGTTTGTCTGGCCCCACCAATAAAAATGGTCACGAGCCGCCACTGGTAGTAAGTAATGCGAATAAAAAAATAACCATCTGGGCTAGTATTAAATACAAACATTCTTCTTTCTTTCTTTTGTCCTTCTCTGCTTTTTTGCCGCTAGGCGTAGCAGGTTTAACTGATGATCGGTTTCCCAGATAATGCACGCTCCGTCGCTTGATATGTTGTGGTATTGTGGAGTTTTAAGATGTCTGTAACTCCATCAACCCATCTTTTCTTGGTCTGCCCCTTCCTCTTGATGTTTCCATTTTCAGGTTGTACGCTCATGCAACTGGTGTATTCGGGTTCATTCTGACCAAGTGACCAACCCATTTCAATCTCTGTTTTTCAATAAATCTAATAGCAGGCGTTGTTCCGACTGTTCTAATTTCCTCATTTCTTATATGGTCTCTTCTTGTTTTATTTACTGCTTTCCTCAAGCATCTCATTTCTCATGTGGTAATTTTCCTTTCTTGTTCTTTTGTCAGTGCCCATGTTTGGCACTGGTAGCACAGTGTTGGTATAAAGATTGCATTTATAATCTGTCTTTTAGTCTCTACTGGAATTGCTACATTATATGAAGTAAATCTATATAACTGTTATAAGGTCAATGACTCGACTGGTTTGTTGTTGTAGAACGAACAATTGTACTTTCATTAAAGTCAACGCACAGCAGTACTTGAATCTTTGTTGGATATTTCTTTTTACATTTACTAGTTACTGATTTTATATGCAAATTTCGGTTGAAAGTTCCCCCACTCCTGCAATTTTTATGAACTCTATATTTTTGGTTTGAGAACCACTGATATAACCCAATTAAAACCGCGCGCTTATCAAAACTGACACATGCGCATAATGACGGTTTTCATTTCCTGGAGACGAATCAACAATCATCTAAGGAAAGTTAACAAGTAGCCCCAACACTTACAAGTTTCGTCTACCAATGAGGTGAAAATCGAGTTATTTATACTAAAGAAAACAACATTAAGTATGGATATTATATTAGTGTGGTTTATAACCTTTTTGTTTAGCGTATTAGCATTTATTTTTTTTCAATTTATATTTGTCTTGGAAATCTAAATTAGTTTTATTTGACATTTGATTAGAATACGGTGTAGGCATGAACTAGGAACGGTCGTGTCGGTGTGATATGACACTGACCCATCAATTTGGTTTGACATGAAGTATGAAGCCCTATAAGATTTCATTCTGTCGCTTGTCTGTTTAACACATACTTAGACAACATCATGTGGACTGTTACAGAAGATGGCGAAATTAGAATAATTGATAGTCCTTTTGTCTTTGTAATCGAAGACAGAAATACATGAAATAAGATACCTGCATGACGATACCAACATCACAAAAGAAGTAGAAAATTTTTATTGCAGTTGCAAAATAAAAAACGAGCTATAAAATCTATATCTCATTGTGGCAAAAACAAAAATAGTTGCAATGGATATAATAACAAACGGTAAGTTCACTTCTAAATAGAGTTTAAGAGGAAAGGCAGAAAATCATAGGAATAATAAACATAGCCTTTCAAAAACTAAACTAATGACGGTATGGAATGGAACTGCTAGGACAACAAAGGTCAGAATACTAAGAGTATGCATATTCCAAGTAGCAACGCGTGAGTGTGAAACATGGACATTATATATATATATATGGACATAAAATGATACTACCATACAACAACACATACCTACAGTCCAGTTTCACAGTGGTAACAGCAATTTCAGATGTAGACAGTAAGGGTGAAGATACAGATCCCATCCTGAGAGCAGACACTAGAACACATTGAAACCTCATACCCTGATCTGAGTGAACCTATAAATATTCAGATGGATAATTGGATACAAGAGTGAGGAAAGTAGGGACTAAAGCCATCATTATTTTCCAAGGTGGCACCACAATAAAAATGCAAGTGCCACAATAGAAATCTCAACAAATTTTAGAGCTCAGCAACAGGCAATTGTCGATGCCACAAAAATACTGCAGGATAAGAAAATGCAAAATAACAAATGTGTCTTCCTGTGCGACTGAATGTCAGCCCTGCACTCAATACAAAAGGAGCCAAGAAGTAATATGAACAATGAGCTGACATTAGAGCTAAACAAGCTCTCAGAACCCAAAAAAATTATTCTCCAGTGTATACCAGCTCACTGTGGCATTTCAGGAAATGAGAGAGAGCAGATAAACTGGCTAAGGAGGGAACAAAATGGAAACAACACAAACACCCACTACCAGGGATCAAGACACATATCAAATAAAATACAAAAAGTTGTGGAGCCACAAATCCACAGCAAACACCCACAAGATCCCATCAGCAGACTAAACAGAAAACAGCACACACCAATATTTTGTCTCTGAACAGGACACTGCATGCTTAACCACCACATCATGAACAAAGCCTAACAAAGTTTGCATGTCAGACTGAGACACATACTTCAGAGCACATGTTGCAGTTCTGTCCATCATACATACACCATTGAAATGAAACATGGCCTCATGATTGAAGCTTACAGCGCATGCTATGGGAAACTCATGATGAACTCAAACTGGCATCTAGCTTCATAGAAGGCTTAGAGGGCATTCAAAACTGATCGCAAAGAAGAAGAAATAACATCATGTTTTCTATTTTTTTCAGTATGAAGTTTACTCTTGTCAACTATACCAACTTTAGTGATCATCTATAAGCTTCTTGCATTATGGAATATCTCTTTGAAAAGCCTGAGATATATTCAAAGCAATCACCACCAACACATCTACAAGATAAAGAAGGGCTGCAATTGCTGGATGATCGGTTGCCTCCTAATGTAGATCATGCCAGAGAACTTAGTCACCAGGTCAATGATGTTAACACATCAGCATTTTGGAGATCGTCCAAGCATCTGCATGAAGAAATGTCCACCCTTAAGAACATATATGAGACTGAGTTGGAGAAACTGAGGTAAATATTGTTCTTCTCAAGTTTTTAGAATCTTTAGGTTAATCTTTCTTTTTCTTCTTTCTATAATCCTGCTTTGTCTCACAGAGCCAGGATAAGAAATGATTTCTAGAACTGACTTTTGTGTGTGCTTCATACACAGTGTTGTTCGCTGCCTCTGTTATTTCTGAGGTTCACATTTTGCATGGACTGCCTTTTGCTTTGTAACAACTGTATCAGAGTAGCATTGCTCTTTGAGGTCCCTTGTCTGTTGGTAATCTGCTTATGTGGTCGAATCATTTAATTTGTTGTTTCTTGATAAAGTTTAGTACTGATGTTGTACCCACTTTTGTTCCTTATTTCTAAACCAGTCTCTACTTGATACTCCCAGTATTTTGCGAGACACTTCATCTCTGTCGTGAATGTGGCTTTTATTTAATAAAATGTGATTTGTAATTGCGTCAGCTAAGAGTTAGTTCATTTCTATGGCCTTACACATCCCATATGTGTAACCAATAGGTTGTGAGAAATGTTACCATGTGTACCCTTTGTCATCTATTGAAAAGACAATGTACGGACACCTACAGATCTGAGGTGATCAGATCAGATCTGGAGAAACCCATGGAAGGCTGTGGTAATACTGAGTAAATGGGCGGTATCAATAAGAACAGGTATATGGTAATATTGCATGGAGGAGCGTTAACATCTGAGATGATAGCAAACACCAGGGACAGAGATTTATGGAGATCCATGATCGCCTACACTGACCGACATGGCACCTGATGATGATGATGATATGGTAGTTTTACATGAGCAATGAAAATTAAACGATTAAATATGAAAAAGGACAACACTCGACGTTTTGACCATAGGTCTTTATCAAGACAACACATGCAGACATGAAATAATAAATAAACTAAAACATAGAATTTAAGTTTAAGAACAAAGAGAAAACATCATGAAATTATACAACCTGGATTAGTTGAAGCTTTAATTGTTGTCATTTTTCAGATTTAATCATTTTTTTCTGGCTTATGTGATACTCTCGCATACCTGTCCTTGCCCATAACCTCTATCTATTGTGAGAGACTGAACACCGATTGGCCGGACCTGCGTAATTTTGTTACTAATTTGTCTGTATTGTTAATCCGTGTCTCCCAGGAAAGAAATTGAAGCATATGCAAATGAGAGGAACTCCCTGCAAACTCAATGCAGAAATCAGCAGACACATATTTGGGAGCTACAGAGCAAGTAAGTTGTGTCAGTATTGTGTACAATATTATTCATGAACTACTACCAACACAATCATTATTTTGGGGTCTATGTGGCTAAGTATTTTTTTTTTTTCGATCCAGAAGCACTTGAGCTTTCCAGCTCTTCGGCTCGGTGCCATGGACATCGTAACCCTTCGGTTCGGTGCAATGAACACCGTAAATCTGGGGAATCTGTGGCTTTTTCTGCCATCCCGCGGAATTGAACCCGCACACACAGAGGGATAGTCACCCGTAGTCCAGCGCTACGAACACGCTGGGCAGACGGGCTAAGTGGTTAAGCCCTTTGCCTTGTGAGTCAAAGGTCGTTCGAGTCCGGACCGCGCCATTCTGTTCACGAGTGCAGTTTTTCCAGAGACCCTAGGATTGTTGCTGGAGCTACGGAGTTCGTGCTTTGGGCAATACTCTCGGCAGGTGGCATGCCATTTCTGCGGAGAGGGACCGAGCCTATGGGGTAAAACCCGGTGCAATGAAGTCAATCCTTCGGCTTTAAAACCCCTTAAACAATCATTATTTAGGGGACTCTGTGGCGTAGAGGTTAGGTGCTCGCCTCTTGTTCCAAAGATACTCAATTCGCTCCCTTGTGGAGCCATGGGAATATATTTCCAGAGATCCCTGATCTCAGCATAGGACATATTTAGTTCCTCGTCCTCTCTGAGACACACAATAAAATGTAGTCCTGTATTCAAGTTGAGCAAGTAAAAGAACCCTTGGCAGTTCAAAGTAAGAAGAGCAGGCTGGAAAACTGCTGCCAGAGCAAAATTAATTAGAAAGATTAAAAAATATAATTTGCACTAACTATTTTTACCATCTTCTAAATTTCATCGGGAAACTCACTGGTTACAGGTTTGTGCACTGCCTGAGATCTTCCTGTGTGGAAGATCGGCACACATGGTTACTCACCGGCACTGCAGCAGATCTTCCTGTGTAGGAAAGAGATCGAGCACACATGGTTACTCACGTGCACTGCAGCTGATCTTCCTGTGTAGGAAGAGATCGAGCACACATGGTTACTCACCAGTGCAATGATGATGGTCCTATCAATCATCTCACTTAATGAATAAAAAACATTCAGCCATAGAGTGTTTTTTAAAGCGGTATTTGAACTCTTAATTCGCCGTGTGGTACCGGAGTCCGAAGGAGGACAAGAATAGCACCACTGTAACCTACAAAACATGTAGTAAAAGACGACTGATGTAGGACCTAGGCTCATCATCATCAAGTAGCTTGTCTCTTCCGGAACTTGTCGCTTCCATGACAGCAGTCCATCATGTTCTGTGCAAGATGACCGCTGTCAGCATCAGTTATTCTCAGATCTTCAATGACATCTTGCACCCATCGTCTTCTAGGTCTTCCTCTCATTCTACTTCTAGGGAAGCTACCCTAGTAAATAAAAAGTATTGTAGAAATTGGATGTGCTGGACTACATGTAGGCGAATAACTGGCACAACATGCAATCCTCTTAGGCTCAGATCACATACAAATCACACAGAGTGGTTAACAGGTGATCGTTGTGGAGAATTCAAAGAAGAAAAGAGGAAGGGCTCTTAATGTAATGTATCTTTAATCTTTCATTAGGTTGTCATTGGAGACAGATAAAAACAATACATTGCTGGATGAAATCAATGTTCTACATAGAAAGATTGGACATCTTGATTCTGAATTACAGGACACACACCTTTCACTACAACAGCCAGAAGGAAGTTTCAATCAGCTCCAAGAAAGTGTCAATGACTTATCAATGGAAGTCAATCACTGGAAGCAGAGGTGAGTTCGTAGTTATTTATTTTTGTGTTGTTATGGGATTCTTTGTGGCTAATGAATTAGATCATCTGTCTTGCTTTCTGAAGGTTGTGAGCTCAAATCTCAACCGTACATTCTGGTCAAGAATGCATATTTTCTGGAGGTCCTAGGATTTTGCAAGCTGAGGAGTTCGGACTTTGTGCAATACTCACAGCAGGTGGTATTGTTCCCCCCGGCTACTAGGAATTGGGATAGAGAACTAGCACCCCAAATATATCAAAAGTGGCTGTGTTAGAGAACCTGCAATGAAAAAGTGAAATAGTGTTAGAAACCACTTAGCATTATGTTTCATTAGGAAGACTGAACTAAAAAACTAATATAAATGCCAGGGATTTTCTTCTTTACATTCTTTGTATTTATATCAACAAAGTTTTGTCTGTGTGTTGTCATTGCTCTCAGGGGAGCAAAGAATAGTAACACTGTGACCTACAAGGCATGTCGTAAGAGGCGACTGGTATGGGCCTAGGAAACTACCCCAATAAATAAAAATCGTCACAAAAGGTAAAGAAAATACGTCTGAAGGTTAAAAAACTATTACGAAGTCAAAGGGTTAGTGGCCTAGGGGTTAGTGACTCGGTCTATTAACCCGACGTTCTGAGTTCCAATCACGCTGCGGACAGTTTGCTTGCAAATTGTTTCCGTTGATTTTAACAAAGGACGATGGCGCTACCCGTTCAGAAAGCAATGGCAAACTACTGAATGTATAAGTGGTGCCTAGAAAATCAACGACTCATTTACTGTAGTTGATGGCTACGTCCTCTAGGATATGCCACGATTTTCATTTTTCATAATCATTGAGTCATCCACTGTCGTTGAATGCATCTCTTTGTGTTCAGCCAGCTACGAAACAGCCCCAGAAACAGCAGCTATCTCCACTGTCAGTTTGAATGAAATATAACCTTTTGTTCAGCCAATGATAAACGTAAGTACAGCCCTCAGAAACAGCCAGCCTATTCTCCTGTCGGTTAGAATGTTATCATCTTTTGTTCACCACTTAGAAACAGCCCCAGAAACAGCAGCTATCTCGCTGTCGTTGAATGCATCTCTTGTGTTCAGCCAGCTTCGAACAGCCCCAGAAACAGCAGCTATCCCCGCTGTCATGTTTGAAGTAAGAAAATAAGGAACCCTTTTTCATACCTCAAGGTATATTGGGTAATACAGTGTTAGGTCACAGCCAACTCTAGATAACTAGGCCAGACAACTGACCGTGGAATCCCTGACCTAGATCAGAGAAGGGGGCTGGAAATTATAGGTGTTTGATAGAACACTGCACGCTTTTTTACAATTTTAGTCAATTCTGTGAGTCTATGGTTATTTATTGGTGAAAAATATCATAATATTGATATTCCTTATTGTTAAACTTAACTTGTTGCATAATATAACTTCGATTTAGCATTTTGTGTTGATTTTAAAATTCATTCGTCTATATACACCAATACTGTAATGCGAGGTCACCTGGTGTAGTTGTGGTCTGATTTCCCATAATTCTTACCTGAGTTCGAAGGCCGATAAGTTTATAGTTGGTTCTGGTTAGGCCCATATTTTTTTAATTGATTGTCGGCACGCAATAGGTAATGTGTTCAACATCAAGCCGGCCACCTTTACTTACCAGTGCTTTTTCTGGTACTTAATTGAGGCTGGATTGACCTGAGAGCCGTTATGGTCTGAAAAATATTCTACGCTAACTGTGGAATTAAACCCAGACCATGCGCTTAAGAAGTGAGTTCAATAACAACTACACTGCAGCGGTTCTCATTCTTGAAGAGATAGCATTGAATACACATCTTTCCTCCTGTACTGTCCTTCCTTTCGCCTGCAACATATATAAGCCCACACTGATCATACTTCCTGAAACAATGAACCAACTATAGACTATGACTATAAACAATGAACCCTATAGATGACAAAGTCACCTGGCCAAACTGGTCTTTTCTTGATACTCCTAGCACTCTTCGTAGACACTTCATCTCTGTAGGGACTACTTTTTTCCCTATCGTTTGATGTCAACGTCCAGGTTTGACACTGATAGTGTACTGTCGGGAGAAAGACTGTGTAGTACAATGCTTTTTTAGCATTGAGTATTTGAAATACTGAAAATCACAGATAATTATTGGATGGAGACGTCCATAAAAACAGTAAACGAATCGTTGATTTTCTATGAGATACAACTTATACATTCCGTGGTTTGCCATTGCTTTCTGAAGCGAGTGAGGTCTTTTTTTACCGTTCATAAAAGTCCACTCAAACAAATTTGCTTCCAAACTGCCTGTCGCGGAGTTTGAACCAGGTACACTTTGGTTGTGATCGAGCTCATTACCACTTAAACTACAGAAGCTTACTGTAAGACTCGCATATCTAAAAACTGATGTACAGTGTTTGGCTTCAATTATTTTCAGATATGAACATGAGCATCTTACCAATCAGGAGATGGACAAAAAACTGCAGCAGATGATGAACAAAGCAGACTTCTCTGAACAACTTCATGGTCAACAAATAAAGTATTATCAGGTAAAAAAACAAACTACTAAATCTTGCTC
Source organism: Arion vulgaris (assembly GCA_020796225.1). Lineage (NCBI taxonomy): Eukaryota > Metazoa > Mollusca > Gastropoda > Stylommatophora > Arionidae > Arion > Arion vulgaris. The sequence goes on from CM036761.1 coordinate 10,100,710, forward strand.
TAACCAATTTTTAAAAATTAATTTTTGTTTTAATGGGCTCTTACCAGGTAGCGTCGCAGCGGGTGGTCCCAGGTACATTTTAAACATGTAAAAACTCAGAGCATCATGATTCTTTAGTGTTGTCACTCTTTCAAATGAGAGCTGCTCAGAATTTGTTTTAATGAATTTAGTTTCATACTGCTCTATAAAGGCTCCCACCCTTTGACTGTTATCAAGAGGGTACTACACTTTTATCGTAAACAAAAGCCACAAGATAGAAATAAAGTAGCAACGGATTGGATATATTCTAAGGAAATATCCAAACAATGTAACTCAACAAGCACTTTACTGGAACCCTCAGGAGAAGATATGAGTGGGAGGCAAAACAATATCTGATGTAGAAAAGTTTAGGACAAGATCAAACCGACTGAAGTCTTGTGGACACATTTGAGAAAGACAACTCAAAGTAGAATTCAACAGCAACAGTTGTCTCACTTTATTTCACTGGGAACACTAAAGTTTAGTGCTAGTAGATTCATAAATGCAGTCTGTGATTTATTATTTGTAACATAAATAAAATGACAAAAAGGGTCTAAAGCTGAATGATTGACTTCATTGCAACAAGCTTTACCCTATATGGCTTGATCCCTCTCTACAGAAATTAAACTCCACCTGCCGAGAGTATTGTATTGCACAAAGCATGAACTCTGTAGCTCCTGCAACAATCCTAGGGGTCTCTAGAAAAAATTCACCGTGAACAGAGCAGCGTGGTCCAGATCCAACAAGGCAATTAGCCACAGAGACCCCCGAATTCTCCAAATTCTAATTTTCACTAAAGTGAAGCCTCTAATATTTCACTCTGTTATGTCATTATGTGCTACGTGATTAAGTGTTTACCATGGATAGATACAAATTTACCTTCTCTTATGTTTCTATTAGGCTCGTCTTGACATAGCATCAGCAACAATACTGAATTTAGAAACGCAGATACAAGATAACAAAATGGACAACAGTGAAATGCAGAATCAAATTACCGACAAGGAAAAGACAGAACACAATAACTGTCAGATAGAATCAAACCAGCAGCATTCCAGTAATGTGGGTACATTTGTCTGTTATATGAACTCAGTTTCATCTTCGCCCAGTGGTTACCGGGGCCCAAATTTGAGGTGTAAAGAATAGAACTACTATTACCTGCCACGCACGTCGTAAGAGGCGACTAAGGAGGTTTGGCTGAAATCGGATGCATGTGTCCTAAACGTGTAGAAGTCTATGCGTTTAGGGCCTACCAAACCAATGTGCAACGTATACACGTTCTCGGCAAAGATCAAACATATCACAAAGAGTGATTAAAATTGGTTGTAAGAACGAATGCAAAGAAGAAGAAGAAGTTTCATCTTAAATGTGATTTTAATCTTAGTAGATAAATCAATTTTATTGTACATATATTTTGTATCATTATTGATTGATTGATTGATAGATAGATTGATTAATTAATAGGACCATCATCATTGCGCTTCTGTGAGTAACTATGTGGACTCCAATCTCTTTCTTACACAGGAAGATCTCAGCTGCAGTGCAGAACTCTGTAGGATCGGCAACGGTCTCCGATGTAATTTAGAAGATGGTAAAAATATTTTGTAGGAATTTTATTTTTTATCTTACTAATGAATGTTGCCGGGCAGTTTCTTTTCAGTCTGCTGTTCTCGTATTTTGAACTGCCAAGGGTTCTTTTACGTGCTCAACATGAACTCTGGTCTTAAGTTTTGTCATCCGTCTCCGTTAGGACTAGGGACTTGATCTCACCTACACTGACATCAGGGATCCCTGGGAAAATATCAAAATTACTCCACGAGGGAGTGAACCGAGTATCTTTGTAACAAGAGGTGAGCACCTAACCGCTATGCTACAGAGACCCTAAAATCATTGAATATGTATTCAGTGAGCGTCTGTAGCTCAAGCGGTAGTGAGCTCGATCACGAACCCAAGTGTACCTGGTTCAAACCCCATGGTGGGCAAGTTTGGAAGCAAATTCGTTTCTGTGAGATTTTTACAAAAGGTAAAAATAGACCTCACCATTCAGAAAGCAGTGGCAAACTACTGAACGTATAAGTGGTGCCTAGAAAATCAACAACTTGTTTACTGTGGTTGATGGCTACGTCCTTTGGGATATGCCACAATTTCCATGTATTAGAAATTAATATTGAGAAAACACAAATTATGATAATTGACAAAATAGAAGAGATGCCAGTACTAAACTCAAGAATAAGGAATTTCTGCAACAAAGAGAGAATTCAAATGACCATATGTATATTCTCAACAAAATATAATAAATTGACGTCGTTGCACTCCGGGCAGACCCATAGGTGCTCATTCTCCCCCAACAGATACCGAAGAGTATACATACTGATGGTTCCTGTGACTCGCTGGTGAAACACACTCCTCACTCTGCCCCTCAGGCATCCTGTTTTACATGTACAATAGGTAACTCCAAACTGCATCGCTGGATCTATTAAACATCTATTTTAGTGTCTTCATCCAACAGGCAGTCGCGAAGAGACCGAAGAACATCCCTCTTATCCATCTTCAACTCCCCAACAGTCGATGCTGTTGATGCAAGCCTGTCCGCTCTCTCATTACCGCAAACACCTGCACACCCAGGACAGTAGATCCACATAAGCCTCTGGAGGTTAGAAACTTCTATAGATGACAACCACTGGAAAAATCTGATACAAAATATTAACATCAAACAAATTAATAATTATTTAAAAGAGTTTTTTTGTATTATTATTATTCAAGATGTGTATTTATTGAACATGATCAAGGGGGTCGGGAATAGCAAAGTTGATAGCACACTGCACTAGTAACAGCATGTCTTGGAAATTTGGGGATTTAAATTACAAGTATCTCTGAAGTTGCAATAAGGTTCACTTGAATAACTAGGATCAATTAGTCATGAGAGGCTATCGAGATCTGATTAGTCATAGTGAAGGCTATCGAGATCTGATTAGTCATAGGGGAGGCTATCGAGATCTGATTAGTCATAGAGGAGGCTATTGAGATCTGATTAGTCATAGTGGAGGTTATCGAGATCTGATTAGTCATAGGGGAGGCCATCAAGATGTAATTAGTCATAGGGGAGGTTATTAAAATCTGAGTAATCATAGGGGAGACCATCAAGATCTGATCATTGTAGGGGCGATTAATAAGACTTAATTAGTTATAGGAGAGGCCATCAGAGTTGAATCATAACCCATAAGAATATTTGATCTATCTATTCATTTTCAAATCATGAATAGGTCGCAGATCTTCAGAAGAGCACCTTGAAAGATGCAACCACTGAGAAGCATGACAACGCAGAAGATAACATTCAGCAACTGATCAGGAAATTTAGAGATGCATGTGACAAGATGGCAGTAGAGTTAAGTAATGTGGGGGAAGATGAAGAATCAAGAAGTGTTGTGAATTCAGAGATTGAGAAACTTAAAGTTCTACTGGAAAATGAAGAGAAAAGGTATCCTACAATTTTTAGTAATATTGATAAATATATATATACAGGGTGTTCAACCTAAAAGCAGCCCCAGTGATAAATAGAAATTTGCCAGCTACGCATTGCATCTCGTCTATTTACTATTTAAACCGGTTCTGACTAGCTTGTCCTACGTCACATTTGTTCATCGCCCCTTCTCGCACTACAATTACACACCATGACACAACCTTGACCTATACTACGTCATAACTGAACCTTCCCATTTCCATACATATATACCAGATTAGCTCCATTCACGGGCTGCTTTTAAGTTGAACACCCTGTATATATGGCCTTTTCTGTATCTACAGACGGTCTTATTTTTTTACTGTGACAACCTCTAAGTTTTCGCTTTCCTTTCTCTTCCTTTCCTTTTTTATCTCTTTCAGCTCATACACAAGTCTTGTCTCAAAAGACCTTGTGCAATATCGCCTTCCATGCAACTCTGTCATCAGCTAGTTTTTACCATGTGCTGGAACCTATAGAAAAGTTCTTCATTCAGACCTTGCAGACATCTTTATATCTGAGCAGTGGTCTGCCCTGATGCCTCTTCCCCTACGAAAGTTCATAGAACAATATTTGTTTTGGTATGCGATAAGTTTCCATTCTTCTCACATGCCTCAACCATCTTAGTTGTCTACTGCTGTGCATGCCCCTGATGAAAGGCAGATTTGCACGGTGCAGTACTTCAGAGATGGTTATCTTGTCGTACCACCTGATGTTCATAATCTTGCGGAGACATCGAAGGAGAAAGATTTTAAGTGTCCTCTCGTGCCTTGAGTAGGTTGTCCATGTTTCTGAGCCATATAGTAAGGACTTTCTTCGCACACTTCATATCGACCACTTGTCAACCACTCTTTGTGATTTGTATGTGACCTGAGCCTAAGAGCAATTATACATTGTGCCAGTTATGCACCTACAAGTAGACCTGACATCAGATTTCTGCGCTGTTTTTATTTACTAGGTAGCATCCTCGGGCCTACATCAGTCGCCTCTTCGACATCATTGTAGGTCGCAGTGGTACTATTCTTTGCTTCCCTTGTGGGCCCCAGAAGAAGGCACAGCTGAATGGTGAAGAACACTGATAATAAGGAAAGCAGGCCTTTATACAAAAATCGGTCAAAAGTGTCATACCAGGCACCTGAATTCATAGCAGGCGAATGCTAGTAGAGAAGATACCTAATAATAACTTCAGTGCCAGATACTTTATTCCAGTGCTGTCCGACATTTCTATATATTATGGCGCATCTGACTAATGACTGTGGAGGCATGGGCACCGTAAGCAGTTGCAGTAATAATACTAACAATAATAATAACAGTAATATTAATATTAACTCTTTCACGACCCATTTATTTTCTCAATTTTTAAGCAGTTAATTCAAGGAAGTAAAAAAAAAAAAATATTTTAAAATTACATCCCAACTACTCGTCAATAAATAAACATATATATATTATTATATACTAAATTGAAGAAAACTGGGCAACCCAATAGAATAACAAGGTTAAAAAGTAGTATAATAAACCATAGAAGTAAAACTAGAAAGACTTCTTATAAGGGAAGCAACTCTATGGCGCAGTGTGCGGCTTAAGCGTGCAACGGACTTCCGTGGCGCAGTGTGCGGCAAAGCGTGAAAGAGTTAACATTAGTAAAAATAATAATAGATGAAAACTAATGAAACTAACGTTTAGTTTAAAGAGATCCCAGTAGCGTAGTTGTTAGTGAACTGCTTCTTAGAATAGTGGTCGGTTCAATTCTCAAGTAAGCTTGGACTTTTTCAGACCGTAACCTCTATCAGGTCAACCAACCTCAATTTGGTACCAGGTAAAGCACTGAGAAGTAAAGGTGGCTAGCATGATGTCGACCGCATCACCCATCGTGTGCCGACAGTCAATGAAAAATTTGGGCCTAACACTGTATTACCCTATATACTATGTGGTATAAATAAGAGTTCCTTTACTTTTATTTCCCTTTAGTTGAAAAAATATTGTGCTTGCGAAAAAATTGGCATACTGTTATTCGGAAATGCTTTGTTTTCTGGTGATTTTGATTAGCGTTAAAGTCAGCAGAGTAAAATAAGGCGGCAGGAAAGTTTCATGCAGGTGTCATGGCACCCGAATGTGCCGTATTGGACAATGTTGCTTTATTCTCTCATCTCTTTTTGAAGCTTTCAGGAAGCAGTTAAATGTAGTTTAAAATCCTCATCTTTTTTCCCTTTTCAATCCATATTTTTTATTTAGAGGTTGGTTTATTTTATTTGTTGTAAGAGAAGCAAAGAATAGTACCACTGCAACCTACAAGAGAACTAAGGTAATGGTCTAGGAAGCTATCCTAGTAAATAAAAACATTGCAGAAATCAATGTGCTGGCCTACTTGTAGGCATATAACTGGCACAACGTACAATTTCTCCTAGACTTAGATCACATTCAAATCACAAAGAGTGGTTTAACAAGTGGTCAATATGAAGTTTTTGAAGAAGAAGATCAAGATTTTATTTGTAATAAAAGGCATAAATTGTGCTTTTATTTTGCATTTGTTTTGTCTTACAGACTGGATGTGCCTGTGAGTATTGTTTCTGTACCAATATCTCAAACTAAAGAGCTTAATACAGCTGGTGTAAATAACCTTATCAACCAGCTTCTCTGAGATACTCCTGGAAATAGCACATGGTAAACACAACTCTGGAATAAACAGTAACCTTCACCAGACACTGACTGATGGGGCTACAAGAGAGACAACTGCAATCTCACAAGTGCTGACCTCTATACCAAGAATTACTGCTTCGTCATCACTTCCTGTCACCTTGTTTAGATCTACAGATTATGATTTAAGATCCAGTTATCCCTATGAATCAGGTAGATCATTTCATCATTTTTGTAAGAATAAAAAAGTATTTTCGTCTTCTTCAGCGATCTCTGGTCATGCTCTTATTTTACTGTGGACCACAAACTGAGCAGTCAGATTCAGGACTGTCAGGTTTCCCCGAAGCTTAGCTTTTAGGTCAACTTGGTGTGACCACATGTTGCTTCTCAGCTAACACAGGAGAGGAAAGTCTTGCAGGACATGCTCCTGTGTCTGTTCTGCCTGTTGACACTGGCAGAGAGCTGTTTGACTTATTCCTAGTCTATGTTAGTATTTGTTGAGTCTGCAGTGTCCAGTATATTGGCGAAATATAATGACCTGGTTTGTTCTGCTTAGGTCTTTGAGGAAGTCATATCCATAGTCATATCCGATGTTGATCTCCAGTCTACCAGATTTTCTCTGTATCAGGGTTTTGGCCTTCTGAAAAGACAGGAGTTGGTAAATTTGCTCTTTGGCACTGCCCTCTTAGCCAAGACATCAGCACTCTCATTGCCTGCAATGCCACAGCTCCACCAATGTCCACCCTTAGCTTCTGGCGGCCCTGTTTTCTTGCAAAGCCAGGAGGACCAGAAAAAGTAGCATAAAACCAGTTTTCATACCTGTCGATCTAAAAACTAAGTTTTGAGGAAACCTGACAGACTTGAAGTTTACTGCCCTGTCTGTGATCCACAGTAAACTAAGAGCATGACCAGAGATCACTGAAGAAGAAGTTTTTATACCATGCTTTTCTACCAATTTTTTCCCATGTTAAGCCACAATCTTTCAACTCTCTTTCCACAGTTCTCCATGTTTTATGTGGACATCCAGGTCTTCTCTTCGCATCCGCTGTCTATCGGAGAGCTGTCTTATCCAATATCTCAACTGACATACAACATACAGAACCATTTGTGGTCTCTGAGGCGTAGAGGCTAGGTACTCGCCTCTCATTCCAAAGGAACTTAGTTCTCCCTTTGTTCTTATCTTTGTATAGATGAGATCGAGTTCCTAGTCCTATCGGAGAGGGACGATAAAACGTAGGTTCAAGTTGAGTATGTAAAAGAACCCTTGGCAGCTCAAAATAGAGAAGAGCTGGCTGGAAAGCCGCTGCCTGGGTAAAATTCATTAGAAAGATTAAGCAATAAAATTTATACAAATTATTTTCACCATCTTCTAAATTACACCGGGACCCTTGCAGGTGCTACAGAGTTCGTGCAGTGTTGCTGAGATCTTCCTATGTAAGAAAGATATCGAAACACACATGGTTACTCATCAAAGTGCAATGATGATGGTCCAATCAATACATGACCAATCCACCTCCATCTTCAGTTATCCTTACTGTATATTTATGTTGTACTAGCAGTTTTACCTATTCTTCGACGCGAATCTAGTTTAAATCTAATTTTAAATCCCAAACAGCGTGAGATTAAGCATGTTAAAGAAACATGCTCCGCTGCCTCAAAATCTGCTTCTTTCCCATTAAAAACAATACGTTTTATCTCCATGCTTGGTGGGAAAAATTTGTTGATTTATCACATAAGATTAAAATGTCGCTCACTCCGATTGCCAGTAAAATCTGATACAATAGAATTCTGGGAAAGTTGACAAATAACAATTTGCAAATTGAATTTATTCAGTCAGTTCTATTGTTTCAAATGAAATTTATGTAGTTCTCATAATCAAAGGTGTTAATTAAAAAAAAATTGTTTTCCTTCCTGTGAATTGAACATAGGTCTTCAGCATAGCAGCCAAGAATCTAATGTATTCGGCCACTGGACAGTCATGTTGAAAAACTATTAAATATGTTTGTATTCGTAGCATGCGACTGCTGTGCGTATCACGTGACCGGAAAGTAACAAAATGACCGCTGTGTGTACCATGTGACCAGAATGTTAAAACATGGATACACCTATTCAGCGATTTCTGTACATGACCATTTGCGTTAAGGTGGAATATGGTTATAGAAATGAACAAATAGTCCATGTTTTATAATTTTTACATCTTCCCATTTATGAAAGCTACCCTCTTGCCAAATTTCAAGTCCGTAGGATGTCCAGATATCTTCAAACAATTGGGACAGATAAATATACAATTCCATTCAACTTAGTCTTATATATATATATATATATTTTTTTTTTGTATCTTTCTGTCAGGCATCACAAGCTCACTTTATCCTTATGAACCTTCACCTCCACTCGACACATTCTACATACCAGATGAGTTGCATTCTGTGGAGGGAGGTTCTTTGGCCAGTCCTACAAGTGGTCTGCATATGCCAGAAGTGTTACCAATGACAGAACCTCTGTACAATTACAGTCCTTCAACTGACCAGAAGCAGCTGTATGCTGATCAATCACTACCACTGACTTCACAAGTGCTAGGTCCCATTCATGCTAGTAAAAACTTCATACAAGGTATACAAATAGTTATCTAGTTTTAAAACAAAATTACAAGTTTTCAATTCCAATTTTGTATCAATCTTAACATATACAAGCGAGAGTTATAGCATGAAGAATATAGAATGTAAGTTGAATACATTTGAAAATATATCTTTTTTTCTTTTGTCCTTTTCTGCTTTTTTGCTGTTAGGAGTAGCAGGTTTAACTGATCGGTTTCCGAGATAGTGCACGCTCGGTGGTTTGATATGCTGTGGGATTGTGAAGTTTTAAGATGTCTGTAACTCCATCAACCCATCTTTTCTTGGTCTGCCCCTTCCTCTTAATGATTCCATTTTCTGGTTGTACTCTCTTGCAACTGGTGTATTTGGGTTTATTCTGACCAAGTGGCCAAACCATTTGAGTCTCTGTTTTTCAATGAATCTAATAGCAGGTGTTTTTCTGACAGTTTTTCTAATTTTCTCATTTCTTATATGGTCTCTTCTTGTTTTATTTACCGCTTTCCTCAAACATCTCATTTCACAGGTGGTAATTTTCCCTTCTCATTTTTTTTGTCAGTGCCCATGTTTGGTACTGGTAGCACAGTGTTGGTATGAAGATTGCATCTGTAATCTGTCTTTTAGTCTGAATTGAAATAGCTGGGTTTTTCAAGATTGGGATAAGTTGGATGCAATGTTGTTGACTTGCTGAATTCTAGTTTCGATCTATCTGTCCAGTCTACTATCAGATGTGAAGATACTTCCAAGGTATTTGAATTCTCTCACCTGCTTTAGCGTTTGGTCATTTATTTGTATGTTGATATCTTTATGTTCTCTGTTTATAATCATGACTTCTGTCTTTTGATTGTTGATCTTCATGTTGTAATTTGAGGTTGCTATCGTTGAGTAAGTTTATGTGCTCTTGGAGCTGATCAATATTGTTATGGAATAGACACTGGTCGTCATCAAAGAGCAGTTCATTTTGTTGGTCTACGTCCATGAAAATAGATGTCTGTGAAAAATAATGAACATAAAATGGGTCAAATTCGGGAAAGAGATAGAACAGGATAGAAAAAATTGATATAGGTTTTTGAGCACTTTTTCTCTGGAAGAAACTGATAGGTTTATTATTTTTATTATTAAGTAGATCCAAATTGATACCATTTGTTAACTTACGTTTATTTTTCATTTGAGGATCATCAGACATGCCCATAATTACTCCAATCTACTACTAAGCATGTATTTCAGTGTGTTTATCCTAACAACTCCTGTTCTATGCTGGTTGATGTATCTACTAGGATTTTTTTCATGGTTTTTACGTCTTGCTGCACCTATCGGTTTTCATAATTGCGAAATCGAGATAGAGAATACAATTTATCTTCATCGAAATCATCATAACTTATGTTTTTTCTTAGAGCATTGATGATGTTGCTTTTGTCTACAGAAATTATATAGTTATGCAAATGTTTGTATATTCTTTATGTTAATATTGTAATGGCTTCCATAAGGTCACCGAATAAGCACAGATAACAATGGAGTTGAAGAAGCGCAGACGAAAGAGAATGAAAGCATCCTTAACACAACGAATTATGAACCCAGCAATGACTATGATCTTCCGAATGAAATAAGCCACAAGAACTTACCGAAAGATACACTAATCTCAGCTTCAAGACCTACGAGTAATCCACACAAGAGACAGATATCATCCGCTGGAGATTACACTGACTCAACCTCTAGGTAAAATCAATTAAGTCTTAAATCAAAAACAGTGTTTTATGTCCTGTTGATTTGTTTTGTAATATTATAAATATCAAAGATATTTAGTCTTGCAGGTTTTATGCCCTGCTGATTTTATTTTGTAATATTATAAGTATCATATGATATTTAGTCTTGCAGGTTTTATGTCCTGCTGATTTTATTTTGTAATATTATAAGTATCATATGATATAGGACCTAGGTCTTGCAGGTTTTAAAGTTTATTATAAAAGACTTGCTCCCGGGTGGTTTCCGAGTTAGCTTGGAATAGAATCACTGTCTTCTCTCACCCATGTCTTGCCGGGGCCCGCAAATGGAGCAAAGAATAATACCACTGTGACCTACAAGGCATGTCATAAGAGGTGACTGAGGTAGGGGCCTAAGAAATAAAAAGCGTAGCAGAAGTCGGATGTGCTGGCTCATTATCACAGGCCGCTTTTTTCAATATTGTCAAACCTCAGCACAGTCAATAACCGAACACTCTTACCCCTTTGAGGGCTACAACGCAGTTTGTAAATCACAGCTATATTGTAGTTATACTCCAACCAACATTATAGCATACATTCTTCACACATTGAGAGAGTCTTTCCGAACAGAGGAATTTCAGGGCTGTGAATCCCACTCGCTGACCAGATTAAAAGAGATGGGTGTCAACATTGGTGCAGCCCGAAAAGACGACATACTAAATATGCAAAGAGATTGATTAATCAACATCGAACTGGCGTGTTGGGTCGCTGGATTTGCTGAGTCGGAGATCTGAGCACCTATGGACATGTCCGAGTGCTATGATGATAGTCCTCATATAACTGATATAGCATACATAATTATTAATTAATATTTTTTATTCTTGATGATAACTTTTTAGTGACAAAATTTAATTTATTCATTAGAGAGCCGTAGTAGATGAGTTGTTAGTGAACTTGTCTCTTAGGTGTCTGGTCCAGGTTCAATTCCACAGTGGACATGTCATTTTTTTCTGAAAGTAGTAGCTCTTAACTCTTTCCACGCGCATTTATTTCCTCAATTTTTAAGCAGTTAATTCAAGGTAAGTAAAAAAAACAAAACATTTTTTAAAATTACGATCCCAACTACTCATCAATAAATAAACATATATATATTATTATATACTAAATTGAAGAAAACTGGACAACCAATAGAATAACAAGGTTTAAAAGTACTATAAGTAAAATAGTAGAAGTAAAACTAGAAAGACTTCTTATAATGGAAGCAACTCTACGGCGCAGTGTGCGGCTTAAAGCGTGCAACGGACTTCTGCCGTGGCGCAGTGTGCGGCTTAAAGCGTGGAAAGAGTTAAGTTGACCCAGCCTCAATTGGGTAACAGGAAAAACACTGGAAAGTAAAGGTTAACCACATCACCCATCATGGACCAATGGTCAATTAAAATTATGGGCCTTACACCGTATTCCCCAATATACCTTGAGGTTCCTTCCTCTTAGATTTTACATATACACATTCACGTTAGTAAAACTGCATTTCAGTCTCATCTATTTTATTTTTTTTTATTATTCATTCAGTTCAACAAATAAAATAATAAAGTTTATACCCACAGTGCAATTGGTGACCTTAAAATTCTGGAGGTCAGTATTGATGGAAAATTTGTGACAATACTAAATGATGGACCTTCAGTGAGTTTGTCTTTGTTTCTGTTACAATGTGTGTAGTTTTTATACTTTTAAAGCTGTATAATGTTCAGTTTACTATAAGTCTGTCCGGAGTGCTGTGATATCAGCTCAGTTACAAATAACTCACATCTTACAGTTACTTGTCTGTACAAATTTGTTTCTTGTTGAATAATATGCATACATTTTGGATGAAATTTAGATATCGCCTTCTTCTCTTCCACCAATTACTTCTTTATAGAAGTGTTGGGGAAACGAGTATTCTTGTATGTGCTTGTTTTAAGGCACTTTGTAAGCTGATATTCATTTTTGTAAGGCTGTTCTTGATGACGTCGCTCCATCTTTTGAGTGGTCTTCCTCTTTTTTCTACTCGTTATAAATTCGGATTTGCCTGTCATAAATGCCGTAGGAGCCTAATAAGTATGCAACATACTCATGTTCTTGGTGCAAACCACACAGATCACAAAGTAGTGGTTAACTTGGTTGATAAGAACAAATGCAAACAAACAAGTAACTAGAATACATTTGTATAATAATGGTAAACTATGAGATCAAGAATAGCATCACAGGTTTGTGAGTGCCTGCAGCACAGTAGCTGTGCACTGAATTCACCTTCTTTTGTATTTGTTTTAGAAAAACCACTTGTAAAGAAACCACTCTTTGTGATTCAACCAAAGATCATGAGCATTTTGGATTGTGGATTGACTGGTATGCTACAGAGCTTTTTTAACCTGGATGGATATATATATATATATTTATCCTGTCAACTTGCACAGAACAGAGAGTTTTTCATGGGAGCCAAGTTCCGGAAGGGACACGCTACTTGATGATGATATATATATATATATATTGGTTACTGAACCGATGCCATTACACTCCGGGCAGACCCATAAGGGCTCGGTCTACCAAAGCAGAGGTCAGAGGGTATGCATACTGATGATTTCTATGGCTCACTGGTTGAATACACGCTTTAGTCTGTCCCTCAGACTTTCAGTACTGTTTGTACAGCATGTAATTCTAAACTCCTTAAATCTCTGCATAGATTCATTATCCATTTTAATGTATCATCTAAAAGATGTGCCTTTGTCCATATTCAACTCCCAGACAATCAATGCTGTTGATGCAAGCCTGTCTGCTGTCTCATAGCTGCGAACACCCACATGTCCAGGACAGTGATTCCAGGTGAGTCTCTATGGAGGTTTGAAACCTTCATAGACGACATCCATTTGTACCACAACCTGCCGTTTTGGACCTTCCGAAACCTTCTATTGAGAATCAGACACATTAACTACCCCAGTAGACTGAGTTTAGTTGTTGTGTCTCTATAACTACCTTAGTTTATAAGTTAGCTGTATGACAGTGCTTAAGTAAAAATGTTATATAATCTGTTATGTTGTAAATAAAATAGGTGTTCGAGCTCGGTGGATACATGATCCAGCAAATTGTGGGTGGTTACCCTGTAGCTGTCTTCCGCTTCCCTGCAGACACCAAGTTTTCATCTGATTCAACAATCACTCTGTGGTCAGCAAAAAATGACCCCAGTGTGCATAATCCACCAACAGACTTCTTTTTGAAAGATCAGAAAAAGTGGGTCTCTGGACCACAATGCGCTACAGTTTTATGCCGTGCTAATGGAGAGGTGAGATTGTCTAAAAGTATTGCCATTTTTACGTAGATGCTTGTTCTACATCTCCTGTGGTTTCTGGAACAGCAAAGATTAGAACCCCTGTCTGTTTCAGTTTGGAATATCTTCATTGCACTCCAGACATGTCCATAGGTGCGCTGATCTCCTTCGCAATATCTCCAACAGCTCCCAGCGACTAATCGCACCAGTTCGGTGTCGATTGATGATCCTACTCATATACCTGTTCTGCTGTTCTTTTCTGGCAACTTCAATCCAAGCTCTTTCAATCCAGCAGTTGACGTGGATTGGATTAGATAAAAATCCTCTTTGTGCTCACTCTATGAGGGTTTTAAAAATGTCAACTCTATCCATTGGCTCACCTCCCAATACAACTACTGTCTTATTTCACAAAAGGTGACTTCAATGGGTATGGTCTAGGGGCCAACGACACCACACCATTTTAAAAAAAAGCAAACAGCTGATGATAATCTAGATTCCATAGTCACTACTGCCTTGTAGTTTGATTGGGGACAATTAAAGGCTAGCGGAGTAAACCGTACACAAAACTGGACGGCAGACAAACCAAGTAGTCCAAATAAAGACCGGTAACCTGGGCAGATGACGCTCAACAACCCAGGAGGTCGCCTAAGGTCGCTACCCTAAAAGAAAATAGCAGCCTGCTGCCTTGCTGGTCATCTGGGGACAGTCAAAGGCTAACGGAGGTAACCCAGTAAACGGTGGTTGAAATCAGACATGTCGCAAGGACAAGCACTAGAGCTCCAAATGGTGCTGAAGGGGACATCAAAATACGTTCTTGACAAAGGCTGTTTATATATCACAAAAAGAATGATCAAAATTGCAGAAAAAGAACGGTCGAGAGAGAGAGATGCCATAGTGGTAGGAGATGGAATAACTGTCAATGATGAAGGGCAGGGTGAAAACCTACAGGAGAGTCAGGGCTGCTGGCCTACCCTTGGCACATAAAACAATTACAGCGGGAAAGACCTAGAATCACATGAAGGAAACTTTTGAATCAGGACTCAAAGCCATGCATAAGATCAGATTGAGGTTGAGAGCATTCATTTCAACATTTCTAAAAGGACCATAAGGCTGAAATTGTTCTCAAAACTATGCCTGCTTTTCATTACAGTTTTTGTAACTAAACCATTTTTATATATTTTGGTTGTTAGACATAACCCAACCCCAAAAACCTGGGGGAAATATTGTCCAAAATGATGCAAATCTGTACAGGTCTGGGTTAGTGCAGTGGTTCTTAAACTTTTTCGGTTCATGGCACCCTTGCAAGGAAGTCACTGCTCCCCAGGGTGCCAAGGTGCACACTTTGGGAACCACTAGATTAGTGATCACCCATGTGTTGTCGGGGCCTGTAGGGGAGCAAAGAATAGTAACACTGCAACCTACAAGTTGTAGGAGGCGACTGAGGTAGGGGCCTAGGAAGCTACCTAGTAATTAAAAGCGTAACAGAAATTGGATGCGCTGGCCTACTTGTAGGTGCATAACTGGCACAACATATAGTCATTTTTAGGCTTGGATCACATACAGATCACAAAGAGTGGTTTAACAAGTGGTCGATATGGAGCATTCGACGAAGAAAAGTTGCAATTAAAAAAAAATTGAGATGGTAGTAAGCATAATTTTTCACTCTTAAACTTTAGTGCTCATATCTCTGTATCTTCCAGGTAGTGGCATGGACGTTAACTACTCACAGATTTTAAACTTTAGTGCTCATATCTCTGTATCTTCCAGGTAGTGGCATGGACGTTAACTACTCACAGATCTTAAACTTTGGTGCTCATATCTCTGTATCTTCCAGGTAGTGGCATGGACGTTAACTACTCACAGATCTTAAACTTTAGTGCTCATGTCTCTGTATCTTCCAGGTAGTGGCATGGACGTTAACTACTCACAGATCTTAAACTTTAGTGCTCATATCTCTGTATCTTCCAGGTAGTGGCATGGACGTTAACTACTCACAGATCTTAAACTTTAGTGCTCATGTCTCTGTATCTTCCAGGTAGTGGCATGGACGTTAACTACTCACAGATCTTAAACTTTAGTGCTCATATCTCTGTATCTTCCAGGTAGTGGCATGGACATTAGCTACTCACAGATCTTAAACTTTAGTGCTCATGTCTCTGTATCTTCCAGGTAGTGGCATGGACGTTAACTACTCACAGATCTTAAACTTTAGTGCTCATATCTCTGTATCTTCCAGGTAGTGGCATGGACGTTAGCTACTCACAGATCTTAAACTTTAGTGCTCATATCTCTGTATCTTCCAGGTAGTGGCATGGACGTTAGCTACTCACAGATTTACCAAAGATGCCTTTCTTGAGACTTCCACACATAAAGAGAGTATTGATGAAAGTAAGTATAAGTGTTTTCTTTGACAGCAGCCATAAAGGAATTTCCAGGGACTTCATCAGCCAAGGTAGTTATTGTATCAGACTAGTATAAACATATTTCCACAATGTTTTCTGTGACCTAGTTTACTAGAGAAGATAATGGGTCATACTGTCAGTTAATGCTTTATGCGACCTAGTTAACAAGGACAGTTATTAGGTCAGACTATCGGTAAATGTTTTCTGTGACCTAGTTAATTATGACAGTTATTGTGTCAGACTATCAGTTAATGCTTTCTGTTACCTAGATTACTAGAACAATAATTGTGTCAGACTGTCAGTCAATGCTTGCTGTGACCTAGTAAGAATGCAATATCAAAATAAATAATACAATACTAACACAAGTCCATCGATTCAAGTATCTGGGAACATACCTAATATCAGATGAAAGATGTAAAAACAGAAATTAGGAGTGGAATAGCTCAAGCGAAAGCAGCTTTTATAAAAACAAAAAAACATTATGTGTGAATTCACTACCAATGACACTGTGGAAACAAGTAGTGATATATTGAACCAATACTTGTGTATGGCAGCGAATCATGGACAATAACAAACAATCGATAAGATCATTGGAAGCCACAGAGATGTGGTTTTACAGAAGAATGCTGAAAATTCCATGAACAGCGAAGAAAACAAATGATGTTTTAAATCAGGCATGCACACAAAGAAACCTTATCAAAAGAATAAGAATCAGACATTCAATGTACTTCAGGCATATAATGTGAAAAGAAGGTTTAGAACATTTGGTGACAACAGGTAAAATTCAGGGAAGGAGAGATCGTGGAAAATAGATGGAGAAGGTGTTGGATGGTCTGACATTGTGGCTCGACAAAAGATCAACATCAGAACTGGTAACTGCACCAAGGAGAGAGAGTTGGTGAGAGACATGATTGCCTATGCCCGCAGGCATGGCACTTGATTGATTGATTAGATGATCAAAACAGTTTAGAATAATAATAGTTGATAATTAAAATCAGCTTTTTTTTTTCTCACTTTCTTGCACTTCCCAATTGTATGTACAAATCAATCTGTAATTTATTTTAAAAATAAATATTATGAATGACATGTAATTTGGGAAATAAACGATTACAAGTTAGCAAAATGTGAAGAAATAAATTAAGAACTGGAAATTCTAATGTAAATTAGGGGCAATTTCACAATGAAAAACAAATTATGGCACAACATGTGGCACATGGTCAAGCGGGACAGACAAATGTACGCATGCTGCGATATTTGGTAGTTAATGTTTTTAATAGTTTTTTTCATCCTATCTACCAGATGACAAGAACAGCAGCAAATATATTGAAGATATTGATACCAATAATGGTGACATTTTGAAAGAGTTGAAACTGGACGTAGGGCCAAAACCAGACCCTGTTTACTTAAGAAGGTAGAACAATTATATATCTTTTGTTCTTGTTCTATTTATTTATCTGTTTATTTGTTGTTACTTTTCTTTCTTGTTTCTAAATTGTTGCTTATAAATTTCAGTTACTGAAACGATACAAGGTCTAGACATGTTTAAGAAGCACTTTGAGAGAGGTGATAGTGTAGTGGCTAGTGAACTTGCTCTGTAGACACTTAGTTCTATGATCATCATTGTCTGAGATCTTTGGTCATGCACTTAATTCATTATGGGCAACAAACTAAGCAGTCTTCTTGAGGTCTCTCAGATTTCCCCAAAACTTAGTTTTCAGGTAGACTAGATATGAACGTTTGTTGTTTCTCAGCTAAAACTCAAGGATTGACTGCATTGCACCGGGTTCTACCCTATATGGCTCAGTCCTTCTCCGAATAAATGACATGCCACCTGTTGAGAGTATTGCACAAAGCAAGAACTCCGTAACTCCTTCAACAATCTTAGGGGGTCTCTGAAAACAAATGCTTATGTTAGACTTATAAACTGCCCTTGTGGTGCTTGGGCATAAACTGCCCTTGTGGTGTGCATAAACTGCCTTGGTGCTTAGAAACTGCCCTGGTGCTTGGGCCAAAGGAAACATAGAATAGTACCACTGCCGACCTACAAGGCATGTAGTAAGAGGTGACTAAGATAGGGGATTAGCGAAGCTACCCTAGTGAATAAAAAGCATTGAAGAAATCGGATATGCTGGTCTACTTATAGGCGCATAACTTGCACAATGTATAATTGCTCTTAGGCTTCGATCACATACAAATCACACAGAGTGGTTCATAAGTGGTTGATATGGAGCGTTCAGAGAAAAATAAGAAGACTTATAAACCGACAAATTAGATAATATTGTTTACTGTACAATCAGTCATTATAAATTCTAAACTTCAGACATTTCAAGTTTTTTAAGTAACTCTCCTTATATGAAGTGTATCCTGAACACATTTCTGGTCTTATAGTTATAGCTTCAGTAGTCAATTTTTTTTTATTTTACAATTTGACATTTACAGTTTAACCCCTACACCCTTCTGAGCTGATATATTGGCTAATTCAGTATACATTGCAATATGTGTGCATCCTGGAGTAACAAATATTACGGAGTAAAAGGGTTAATGTAATTTTTTTAATATAACCAATAGTAATAATGTTGCATCTATATCTTCTTTATATGCAACCAGTCCTTGTCAAATGATATCAGAATGAGAGTTATACAGTGCTACATAGAACCAATATTGACATACGGATGCGAGTCATGGACAATAAACAAACAGATCAAAAATCTCTGAGGGCCACAGAGATGTGGTTTTACAGAAGAATGATGAGAATCCCATGGACTGCTAAAGTGACTAATGTGGAAGTGCTGAATGAGGTCAAGACACAGTGAAAGCTTGTCATCAATATAAGAAAGAGGCAGTCATCATTTTTTGGGCATGTGATGCGGAGGGGAGGTTTAGAACACAATGTAACAACTGGTAAAATCAAGGGAGACAGAAAGATAAGAGAGAAAATTTGGATGACTGACTTCATGCATGGAAGAACGTCAACATCTGAGATGATAGCAAACACCAGAGATGTGGAGATCCATGATGCTACGCCAGCTGGCATGTCACCTGATGATGATAATGATATCCTCTTTATGACCCTTTTGACACATAAGACTTCCACAAAAGATTGCCATTCTGCCGACTTTCTACCAATTGTTTTCTATGCCTGGTCACAATCTTTTAACTTTTTTCTCCACAGTTCTTCTCCATGTTTCCCTTGGAAATCCAGTCTTTTCTCCCCATCTACTGTCTTAGCCAATGCCCATAATGGCATATGACATACACTTGCAATTCATCTTTGTCTTTTTATGATAGTCTTCAATATTGAACAGTTTGTTTGTTTTAAACACTCTTAATTTTCTATCACATTTGGCCAGAAAATTTGCAGTATTCTTCGCTAAACATTTATTTTGAAATGTCTGATGAAAACAAGGAGTATTTTTGTAAGAACCCCAGGGGAAGCAATGAATATGATCAATAAATAGACAGTGTAAAAGTATTGGGAGCTTCGAAAAACAAATTACCAAACACAGGATTCGAACCACTTACCCATATTTCTTAAGGCACCCATTGCCTAGCCTAGCAATAGAGCGTTCTTACGAACACAACCAGCGAGCCATTTTTTAAAATGGCTTTACTGAGGAGTGTCTTTCACAAACGCTTCGCTTTAGCTAGACACAAAATAATCAGGTGCGGTTCGATTGAACAGTGTTTGCACAAACACATGCTATAAGCTTATTGTGCTTGTATATTTGAAACGAGACAATATCATACATACACACATGTATACACATATAACAAACATGCATACATCATTCAAAGTAGCTTCAAGTTTATTGTAAGATGAGAACAAGGGGTTTTTTGTAAGAACCCCAGGGGAAGCAGTGGAAAATGTCTTCAACTTGTGTATGATGTTGTGTGTCATTTTCTAGCACTCACTACTTTATAATTACTTTCTGAGGACACTGCTAATGATAATGTTAATGTAGATATATTGTTTTTTTTCTAATTTCAGAGCAAAGAAGCAATTACCATCTTTAGTACCATCAAAACACCCACATGGATTAAACACAGTATCTCCTGTTCATCCACACACTGGACAACTGCCATTTTTCTTTGGTAATGACAACAGCACTTATAGTCGCCAGTCTCGCACACAAACCATTCGACCTGATTACATCCCTTGTAAGTTTAACCTGAATTAACAATTATGTTTTTTGCTGCTGGAGGTTTGCTATACTGGAGTAATGTTGTGTGAAGCTCTCTGACATGTTTCAGTGTTATGTGCACTAAATAATCTTTCTTTATACTTTTGTCCTTCTCTGCTTTTTGCCATTAGGTGTTGCAGGTTTAACTGATAATCGGTTTCCAAGATAGTACACACTTGGTCACTTGATATGCTGTGATATTGTGGAGTTTTAAGATGTCTTTAACTTCATGAATCCATCTTTTTTCTTGGTCTGCCCATTCCTATTGATGATTCCGTTTTCAGGTTGTACGCTCTTGCAACTGGTGTAGGCGGGTTCATTCTCACCAAGTGACCAAACTATTTTAGTTTTAAGGAATATAATAGCAGTGTTTTTCCCGACTATTTTCCTAATTTCCTCATTTCTTATATAGTCTCTTTTTATTTTGTTTACCGCTTTCCTCAAGCATCTCATTTCACAGGGGCAAATTTCTCATTCTTGTTCTTTTGTCAGTGCCCAAGTTTGACACTGGCAGCACATTGTTGGTATGATGATTGCATTTATATTTTGTCTATTGTCTTTCCCCAGGTGCATGATGTCCACTCTTGCCATTAAGCGTAGGGGTGGGATCTTAAATTTGCATTCCAGGGCCAGATGAGTTGCTCTTGTTGTGTTATATCCATCTTTATTTAGTGTGATCTTGAAATTGTTTATCCATTTTTTCTTGGTCTTTCTTGACTCTAGTACCTGATCTCTTTTTATTGTATGTTGTTATTCGTGGTTGGTTGTGTTCAATTCTCATTAGATGTCCAAACCACTGCATTTGTTGTCTTTCAATGTATTTGGTGCATGTAGTCTTTTAGTCTCTACTGGAATTGCTGAATAATGTTGTATATAATTGAAGTTGATCTCTCTCTCGCGATCACCGCCCAGACCGATGTACCAGATCTCCCATAAATTATATTCATGTGGAAATCTCATTCATGCAGTCTTAAGCATTGGTGTGTTTTAAGTCACATCTTCAGCACCATTTGGAGCTCTGGTGTTTATCCTTCAGCGATGTGTCCGGTTTCAGCTAGCGTTTACTCAGTTCGCTCTCCGTTCTGTAGCCATCTAGTATTTTTACGGTGTGGGTAGCTACTCCCACCCCAACCTCCTTAGTCGCCTCTTACGACATGCGTGGCAGGTAACAGTGCTTCTATTCTTTACACCCCAATTTGGGCCCCCAGTAACCACTCGAGCGGAAGTTGATCTGACAATGTTATGGGAAGTCATTAATGTTGTATGTAGCTGAAAAAGAGAATATCACAACAATAGAAGATCTCATTCTTCCCATGAGGCCATCACCTGGCAGTGGTGTGAAGGTTTGCATGCTTTAACTCTTTCCATATCCCGCCTGCCCAGCGTGTTCGTAGCGCGTTGGACTGCGAGTGACTAGCCCTCTGTGAGTGCGGGTTCAATTCCACGGGCTGGCAGAAAAACCACAGGTTTACCAGACTCACGGTGTTCGTGGCACCTAACCGAAGGGTTAAGATGTCCATGGCACCGAGTTGAAGAGCTGAAAGCTCAAGTGCTTCTGGATCAGGAAAAAACAAAACTCTTTCCATACAGTTATTTCCTCAGTTTTACAGTTAATTCAAGGAAGGCAAAAAAAGCAAATATAAAAAACTACTTGTCAATATATAAACATATATGTATATATATATATCTTATTATATACTATTTTCGCCTGTGTGGTGCCGGGGCCCTAAAGGGAAGCAAAGAATAGTACCACTGCAACCTACAATGCATGTCGTAAGAGGCGACTGATGTAGGCCCTAGGAATGCTACCCTAGTAAATAAAAAGCAGAGCAGAAATCGGATGTGCTGGTCTACTTGTAGGCGCATAACTGGCACAACGTACAGTCACTGTTAGGCTCAGATCACATACAAATCACACAGAATGGTTGACAAGTGATCGATATGGAGCATTCAAAGAAGAAGAATAATACTATTTTGAAGAAAACTGGACAACCTATTAGAATAACAAGGTTTAAAAAGTAATAGAAGTAAAAATAAAACTAGAAAGACTTCTGATAGGGAAACAACTCAAATGGTGCAGTGTATAGCAAATGGTGTTAACAGAATACTTTGTGGTGCAGTGTGTGGCAATTGGCATGGAAAGAGTTAATGATACATTGTGCTAGGATGGTGGGAACTTATGTTCTTGGAAGAGTCACCCAGGACGGACAGGTCACTGAGGAGGGGCCAGACTAAATATGTCTTCCTGGTTGGGGTTTGGCTTGGGACTAACAATCCCATCCTGTAAAAAAATCTTTATGCTACAGAAACGGCAATGAAGATGCTACCCATTCACGGACATGAAGGGCTACCAGAGTCATTAACTCATACGACTGGAAGTGGTAAAAGCCGAAAGGAAGCTATTTTTACTATGACCGATGTCCTGAACGCCAAAATTGGATTCTAGAATAAACAGTAGAACAATAACTGAAACAAATGAGTCACAATCGGAACACATTACAGAGGATGGTCAAGTATAGAGAAGAATGGTGTTCATTTGTTGTTGCCCTAATAGCTAGGGGCATCACAGGCTCCAAAGAGGGAGAGAGAGATCTAATATTAGAGCATGAGAAAGAATAGGGTACATATGGATAGACTACTACCGAACTCTCTTGTTCACAAGTGAAACTTTTAGCGACAACTTTCAGTCTCCACTGAATTCTATTCTGGGTTGTCTTCTTCAGTCTTGCCCATGAGACTTTGTCTACTATTCTCTGCCATGTTTTATTTGCCTTCCTCACTCATCTCTTTCTCTGTGGGTTCTAGTCAAGTTCATGTCTAGTTATTTTCAGCGATTTTTTTTCCGAGGGTGATATGGATAAACAGTGTTGCAGAAATCCTTCAGCAATATGGTCTCTCAATATGCACACAATTGACTCAGAGCTGGAATCTGCAGCACCCCATGATAGCTCACAGTAATGGCCATGACCAAGGCACTGACCTGTTGAAGACGTAGGGGCCACACATGTTTGCATTTGGAGTGACTCAATGAGCATGCTCAGGAAGGCCTGAACTGGTTGTGTGCGTAGATAGTGACTGGAATCTGTGTTAAGTTCAAGAATGCAGTCACATTCATTTTTTTCTCACCATTCTTGTTTCGACTTTAAAAAATCATACTTTGAGTAGTTATGATATGCCAACCATGTCACCGCCTCTATAACCGATCGTACCTCCATTGTCTTTATTGTCCAACCATTACCTACTTGTGGTTGGCGGTAACTTATTCTGATCTGATCTTAGACAGAACAAGTTAGAGATCTATTACCTCCAACCTTAAATTTGGAAACAGTACATGATCTGAACTACTGTGTTAAATGTGGACTAAAAGATTCTTTTATCCTCTAGGCCTGCCTCAGAAAAAATATCGGTCTCTGAGAATTGGTAGCAAGATCTCGAGAACAATAGGAAGTGGTCAAAGAACACGCTCACTGGCTGTCGAAGAAAATGAAGAACTATCTACAAAATGTGTATGTTTATTATTTTCATTAGTATTTTTGTTTTTCATATAGTGGTCATCTAATTTGGGTCTCTGTACCTTCCATTGGAAGTGATAGATAGGCTAGGTAAGTTATTTATCTTTCTTATTCAGATTGATTAATTGGTCCATTATCAATGCTCTTTGGTGGTGAATAATCATGTACTTTGATCGCTTTCTTACATAGTAAGATCTTAGTGGCAGTGCATGAACTCTGTAGCTCCTATGAGGCCCCCAATGTAATTTTGAGGATGGTGAACACTAGAAATTTATATTTTTTATTTCGCTCGAGTGGTTACCGGGTCCAAATTTGGGATGTAAAGAATAGAACCACTGTTACCTGCCACGCATGTCGTAGCAGGCGACTAAGGAGGTTTGGCTGAAATCAGATGCACATGTCCTAAACATGTAGAAGTGGATGCGTTTAGGGCCTACAAACCAACGTGCAACGTATACACGTTCTTGGCAAAGATCAAACATATCACAAAGAGTGATTAAAATTGGTTGTGAAATACGAACACAAAGAAGAAGATATTTTTTATTTATATTAATGATCTTTGCCTGGGCAGTAGCTTTCCAGCCTACTCTTATTGACTACCATGGGTACTTTTGCATGTTTAACTTGAACACCATTAGTGACCCATGTGAAGGATTCGCGTAAGTGATCACCAACCGTCATATTTGATTGTGTGTAACGAAATCTTGAAGAAGTTACCATACAGACTGCAATATGAGTATGCACTGGAACAGTATGTTGACAAACGTATGTGGGATAATCATTTACAGTATATCACCATATGAGCAGAAAGCCTTTGCGGGTGCTTTGTCTAAAGGTGTGCCAAATATGTTCAGACAATTTAAAGGTCAGGTGTTCAGAGTTTTACCTCCTCTCATTGCTGCTCACATGTTCTACGACTGGGCAAACAAGGAAAATCACAGACTCAGTCTTAAAGACCCCAATGACTATATTAATGATGAGTAAATTGTTGACAGTCATCTTCTGTCATTGATAATATTCTTCTTTGTCTGATATTCTTATCATTATCATCGATTTTGTTTACGTTTAGATAATTGTTCAGTTAAAGTTTGGACAGTATCAACAAGAAATACATTTTTATATGGAGGTCTCTGTGGCTAAGCCCTTGCCTTGCAGGTTGAAGGTTCGAATCCGAACTGCACCATTCTATTCACGAGTGCATTTTTTCCAGAGACCCCTAGAATTGGTGCCTGAGCTACGGAGTTCGTGCAACACTCTTGGCAGGTGGCTTGCAATTTCTACGGAGAGGGACCGAGCTATATGGGGTAAAACCCGGTACAATGAAGTCAATCCTTCGGCTTTAAAACCATTAACTTGAACATGGGACCTATGTTTAATTGTCTATCTTTGATAGGACTAGGAACTCAATCTCACCTACATTGAGATCAGGGATCATCATCAAATAGCTTGTCCTGAGCAGAACATTTCTACTCTAACAGTCCTCGGAATTTTTCATATACTCAGTGTCCTGCCCCTGCAAACGTCCTGATAAAATC
Organism: Arion vulgaris; assembly: GCA_020796225.1. Taxonomy (NCBI): domain Eukaryota; kingdom Metazoa; phylum Mollusca; class Gastropoda; order Stylommatophora; family Arionidae; genus Arion; species Arion vulgaris. The sequence continues at coordinate 10,126,077 of CM036761.1, forward strand.
ATCAGTCACATCACGAAACCATCTTCGATGTGGTCTTCCTTTTCTCCTGTTTGTCGGAATGTCTTCTTCCATAATGGTCTTCTCTAACCCTTCATGTCTTTTTATATGTCCAAAATACTTCAATTTTCTCATCATTATTTGTAGCATCTGCCAGTTTTTAAAAATTATTTCTTCATGGATCTATTTGTTCTCTTTTCTGTCCATGATATACAGAGGACTCGTCTATAACATTTTCAAAAACACATTTTTTTACTGCCTTGTTAATAAAGAACATCACAATCATAATTATTTTTTAGAATTGTTAATTTTGATTACTCTTCTTTGTCATCACACTGTTACTGGGTTGTTGCCCAGTGTCATGGTTTTCTTTTTTTGTCTTGTGCTGTTCTGGTGGCTTGAGTGGTTGTTATTTTTGCTTTTTGAAATTATTCTGCTGTGCTATCTAACCATCTTTTTCATGGTCTTCCTCTCACCTTCTTTCCTGATGTTATGTTGTAGAAGACTTGTATACTGTGGAGTTTGGATGCATTCTTATTAAGTGGCCAAACTACTTCATTCTTTGTTTCTCAATGTAATTCAAGCACGGTTCTGTGCCAACTTTCTTTCTTATACTGCTGTTGGTGACTCTGTCCTGTTTTGTGCGTAACTTTTCACTGGCACCACATTTCACATGTAGTTATTTTTTACGACTGCGCTTTGCTCATTGTCCATGTTTGGTGCTGGTAACACAAAGTAGGTATTAAAATGCTGTTGTTTTGCTGTCAGTGAGATTTTTGGGTGCCTTAACAATGGGGCTAGCTGTCAGATTACAGAATTTGCTTTTTGCACTCTAGCCTCTATCTCTCTATCTAGTCTTCCATGAATATGCTTCCTAATTAGTTATATTAACTACACAACACTTTCATTTTTTTCAGGTATCAACCATTGGTAAAACATGTGAGGGCCCAAGTCCCTTCATGAGACCACACAGTCGATTTGATTCAGGACTGAAACAAGTCTGCTCTCAGCATCACTTAGATTTTCTTCCACCTATGCCTTGTGCCCCACAGTCAGCCTGCTGATGGATTTTCTCCACCTATGCTATGTGTACCGCAGCCAGCCTGATGACGGATTTTCTCCACCTATGCCATGTGCACCACAGCCAGCCTGCTAACTTCAGCAATGCTGATGTTATCCACAAAAGAGAGAAAATATATGGTTTACTTTTGGGGTTTATTATTCAATTAAAATTATATTTATAGTTGTTTTATTTTCTTTCATTCTCATTAACAAATAAAACTTGTGTAACAGTATTCACTGTCACTTAGGGGCAGTGGAAATAAGTTTGAAACCTTTCGTAGCCTTCCAGGTATGAAGTACCTATCTCTTCCCATTTCTAGCACCTAGTGGCAGGAGGTGGGAAAGCCATTCTTTCTGCACTAGGTGCTAGAAATGGGAAAGCCATTTCCTTTCCTCACATGCGAAACTTTGAATGTGGGATTGTACCACAACTCTCATGAGTCGATAGATGAATGCTTACATGAATCCGTACATGGGTCCTTAAAGATTTTAATAAAAGACATGATCTCAGATTATAATTTATTTAATATTGTTTTCTGTAGTAACATATATATATATATATATAATATATATATATATATATATATATATATATTATATATATATATATATATATATATATATATATATATATATATATATATATATATTATATATATATATATATACTCTATATGGCCTGGCCCTTCACAATATCGCTTCCACACAACTCTATCATCAGTTAGTCTTTCCCATGTGCTGGTACCTATAGAAAAGTTTTTCATTCAGGCTTTGCGACATCTTTATATCTGAGCAGTGGTCTGCCCTGGTGCCTCTTTCCTCCGAAAGTTCACAGAACAACATTTGTTTTGGTATATGACAAGTTTCCATTCTTCTCACATGCCCCAACCATCTTAGTCTACTGCTGAGCATGACCATGATGGAAGGCAGGGGTTATCTTGTCGTACAACCTGATGTTCATAATCTTTCAGAGATATCGAAGGCAAAAGATGCTAAGTCTTATCTTGTGTCTTGAATAGGCTGTCCATGTTTCTTAGCCATATAGTAAATAAGTATAGTGTAGGACAAAGAAAACTGGCTGATGCTACAAATAAGAAGAGAAAATTGAGATATTTTGGACATATAAAAAGACATGAAGGGCTGGGGAAGACCATCATGGAAGGAGGCATACCAGCAAAGAGGAGAAGAGGAAGAACACGGAGAAGATGGATTCAAGATGTAACTGATGGTTTGAACATGACGGCTGCAGAGGCAGGACATCTCGTCAATGAGAGAAATTCAGAAGACTGTTGGGTGGCAAAGTTCTGCTCAGGACAAGCTATTTGATGATAATTGTCTTATATAACAGCTTTTTGTTTAAATCTGATTTCATAGCACAACATCTGTATTTTGACTCAAATCACAAAATCAAATAAGCAGTTATTCTTGAGTGAATATAAACGCACAATTTCTATTTCATGTGGTAATAGTTTGTATTTGATTTCATATGATAGTTTGTTTTATTATATTTGATAATAGTTTGTTTTTATTTCATGTATATTTTTGTTGCATGGATAATTTTTTCATTTATTTCATGAGATAATACTTTTTATTTTATAATACTTTTAGTTTTATATTTGATAAGTTTTTAAAATTTCATTTGAAAATAGTTTTATTTTTTCATGTGATAATACTTTTCTATTTCATTTCAATAAAGTTGGGTATTTTGATAGTCAAATTCTTACCATTAGCCAATCTGTACAAAATTGTGTTATAGTGTACAATATGCATGCACTCTCTGTGGTTGGAAAGAAGCCAGAATGATAGTGACTAGGCCTGAGCATATCTCAGTGCTGTGCAACTGGCAGGGATCATGGTTCTCAAATCTCTGTCCTGGTGTTTATAATCTCAGATGTTGACGCTCTCGTCATGGTGTCTAATACTTCTCTCTGTCTCGCTGCTTAATTTTGTTTGTCACAATGTGTTCTAAGCCTACCCTTCTCATCACATGTCTGAAAATGATGACTGCCTCTACGTCTACTATCAAAACAACACATTAAATGGTTCAGGTCAAGTGAGCGATTACATCAGACAGTGCACCAAAGACAGGCTGATATAAATGTACAGAGAGAAGGCGGCCACCATAGATGGACTCAAGATAACAGAGGGAATTAGAGACTACTACAGACTGCAACTAGCCCGTTAAATCTCTTCCTGACCTGACTGAGGATACAGGATGTAGAAAGAAAGAAAGAAAAACATACATTTCTCGGTGTCTGCCTTCATTCAAACCTCAACGTGGCTGAAACGATGCATGTGCTAAACATGTAGAAGTCTTATGGTTGGCCACAAACAAGTGAACTATAACGTTCTTGGCAAGATCAAACATATCACAAAGAGTGATTAAATTGCGTAAAACAACCAAGAAGACCTCAACTTCATCATTTAGCAGTCATGATGTCATTTTCTGTAAAACCAATCTTGTGCCAGAATTTTCTATCTGTTTGTTTACTGTCATTCAACCTATCTGATGTCAGTATTAGCTGTACAGTGAATAACCTCTTCGACCTCAGTTGACAGTGACCTGTTGCATATAATGCTTCTATATCTGGAGGAGCTTGCCTGCCTATCTGCTCTTATTTCGATCGCATCTGATGACAGACTTCATGGATTTAAATTGATGTATTGCAAACCCTGTGTACTAGGAAAGCATTTCGTCTTTTTTTGAGATGACTAATTGCTTCTTAATATCACACTCAGTCTTGTGAGTAACTTTCTGTCCAATAGTATGCCAGGAAGTGAAAAGGCTGGCTGAACATGGATGGAGCTTCTGTTTCTCATGTATTCAGGCATTGTCAACCTGGTCATGCATTCTGACTGATTATCGTAACCCTTTACCTTTGATAGTGTCTCCAAACTTCCTTGGTATGATGTCATCTGGACAATCTAGCTGACAAAAACGTGTTTATGGTTAGGTTTACTATTCTTCATGATCGAAGGGATCTAACAAGCTATCCCCCAACATACCATATGGTATGAAAACAGGTTCGCTTCACTTTTACTTGACTATCCCACATTGGTGCAGCCTCAATTGGGTATCGGGAAAAGCACCGGGAAGTAAAGTCAGCTGACGTGAAGTTGACCACATCACCCATCGCGTACTGACGGTCAATGAATAATACGGTCCTAAAAGCCTAAAGATTGACCTCATTGCACAGAGTTTTACGAATATGGTTAGGCTCCTCTCCAGAGAAATGGCACGACATTTGCCAGCCTATACCTCTTCAGTGATTCCGACCAATGAAAAAATTTACCCGTGAACAGAATGGTGCGGTCCAGATTTTAACCATGATCTTCGAACACAAGGCAAAAGCTTATGGGTTCCTTTACTTACTTACCACATTAGTAAAAGTATAAAACATAACAAAGAAATCACAAACACATCATATATTCAAAACTCTATCTGTGAATGATAAATGTATTCAAAAGTAGGCATAGTAAATATAATAAACCTGGAGACATTAGTAAGGATTTACACAGTAAATATTTCAATATCATTATATTAGCTCAAGATATGATACTTTATCCCAGGAGGAGCTTATCATTGAGGAGTATCTGGCCGAATGGATTAGAGCGCTGGTTCCCATTCAGGAGACCCGGGTTCAGTCCCGGTAAGGCCAAGAGTTTTTCTGTCAGGGCATACAGAAAAACCTAACCTGAACAGTTTAGCAGCGACTGCACTAGCAATGCGGCCATTAAATCACTCAATCTCATGTTCCCCCTGTCCTATATCGCCATTAAAAAGCGGTATTACAGGCAGTTAAAAGGAATAGGAGGAGGCCTGGAGACTGATAGGTAAGATATGGACAAAATTAGAAGGGATGGCAAGAGAGAGAGAGGAAGAGTTTGTTGAAGACTTGTGCTCTGTTGGAGTTGAAAAGTGAAGAAGAAGAAAGACAGAAAAAGATCTTATCACATCATCAATAAAAATGATTTTGATCATACAGTTATTATGTAGATGTCTTCTAGTGTCCTCATCCTTAACTGGAACAAGCATGCATGTTTAGGGTATTTAAGGCGAAGAATTGTGCAGTTTGCACTGATGGTGGACACAGCGACTGGTTTATGGTTGAAACCAGAGTAAAGCAAGGCTGTATTCTCTATCTCCGCTATTGTTTGGAGTGGCCATTGACTGGGTGATGCGAAAATGTTGCAGCGGTGAAACTGGCATCGATTGGGTAGAAAATAGTCAACTAGATGATTTGGATTTTTCAGATGATATTGCCTTGTTAAGTAGAAACAACCAAGATATGCAAAGAAAAACAGACAACTTGTCATCTACAGCATCAAAAGTTGGACTGCAGATAAGCTATGAAAAACAAATATAATGAAGACACCTATGGCAAGTAATGCAGATATCACCCTGGAATCTAAAATGATAAAAATAACAGAGCAGTTCACCTATTTAGGTAGCAATTTTGCTTGCATAGGAAATGTTAAAAAAGAAATTATATAAATTGGCAAAGCAACATCAGCTTTTAAAAGCCTAAATAAAATATGGAACTGCAAGCTATATTGTATTAAAACTAAATTACGAATTTTCAATTCAAATGTTGTATCAATCCTAACATATGCCAGCGAGAGTTGGAAAATGACTAAAGATATAGAAAGCAAGTTGAATGCATTTGAAAATAGATGTCTGCGAAAAATGAATATAAAATGGTTCACGATCGAAGAAGAAGAAGAATATAAAATGGAATGAATTCAGGAGAAGTGATGAAATCAGAGAAATGTCTGGTCAACCACTAGTGACAACTGTTATAAGAAAGAGAAGATGCAGATATGTTGGACACACCTTGATGAGAAATGATCAACGAATATCAAAGCAGGCATTGAAGTGGGATGCAAAGGGTTTAAGAAAGAGAGGACAACCTAAGGAGACCTGGAAACGAACTTTGCTGAGAGATGCAAGAAATGTCGTTTTCAGTTCCATGGAGGAGATTGAGCGAGTTCCCAGGATAGAGCGGTATGGAAAAATTACTTGCAGGCCCTATGTAACGTATAACGGTACAAGAGGAATTATTATTATTATTGACTTCATTGCACTGGATTTACCCATATGGCCCCGTCCCTCTAGGCAGAAACAGCACCCCCATCTGCCAAGAGTGTTGCACAGGAACAATCCTAGGAATCTTTTGAAAAAACTGCACACGTGACTTGCTCCGGATTCGAACCTACAACCTTCAGAATGCCAAGCAATTGTCTTAACGACTCCACCAAAGAGATCCCCTTAATATTTATTAAGTTATTGATTTACTAGAAGTCAAAGTAAACAAAAATAAAAGTTAGAAAATTAGTTTGTCTAACATGAAGCATATTGGTGAATATCTTTTACCAACAACACATACTGTGTGATATGGTAAACATCACATCAACCGTCTTTATTTCCCAGTGTTTCTTTGGTACTTAATTGAGGCTGGGTCAACTCGAGAGCCGCTATGGTCTGACAAAATCTCACTCCCACTGTAGAATTTGATTCTGGGACAAATGCACTAAGCTATCACAGTTTTGAACACTCCTAGGGTAGAGAGAGACAACTAATCGCTTCTCTTCATTTTGGCTAAGATCAAAGTGTTATGTTCAGCACTTGATCCAGGCCAGAAGATGGAAGCCTTCAAAAATGCCAATAGGCCCACTCTATACACAAAAAGAAGCTCAGAGCATCTCTCGAAAGGAATAGATACTCAGAGTTCACCCATTGCGGTACTGCCGAGATCTTGTGGTATTCTCTTTGGATGATCTCTACATCTCAGGTTATAAGGAGACAATTTATAAGAATATGTGGCATTTTTTCTAGGTGATCTGCAGCCCAAGGTAGAGAGAGATAACTGATAGGAACATGCAGCATTCTTTCTAGGTGATCAGCAGCATTCTTTTTAGGTAATCAGCAGCCCAGGATAGAGAGAGACAAATGATAGGAACATGCAGCATTCTTTCTAGGTGATCAGCAGCCCAGGATAGGGAGAGACAACTGATAGGAACATGTTGCCTTCTCTTTGTTTGATCTCTTCATGTGGCAATCTCTTTGAATGACCTCTACATACCATATTAGAAAAAGTAAGACACTACATAAGTAAGTATAAAAATGTTACTATCTTATTGTTAAACTTTAAAAACTTGAAACATAAATCTTGATGATGCATTGATCAATATTAAACTAATAATACATTATTTCTATTTAAGCTATTCATCATCATCATCGCTGTTGCTATCATCATCATCCTTCTGTCTTATGGATGATTTCTGCTTGCCAAATATTTTCTTTCTAGAAGGGTCATCTCTTGTAGCGAGCTTGATAACACCTGTAATAAGAGACATTTTCTGCATTTATTTTTGAATGTTAGAATTTAGGTGGCGCCAGAGTGGTTATCATCATCATCATCAATCCTCTCCGCTCCTCGTGGAGCATAGGGCCTCAACAGTTGTTCGCCACTCTTCTCGGTCTCTGGCTGTTATTTTTTTGGTCTCCCAGGTCAATTGAGCACTCTTCAGCTCCTCAATAAGACCTCATCTCCAAGTCTGCTTAGGCGTCCTCTTTTCATTTTCCCTGCGGGTTCCACTCGAGCACCTGTCTAGTGACACTCGACTGTGTCTTCCGTAAGGTATGGCCTATCCATCGCCATCTTCTCCTCTTGACCTGTGTCATCATAGGTTCCTGCCCTGTTCTTATCCACAGATCCGTGTTACCGCCAGAGTGGTTACCGGGGCCCAAATTGGGGTTTAAAGAAAAGGACCATTGTTACCTGCCATGCATGTCATAAGAAGCGACTAAGGAGGTTGGGCTTGGGGCTAGCCACCCCACCCCGTAACAAACACTAGATTGGTTACAGAAACCACAACCAGGGAAATTCATAGCTTGCTACTCGAGGAAGAAGAAGGACACCACAAGGAGGGACTCATGAAGCGACCCTGTGAAAATGGATAGGACACACACCAAGGAAACCCCATAACGACATCACAAGACAGGCTCTCAGATGGAACCCCCAGGGCAATAGAGGTAGGGAAGACCCAGGAACACCTGGAGACGGGAGTTGGAGACGGAATGCAAGAAAATGGGGAGAGATCTGGAAAGGATGGCCTTGGATAGGTGGGCTTGGAAGGCCTTGGTTGGACCTATGCTTCCTTTGGGCGAAGGGTGAAGAAGAAGAAATTAGGATGAGAGAAGGGTGACATTATATCAATATCTACTACTACTAAATCTTCTCGTTCCTAGAAATTTGAATGAACCAAAACTGTGCTGCACTGCAAATGAAGGCTGGGAAACAAATCACACTGTATTCTTGTGACTGTAACAGTCTTGTGACTGTATGGGTACAGTATCTCAAGACGTGAAGATCCCTTTGACGTGAACTTTTAATTTTGTACATAGAGCTCTAGAAATATTGGGCAGTACCAGCAAGCTATTGGTGGTGGCTCATCTCTAGCTCCAAAGGTCCTTGTATGGAACAATTAGGATATTTTTTCCAGAGATACCTGATCTCAATGTAGGTGAGATCGAGTTCCTAGTCCTATTAAAAAGAGACGATAAAACGTAGGTCCTATGTTCAAGTTGAGCATGTAGAAGACTCCTCAGAAGTTGAAAATCAGAAGAGTAGGCTGCAAAGATGCTGTCCTGACATAATTCCTAAAAAACAATTTTTCTAAAAACCACTTGAAATAAAATTCCTACATAATTTCTACCATCTTCAAAATTATATTGGGACTCCTCCGTTGGTACAGAGCTTGTGCACTGCCACTGTGATCTTCTTGTGTAGGAAAGAGATCAGAACACACATGGTTATTCACCAAAGTGAAATCGAACTCTGAACGCTCCATATCGACCACTTGTTAACCACTGTATGATTTGCATGTAATCTGAGCCTAAGAACTATTGTACGTTGTGTCAGTTATGCGCCTATAAGTAGGCCAGGACATCCGATTTCTGTGAAGCATTTTATTTACTAGGGTAACTTCCCTATGGCCTACATCAGTCGCCTCTTACGACATGACATGCCTTGTAGGTCGCAGCGGTACTATTCTTTGCTTCCCTTGCGGAGACCCTGACACCACACGGACGGTCCAGGGTGCAATAAAGATATTCCAAGCTGAAACTAACCAACTGTACAATTCTATTACTTACCAGCTAAAGCCAGTCTTCTTTCAAGGGCTGCAAGTGGAAAGTCATCAGTGTTACCTAGCTCTTCAAACCCAATGATACTGTAGAAATAGATATGTTTAAAAAAATGCTATACATTTCTCTGAATACAAACATAGTTGTTATTCATATTTGTCTAGCGGATGTTTTACAATCTCAATTCAAACACAAAATCTGAAGATCATTTGATGTAAACTGGATCATTTAGAAGGTCCATGTCCGAACATGGTTTCTATGACAGCAGCTCTAAATGTCTTCCTGTTCTGTGTCCACTGTCTGTCGAAGTCATACTAAACTCATCTATTAATTGATACAAACTGGATCATCTATCTTGATCCTGCCTGAGCTTGGCTTCCATGACAGCAGCTCTTATTCTTCATTGAATGCTCCATATAGACCACTTGTCAACCACTCTTTGTACGTGATCCAAGCCTAAGAGCAATTGTACGTGTGCCAGTTATGCGCCTACAAGTAGGCCAGCACATCCTATTTCTACAACGCTTTTTATTTACTAGGGTAGCTTACATAAGAGGTGACTGAGGTAGGACCCCTACCTCAGTCACCTCATATGTCACAGTGTTACTATTCTTTGCCTCCCCCTGCAAGACCCGCAACAAAGCGAGTGGACAGCAGGTCTTTTTTTTGTCTTTTTCTTTCGTCCGCTTTCAACTCAGACGAGTTTCATCTCTGAAACTGATTTTTGCGTGAAAATCCGTTTTCCAATTTCTTACAATGGCAGCAGCGTGTACATTGTAAATTACTTTACACTGGCAGCCGTGTGCTCAATGTACTCGTAATTAGTATTCCCTCGCCATACAGGCAGATTTTCTCCGACTTCAGAGGTACTCACGTTATCGTCCTGAGTAAGACCAGGGGACTCAACAAATGCCGGACAGTAGGTTCGAACCCGAGCTATGAGGCGTCTCACAGCTAGCAGGCCGAGCTACTATCAACTACTCTAGGCAGTCCCCCGGACAGCAGCTCTAAATGTCTTCCTGTTCTGTGTGAGGTGTCTAGTGTCTTCCGCAGTCATACTCAACTCCTCTATAACATCTCGCACCCATATTTTCTATTTATGAAGCACACACGAAATTCTGCTATACAGGGTGTTCAAGATAAAAGCAGCCCCATTGACAAATCAAAAGTTGCCAGGTAAGCACTGGGTTTTATCTTTTTACTACTTAAACCGATTCTCTCTCGTGATCCCAATTTAAACTGATTCTGACTAGTTCATCGCCCCTTCCGGCATCCAAATTACACACCATCACAAAAAGACTCATCCACTTGACCTATACTACATCATAATTGAACCTTCTCATTTTCATAAACATATTTCAAATTGGTTCTCTTTATGGGGCTGCTTTTATCTTGAACCCACTGTAGAAATTTCTTCTTATCCTGACGCTATGAGGCAAAACATAATTAGAGAAAAGAAAAAGTACTATGTAAACAGTTCTTGGTTATAGATATAGACATTCTGTCTGTGGTTGACGTTTATATCATCTATTCTATTACCTTTTTTTTTGTTTGCATTTATCTACAAGAGATCTGCACTACTCACCGATCAACTACAATCCCTTTCTTGAAGCAGAAAATAGCAGGCAAAGTCTGAAGCCTTAACTTTGTCACAAGAAAATTTGACTTTTCCACATTCAGCTTAGAAAATTTTGTTTCAAAATATTTCTTGCAAAGTTTCTGCAAAACAACAACCAGAATACACAATTAAAAAAACATTAGAATAATGAAGATTTATATGTAATTACTAATTGGTAAGTTAAATTACTCATGTTAATATCGATTTGTAACATTCTTTTGATGATCAAAGTATTAACAGTAGAAAATAAATATGAATAAACAGCTCGGCTCAGTTCTCCTGAATATTGAATTTCTCAGATATTAGACAAATCCTCCATGTGTTCCATCCTCCAACACACAGTGTGCTCAATTGATGTTGTTTGGATTATCTTATCTCTCTACCCTGCAGACAGCACCTCTGTACTTACCCATGCTTAACTGATTGGCTCCCATAAGCTGTAGAGAGCACCACTATTTATTTGTTTTAAATCAATCTTAAAAAAAATTCATCTGCCTACAAAATGGTATATCACTCATCAAAACCTGTTAATAATTAAGAAAACTTCAGCTGAAGTTGTACATCCACCCAAAATGTGAAAATATGACATAAATTTGATTCAGCCACAATCTGTTTTTCAATTCAGTAGCTAATGAGTTAACCCCAAAGAAAATGTAGACGACTCACCAAATTTCCTAATTTACCACATGGTTTTTTTTTTTTCTTTCGTCCGCTTTCAACTCAGACGAGTTTCATCTCTGAAACTGATTTTTGCGTGAAAATCCGTTTTTCCAATTTCTTACAATGGCAGCAACGCTGCACATTGTAAATTACTTTACACTGGCAGCCGTGTGCTCAATGTACTGTAATTAGTTTTCCCCTCGCCATACAGGCAGATTTTCTCCGACTTCAGAGGTAACCACATGGTATGAAAACAGGTTCTTTATTTTACTTTACAAGTCACACTAATTAAAAACATGAGACAACTGGAGAAAAGCATTTCAGGCAGTCATCACAAATTAAAGGACGATAAAGAAGGATATTTTAGTCAGAGATTTAGGCAGTTTGGAGTTCCCCGTTGTACAAGTAGAACTGGATGCCTGAGGGGCAGAGTGATAGGTGTGTTTAATCAGCGAGCCACGGGCACCATCAGTATGCATACTCTTCAATATCTGTTGGGGGAGACTGAGTACCTATTGGTCTGCCCGGAGTGCAATGATGTCAGTTTAGTAACCAATAATAACCAAAGAAGGATATACATCAAAATGTTACAACCTCTAAATGACCACCATCTTTGACTACATTCAAGTTGGTATCTGAGAATGCATGAGAGAACAAGAAAAAGTGGGACAACGATATGTTTTATTTTATGTGTTTCCAAAAAAGATTAAGAACCATACTGATTAAACAATACAAAATAACAACAAATATTTTTTTTTTTCGATCCAGAAGCACTTGAGCTTTTCAGCTCCTCGGCTCTGTGCCATGGACATCGTAACCCTTCGGTTCGGTGCCACGAACACAGTAAATCTGGGGAATCTGTGGCTTTTTCTGCCACCCTGCGGAATTGAACCCGCACACACAGAGGATAGTCACCCGTAGTCCAACGCGCTACGAACACGCTGGGCAGACGGGCAACAAATATTTTAAAAACCATCTTACATATTTATTGAAAAAATGATAAATATTTATTTTTACCTCCAGATGCGAATCAACAATTGCACAACGTCGAAAATCAGGATGAAAAAAGTGGACAACACAATGTTCCACAGAAGTTGATGTAGTTAATTCTAGAAAGCTTTTCTCATCTGGGAGCAGCCTAGAAGTATAATAACAATTCTTTTAACTCTTACACAGTGACAACGTAACAATGAACAAAATCATTTCTAAACATAGATACCATCTTCTGCTGTCAGGTAAATTTGTCATGCCAGATTCTCAGGTTTGTTGAGTATATATATTGGTTATTGGCTACTAAACTGACATCATTGCACTCCGGGCAGACCCATAGGTGCTCAGTCTCCCCAACAGATATCGAAGAGTATGCATACTGATGGTTCCTGTGGCTCGCTGATTACACACACCTCTCCCTCTTCTTTTGTATGCATATTTTCTTGTCTGATCTGCTGGAGGACCAGTCAACGGTACACGAACCCCATAGCACCGGCTGGAGCTCATTATATATAATACAAATTATACAGCAATGTAAATCTGGAAACAAAGAGCATGTAACATTATAATTGGTGAAAACGTATAAATTTGTGAGACACATAGAGATAATACAGGGTGTTCAAGATAATTGCAGTCCCATTGACAAATCGAAAGTTGCCAGATAACCTTTCGCGTTGTGTTTATTTACTATCTAAACTGGTTCTGACTAGCTCGTCCTACGTCACATTTGTTCATCGCCCCTTCCGCACTACAATTACACACCGTCACACAACCTTGACCTATACTACGTCATAACTGAACCTTCTCATTTCCATACATATATGCCAGATTAGCTCCATTCATAGGCTGCTTTTAAGTTGAACACCCTGTATAATATTTGTGAGACACACGCAGAGATAATATAGTATTTGTGAGACACATGGAGATTTTATTATCTCTCTATGAGTATATATATATATATATATATGTATGTATATGGCCTTTATCGTCTTTACAGGCAAGTGTTTTTCTGTGACAACTTCTGAGATTGCGCTTGTCTCTCTTGACTTTCAGCTTATTCCTAAGTCTCTTTTCAGAGGATTATGTACATTTGTATAAATGTTGTTTTCCACATAACCCTTATTTAGTCCACATTTAGTCTGATCTCTCTCCTTTGACCTGTCTGGCTTATGTAATCCTGTCAAGAACAATTTTCCTGCCAGCATAGCTCTCCGGATCCTTAACACTTTCGCTGCCACGCATTTTTCAACAAAGTCTGGTCCAGTGCCACGCTATTTTTCGGTATGATCAGTTTTCAGAGTGATAATTTTAAAAATCGTAAAAATAAACTAATAAACTTAGGACTTTTAAACTATGGAATAGTGTTCATATATTAATGAGCTACTAACCTGTCTGTATGTGGAATATATTCCTTATAATCCACAAGCTATTGTAGTAAATGATATCCTCATACCTATCCACAGTATGATATGCCGTCATTTTCGAGATAGGTGTCCGTTATCCACTCCGTAACCGTGACAATATCTGCTATCGATCTATAAACATCGTCACGTGAATCACAGTTCAAATTCATATCACATTCAGAGTTCGTTTTAACACTATCACTGGCTAAAAAGTCCAAAAAGAGTCATTTTGGACATCACTATTCATCAGCTACGTCGTCCATTTTGAAAATTTTTGTTTACTTACGAAAAATCGTGAAAAATCGGACTTATCCCGACGTTTAACGTGTGTATGTGTTAGATCCGCCATTTTGGAGAGCTTGTCTGAACAATACGGAAGTAGTACGTCACGCTACCCCGTTCTGCAAGCGATACTCCCGTTAAAAAGACATTGTCGACGGCACATGTCCGTCAACTTGTCGTCGGTGGCAGCGAAAGGGAGTTTGTGCTTCGCCGACTTTTGTCGTCGGTGGCAGCGAAAGTGTGTTAAAGGTAAAGACCACATGGGAGGAGCCTAAAACTGCATATACAAAAAAATATGGAAGTAAGGAGACCACAAGACAGCCCAAGAAAACGATGGAAAGATAACAGTGAAGCAGATCTAAAAATACCAGGAGTCGATAATTGGGAAAAGAAGGCTAAGAACAGAGATGAATGGATGTGAATTCTGCAACAATGAACCTCAAAGGCTTGTAAAAACTGAAGAAGAAGAAGCTATAGATCTACTCACGTGTACAGTCCAAAAGAAAGTTCTCTCAGCTGATGAAGTTGGTGTGACTGCTGTTTCAAGGCTTCCCACCTGGCTTCTCTTATGTGGGTTGGAATATCTTCTGTTTCAAGCTCTGTTAACTGGTAACGGTAAAGAAGAAAAATAAAGGTAAAGGAACCTGTTTTCATACCATAAGACATAGAGAAATATAGTTTCAGGCCCATATTTTTCTTTGACCATTGGTGACGAGGTCAACATCATGCAGACTGCCTTTACTTTCCAATGTTTCTCTCATACACAATTGGGTCTGGGTTGTCCTGTGAGACACTGCAGGCTGAAGTTATTCCACTCACACTGTTGAATTGATCTCGAGACCATGCACCTATGAAGTAAGTGCACTAACAATTATGCTCTCACAGTAAGAGAGGAAAATCATAAATATCTATATTTCTGTAAAACTTGCTCGTGGAGACACACCCAGCTGTGATTTGTAAATATACTGGACTCAATTTTGAAACACGGTCACAGCCACAATGATGTATGAGGGCTCAATGAAAAAGTTATTGTTTTATTTCTGGGTTTTTTTCCCGACAGGTATATTTTAAAAACAATTTCCAGTAAAAATATATTTTGTTATGACTATACAGCCTTTTGGCTAAGATCAAAGATTAGTGTCCACTTGATTGTGACCAAAGGGTGGGAGCCCTCATACAGCCAATTGACACTGGTTGAAACCGAACACTCCACCGAAGGATAAGCACCTGAGCTCCAATAGGTACTGAAGGTTGTGCACGTACATTCCGTTCTTGATGTTTGGCTGTTTATATATCACATTAGAATGATAAAACGGCCTTAAGAACGTTCCGAGAAGAAAAAAGATACCGCGAATAGGCAACTAAACAAATTCTGAGCAGCTCTTGTTAAAAATAATGATGATGTTCTGAGTTCTTACACATTCAATAGTAATTGGGTCTACCCACAGCGGCACTACTGGGTAAGAGCCCAATAAAAAAAATAAAAACCACTGCCAGCTTTTAGCCACATGTAACTTTATATGACATTCTCAAAAACATTTTTTCACGCATGTTGACTCTACAGGGAAGATAGGAAGAAAATATGGCCAGCCATAGAGCTCTTCCAAATCTAGGGTGTTCTACGAATTATCTGATGTATATACAAAAACCATATTTCATTAAATTATCCGCAGGGCCTACTGTAATTAGTGTAATCTGTTGACAATGACTGAAAGAAGAATTACGAAGTAAGAGAAAAAGAGGACAAATTGAGCATTGAAAAATAGATACAATTAATCTAAATACGACATATTATAGTTTACAAATTCTTTTGTTAAAAGAAAAATAACATCGAACGGTATCACGGTACGGGTAACATTTTTTTATGTTTTAGTAAATACTAATTTAATTATTTAAGTCCCAATTTATTTGAGAATCAGAATGAGAATGCACAATATACAAATGTCTCATAATTTACAACTAATAAACGTTTAAACAAGTCAGCATAACATTATTTTTATTTTGAGTAACAATTTCATATACACTGTCAGTGTATTACAACATGACAACAGACAAGACACACACATGTGAGTCACATGTTGTGAATGTTGTGATTACTGGATTAACCCGTTAATAATTTTTTATTTAACGGCTGAGCAATCCCAAACATAAAAATTGACATATTCATTTCAGCACTCTTTTAACCAAAGTATATTACACATCTTGCCTGATACTTATTCAATACATATCTATAATTATTAAACGAAACAAAAATATGAAACGGACTAACTTCTTGCTCCAAGGCAATATCATCGATAATTTGTCCGGCCTTTTCAGCTGTTATCGAGGACGCCATTCTTAAACAAACCAACAAGAACGACAACCACCATCCCCCGTAATCAGAAATAAGAAAAGAAACGAGAGTATATTCCCTTCTCCTTGAAACTGGTAACGTCTGCTAGAGTCTAAGGCACGCTTCAGATTTTAATTTTCAAAACGGTTATACTTATTTGATACAATGCCGAGAGCTAAGAAAGTGGAAGACAATCAACCACAACTGAAGCGACACAGAGATGAATTAGATTATGAACTCAATGTTCCAAGTGAAGGAAGCAGTCCTATAACAAGACAAGTTCAGCAAAGAGGTAATCGTAATCACATTCCAATTTGTTTCTGTGACGCTGGTTAGTGACATTTTAGATTTTTTGTCTCCTATATAGAGAAAGCTTATCATCAATATAAGAAAGAGGCAGTCATCATTTTTTGGGAATGTGATGAGGAGGGGAGGTTTAAAACACATTGTGACAACCGATAAAATCGAGGGTAGACGAGACAGGGGAAGACAGAGAGAGAAATTGTTGGATGGCCTGACTTCATGGCACGGTAGAGCGTCAACATCTGAGTTGATAGCAAACACCAACGACAGAGATTTGTGGAGATCCATGATCGCCTACGCCAGCCGGCACGGCACCTGATGATGATGATGATGATAGTAACATTTCAAGTAAACAGCGGTTTTTAATATTTATATGTAATTACTAATTGGTCGACCCAAGGAGACCCGAAACGAACTTTGCTGAGAGAGGCAGGAAATATCGGTCTCAGTTCCATGGAGGAAATTGAGCGAGTTGCCCAGGATAGAGTGGTATGGAGAAATTACTTGCAGGCCCTATGTAACGTATAACAGTACGAGAGGAATTATTAAATTATTATTAAGCTAAATTAATCGTGTTAATATCGATTTGTAACATTCTTAGCCATGGCGCCTGGTGTGGCACTTCTGACTGATTTTTGTGAGGCCTACTTATACCATTTGACCTGGGTCCCCCGCCATACACTATACACTACAGGCGAGCCTTCGTAGTCTTCAGAGGTACTTGAAGATTAGATCCTTCAAGTGTAATCTTTTCAGGAAACCCAAAGTCCAAACCACTTGCCGTAAAGCCAGTGACAATTAATGAAGTTCGACTTCTCTATTGGATTTCCCACTGTTTTGTGCCTGTGATGAGGTCGTTCCTTTGCATCCTAAGATAAACACTTTTGAATGATTTTTTAATGCCGTTTATTTGGGCTTGGATCTACGCCAAAGAGCATTTTCTACTTTGCAACCTTTATGACTGAGTGAGATCGTTCCGGATTTGGAACATTCTCAACCCTTCTGGACTGGTCATTCGAACAATCACTTTTCAGCTTCTTTGTGTGTTCATTCTTCTCTTTAACGATCCTTTTTTGCCGTATATGTGCGCTTTATGATCTTTGCCTAAGATTATGTCTACTCTGTGCGCCCTTTCTGACTATGTAACGTCGTTCCGGATTAGAAACATTCTCAGCCACCACAGACACACTGGCTTGTCACACTAACGATCAATTTTAGGCTGTTTATTTGGCCTGTATTTAATCTGTTTGGATGTCATCTTACTCGTTTAGGACGATCACGTCCGAGAAGTGTCAGCCTTCAATAATGTTTGGGTTTGTACGACCAGTCAAACCTTTATATTATCAGCCTTACTTTTCTAGCCATGGTGAGTTTATTCCGGAAGGAACATTCTTAGCCGTTTCAAGAAGTGTCTCTGCATTTTTCAATTTTGACTCCTGGCCCCGGAAACACTGGACTGGGGCTGCACACAAAGAATCCAGAGGGTCGTTTCATTAGGTGCTAGCAACGCAACTTAAATTTTGCGCTTGCCAACATCACCTACCCCAGTTCTTCTGGGGATGTTAGTTTTTCCGCACTAATGCACAACTTTACATTTTGCACTTGTGCAACAGTACCATGCCCAGTTGTTCCAGGGAGGGCAGTTTCGTTAGCACAAGGGCACAACCTCAAGTTTTGCACTCAGCCTAACTTTACCCAATAAATGGATCTGCACTTGGCTTCCGATACAGAGTTTACTGAGTTAATCTTCCCATGTACTGTCACAACACGTTACAGCGTTCTCAAAGATACTTGCAGAGAGCTAGCAATTTTGGTGCGACCATTGACTCATTACATCGCTCTCCGGGATTATTGAGGAAGCTGGCAATTATGGTGCGACCTTTGACTCCAGGGGAGTGAGTTTATGCTAACAGATGACTAATAACTTGTTATTTCTTATGGTGCTTTGCACCTATTCCTCTTTCCCATTAAACATTGGTCAGGAGATGCGTGCAGTCATTCAGTATTTTGGACCTGTATAATGTGACTGTGCTTGCACTACTGCCTATGCATGTAGCTCTCCCTGGATCCCTAACTACTTAGCCAGACAGGATCCTCTGTTTGTTTCCAGGGCCACCACGTGGAGAGGGGGTAGGGTCTTGATTAGTGCCATCTCACTGGCACTGCGTTGTCCCTTTATGCTATTTGCACCTACAGCCCCCTCTCCTGGTTGAATTCTGGAAGGTTCACATATTTTTCTAAGAGTGCATTCTGCCAGACTCAGCCATGTTCTGCCTCTCTTGAGTCTATCCTCTTTTTCCCAGTGGAACATAGTCCTGTATTACTAATATAGTCATATCGGTGTATTTATTTGATATCCAATTTGACATTTCAGACACAGAGTTACTACCTCTTGTGGCACCTGCAGGATCAGGAAAGAAGAGGATTTCTGATGGCGATTGTGATCCTGCAGATTTCAGGTTCTACATTTTCTCATATCACTATTCATTATGCTAGACAGCTCTTAATGCAGATCAATGAGGACTAAAAGTGTACTGTACCTGAATTATTGATAAGTTACATGAGTATTTACAAAAAAGAATTATTTGTTGAAGCTTTTGTTTGTTTTTGATAGTTGTGCAGACTAAAGTAACATTTTTTTGTTACCTCAGGTGAAAGATTGATACATGAAGTACAGACATTTTATAATATATACACAATAGACTGAATTGTTTCAGTCGCACTTAAGATGAAAAATGCCATCCCTAAAATACAGGGGTACCTAACAATGGAAATAGAATATGTTCAGATCATACAGTTCAATCGCAACTCAAATACCTTACTTGTAATGAAGCTGTCACTGTGGATCATTGCTGTATTTATTGGTATCTAGGCTGTGGAAGACTGAGCAGCTACGAGTCTGCTCAGAGTGTTATGTCAGTTCAATATAAAACTATCCTTCTTCATATTTTTATTGTACACATTCTTGCAACCTACAATGCATCCTACAACAGAACATTAGGAAAGAAGTCGAGAGGAAGACCAAAACAAAGATGGTTAAATGGCATAGCAGCATCCTGTCAAAAAGCAAAAAAAACAATCACCCAAGCTACTAGAGCAGCGCAAGACAAAAACAGAAAACCACTACACTGGGTGACAATAAAAGAAAGAAGAAAAGAAAGATTCTTGCAACCAAATTAATTGTCATATATTTGTTTTCCAAAAGTTGGTTGTTGACAGACTTCTGTATGTCCCCCTTAGTCATTTCTCACTTTATGTGACTTATCTGAGTCCTGCCTATCTCATTGAAACAGATGTTTACAATTAACATTTGTTACAAATTTCTAGTTTGCATCAACTTCATAGATTTGATATCAAGACTATAGTTACTCTGACTTCTTCATCTACTTGTAACCTAGTAACCTAGGTACTGTATTATTTCTCCTATCATCTTTATCAATTATTCTCATTTTTAACTTGTAATATTTCTTTCTGCAGTCATGAGATGCATAAAATGCTGGAAGGATTTGGAGGTATGATAAGTTTTAAAAGATCATAGATTTTTGGTAATGTAATGTTTAAAGTATGCAAGGACCAGTATGATTACAGAAGAAAAAGAAAGATAAAAGATTTTAAGATAATGTTGTTTAACACATTCACTACAGAATTGCACAATGTCGTTGAATTAATTTGTGTTCACACTTTACAGTTTGAAAAATATATAAATTTCATCCAATTAACAAATTTTACCTGATTTTACCCTATTACTCCCGATCGGATCACGATGTAGAAATAGATAGCTTTGCTGTAGAGAAACACCAGAAATTGAATCAGAATGCGTTGTTGTAAATTTGACACTAATTTTACATGAAACAATTCTTGGTGTTTTGTGCACTAGTTGGGTTAGTTTAATAGACAATCTTGGTGCACCCTATGGCTGTTGGAGATATTGCGAAGGAGATTGGAGTACCTACGGACATGTCCAGAGTGCAATGAAGATATTCCAAACTGAAACTATTACAGAAACTATGACTTAAGAACACTTAAGTACTTTTATGCAGACTTTCTTTATAGAGGCTAACTGCAGTGAGGGCTCGATGCTCTTGTTGAAGTTGTAAAAATAATGATAAATTATTTGAACATTTTCAGCTGATATTTCCAAAACACTGAGCAATAAAAAGAAACGAATGGAGCAACTAACACAAACATCTTTGAAGAACACGAACAAAAAAGTGGAGGAAGTATGGAAAACTCAACAAACTGCAAGGTAATATTCTTCTAACATTATACTAGGTCAGAAATTATGATATATTGTCTGGGTTCTTACTAATTCATACTGCACAGTTGACCTGAGTCAGTTACGACAGTCTCTCTCCCTATGACCAGTCAGATGTGATACTTTATAGTGGAGGTTTTTCTGTTTGTAAAATCTTACAGTTGTTGGCCTATATAAATATGTTTTGTGTTGAATAATAAACACACACTTTGACCAAAATTCTAATGTGCTTGTCTTACTTGCCGTAATCACCTAACAGTGGCATCGATTGTTGGGGAGTTGAAGATGGATAAGGGGGATACTCTTTGGTCTCTTCACAACTGCCTGTTGAATGACACTAAAATAGATGTTGAATTGATCCAGCGATTTAAGCAATTTGGAGTTACCCGTTGTACAAGTAGAACTGGATGACTATGGAGCAGAGTGAGGAGTGTGTTTAATCAGAGAGCCACGGAAACCATCAGTATACATACCCTTTGATACCTGTTGGAGGAGACTGAACACCTATTGGTCTGCCCGGAGTGCAATGACATCAGTTTAGTAACCATTAACCAAAAATCCTAACAGGGGCACAACACACTGACAAACTTGGCACAAACAACATAGTTCTTAAGAGGGCATAACTTTTGATCAAGTATCCTCTCCTCAAACAGAGATGTCTTTAGTGGCTAGACTACATTTCATGCATGGAAGATGGTAAAATTCCCAAGGATCTCCTTTATGAAGAACTGATGTTAGGGAAAAGATTGACTGGAAGTCCCCAAACTTGATAGAAGGATATCTGTAAGTGAGATTTGAAAGCGTCTGACACAGATACATGCACATGAGAACCATTTGCCAAAAGCAGATGTAAATGAAGAAAGGAGGTGTGGAGTGAACTTTTGCATTTTTAATGCAGTCTGATTAAACAAGCAAAGGAAAAGAGGTTTTACTTTAGGATGCAGTTGTATCTTGAAAGACCTGCTTCATCATTTTGGTGTGAGCATTGGGACAGAGACTGTCACCCCATATTGGACATTACAGTCACCAACTTAGATGCAAAGTACTTATCCATCAGCACAGCTCTATGGTCCCTCTGGACTGAAAGAAGCCTACTACTACTCATTCAAGAGAATACAATTTTATAACAGTTTTAGCTATGTTCCTATTGTATTTGAGGTACCTGTTTATATTATACTTCTTTTAAAACTTGGTTGGCTATTATGTTTGGGGAGAGTTGACATTAAATTATTCAAGGCTGTGAGATGGAGCATGATCCAAGAAAGGTTGGAAAACACAGTGGAAAACACTGGCCTATAGTGAACAAAAGGGAGAAATTTGCATGGGGTGACCCTATTTCCAGCAACATTATATCACAATCCCACAGAAAATACCATCCATCATGAGCATGCTCAGCAGTAGAAGACTAAGATGGCTAGAGCATGTGAGAAGAATAGACAATAGCTACATACCACAACAAGTGTTTTTCTGTGAACTTTTGAAAGGGAAGAGGCACCAAGGAAGACCACTGATCAGATATAAGGATCTCTGCAAGGCCTCATTGAAGAACTTTTATATTAGTCACCACAAATGAGAAAAACTAGCCGATGACCGAGTTATATGGGAAACAACATTATGCAAAGGTGTAGAATCTTTTGTAAAGAGACTTAATGATGAGCTGAAAGACAAGCGCAAACTAGAAGTGTCACAGTAAATTAAAGCACTTTCCAATTTACTGTTTGTAAAGACAAAATATATATATATTATACTTCTTTTAGAACTTGGTTGTCTATTATGCTTGGGAAGGGGAGGCATTAAATTACTTGATGCTCTGAAGCACTGATCTAGACTGAACGAAAGGAAGGAGATGAATGAGGTGACCATATTTCCAGCAACATTATATCATAGTCATCCTTATACCTCCATCCTGTTTATGTACTGTAACTTTATTTGTTTGTTGATAGATCCAAATTGCAAGAGGAGTTCAGTAAACAGGTGAATTGTGTCTACCAACAGTGGGAAATGGATATTGACAAGACAAAAGAGCAAGAGGAAAAATTGAATGTAAGCATGAGAGTTTGTGTGAACATGAGTCAGCTCTGATGGTCTTCTATGATACAATGAGATCTGATACACATACCAGTAGATGTGGTATTATGGAGTTGTGTTTCATGGTGTTTGTAACTCATCTGTACATATTGTTGTCTTATTGAACAGCATTCTCCCATGTTGGATTAGGGCTAATGACATAATGGTGGCGTCGGAGGGAGCTGTAATGTACCAAAGTGATATTCTGAATGTGCTGAGAGAGTCTTTTCGAATAGAAGAGTTTCAGGGTTGCGAGTCCTACTCGCTGACCAGACTGAGAGAGATGGGTGTCAATATTGGTACATCCTGAAAAGGATGACATACCAAGTATGCAAAGAGATTGATTAATCAATATCAAACTGGCATGTTGGGTCGCTGGACGCTGCTGGATTTGTTGAGGCGGAGATTGGAGCAGCTATGGACATGTACTGATAATGACACAAATGAATAAAAATGACTTTGTTAAAGATATATATATATATATATATAAATGTATTCCACTTGTACCGTTATACGTTACATGGGCCTGCAAGTAATTTCTCCATACAGCTCTGTCATGAGCAACTCGTTCAATTTCTTCTATGGAATTGAGTCCAATATTTCTTGCCTCTCTCAGCAAAGTTCGTTTCAGGGTTTCTTAAGGGTGTCCTCTCTTTTTTGAACCCTTTACCTCCCATTTCAATGCCTGCTTTAATATTCTTTGATCATTTCTTCTCTAGGTATACCCAACATATCTCCTTCTTACAACAGTTGTTATTACTGGTTGACCAGACATTTCTCTGATTTCATCACTTCTCCTGAATTGTTACAGATACTGCAATGAAAATCTGACACAGTGTTAGGAACTTCTACAGCAATCTTTGGACATGTTCTTAATCCACTGTAGACCCCAAACTGGGAGGCAGTCAGCTTAACTGATTCCGTACCGTGGAACACTCAAGTGTAACTATTTCTTATCTGCCTGGCCCACTCGTCGCTCAAAAGACAATTACTATTTTGTAGAGTTTTTATTATTTTTGTTCGATTGAAGATTTATATTAACCGGAAACTACTTAGAAGTGATGTATAAACGATAATGAATACATAGCAGCATGGCTTATGCTAGAATTCGAATTGAAACAGAGTTTATCAATCATTTTAGGATACCCTGTTACCGTAAAAACTAGCGATTTTTATGAATGTTCCTGATGCTACTTTGTGAACAGTTAATAAACCATACACTCCTTCACTATTTTCTTAATGTTTTTGTATTCATAAATGTATTACATATATAAAGAGAGCAGTTAGACTGATTTATTCCACATAATGTTCATCAAGGCCCTTGAAAAGTTGGATATTCGTTCTCACAATTTCCATTATTTTTTTAATACATGCTAATATTTTTCATGCATAGTCAACACAACATTATATTTTTGGACACAATAAATATTTTATGAAAGTACATTCATTTATCTTTTAATTTGATATATAATAAGTTAAAATTGAAATCATATTTATAAACAATATTTTAGTTTAGTTAAAGTATGTGTGCAATATTTTGGAAACTAAACAAATAATTCCACCCAGAGCGAAAAAAACCCGGTAGTGAATCAGTTAATGAATGAATAGGTTTCCCCAAAGCTTAGATTTCAGGTTAACTGGATGTGGTCATATGTTGCTTCTCAGCTCCCCCATGAGGAATCTTGCAAGATATGCTCTGATGTCTGTTCTGCCTGTTGACATGCACAGATTTTAAAGTATTCTAGCTTATGTAAGTGTTTGTTGAAATATCTTGGTTGAAATCTTCAGAGCATATGTTGTCTCTTAGAGCGTTGATGATGTCGCTTTTATCCATAGAAGTCCCATTCTCGATTGCAGCATTGCTCGCCAGTGCAACAGTTCTCTCATTTCACTTCACCCCAGAAGGACCTATGCCGCCTTTGGGGTGAAGGGTAGAAGAGAGAGAGAAGGACCGGGGATAAAGATGAAGGTAGGTATCTGGATTGTTGCATTTTGTTAACATTATCAATATTAACTTGTAACTTCTCTGTGGTTGTTACAATTATATCCCTCACAAAAATCTTTTACTTCTACTTCAGACACTTTTCAAGCAACAGCAAAAACTGTTTCAGCAATCAAGAATTGTTCAGAGCCAGAGATTGAAAACTGTCCGAGAGTTGTGTGAGCAGTTTGTCAGGGTAAGACAACAATTATTAAACTTAAAAAAAACTGTGTGTTCAATTTGTAAATACTTGCTAACACTAAGGTAAATTAATGCTTGTAGTGTGTTTTGGGGTATCTGTAGTATAGAGATTAGGTGCTGCCCCTCGTACCAAAGGTACCGGTTGCTCCCTCATGGAGCCTTCAGGATATTTTTCCATAGATCCCTGATCTCATATAGGTGAGATCGAATTCCTAGTCTTGTCAGAGACAGGTGATAAAATGTAGGCCCCATGTTCAATTTCAGCATGTAAAAATAACTCTTGGCAGTTGTTAAATATCGAGAAGAGCAGGCTGGAAAGCTGCTGCCTGTGAGGCAAAATTCATTTCTTTTTTTAAATATATTAAAAATAAAAATTCCTACAAAATATCTTCACCTTCTTTAAAATTACATCGGGGACCCTCACCTGTGCTGCAGAGTTCTTGCACTGCAGCTGAGATCTTCTTGTGTAAGAAAGAGATTGGAGTACACATGATTACTCACCAAAGTGCAATGATGATGGTCCAATCAATCAATTCTATACATTGTCCTAATTAATCTTGTGACTCATTATCCATTTCCTGTATATTGACATTCTAGAAAGTTACATTTATCTAGATCAAATTTTGTTGAATGGGAGAAGAACATTCTACAAAAAAGCTTCCACAATTTTCTACATATGTCCAGTCACAAAACATTAAATACATATTTCTGTTGATGTTCTTCTGTTAGTCTCAAACACACTGCCACATTATGTCTCCTTTATGTCCCCAGGGTCTTGAAGAACTAGAAAACACTCGTCAAAGCCAGCAGACCTCTTTGCAAACAGAGCTGAAGAAGGAGATGCAGCTACTTCAGAAACGTATACTAATGGATACGGTAAGAATTTGTACTCCTGTGTAGTTTCCAATGTAGTAAAGAATAGAACCACTGTCTCTTCTTACATGTAATAAAAGGAAACTGTGAGGGGGTTTAGCATGGTGACTGTCGATTATCCTACGATGTAAAAAACAATTGGCTACAGAAATTGAGACAGAAGAAACGCAAACTCCCCATGATTAAATCAACATTATTTTTTGTCCCTGCTTTATGGGCTCTTGGGTGTGATGAGGAGATGGTATATGGGGATTGTCCTAGATTATATTAAATACCTGGCAGACGTTGTATATGTGACACATGAGCTAGATTAAAACAATCCCAGATACCCTAGATGTCACTCACAACCTATCTTCTTCTTTTGTCATCATTGTTACCTGGATGTTGCCCAGTGTCGTGGTTTTTTGTTTTTGTCTTGTGTACCTCTAGTGGCTTGAGTGATAGCTATTTTTTTATTTTTTACAGAATTCTGCTATGCCATCTATCCATCTTTTTCTTGGTGTTCTCTCGATTTAAAAAAAAAAATATTCTGTTGTAGAAGACTCTCTATACAGTGGAGTTTGGTTGCATTCTTATTAACTCTTACAATACGCGTACTAAAACCGCCTTTTACGCACTGTTTTTGAGGAACAAATTTTAAGGTGAAGATGTCCTTACAAAATTTGTTATAACTTTCTTACATTCAACAGCAGAGACAAACTGCATACACCAAAATGTGCACAATTGAAAGATCTATTACAAACACCCACTTGCTGTATTTGAATGTTAAAAATACACTTAAAGCATTAAAGTCCTCTACGATATATTAACAACTGGTTAGAACCATATGGTCCGTGAAGTGGCTTGTCGTAAAATGGGAACTAACTTTATGGTCTGTCAGGTGGCGTTTAGTATTCTAAGAGTTAAGTAGCCAAACTACTTCATTCTTTGTTACTCACTGTAATTCAAGCAAGATTCTATCCCAACTTTCTTTCTTATGCAGATGTTGATGACTCTGTCTTTTCTAGTATTTTTGGTAATTCTAACCTAATCCCTGATAACCTAGTGAAATGTTATTCAGTAGGACACACATTCATTTGTACAAATGGATTACTGTTAATATTTCTTTTTCTCTTCCACCATTTGTATCTCAGTGATGTGTTGGGGAAAGATGTAATAATCTTCTATGTCTTGTCTTATCTGCTTTGCAAGTTGGTATTCATTTCTCTAAAGTTGTTCTTGATGCTGTCACTCTATCTTTTACTTAGTCTTTCTCTAGCGTTTTATTTATATTTTTTCAATGTGGCTCTATGGGGTAGATGATACCAATGCATTTTTGTCAGGTGATCAAACAATTTAATATGTTGTTCTATTATAAATTATATGCCTGATTTCATTCAAAGTCTTCTTCTAATTTCTTAATTTCTAATGATTATCTCTCATTGTTACTCCTGCAGCTCTTCTAAAACATCTCATCTCTGTATTATGATTTTCTGCTCATTAATTGCTTTGTGCGACCATGTTTGTCAATGATAGCATAACACTAGCCAATGTAATATTATATTTTACAAACATAAAACCTCACACTTTATAGTACTACATCTACTGTGTTATACAGTGTAGCATGGTACCAGATCTGATTGGAAAGACCATCAGAGTTGACCTAAAACAGGGTCTAACGGCAAAGGATTGACTTCATTGGACTAGTTTTTTTTCCACAAGACTCCGTCCCTATCTACAGAAATGGCACGCCACCTGCTAAGTGTGTTGCACAAACTCCATAGTTCTAACAACTATCCTACAGTTCTCATTAAAACAAAATTGCACGTGTGACTCTGCTCGAATTCGAACCCATGACCTTCAGAACGACAATCAAATATCTGAACCACTTTGCCATTGAGACCTCCAGAGTTGACTGATGCCCAGAAGATAAGCAAGTAAATAGCAACTTTGATAAATGTGAAGACATGTAACTATAAAAATAATCGGTATAACTGCAGCAAAACTATATGGCAATGGTGAAACATATAAAAACAAAGTTCTGTAGTTTTACAATAACAATACACAACAACATTTCGACCAAAAGGCCTTCATCAAGAACTTTACTATAACATTGTATTCTTCTTTCTCAGCAACAACAAGAGATGGCCAATGTAAGAAAATCTCTTCATTCTATGCTATTTTGATGAAGCTTATTCTGTTAAATCTTTGCTGTTTTTTACTTGTTATTGTTTTTATGCAGCTATTTTGTGTGGGTTTTTTTGGTATGAATAAATCATTCAAACATATATACAAAGAAAGAATTCTGTTTTGTTTATCAGTTGATATTGTGTGATATTTATTGCTTTTGAAATATTTGTAGAATAGAAGAGAACTGATCATATTGAGCTTAAGTGGTCAAGATTCAGTGATCTAGGCCTGTCATTCTCCGTCCTGTAGCATGCCAGTTTTAACATAAACAAATGTGGAATGAATGACTTTAATGATAAGAACAATAAGATAATTGATATAAAATATATTTTTATCAAAGATATATTACAATACTACTGCCATTTATAACAATTTTTGTATTTATGCAGAAATTCACGTAGAAATATTTAGAAATAAAAAATAAGACTGCTGATATCTAAGGTTCCAAAGCCAAAGGATTGACTTCATTGCCCCAGGTTTTACCCCTTATGGCTCCGTCCGTCTCTACAGAAATGGTACAAATGTCCTTTTCACATTATATGCTTAAAAAACCATGATTTTCTTATTCTTTTTATAAGGTTTATTTGTGTGTAGGCCCGTTTTAAAACCTCATCATTTGTTTGCTTTGATGTCCATGGAATTTTCAGCATTCTTCTGTAAAACATCTCTGTCGCTTTCAGCGATTTTATTGATTTCATTAAGAAGCTTGGAATTACATTTTGTTCAAGTAGAACGGAATCCTTGAGAGGCATAGAGAAGGGAGTATGTTTAACCAGCGAGCCACAGGTATGCATACCTTCAACATCTGTTGGTGGATACCAAGCACTTATGAGTCTGCGTGGAGTTCTGTGACGTCAGTGAAATAACCAATGGGGATAGGGAGCAGGTGGACTTTAGTATCGCTGCTGCATAGAAGGACATGTATGAGAATGCATAATGTGCCATGATGTGGATCGCATAAAATAACAACTTTCAAACATGGTCAGATACCACTACATATGTTTTCAGTAATATTTTTGGGACCTGTATTATCTTTCCTCTTCTTCTTCTTTGCATTCGTTCTTTATGACCAATTTTAATCACTCTTTGTGATATGTTTGATCTTTGCCAAAAACGTGTATACATTGTGCTTTGGTTTGGTAGGCCCCTAAATGCATAGACTTCTACGCGTTTAGGACATGTGCATCCAATTTCAGCCAAACCTCCGTATTCGCCTCTTACGACATGCATGGCAGGTAACAGTGGTTCTATTCTTTACACCCCAAATTTGGTAACCACTCTGGCATTATTATCTTTCCTCTTTGATTCTTTCTGAATTAGCGAGAATGCACTGATGAAGTCTGTTACCAGAGTCTCCACTTGCAGGTGAAGTAGTGCTTTGGTCAGCACTGGTTCACTGACTTCTGTTATCTCATTAATTGTGCCTTAGGAACAGATCTTGTGATTTTTCAGTAATTATTTTTTTTCAGAACTCACATTACAATAGTATGGTACTTAACCCTTTAACTCCGTAATTATTTTTAACCTCCGGATTCATTTATCTTGCAATGTATCATGAACTAGCCAGTATACTAGCATCGAGTCATCTAAGAAAGCAACGAGAGCCAGTATATCGGCTCAGTGGTATGAAAGGGTTAAGTAAACATGACTATTGTATGAAACAGGTTCAGTCAGCCATTGATGTCATCTATTTTCAATGAATGGTTCTCCTGAATATCTAACTTTAACTTGGGATATTTAATATTACATAAGTTTAGTTTAGTCGTCGGATCATCCTCACTGCACATCAAACCAATTAGTCCATATATGATCTAATTTCCTCTTTAGTAAGTCTCTCAGCTTGTAGCAACTAACAACACCGGTTCTATGTTATTTTACTGTTCTTTAGCTTCCAGCATTGTGCTCTTGTCTAGATACACCATATGTGATTTGATATTCTTGCAGTCTGTTTAGGGTTGTAGATTCACCACTATTATTTGAATCATTTACACGTCCTCTCTCCTTTAGGAAATTCAGAATATCAGCCTGGTCTATTGCTTGCCAACTTTTTACAGCAAACATACCTGCAATCCTATTATCACATTCATTTCCTCTTACATCTGGATGCCCTGACACAAAAATAAAACTGATTTTTATCAGACTAGAACTCTTAGTGGAACAGGGCAAAAGCCATGTTTTTACAAGCCATTTGTTTTTAGAATTAAAAATGCCCTTTAGTGTGGCTACTGGTAAAAAGGCCTCCAACTCAAAGCCATGTAGTGTGGCGTTTGGTCCACAATGTCTAAAATAAATCAAATCTAATCTTCTTGAACTAAATAAAACCAAATGGAAGCAATTGTTATTGCAAACATAACCCTCTCATATCTGCTTGTGACAAATGGTCAAATTAATCAAATATTTTGTGTGTGCAATCAGTTTTGCTGCAAAGTGAGAGACTTTATAAAATTTGGTCCAACATTTATAATTTTACACACGACTGACATCCATATTAAGAGACTCTTTCAGCATGCTTTTCTCCATTTTTGTACGTAGACAAGCCATACATCGCGTAATGTTTGCTGGACGTAGATTCCGTACAGATTGAAACACACCT
This sequence comes from Arion vulgaris, assembly GCA_020796225.1. NCBI lineage: Eukaryota > Metazoa > Mollusca > Gastropoda > Stylommatophora > Arionidae > Arion > Arion vulgaris. The sequence continues at coordinate 10,157,012 of CM036761.1, forward strand.
TGAAGTTCAATTGCCCATGTGTCCTAAAATAAGAGAAGATAAAAAAACACATAATAGTATGGATTTTATATTCTTCTTCTGCATTCAAGCTGTTGTTGTTTCCATCTGCTCTCATCAGCTTGTTCTGGGCAGAACTTTGCCACCCTAACAGTCCTTCAAAATGTCTCTCTCTCATAGGTCACATGTCTGGCCTCTGCAGCAGTTGTGCACAAACCATCAGCTACATTCTGAATCCATCTTCTCCATCATTTTCTTCTTCTTCTCTTTGTCGGGATGCCTCCTTCTATAATGGTCTTCTCTAACCCTTTGTGTCTCTTTATATGTTCAAAATACTTCAATTTTCTCATTTTTATTTTGTAACATCAGCCAATTTAAAAAAAAAATTTGATTACTTTCTGGATAAATCTGTTTGTTCTCTTCTCTGTCCATGGTCATTCTCTTTCGTATCCTTTGTTTAATAAAGGCCTTTTGATCAAATCGTCGCTGTATATTATTTTTGTACTTTGTAAGACTACTGTTTTTCATTTTTACATGTTTTGTCATTGGTTTACAGCAATGTAGTATTGAGATAAGGTGCTCATCTTATGCTCCAAAAATTCTCATTCGTGTCCCATGTAGAGAGTTCAAGGCTATTTTTCAGAAATCTCTGATGTCAATGTAGGTGAGATCAAGTTTCTAGTTCTATCGAAGACTGATGATAAAATGGTGCTGTGTTTAAGTTGAGCACATAAAAGAGCTTTTGGCAGTCATTAACACTTAGTGGATCAGGGCACATTTGTTTTTAGAATAAAAACGCCCTTTAGTGTGGCGTTTGGTCCACAAGGAGTTAAGAGTAAATTAGTGCAGAGAAAAAAATAGTTTTATCAACTAATTTTGTTCATATTCCGCCCATGTGTTGATAGGGTCCACAAGGAATGCAAAAAATAGTAAAATTGCTACCTCTGAAGTCGAAATAGGCACATATCTGTATGGCAGAGGACGCTGATAATAAGGAAAGTAGACCTTCATGCAAAAATCAGTCAGAAGTGCCATACCAGGCGCCCTGACTATGCAGAATAGCGGGTGAATGCAAGAAGAAGAAGAAGTAACATTGCGACTTCAAGGCATGTTGTCTTCTTCTTCGAAGTTTTTCTTTACGACCAATTTTAATCACTCTTTGTGATATGTTTGATCTTTTCCCAAGAACGTGTATACGTTGCACATTGGTTTGATAGGCCCCTAAACGCATAGATTTCTACACATTTAGGACATGTGCATCCAATTTCAGCCAAACCTCCTTAGTCACCTCTTACGACACTCGTGGCAGTTAACAGGGGTTCTATTCTTTACACCCCAAATTTGGGCCCCGGTAACGACTTGGCCGAAGACATGTTGTAAGAGGCGAGTAAGGTGGAGATCAGCTTAGGGCTGGCTACCTCATCTGGTAAGGAAACTTTAGCTACAAAATTGAACAAGACAAATGCAAGGAAAATAATAACTGTAGCTGAAAGAGATAGCTAAAGATTAAAAGACTTGGCTGTGGGCCTATTTTAACCGGTGATTAAAGGGACGCAAGAGGGGAAACGAAACAAAATAAAATTCCTATAAATTGAAATCATCCCAAATATTATATCAGTAACCCTGTGCATATGTGAGATATCGACCATTGACAAGGCAGCGAAGATCATTAATGCTGTTGAATGCAAATGCTACAGGAAAGTACTTCGAATATCACGGACATAGAAAAGGTAACTGTATAATAATAAGTTCTGCAACAGCTTGATATTAAAGAGAGTTGGCTTTTAAAGAGAATAACATCAAGGAAAATTAAGTATTTCGGACACATCAAACAAAAAGAATTCCTAGAGAGATAATTTTGGAGGGAATGGTGCCTAAAAGAAGAATGAGAGGAAGACCTAGAAGACGATGGGTGCAAGATGTCATTGACGATCTGAGATGAGAATGACTGCTGCTGACACCGGTCAACTTGCACAGAACAGAGAGTTTTTCAGGACTGCTGTCATGGGTGCCAAGTTCTTGAAGGGGCAAGCTACTTGATGATGAACCCTGTGCCCCACCAAGAATATTTATTTTGGCCAAGCTAGCCTCAAACCTCAAAATTTCCAACTTGGCATGTTGTCACTAGAAGAAGTAGATAGTAATGGGTATTTGACAGAAGAAAAAACAGAATGCATGTGCACACAATAATCTAAGACTCACAGGAAGTTCTGAATTGTCAGGTGTCTCGCCTGCGATGACATACACAATACCACCATGTAATAGTGCTCCGTGCCAATAGCGGGCAAAGTCCCACAGCTGCGACTTCTGATGAATAATTGAGCTCCGATCATTCAACTTCATTTTCCATACACTTCCTTCCTGAGAAATATTTGAAATATTTATATTTAAGCAGCAGTTGTACAGAGTGAAACTAGAAATTGAATATTGTCACAGCATAACAGACATTCATAACTCTAAATGAAATCTCATCCACTCTAAATGGAAATCCCTAAACAGAAATTCATCAATTCTAAATAGAAATTCATACATTCTAAACAGAAATGCATTACTCTAAACAAAAATTCATCACTTGAAACAGAGCTTCGTCACTCTAAACAGAAATTTGTCACTCTAAACTGAAATTAGTCATTCTAAACGGACATTAATCGCTCGAAACATAAATTCATAACTCGAAACAGAAATGCCTCACTCTTAAACAGACATTTGTCACTCTAAACCGCCCGAGTGGTTCCCGGGCCCAAATTTGGGGTGTAAAGAATAGAACCACTGTTACCTGCCACACATGTCATAAGAGGCGACTACGGAGGTTTGGCTGAAATCGGATGCATGTGTCCTAAACATGTAGAAGTCTATGCATTTTTAGGCCTACCAAACCAATGTGCAACGTATACACATTCTTGGCAAAGATCAAACATATCACAAAGAGTGATTAAAATTGGTCGTAAAGAATGAACGCAAAGAAGAAGAAGAAATCACTCTAAACAATAATTCATCACTCAAAACAGAAATTTGCCACTCTAAACAATAATTCATCACTCTAAACAGTAATTCATCACTCTAAACAGAAATTCAATAGATGATAAAGTGCAGGTGCCCAGTACTTATTCTCTCTATGGAGTTTATTCTTGTATTAATTACCAACACACTCTGGTATAACAGAAAAACAAGACTAAATGTTAAATATAAAAGTGCTTTCCTCAACTAACTAGACTCTGATCCCCCAATCAAACAAAGAAATCTACACACCTGAGTAATAAGGTAAATTTTACCAGCAGAGATAACAGTCCGCGGTAGACAAGTCTCTGATGGCATTTCTCCAAGCATGTATGAGGTGTTGGTTGTAGTGTTAAAACATTGAACAATCCTAGAGGTGATTGTATCGCTTTCCTTGCCACCACAGATTATTATTTTGTTCGCTGGAAAACAAAATTATTTTCCAAATTATAGATATATGTATGTATTCCTCTCGTACCATTATAAGTTACATAGGGCCTGCAATTAATTTATCCATACCGCTCCGTCCGTGGCTACTCGCTCAACATCTTCCATGGAATTGAGTCCTATATTTCTTGCCCTTTCAGCAAAGTTCATTTCAGGATTTCCCGATAGCATACTTTCCTTCTTGAACTCTTTGCTCTACACTTCAATGCCTGTTTTGTTATTCTTTGATCATTTCTTCTCAAGGTATGCCCAACATATCCCCATCTTCTCCTTCTTGTAACAGTTGTTACTAGTGGTTGACCAGACATTTCTCTGATTTCATCACCTCTCCTGAATTTCTTCCATTTTTGTGCACTAGTTTTCGCAGACATTTATTTTCAAATGCATTCAACTTGCTTTCCATATCTTTAGTCCTTTATCGAACTCTTGCTGGCATATGTTAGGATTGATACAACATTTGAATTGAACATTTGTAATTTAGTTTTAATACTATATAACTTGCATTTCCTCATTTTATTTAGACTCCTTTAGCTACTAAGGACGTGTATAGACGTTTTTCCCATTCACTACTAAAGACACATTAACACGTCTGTTATTATCTCTCTTCTGTTGCCCGCCTGCCCAGCATGTTCGTAGCACGTTGGACTGCGGGTGACTAGCCCTCTGTGAGTGCGGGTTCAATTCCACGGGTTGGCAGAAAAGCCACAGGTTGCCCAGTTTCACGGTGTTCGTGGCACCGAACCGAAGGGTTACACGATGTCCATGGCACCGAGCCGAAGAGATAAAAAGCTCAAGTGCTTCTGGATCAGGAAAAAAAAAAAAAAAATCTCTCTGTGTGCTAAAGATGTGTTAACACGTTATCAATTTCTACTATCACTGCTATAGGCGTACATTCACGTTTGTGACCTAGAAACAAAGAGTAGTTATTTTTAGCTCCGTCTTCGGAAAGTATGTGGCAGCGAAAGAGTTAAAAGATGATGTTTTGACAATTCGTAGAGTAATTTCTTTTATTAACTTTTATGTTGAAGGTATAAAACTGAGAGTTGATGGAGGTTACATAGATTGAGACAATAATTAAGTGAAAATGGTAATAACTTGATTTGTTTAGTTGATTGATTGATTGATTGATTGATATGACCATCATCATTGCAGTTTGGTTAACAACCATGTGTGGTCCGACCATTTTCTTACACAAGTTCTTCTTATAACTCTTTATATTGACTACTTATTAAACCACTCTTTGCGATTTGTATGTGATCTGAGCCTAAAAGCGATTGTATGTTGTGCCAGTTATGCACCTACAAGTAGACCAGCACATCTGATTTCTGCGACGTTTATTATTTACTAGGATAGCTTCCCTAGGTCCCTACCTCAGTCATCTCTTACGACATGCTTGGTAGGAAACATTGTTACTATTCTTTGCTCCCCTTGTGAGCCTAGACAACACACGGACGAAACTAAAGGCAAAGGATTGACTTTATTGCACTTGGTTTCCCCATATGGTTCAGTTCCTGTTGACAGAAATGGCACGCCATATGCCTAGAGTGTTGCACAAAGTACAAACTCCATAGCTCCAGCAACAATCATAGAGATCTCATGACTTCTTCTGCGATCATCCGTTGTGAATTCAGGCATTAGTGTTTTGCGTGAGGCCTGCTTACCGTTTGACTGGTGTCCCCCCATACAGACGAGCCATCGCCGGCTACAGAGGTACTTGAAGATTAGATCCTTCAAGTGTGATCTTTACAGGAAACCTATGGTCCGAACCACCTGCCATGAGTCCTCATACCTTCGGGACTTTTACGGCCAGGGGAAATTAGTTAACGGGAGACCCATCCAGAAATAGGGTTGTATTTTTTTTAAATTCACAGAAAAAAACTACCAAACATATTGTCATTTAAAAATAATTAATTTTCTTGAAAATTTATTGTAAACCCCTTCATCGTACAGTGGATTTCATAAATATAAGAAGTGCAAAGAATGCCAAACTGGCATATGATGTACATATCACCCATAGTTATAGCGTGAACCTCCAAAAAATGTCTAACTCAATTGGTTTTGTAGATATGGTTTTTGCAATGTAACCCTTCCAAATTAAAAAAATTTCAAATTAGAAAAGCAATATCTCTGCTTATATACAGTTTAGACAAAAGTGGAGGTTCACGCTATAACTATGGGTGATATGTACATCATATGCCAGTTTGGCGTTCTTTGCACTTCTTATATTTGTGAAATCCACTGCACGATGAAGTGGGGGTTTTTTACAATAAATTGTCAAGAAAATTAATTATTTTTTAAATAACTAATTACAGTGCATACTCTAAACGTTGTTTATCATCAAAAACAATGCCTTTTGCAACTGGTGGCCAAATTGTATGACAATATGTTTGGTAGTTTTTTCTGTGAATTTTAAAAAATACAACCGTTGTTCTGGGTGGGTCTCCCGCCTTAAGTGCGACTTCTCTATCGGATTTCCAGCATTTTTCTGCCTGTGGTGAGGTCGTTGTGTACGCATCGTATGATAATCACTGGATCTCATTAAAAACTACACGTGTCGCGGCCCGGATTCGAACTCACAACCTTCAGAGTGACAGACAAACGTCTTAACCACTTTGTCGGCCCGCGTGTCCAGCGTGTTCGTAGCGCGTTGGACTACGGGTGACTAGTCCTCTGTAAGTACGTGTTCAACTCCGCGGACTGGCAGAAAAGTTACAGGTTCCCCAGATTTACGGTGTTCGTGGCACCGAGCCGAAGGGTTACGATGTCCATGACACCGAGCCTAAGAGCTTTCAGCTCAAGTGCTTCTGGATCGGAAAAAAAAACACTTTGTCATAAAGAACAACATAAATGGAACTACTTCTTCTTACGTTCACATGACATGAATTCACGCATAGCCAGAGAGCCTTGTGAGCTACAATCTGATTTTTGCGTGAAGACATGCTATCATTATTATCATTGTCCCCCACTATACAGGCATGCCTTCTCAGATTTCAGAGGTAACAAATGGAACTAAGTACTGATAGTAAGCTACCATAAAATAAATTATACTTATATGACATACCTAGGACAGCTGAACCACTTGATCGAACAGCTTTGTGGAGAAATCCAACATCTGTCCATAAAGCTTTGTCTATGTCATAACACTCAACACTGTTAAGTGTGGTGACCTAAAAAAAACAGAACAAAATAATTGATAAAATTTACAAAACTTTGCCACTTTTTTATTATACAGGGTGTTCAAGATAAAAGCGGTCTGTGAATGGAGCTAATCTGGCATATATGTATGAAAATGAGAAGGTTCAGCTATGACGTAGTATAGGTCAAGGTTATGTGACGGTATGTAATTGTAGTGCGGGAAGGGCGATGAACAAATGTGACGTAGGACGAGCTAGTCAGAACTGGTTTAAATAGTAAATAAACACAACGTGATAGGTTATCTGGCAACTTTCGATTTGTCAATGGGGCTGCAATTATCTTGAACACTCTGTATATCTTGGAATGTTTTTTATTTTATCAGAGTAAGTAATGTAAGAAATCTCCTCACGTTGTGGTCGCCGATAGAGAAATTGATAACACGCTGCTCTAGTGACCATGGGCCGTGAAAATTTCATAGTTCAAATGCAGCTTGCGCCCGTGTGTTACAGTGGTGCGCAAGGGAAGAAAAGAATAGTAAAACTGCAACCAACAAGGCATGTTGTAAGAAGAGACTGAGGTAGGGGCCTAGTTAAGCTACCCTAGTAAATAAAAAGGGGGGCAGAAATTGGAGCTGCCGGCCTACTTGTAGGCGCAGAACTGGCACAACGTACAATCATTCCTAGGCTAAGATCACACACAAATTTAAAAAAGTGGTTTAACAAATGGTCAATATGGAGCGTTCGAAGTAGTACATTTGTATGAATAAATCGTAAACTCGCCTCATTATTAAGACCGCCAAGGACATACAAACAGTGGCCAACTGCAACATTGACGTGGTTCCTTCTTCCCATGTTCATTGGAGACAGTTTCAACCAGGAGTTTTTATGTGTTTCATACTGTGATACAAGCATAAGCACAATTAGAATGTATGTAGCTACTACTACAACAAGCACTTTAACTGTTTATACTACTACAACTACTACTACCACTACAATTATTGCTACTACTACTACCACTATTGCTACTACTACTACCACTACTGCTACTACTACTACTACCACTATTGGTACTACTACTACCACTATTGGTACTACTACTATCACTATTGCTACTACTACTACCATTATTGCTACTACTACTACTACCACTATTGCTACTACTACTACCACTACTGCTACTACTACTACCACTATTGGTACTACTACTATCACTATTGTGACTACTACCGCGACCGTTATTGCTACTACTACTACTACTACAACTATTGCTACTACTGCTACTATTACTACCACTATTGCTACTACTACAATCTACAACTACCACTACAAACACAACTATAATGTATACTACTACTACAACTACTAGTGCTACCACTACAACTTCTTCAACTACTAGTGTAGCAGGGAATATGATACCAGATTTTTCCCTTGCTTTATTCTTAGTCCAAAGCTTCATCTAGGGACGTATTTTTCAATTAAACAAAGGGGTAACCATATACCTGGTCTGTGGACGTATAATTACAGACCAGAAATGTTAACAAGGGGGTTTTTCCTTAACTGGAAGTGAATTTATGCCCTGTTATTTTTTCTTTCCTGGAGCCAGAGAGGTTAATTGTATTCTCGTTTTCTGGAATTGCCAGAGGTGAGTGTTAGGTCACAAAATTCAAATTAGACGGGATTTCCAACCAGCAACCAGATTTGACCGTGAGAAATATACTAATAGGACAATGACTGTTTTGGAAACAAAGAGAAAATTCCATATGATAAATAGGATGCATTTTGTAGATTCGACACGCATTCGGATAGAGACAGAGGAACAGAGAGGTATCCAGGGACAGGCAGTGAGGGTAGTCAATTCTCATTCAGACAGAGGGACAGAGAGTAGGTAGTCTGAGTCTGAGACAATTACAGACAGAAGAGTGAAGAGACTTCGCACAGACACTTGATAGACACAACTTTAGACAACTTCACAGAACGTCAGACAACTTTAGACACACTTAGCACAGACACTTGGCAGATTCAGCGATCTAGAGGGCAGAGACAGACCCAGGAACAGTCAGTGAGGGTAGTCTGAGACAGTTACAGACATAAAGAATTGACTAGTCAAGAAGTGTTGTCTAGAACTGAAGAGACACACACAGTCAATATTCGCCAGCAGACAGACTAGAAGAGATACACATACTATCTAGAGAACACAACACTAAAGAACAGATTGATTCAGCGATTCAGAGGGGCTGAGACAGACCAAAGGGACAGTCAGTGTAGGTAGTCCTGAGACAGTTAGACTTCAACAGTCAATATTCGCCAGTCAGAAAGAGTAAAGAGACACACACAGAAGGATTCGACTATTCAGGAAGTGTAGTCTACATCAGACAGAGACCTACGTAGAGACAGACCGAGCGACAGGTCTGAGACAATCACAGAGGCTACAAGTCTTATTATAGTTAACACATATGCTATAGTCTGAGACAACCGTCTCCCTTCTCACTCGGAAGTCTTCAACTTCACCAAATAATCCAGTCATATAGAGAACATAAACTAACACCATCGATCTGAGACAACCGTCTCCCAATAACTTTAAAGTTTATATCATCATCGAAGAGATTCGTTTTGAGACTCTCCAACTAGACGAAACAAGTTGTGTCTTACTTCCAGTGGAGATAACTTAGGGTTGAGAACTATAGGTATGTTTGTGTAGAGTATAATGTATACGGGAAAATTACTTCAACATTTTTAGTTAGAGACATTCTTGTATGTGTTAAATGTTTGGTTGTATATATTAATTTGGTTGTGTTTATGCTATTTGTAGTGATGTATTCTTATGAATTTTTAGAATTTAAATCAATATATAAAAATTGATACAGACTTGGGTAAGACAGAGGGAGAATGTCTGGATATGAATGTTCAGAAAGATATGTATGAGCGTTGAGATAATATTAGTAGCTTATCAGAACAACACGGCTACACTAATACTACTTCAGCTATTATTACAACTGCCACTACAACTACTTCAACTAATTATACTACTGCTGCTACTGCCACAACCACTACCTCTACTGCAGCTCATACCACTACTACATCATCTTCTATTACCACTACAAATCTAAGTAATGATACTACTGCTAACTAATACTATCAATATTCAAGAAGGAGGCCAATGGTTCAAGAAAGAACGAATCCCCTAGGAAACCCTGAAACAAACTTTACTGAGAGAGGCCAGAAATATCAAACAATTCCATAAAAGAAATTGAACGAGTTGCCTAGGATAGAACAGATATAGAAGCTACTGGCAGGCCATATGTAATGTATTACGGTATGAGAGGAATATATTACTATTAATACAGTTGCTATGTCTACTTCTATTTTTGAATAATGAAACTAATAGAACTATTACTTTTACTTCTATTTTTGTTTAATGAAACAAATAGAACTATTACTTCTACTTCTATTTTTGTTTAATGAAACAAATAGGACTATTACTTCTACTTCTATTTTTGTTTAATGAAACTAATAGAACTATTACTTCTACTTCTATTTTTGTTTAATGAAACAAATAGGACTATTACTTCTACTTCTATTTTTGTTTAATGAAACAAATAGGACTATTACTTCTACTTCTATTTTTGTTTAATGAAACAAATAGGACTATTACTTCTACTTCTATTTTTGTTTAATGAAACAAATAGGACTATTACTTCTACTTCTATTTTTGTTTAATGAAACTAATAGAACTATTACTTCTACTTTTTGTTTAATGAAACAAATAGACTATTACTTACTTCATTTTGTTTAATGAAACAAATAGGACTATTACTTCTACTTCTATTTTTGTTTAATGAAACTAATAGAACTATTACTTCTACTTCTATTTTTGTTTAATGAAACAAATAGGACTATTACTTCTACTTCTATTTTTGTTTAATGAAACAAATAGGACTATTACTTCTACTTCTATTTTTGATTAATGAAACTAATAGGACTATTACTTATACTTCTATTTTTGTTTAATGAAACTAATAGAACTATTACTTCTACTACTATTAATGCTACTACTATATATTTGTATGGATGCAAATCGCGGACCATAACACAAACATTAAAGAACAAAATTGAAGCTTCTGGAACAAGGTGTTACAGAAAAGTTCTTAGAACATCATGGACAGAGAAGAGAGAAAACAAAGGCATCCTATAAGACCTGCATATCGAGAAGCATTGGATATTCAGATTAACAAAAAAAACAAAATACTCAGATTAATAAAATAACAATTTACTCAGATTAACAAAATATGAAAATACTCAGATTAACAAAATAACAAAATACTCAGATTAACAAAATATTCAGATTAACAAAATAACAAAATACTCAGATTAACAAAATATTCAGATTAACAAAATACTCAGATTAACAAAATAAGAAAATACTCGGATTAACAAAATAAGAAAATACTCAGATTAACAAAATAAGAAAATACTCAGATTAACAAAATAATCAGATTAACAAAATAAGAAAATACTCAGATTAACAAAATACTCAGATTAACAAAATAATCAGATTAACAAAATACTCAGATTAACAAAATAACAGAATATTCAGATTAACAAAATATTCAGATTAACAAAACACTCAGATTAACAAAATACTCAGATTAACAAAATAACAGAATATTCAGATTAACAAAATATTAAGATTATCAAAATAACAAAATACTCAGATTAACAAAATATAGTTCCTGACTCAGAAAGAAAAAAATCACATTGTTTCTAACCTGATACAATGACGTCATTGTGTTTTTGCCACCAGCAATAAAAATATCATCTCCGTAGGAACATGCTGAGCTGCCGAGACCCATGTCTTCAGGAATGGGTGGTAGTTGGAACCATTCATCTGTTTTAAATCTGTGAGAGAGAGAGTTGTAAGGAGAGTTATAAATAATACTGACAGAGTAGGATGGAGGGATTGAGTGATAGAGTTAGCAATATGATGGAGAGAAAAATGGAAAGAAGAGCTAAAATGGGCAATGAAAGTAGAAAGATTGACCACAAAGAGTAAGATTATAGAGGTCTCTATGGCGTAGAGGTTAGGTGCTCGCTTCTCGTTCCAAAGGTCCACGGTTCGCTTCTTCGTGGAGACATGGTATTTTTCCAGAGATCCCTGATCTCAATGTAAGTGAAATCGAGTTCCAAGTGCTATCTGAGACGGACGATTTTTTCCCGATCCAGAAGCACTTGAGCTTTTCAGCTCTTCGGTTCGGTGCCACGAACACCGTAAATCTGGGGAATCTGTGGCTTTTTCTGCCATCCCACGGAATTGAACCCGCACACACAGAGGGATAATCACCCGTAGTCCAACGTGCTACGAACACAACGAAGGTCCCGTGTTCAAGTTGATCATGTAAAAGAACACTTGGCAGTTAAAAATTGAAAAGAGCAGGCTGGAAAGCTACTGCCCATGCCAAATTGATTAGAACAAGTCTTAAAATAAAGTTCCTACAAAATATCTTCATCTTCAAAATTACATCGGGGACCATCACTGTTGCTACGGAGTTCGTGCACTGCAGCTGAGATCTTCCTGTGTAAGAAAGCGATCGAAGCACACAAGATTACTCACCAAAGTGCAATGATGATTGTCCTATCAATCAATAAGAAATCAATAAAATAGGTATGTATATAGCGTACCTGTAAGCATAGAAGTTGTCTTTGCCTTCTCCAAGTACTAACATAAAATTATCATAAGCACTAGCACGACGATACATGGCGCTAGGACTGCATTCATCATGGCGTCGTGCGACGATGATATGGTATTCCAGACTGCGTCTCACCATCTCAAGGACCTGAAGACAAAAAAACCATCAAACATATTCTGAGGAGAAAGGATTGATAAGACAGCTCTTTATTTATCTATCTATCTATCTATATTATCTATCTATCCACCTATCTATCCATCCATCCATCTAACTATCTATCTATCCATCCATCTGTCCATCTATCCATCTATCTATATATCCATTCATCTGTCCATCTATCCATCTATCTAGCTATCCATCCATCCATCCATCTATCTATCCATCTATCTATCTATCTATCTATCTATCTATATCTATCTATCTATTTATCTATCTATCTATACATCTATTCATTTATCCATATATCTATCTATCTATCTATCTATCTATCTTTATATCTATCCTCTAATCCTGTTTTGCCTTTCAGCGTCAGGTCGACCTGAGCGAACCTATCTATGCGCCTTGTTTTACTTTCTCTTCTCCAGTTTTGATTTGTCTCACAGCTTCAGGGTAAGAAGAGATTTCTAGAACGGCCTTTTGTGTGCGCTTCATAAACAGTTTCTTTTGGCGCCTGTTAGCTCTGAAGTCCACCTTTTGCGTGAGCGGCCCTATGCGTTGTAAGAAGAAAACAAGTCACGACAGAGATGAAGTGTCTACGCAGAATGCTGGGAGTATCAAGAAGAAAACTAGTCACGACAGAGATGAAGTGTCTACGCAGAATGCTGGGAGTATCAAGAAGAGACTCGTTTAGAAATGAAGACATCAGGAAAAACGTGGGTACAACATCAGTATTGCACTTCATCAAGAAACAATATATTAAATGGTTTGGCCACATAAGCAGATTACCAACAGACTCAAAGAGCAATGTTACTCCGATAAAGTGTATGCAAAGCAAAAGGCCGTCAACGCAAAAGGTAACGAAAGGTGACGAAAAAGACTATTTATGAAGCGCACACAAAAGCCCGTTCTAGAAATTTCTTCTTTTCCTGACTCTGGGAGGCAAAGCAGGATTAGATAAAAGATTAAGATTTGTATCATCAGCCAGTTTTCTTTGATTTTGAGTTCTTTCTGGATATATCTATTTGTTCTCTTCTCTGTCCATAATATACAAATAAAATATATCTTCTGTAAAACATATTCAAAAACACATATATGTTTTGCACTGCTTTGCTAACTGTCCCTGCCTCATACCCATACGTTGTCACTGGGAATATGCATGCTCTTATAGTCTGTCCATTAATTCGTGAGCACGTTTGAAATTGATTTTCTCAAAAACTACCTGTTGGATCTCAGTGATTTTTGCATGCAGCCTTAGAATATCCATGACGCTAAAATAAAGCTAACCAGTAGTCCATAGATGCTACGGATTTTGCACATCGGCGAATTCCTTTGATCTTTTATGACAATTGCAAATACGGGGCTCAAATTTTAGATTTTACAGTATCCCTAGAATTTGTCCATGTCAATTCTATTCATAGGTGTATCTCCATATTAACTTGATAGGTCAAGTAATTAAGTGTGTTTGCCCTTTATGTGCAATCGTGAACTTGGATACAATATGCAACAGTTAGTCCTCTCCTTCGGTCACCATTAGACCCCAGGGTGTCTTAACTTCACCACAAATTGTATGATGGTAGACGCATTTGGATATGGAAATGTATACGTTGCTATTTCTCAGTCTGTAATCAAAATATGATTTGTATCATCCCGAATCTGACGATTCCATGAGGTTGATAATTGTTACTGGCTGGACAAATTGTAATCCATCTCGGTGCCAGTACTCGTCTTCCTCTCGGAGCACATGTTCAACACACTTCTTCCAGAACTGCATGTCTATCATTGAGAGGGACTCACGTGTCAGAACTTCAACATCACACATATTAAACGTCCTGTTCTGTTCGGCAACTTGCCCTTTACTTTAGCCCAGACAAGCTCTATCGGATTGAGCATGATATGGAGGTAGTCGCAAAGACGTGTGGCCGTATTCCGCAATGATTTTGTCAATATGAAACACCTTTGTCTTATTTGTCATCCTCACCAGGTGCAACAACTCGGGTTTCAAATATGTATCATCGAAGCTGACATTTTCCTTAGCAAGCCAAGTCCTAATTTGATCTTTTGTATTTGATGCAGTTGGTACTTTGTCTTTCGCTGATACTGCGTTGTGATAGGATGCATTATCCATTACCAAGCATGATGGTCTGTTTAGAATTGGAAGTAGATCTTTCTCCATCCAGTGCCTGAAAATATGTCCATTCATTTCTGTGTGGTAGTCCCAACCGTCGGTACTTTTTGATTGGAAAATAATTCCAGCGTCATGGACAAGACCTTCTTCACTACTTCCTGCATGTGTTAGTATAATACGCTGGCCTTTGCTGCTTGGTATTTTTCTTTCTGTTCACCGTCTACTGATTGCCATTCTTTAGCATTGGTGTGGTGAGCATTGACCCAGGATTCGTCCAAATATACAATATCATAGCCTTGCCTCCGCCGCTCACGGATCTGCCTCAGGTATTTACTTCGGGCAGCAATTAAATGTGGCTTTTCACAAATAATATTCCTGCCGCCTATAGTTTTTCTGAAGGTGAAGCCGGCGGCTCTTACAATTTTCCATAGAGTACTTTTAGAAATGTCTATGCTGCAATCTGATTGCAGTTTTAATTTCAGTTTCCTGAGAGTAACAAGTTGATTTGTCGCAAACATTTTCAAGAGCTCCGTCTTATGACATCTATGTCAAAGTCGTCAATTGTTCTTTTCCTTCCTTGTTTGACATTAGTGCACTTTGTGTCCTGTTTAATCCATCGGGAAAAGGATTCTCTATTCAGACCAAGCGCCAGTTGCGTTTGTTTCTCAGGATTATGAATATCGCAATATAGATGACCTCTCTTAGATTCCCTACGGAAGTGTTGGTATAGTAAAACTGTAACCTTCTGCATTGTTATAAATGTGCACTTCATTATGAATGTGATATCAATGTCAGTTTTGATAAGCCAACAAATATGATACAATAGCTTCATACAAATAGCGAGATACACCTATGACTATACAACGGTATCCAAATTATAACGTCATATGCTTTCCGCTTTCAAAGTCGACTGGGTTAGGTGCACGGGAATTCGTGAAATTGTTGTATACTCACGATATTTCTATGTTACCATAATGTATTTTTAGAACAACGCGTCTGTGTACCGTAGATCTGTTACTATTGTGTACAATCCGGTGAGGTTGATTTTAATATAGCCTGAAGAAGAAATATTTCAAACTACATCAAATTTTCTTGGAAAAAAAATATTTCTCTAGCGTCATGGATATTCTAAGGCTGCTTGCAAAAAATCACTAAGATCCAACAGGTAGTTTTCGAGAAAATCAATTTCAAACGTGCTCACGAATTAATGGACAGACTATAGTGTTCTAATCTTTGTTTTCCTATCAGTTCCATCCCATACTGTTTTAGTTGTTGAAATTTGTTGTAAAGCTCAAATCACAAATTAGAGTGTGGTTTGTAAGTGGTTTAGTTTAGTTTAGTCGTCGGATCACCATCACTGCACGTCGAACAAATTAGTCCATAAGTGCTCCGATCTCTCCCTCAGTATGTCCATCAGCGTGTGGCGACTAACGACACCGGTTCTTTGTTGGTTTACAATTTTTCTTTGTCTGCCAGCATAGCGTTCTTGTCGAGCTACACCACACCTAACGTTCTTGTAAGTGGTTATTCTAAGCAAAGAGAAGCGTCTGGCCGAGTGGGATCAGCACGCTAATTCCATTCAGGGGATCCGGGTTCAATCCATGATAAGGCCAAGGAATATATTCTGCCGAGGACATAAAGAGGAATCCCAACCTCAGCAGTTTCGCGGCCACTACTCTAGCCATCCACCCATTAAAATCCTCAGGCACATGTCTTCCCGTCCTACAACGCCTAAAAGCGGTATTACAGAAAGTAAGGACAGGTTTTTTTTCAAAGCAAACTAAACAA
Source organism: Arion vulgaris (assembly GCA_020796225.1). NCBI lineage: Eukaryota > Metazoa > Mollusca > Gastropoda > Stylommatophora > Arionidae > Arion > Arion vulgaris. The sequence goes on from CM036761.1 coordinate 10,173,343, forward strand.
CTATAACAAGAGAAAACATAACAACAAAAAGTATGATCAACGTTCACAAACCTCATGATTCTCCAGTACCATCTGTTCTGTTAGAAGTCGTCTTAGTATAAAGTCCTCCGATACCAAGTTCAGTCTTGATAAAGAGAAAAGTCGAGGAAGATGCCTTCTTCTTGTTTCTTCATGTCCGACCCACAATAAAATGGCATCCACAACCTGACAATAAAATATTTATTAATTTTTTTATTTATTTAGAATAAATGTGTACAATTCTCGTTGTTTGGTGTAATTCTTGTAAGCTGCCGGTTTGTGTCATAACGTCTGATTCTGTCATCAGTTCAAAGAAACAATAATGAGCCTTTTGAGTGGTTTTGCTGGCATATGAGCAGAGTAATTATGGGGCAACCCGTTTGGCTGAAATTGAAAACATGACTGCCTAGCTATAGCTTTTGTTTACTTGTATTGACTCGAATCATCATCATCATCATCAAGCTTGTCCTGACAGAACTTTGCCACTAAAACAGTCCTTCAAAATGTCTCTGTCTTATAGTCCTACGACCCATGTGGTTCATACAAAGACTCTCAATGCTTCTCGGTTTTTTGTGGATCCTCAGTGCAATATTTTTTAAAGTGTTTAACGGCGAAGAATTTACATTACTGATTCGGGTTTCCACATATGGCTCCGTCTTTGTTTGCAGAAATGGCACATCACCTTCATAGACAGGGGTCTCTGTGGCTAAGTGGTTAAGCCATTTGCCTTGTGAGTCGAAGGTCGTGGGTTCGAATCCGGACCTCGCCGTTCTGTTCACGTGCAGTTTTTTCAAGAGAACCCTAGGATTGTTGCTGGAGCTACGGAGTCCGTGCTTTGTGTAATACTCTCGGCAGGTGGCGTTCCATTTCTGCGGAGAGGACCGAGCCATATGAGGTAAAACCCGGTGCAATGAAGTCAATCCTTCGGCTTTAAACCTGCATAAAGTGTTGCACTAATCACGAAATCAGCAGCTCCAGAAATAATCCAATAGATATCAACCAAACATTCACATGTGACATAGTCCAGATTGGAACCCACAACTGTTAGAACGACAGGCAAATTTCTTAACCACATCGTCATAGTGTCCCCCAATATTTCTTGTCCGATATTATTATTTGCAATACAATGGAAGACAGCAGTAAAACTATGTAGTAAAGACGAAACACGTACAAACGAAGTAATGTGGTTTTACAAAGTACAAAAACAAGATACCGCAACGTTTTGACCAAAAGACCTTCATCAAGCAAAGGATACAGAACAAATGGAATGAAGTCTATAGCTATATACATCAAATATCACAGACACAGTGAGACGATAAATTTCGAACTGCTCTAAAATGAACACTTTAAATGTACCTACATAGGTCTCATATGTTTGTTTGTTCGCCCGAGTGGTTACCGGGGTCCAAATTTGGGGTGTCAAGAATATAACCACTGTTGCCTGCCACGCATGAGGTAAGAGGCGACTAAGGAGGTGTGGATGAAATCGGATGCACGTGTCCTAAACGTCTATATAGAAGTCTATGCGTTTAGGAACCTACCAAACCAATGTGCAACGTATACACGTTCTTGGCAAAGATCAAACATATCACAAAGAGTGATTAAAATTGGTCGTAAAGAACGAACGCAAAGAAGAAGAAGAAGATGTTTGTTCTATTGTCATTTTGTTAAGACCTCGGTAGTTACTTTTGTAGTGTCCATTTTAGGGACAGTCAGACATGTATTAAGACTTAGAATCTATAAGAAGTCAATAGAGCAAAGATGTTGATTCTAACTAGTTTTGCGTTTTCCAATGCTTTTTCCGGCAAGACTGTTTGGGGGTGTATATGTATGGCATTTTTTGTCTTTACAGACTGTCAATTGCCAAGTGTTTTATGTGACAACTTCTGAGTTTGCGCTTGTCTTTCTTGCCTTTCTGCTAATCTCTCTCGTGACTGTTGTTTCCGTATTGTATTCGAGCCAAAAGCAAGGATGAAGTGCCATCTCCATTTATATCTAGCCTAGGCAGCTGATATTGGTAATCTTCCTTGTCCATTTTGTACAAACCCCCTATCTACCCTAATGTTACATCCAAAGAACAGACAAAGTCCATACGTTTGGAATCAAGCAGGGTTTGCAGGAGATGTCAGAAGATGAAATGAACCATAACCATAACTGCCTTAGGGTCCCTCCCTCCGGATTTAGGGTCAAGGTTTATTCCTCTAGCCTTCAGCATAACCGTGTTGATCCACAAAGCAGTGGGAATTTCCTATCAGGGTTTGCTTCCCTTCACTTTAACTCTCACGAGACCCCAACCGCCCCCCCACCCCACTCTATAAAGCAAGTGTATGTGTTAGCTTAGGATATATATATACTTCTTCTCTTCTTCGAGCGCTCCATATCGACCACTTGTTAACCACTCTGTATGATTTGTATGTGATCTGAGCCTAAGAGCGAGTGTACGATGTGCCAGTTACGCGTCTATAAGTAAAATAGCACATCCGATTTCTGCGATGCTTTTTATTTACTAGGATAGTTTCTCTAGACCCCTATATCAATCGCCTCTTACAACATGCCTTGTAGGTCACAGTGGTACTATTTTTTTGTATTTCCTTGCAGACCCTGACACCACACTGGCGAAGGTGAGATATATATATAACAAACGGATACAAAATATTGCTAAACTGAAACCCCTACCTCTTCCTCATGAGGAACATTTAGGTCCTCGCTCGCCACCATCAGACAAATATCATCAAGTTCACATGCTAGAAAGTCTGCAGTTGTTTTGATGGACGGAAACTCACGATGAACAAAATTCCAGGCCTCGTTAGCTAGAACCTGAAATGAAAATGGATCGTCTAAGATGGACATAAGATTAATTAAAATGCAGTATTCCAATTTTTAATGATTATTCAATCGCAAAAATCACGATAAAAAGCTTCCCGCAAAAGCTTCTGAACTTCAGCGCCCACTTGGGGGCGGTACCGCCCACTTTGGTAACCCATGCTCTAGAACCAAAGAATTGACTTCATTGAATCGGTGGCTCGGTCTCTCCCCGCAGAAATTGCACGCCATCTGTCGAGAGTATTTCACAAAGCACAAACTCCGTAGCTCCGGCAACAATCTTATGGTCTCTGAGAAAATACACTCGTAATCAGAACGTCGCCATCCGGATTCGAACCCACGATCTTTGGAAAGCCAGGCGAGGTTTAACCACTTAGCCACAGAGACCCACTTAGCCACAGAGACCCACTTAGCCACAGAGACCCACTTAGCACAGAGACCCACTTAGCCACAGAGACCACTTAGCCACAGAGACCACTTAGCCACAGAGACCCACTTAGCCACAGAGACCACTTAGCCACAGAGACCCCTTAGCCACAGAGACCCCTTAGCCACAGAGACCACTTAGCCACAGAGACCCATTTAGCCACAGAGACCCACTTAGCCACAGAGAACCACTTAGCCACAGAGACCCACTTAGCCACAGAGACCCACTTAGCCACAGAGACCCACTTAGCCACAGAGACCCACTTAGCCACAGAGACCCCTTAGCCACAGAGACCCCTTAGCCACAGAGACCCCTTAGCCACAGAGACCCACTTAGCCACAGAGACCCACTTAGCCACAGAGACCCACTTAGCCACAGAGACCCACTTAGCCACAGAGACCCCTTAGCCACAGAGACCCACTTAGCCACAGAGACCCACTTAGCCACAGAGACCCACTTAGTCACAGAGACCCACTTAGCCACAGAGACCCCGAGTTGGCGGTAGCTATTTTTTCATTTCCTTGGATATTAACGTCTTTCTTATGCTCTTAAATATATATTTATTGAAATATATTTGACACTATTCATATTATCTACTTATCTTTTATTTCACTTCTTTCATCTTCCAGTATTATATTTTTCAGATATAAAAAAACTTGATACTTGTTCTAGTGCAGCGTTTCCCAAAGTGGACGATACCGCCCCCTGTGGGCGCTGAAGCCTTCCCGGCGGGGGCGATGGTGGGTTCAGAAGGATTTGGGGAGAGTTTTTTTCTTGATTTTTCTTTTGAATAATCATAAAAATTTGAATTCTGCATTTTAATTCATCTTATGTCCATCTTACACGATCCATTTTTTCCATCAATTTTCTATTTCGTGTATATAATTATTTGAAAATTGACCATGTATGACATAAATATATATCAATTTTCTATGTCAAAGTGAAAATAGAGCATGTATATATGTGGGGGCGTTGACAAACTGTTATAATATGGAGGGCGTTACAAGTTTTATGTCGAAAAGTGGGCGGTGTACGAAAAAGTTTGGAATCTATGTTCTAGTGTCTTACCCTATATTTGTATATTTTACTTTTTCTTTCCCTCTGTTATCGCTTAACTTAGTATTACTATCATAGCCCTCTGGATATGTTATTTTCCGATCCAGAAGCACTTGAGCTTTCAGCTCTTCGGCTCGGTGCCATGGACATCTCGTGACCCTTCGGTTCGGTGCCACGAACACCGTGAATCTGGGGAACCTGTGGTTTTCTGCCAGAACGCGGAATTGAACCCGCACTCCAGGGCTAATCACCCGCAGTCCACCGCGCTACGAATACGCTGGGCAGGCGGGCCTGGATATGTCTATAGCTACTTTGATTCCTGTCACAACAAATCCAGCAGACTTCAATATTGTCCAACAATTCACTACATTCTTCTTCTTCTTCAAACGCTCCATATCGAACACTTGTTAATCACTCGTTGTGATTTGTATGTGAACTGAGCCTAAGAACGATTCTACGTTGTGCCAGTTATGCGCCTACAAGTAGGCCAGCACATCCGATTTCTGCGATGCTTTTTATTTACTAGGATATCTTCCCTAGGTCCTACATCAGTCGTTTCTTACGACATGCCTTGTACATCGCAGTGGTACTATTCCTTACTTCCCTTGCGGGCCTCGGCACCACACGGGTGACTCATCATCAAGGTGTGTATCCTTTATAGCACGTTGCTCTCTTTGCAGCACATCTGAAATTCACTCTGTTTCTAGTCAGTTCACCCACTTAGTTGATGGTCATGTTCATGGTTTCTTTAATATCTTGTAGCCATCTTCTTCTTGGTCTGTCTCTGCGTCCTGGGACCCTGCCCTCTAGTATTGTTCTTTCCAGCCCATCGTGACGCTTGATGTGACCAAAGACACGGGTGACTGGTAATAGCAAAAATGACAAAATTAAAAATAACTCTCACTTTGCAACTGCTGACTCTTGCTTCCCTCCAGATGGTCAAACAATTCTCATTAGAGATATGGTCAGCCAAGAAATCCTCGCAGTATTGTCTGAGACACGCTATCTGGAGCATGGAAGCAACACGCCAAACTTCAATAACGTTTCGTTCATCAAGGATGTCTTTACCGTTGTAGATTGCGTCCAGAATTGATGAGAATGTCTATGGAAAGATTATATACAAATGTTAGTAATTAGTTATATAGAAGAGAGCGGCAGTAGTGTAGTTGTTAGTGAACTCACTTCTTAGGTTAGTGGTCCAGTTCAATTCCACAGTAGGCATGGAATATTTTTTCCGACTGTCACTGCTATCAGGTCGACCTCAATTGGATACCTTTACTGGAAATACCTTTACTGACATTGGCTAAAACAGTTTCATGGACAGAAAAACAGACAAATAAACACGTTTTAGGAAAACTAGGCATGAAGAAACAATTATTAAGAGAAATAAAATTCAGACAAGTAAAGTATTTTGGGCACATAAAAAGACATGACACCATGATAAAACATTTACTAGAGTGGAAAGTTGAGGGGGAAGAGCAAGAGGAAGACCGAGAGATAAGTGGGAGGAAACTTTAAGAAATGGACAGGTTACAGTCTGGCAGTGTGCAACACCAAGGGAAAGACAGAGGATGCTGGAGATTCATTGCAGCCAACCTTCGATGTGGAGACGGCACCTGATGATGATGATGACTGGAAAGTAAAGGTGGCCGGCGTGATGTTGACCACCTCACCAATCGTGTATCGAGGGTCAATGACAAATACGGACCCAACACCGTATTACTCATTATACCTCGAGATATTAACAAGTTTTTTTTTATACTTATTTTATATAATTTGTTACACATCATCATCATCAAATAGCTTTTCCTGAGCTGAACTTTGCCACCCCAACAGTCCTTCGGAATTTTTCTCTCTTATTTTTTTTTTTCCTATCCAGGAGCACTTGAGCTTTTCAGCTCTTCGGCTCAGTGCCATGGACATCGTAACCCTTCGGTTCGGTGCCACGAACACCGTAAATCTGGGGAATCTGTGGTTTTCTGCCATCCCGCGGAATTGAACCCGCACACACAGAGGGATAGTCACCCGTAGTCCAACGCGCTACGAACACGCTGGGCAGACGTGCTTCTCTCTTATAAGCCGGATGTACCACCTCTGCAGCAGTCGGGTCAAACCATGAGTCAAATCCCGAATCCATCTTCTCCGTGGTCTTCCTCTTCTCCTCTTTGCGGACATGCCTAATTATATGATGACCTTCTCCAGCTCTTCGTGTCTTTTTATATGTCCAAAATATTTCAATTTTCTCATTTAATTTGTGACACAACATCATTCAAAGAACTGTGGGGTAGAGCGGGATAACGGCAGGTGGAACAAGAGATAATGGACAGAAGGTGACGATGGATAGGACACACACTGAGGATACAGCATCACAAGATATGCTCTCCGATGGAACCCCTTTGGGTAATAGAAGCAAGGTAATAGAAACAAAGACAAGTGTAATCACTGCAGGCGTCAACAATTTGCAGAATTACACTTGTCTTTGTTCCGCGGCACATGGGTGTCGTTGGCAATGAGAGAGCAGACAGGCTGGCTGGCTTTGCCGCTATATCAGACGGCCAGCCAATGGACAGAGCTGACATCGTGAACGCCCTCATAGAGCGTGGCCGCAGAAAAGACCTTCATCTAAACCAATCCACGTCAACTACTAGATTGCGAGAACTGGGTTTGAAGATTGGTGTGGCAAGAAAAGAACAGTACAACAGGTATACGAGTAGGCTCATCAATCAAAATAGAACTGGTACGGTCAGTCGCTGGACGCTGATGGAGATATTGCGAAGGAGATCGGAGCACCTATGGACATGTCCGGAGTGCAATGAAGATATTCCAAACTGAAACTGAAACTGAAGCCAGGGAAGACCGAGAAATACAAGGAGGTGTTAGTTGGAAACGGAATGCAAGAAAATTGGGAGAGAGCGGGGATATCTGGAAAATATGGCATTGGATAGGAGGGCTTGGAAAATCTTGGTTGTACGTACATATGCCTCCCTAGGGGCGAAGGCTGAAGAAGAATGTCATAGATAAGTTGGAAATATTTCAAAATAAATATTGTAAATCTGTATACCATCAGTATCATCATCAATTTCCAACAAACTAGTAGTAGCAACAACAACAACAGTAGTGAGACTTGGGACAACAGATGTATGGTTGGTGGAAGCTACGGACTTCACATATGGGGACAACAGATGTATGGTTGGTGGAAGCTACAGACTTCACATATGGGGACAACAGATGTATGGTTGGTGGAAGCTACGGACTTCACATATGGGGACAACAGATGTATGGTTGGTGGAAGCTACGGACTTCACATATGGGGACAACAGATGTATGGTTGGTGGAAGCTACGGACTTCACATATGGAGACAACAGATGTATGGTTGGTGGAGGCTACGGACTTCACATATGGGGACAACAGATGTATGGTTGGTGGAAGCTACGGACTTCACATATGGGGACAACAGATGTATGGTTGGTGGAAGCTACAGACTTCACATATGGGGACAACAGATGTATGGTTGGTGGAAGCTACAGACTTCACATATGGGAGGTATGTGAAACATTTAAAAGAGAAGAGTCATGTACATTTTGTTTTGTGCCAAATACGATAGCAAGTTATGAGCTCTTAAGATGAAGTAAATGTGCTTCATTGGAGACCATCACTAAACGACGAAGATGGACATAGACTGGGCATGTTTGTAATATGACAGTAGTGACATTGGCTAAAACAGCTCTCAGATGGACAACTGATGAGAAAAGAAAGTTTGAATGTCCAAAGAAGAAACTGCGGAAAGATAGTTAAAAGACTGTGGTCTGACATGGGAAATAATTAGGAGAAATGAGGCAGAACGGAAACAATAGAAATCTTTTGTGGAAGTCTTATGTGTCAAAGGGAACACGCTTTTGGAGAAGCTTTATGTGTCAAAGGGAACACGCTTTTGGGGAAGTCATATGTGTCAAAGGGAACACGCTTTTGGGGAAGCCTTATGTGTCAAAGAGAATAAGCTTTTGGGGAAGTCTTATGTGTCATATAGAACACGAAAAGGATATAGATAGATATATGATTTGTAGAATTTGGAACATTTAATGGTTCCTTTGGATTTTTCTTGCTAGAATTTGTTCCAGAATAACCACTCTTTGTAATTTGTTTGTGATTTGTGCCAAAAAATATTAGGTTGTTGTGCTATGGTTTACAGCGGTTAAGCAGCAGTTAAGCTTTTGTGTGTGTGGTGTTTTTGTGTGTATCTGTAGAAATGAAATGGAAGAATAATTAACAAAATCCAACATAGAAGCAATACTGCAAATAAAATCATAGAACAAATAGCAACAATGTTGAAATTGTGCCAAACCTAAACGCTGACATCAAATGATCGGAAAAAAACTAGTTCCGACAGAAATTAAGTATCTACACAAAATGACAGGAGTATCAAGAAGAGATCGGTTTAGAAATGAAGACACCAGGAAATAAGTGGGTACAACATTCAAACCTAACTTCATTGAAAACAACAATTAAATTGTTCGGCCACATAACCTACAAACACCTACACAGGCTGCGATTGTCCCCAGCCCCTCTGTGCCCATGTGGCTCCGCTGAACAAACCACAGAACATGTTCTGCAAGACTGGCCCCTGTATGTCCTCCCAAGAAAGGAATGCTGACCCTACAACACAACACTACATTCAAAACTACATGGTACTAGAGATGAGCTCCAGACAACAGTAGATTTCATCATAAGAACGCGTCTAACGGTATAACCATCAAAAAAGCGTTCGCAAAGAAGAAGAAGTTCGACCACATAAGCAGATTACCAACAGACAGTGCGTCTCAAAGAGTAATATTACTCCAATACAGTGGATACAAAACAAACGGCAGTCCACACAAAAAGTGAACCTCAGAGATAACAGAGGCACTGATTTTTCATTATTTATGAAGCACACACAAAAGCATGTTCTAGAAATCTCATTTGATCATGACGCAGTGAGGTAAAACAGGATTAGAGAAACGAATGACAGGAAAGAAAAGAAGTGATGTGGACAAGTGGATACATAATATATACACACTTAGACATACGTCGCCCGTGTGTTGCCATGGCTCGCAAGGGGAGCAGAGAGTAGTACAAGACATGTCGTAAGAAGCGACTGAGGTAGTGGAAGCTACCCTATTAAATAAAAAAGCGTCGCAGAAATCAGACATGCTGCCCTACTTGTAGGCGCATAACTGGCTCAAGGTACAATCGCTCTTAGGCTCAGTTCACAAGTAAATCATAAAGAGTGGTTAACAAGTGGTCGATATGGAGCGTTCGAAGAAGAAGAAGATAAAATGAGCACATTTGTTCAGAAAGTACGTAGACAAGGATGTATAAAATATGTACACAATTTAGACAGAAATTATGAGCACACCTGATAAAACCGGATGTACACACCTGGTGCGAGACATCGTTAAGTTTGACACTCTGTGTGATGGCTTCCTGCATACCACTTGTAAACATGGCCTGGAAGTAGTCAGAATAAGCGCACAAGATGATTCGATGACAAGGAAACTCGACATCGTCGACATAGATCATGACATCACAGAATTGGTTGTTCTCAAGTCGACCTTGAATCCCTTGAAGTAAGTTCATGGCTGCTACCTGAGCCCAGGTCATCGTGCTCTGGTACTGAGGTTTTAGGTATGAGCTCTGAAGAAAAAAAAAACATAAATACAGTTGGTTTTTTTTTGTTCTTCCGTTTTTACTTGTCAGAAACGCCCGAGTGGTTACCAGGGCCCAAATTTGGGGTGTAAATAGTAGAACCACTGTTATCTGCCACGCATGTCGTGGAGATGTTTGGCTGAAATCGGATGCACATGTCCTAAACATATAGAAGTCTATGCGTTTAGGAGGCCTACCAACAATGTACAACGTATACACGTTCTTGGCAAAGATCAAACATATCACAAAGAGTGATTAAAATTGGTTGTAAAGAACGAACGCAAAGAAGAAGAAAACTTGTCAGAAAATAAATGTGTATCGGAAGGTTAGTGGCCTTGATGAAGAACATTCAAGGTTCGCTTGTGTTTATTTTATTTTATTTTTTTTCATTCGCTGCTATGAATTCAGGCGTTGTCATTGCGTCTAATATGGCACCTTGCCCGCGTGCCCAGCGTGTTCGTAGCGCGTTGGACTGTGGGTGACTAGCCCTCTGTGTGTACAGGTTCAATTCCGTGGGCAGGCAGAAAAGCCACAGATTCCCCAGATTCACGGTGTTCGTGGCACCGAACGAAGAGTTACGATGTCCATGGCACGAGCCGAAAGCTGAAAAAGCTCAAGTGCTTCTGGATCGAAAAAAAAAAAAAAAAAAAAATATGGCACCTTTGATTGATTTTTACGTGAAGGTATGCTATCCTTCCGGATGAATAAACCACGGAAAGAACACTGGACAACAGAGACAAACATCCACACAAAGCTGTTTGGAAGCCTTGATGAACTAACAAATACAATATACATCCAGAGAACCGGACTCATTGTGTGGACATTGAACATCAGCTAACGAGAAGAAACAGAATAAGACTAGCTATTCAGGTGAGTCTGACTTAAGAGATAATTGTAAAGTTCATGTGTATGCCAAGTCTTCCAATGGAAGATATGATATATTACAAATCCAGTAAATAGAAGTTGTATCTACCAGGACAACAGACTTCATAGACAAATGTCAGACATACCAAAAATTGATACCCCTTAGTTAAAGTCTGTACCAAAGAAAACACCTTGGAGAAAAGAGAATAAACCAACAATATATATCCAGACAGGAGTAATATACAGTGGCTGTCGGCTCTGTAATACATGTGCATATGTAATACAGACCCGCACTGTCTCTTTTCCAAAAGCTACGTATGTAATTCAAGACAGCTTCACGTGTGAGTCCCGCAATATCATCTATGCCATCACCTGCAAACGATGCAACAAGGCCTATATTGGTGAAACCGGTAAGAGGCTCAGTGACCGATTCGCCCAACACTTACGCGATATTCGCCAATGCTCTGTGACCACTCATTTCAATGATACTGGCCATTCAGGAGCTGACGATGTCCAGGTCACAGCCATCCGATCATGTTCTTCCGATGATCGCAATCGATTCGCCCTGGAGAACCGTTTTATTTCATTCTATGGCACTTTGCGACCTCTGGACTCAACGCATTACATTCCTATGCTTCTAAGTACTGTCTTATCTCGTGCCTTGTTATCTATATGTGTGTTTGCTCCATATATGTGTTATTTATCCACTATATTGTTTATTGTTTCTCTTCTTTTCCACTTCCGGTTTTTTGTGTTGCACTCATTTCGTTGTTCGTTTTATTCCCAGATTTTCATTAGATAGGTTTATGTTTCCACATGTAATCGTCCATTTGTAGTGTTCCTCGAAATTCGTCATTTTTGTTGTATTGTTTGCTTGATAAAGGCCTTTTGGTCGAAACGTTGCTGTTTATCGTCACTGTCTCTGTATTTTGTAAAACTATAGTACTTTGTTTTTACGTGTTTCGTTAGAATATTTAACAAGGATGAACAGCACAGCATGCAACATACCCGAAACTTGTAAAAACAAAGTACAGTAGTTTTACAAAATACAATAACAATATACAGCAACGTTTCGACCAAAAGACCTTTATCAAGCAAAGAATACAACAGAAGTGAAGAAATTCACTTCTTACTCTAGATTTGCTCTAGAGAATAGTTTTATATCTTTATATGGTACCTTGCGACCTCATGGGCTCAACGCACTACACTCCTATGCTTCTTAGTACTTTCTCTTCTCATGCTCCATATTCAATATATGTATATGTTAAATGTATATATGTTAGAAATATATTTGATTTTTATTGTTTATTTTCTTTATTCCACTTCTAGTTTTTTGCATTTATTTCGTTATTTGATTTTAGTCCCAGATTTTCATTTTAGGACCGTTAGGAAATTATTGTCTGCTTCTATATTTGGCGTGCCATGTAAGAAACTTTCTCTTCTCATGCTCATATTCAATTATATGTATATGTTAAATGTATATATGTTATAAATATATTTGATCTTTATTGTTTATTTTCTTTATTCACTTCTAGTTTTGCATTATTTCGTTATTTGATTTTAGTCCCAGATTTTCATTTTAGGACCGTTAGGAAATTATTGTCTGCTTCTATATTTGGCGTGCCATGTAAGAAAGGCATTTTTGTGTTAAAGGTTGCTGTGTATTGTTATTGTTTTTGTATTTTGTAAAACTACAGTACTTTGTTTTTACGTGTTTCGCCATTGCTACATAGTTTTACTGGGGACTGCCTAGAGTAGTTGATAGTAGCTCGGCCTGCTAGCTGTGAGACGCCTCATAGCTCGGGTTCGAACCTACTGTCCGGCATTTGTTCGAGTCCCCTGGTCTTATTCAGGACGATAACGTGAGTACCTCTGAAGTTGGAGAAAATCTGCCTGTATTGCGAGGGAATACTAATTACTAGTACATTGAGCACACGGCTGCCAGTGTAAAGTAATTTACAATGTGCACGCTGCTGCCATTGTAAGAAAATGGGAAAACGGATTTTCATGCAAAAATCAGTTTCAGAGATGAAACTTCGTCTGAGTTGAAAGCGGACGAAAGAGAATAAAAAAATAAAAAAACATAGTTTTACTAGTCTTCCCTTATATCGAGTATGCAAAATCTGACAATCACTCTCAGCTTCCCGAATGAAGGACCACCCACAAGATCTCTGGGTCCGTGTACACACGGATGGGTCAGTAGAAAACGCAGTCAAGAATAATGAGCAGAAGTGTTACATAGAAGACGCAAACAGCGTTAGAGATACGCTCAGAGAACTAATGGGAAAATTATGTCACAACTTTCTATTCTCTAATCATATGTTGTCTCACAGCGTCAGGATAAGAAGAGATTTATAGAACAGGCTTTTGTGTGAGCTTCATAAATAGTATTTTTTAGTGCCTCTGTTAGTTATGCTCCTTTTTGCATGGACGACCGTTTGCGTTGTATTCACTGTATCGGAGTAACATCGCTCTATTAAAGTGCACTGTCTGTTGGTAATCTGCTTATGTGGCCGAACCATTTAATTTGTTGTTTCTTGATAAAGTTCAGTATTAATGTTGTATCCACTTTTTTCTGATGGCTTCATTCAAAACTGGTATCTTCTTGATACTCCCAGCATTCTGTGTAGACATTTTCTCTCTGTCGTGACTAGTTTTCTTTTATTGTTTGGTAATGTGGGGAAAAATAATATGTTGAACAATGCTCTTTTTGTGTTCATGGTGACATGCTTTCATTTCAAAATTTGTGCCATGTGTCATATGATTTGATTTGCTTTATTTCATCTATGTTGAATTTCGGTAGTTATTCTTCCATTTACTAAAAAAAAAAATGCTCCCTAAGTATATAAAATCTTTCACTTGTTTTAATTGGCGTTTGTCGGTGGAGATATTGGTAGTGTTTTCCTCTCTAGCGAATGTCATTACTTCGATTTTGTCGATGTTTATTCTTATCTGTCCCAACTTCTTCACCCTTCAGCCCTAGGATGATATAGGTATGCAACCAAGGTCTTCCAAGTCCTACTATCCAAGGTCACCGTTTATATATCTCTCCAATCTTTCCCCATTTTCTTGCATTCCGTCTTTCCGGATCGAAAGAAGGTGAGGCGACAGCCCGATTTCCTTTCGGATTTCATCAGGTCGCTTCTCGAGTATTTCCTCGCGGGGTTCTTCTTCTTCATCTGGTGGCAAGCTATGAATTTTCTTGGTTGTGGTTTATGTGGCTACCTAGTGTTATTTAATCAGCAAACATCTCATGAAGGTCTGCAAGAGTTTATACATTTCAAATAAAAGTTACATAAGAACAAATGCCGGAATATCAAAAACATTCATAGTAAACTCAGGAGTTAGACAGGGATGTGTGCTCTCCCCACTGTTGTTTATAACATAAATGGACTACATAAGTAGAGAAGCAGGAATAGAGGAGGAAAATAATATTTCAGAATTTTTATTTACAGATGACCAAGTACTGATTGCAGAAAATGAAGAATCTCTCCAGAACCATTTGAGATTAGTTAACATCAAGGGGAGGAGTACAACATGAAAATAAATATAATAAAGACAGAGACAATGGCAATAAGTAGACAACCAGAAAGCCTTACAATAAAACTTCAGAACGTAAACATAAAACAAACAATTGAGGCCAAATACTCAGGAGCAATTTTCACAGCAGATGGAAGTATCGATAGCGAAATCAGCAATCGTTGCACAAAAGCTAACCAAGTACTGGGACAGTTAACACCACTGTTGTCACATAAAGAGATACAGCTAACAACTAAAGCAAATCTCATTAGAACGATTTTCTGGCCAATACTATGTTACCAGTGTCAAACATGGCCAATAACAGCAGCTAATGAGCGGAAAATCATAACGACAGAGATGATGTGTCTTAGAAGAGCTGCAGGTGTGATAATAAGAGACAAAATTAGAAATGAAGAAATAAGAAGAAGACTGGATATGAAACCAGTCAGGCAATTCATAAAAGAACAACAGATTAAATGGTTTGGACACCTGACAAGAATGCCCTGGTATCGTCTACCACAGAGAGCCACACAGAAAAAGTATAATGACTACAAAGCAAGAGGAAGACCACGCAAAAGATGGAGCGACGGCATCAAGAACAGTCTTACGAACATGAATATCAGCTTACAAAGTGCCTTAAAACAAGCACACAAAAGATCACTACGTTTCACCCCCAACTCTTCTATAAAGAAGTAAATGGTGGAAGAGAAGAAGAAGAAGGTTATTTAAGTGGTGTGCTAGCTACCCCCACGATCAACCTCCTTAGACGCCTCTTGCGACGTGCGTGGTAGGTAATAGTGGTTCTATTCTTTACACCCCTAATTTGTGACCCGGTAACCACTCGGGCGTTTCTTTCCCAGACCTATGACAATTGTACACAAGACAATTGGACACAAGACAATTACACACACAGAGAAGTGAACACATAAAGATATTTTGATATTTTAATCTGAAATTAAATGAAACAGGTAAACGGTCAAGTGGCATTAATAATCTTTAATTTCCATAAACCATGACCATAAACACATTAATATAAATTAGCCATTCGTCTCAAAAACCGAAGCTTATCTTGCTCTTCTTGATAACTAAAATGACGTTTAAAATTATTATACAAGATATTGTCGTTACATTCTTAACGTATTGAGAGAGTCTTTCCGAATAGAGAAGTTTCTGGGCTGTGAATCCCACTCGCTGACCAGATTGAGAGAGTCTTTCCGAATAGAGAAGTTTCTGGGCTGTGAATCCCACTCGCTGACCAGATTGAGTCTTTCCGAACAGAGAAGTTTCTGGTCTGTGAATCCCACTCGCTGACCAGATTGAGTCTTTCCGAACAGAGAAGTTTCTGGTCTGTGAATCCCACTCGCTGACCAGATTGAGTCTTTCCGAACAGAGAAGTTTCTGGTCTGTGAATCCCACTCGCTGACCAGATTGAGTCTTTCCGAACAGAGAAGTTTCTGGTCTGTGAATCCCACTCGCTGACCAGATTGAGTCTTTCCGAACAGAGAAGTTTCTGGTCTGTGAATCCCACTCGCTGACCAGATTGAGTCTTTCCGAACAGAGAAGTTTCTGGTCTGTGAATCCCACTCGCTGACCAGATTGGCTGACCAGATTGAGTCTTTCCGAATAGAGAAGTTTCTGGGCTGTGAATCTCACTCGCTGACCAGATTGAGAGAGTCTTTCCGAATAGAGAAGTTTATGGGCAGTGAATCCCACTCGCTGACCAGATTGAGAGAGATAGGTGTCGATATTGGTGCAGCCCGAAAAGAACGATATGCAAAGAGATTGATTAATCAACATCGAACTGGCATATTGGGCCGCTGGGTGCTACTGGATGTTGAAGCGGAGATCGGAGCACATAAGTACGTGTCCGGAGTGATATGATGATAGTTCTCATATAACTGATAACTATCGTTACTTCTTTCTTTCTTTCGTCCGTCCGCTTTCAACTCAGACGAAGTTTCATCTCTGAAACTGATTTTTGCGTGAAAATCCGTTTTTCCAATTTCGTACAATGGCATCAGCGTGCACATTGTAAATTACTTTACACTGGCAGCCATGTGCTCAATGTACTCGTAATTAGTATTCCCTCGCCATACAGGCAGATTTTCTCCGACTTCAGAGGTACTCACGTTATCGTCCTGAGTAAGACCAGGGGACTCGAACAAATGCCGGACAGTAGGTTCGAACCCGAGCTATGAGGCGTCTCACAGCTAGCAGGCCGAGCTACTTTCAACTACTCTAGGCAGTCCCCCCACTATCGTTACTAAAAATAACGCTTCAGCTTTGATAATTTTGCTTTCTATCACAACAAAAAATAAACTGTCACACTAAAGTCGTACAGAAGAAGAAGAACATGTATGAAAACAACACTAAAAGTCACACTCACCATAAAGTCAAGAAAATCAAGAAGCAATCGAATTGCTTCTATTGTTGTAGCCAAAAACAAACAAGCCTAATGGTAGAATGTTGATTATGACAGCTAACGAGTAAATGGTGTGTTGTACAGTGTGTCAATTTGCCTATTACACTTCCTGTATACATCTAGAATTTAAACACAGATCCTTTAAACGTCACTCGTACAGCTAGGTCAAGACTGTAAGTGTGTAAATTTCAATACAAAGGAAGGCACTCAAGCACATCTATAACAGCAGAGATAATGTTGCCTCTAACGAAAGTAACAATTGTTGACCAGGGCAGGAGGAAAGGTTTAACTGTACAGAGATGAAATATATATCAAATCAACACATGAACAAAATCAGACAGTGTCGCGCCCGAGTGGTTGCCGGGGCCCAAATTTGGGGTGTAAAGAATAGAACCACTGTTACCTGCCATGCATGTCGTAAGTGGCGACTAAGGAGGTTTGGCTGAAATCGGATGCACGTGTCCTAAACGTGTAAAAGTCTATGCGTTTAGGGGCCTACCAAACCAATGTGCAACGTATACACGTTCTTGGCAAAGATCAAACATATCACAAAGAGTGATTAAAATTGGTCGTAAAGAACGAACGCAAAGAAGAAAAAAAGAAGAGGAGACATAGTGTCACCGTTTCCACAAACAGCAAATCTGCTATTATGTCCTGGGTTCAGTTCATTATGTGTGCAATTGTCACGTATGCAATTGTCTATGCGTACAATTGTCAGTGCACAATTGTTTCGGTGTGTAATTGTCACATGTGCAATTGTATGTGTGTGTAATTGCCCCATGTGTGCAGTTGTGTAGGTGTACAGTTGTCTATATGTGTGATTGTCTCTGTGTGTGTGTGCAACTGTCTGGTTATCATCTGGCCCAAATATGATGTAAAAATCCACGCAATCAAGGCTGGTATTGAGAAACTGTTGAAAACTAAGCTTGAGTTACATGTTATATTTTTGACAGATGCAAGATAGAAGTTAGGTGTTCGCTTCTCGTTCGAAAGGTACCCGGTTCGCTCACTCGTTCAAGTTGAGCACGTAAACAGAAATCTTGGCGGTTCAAAATTGAGAAGAGCAGGCTGAAAAGCCGAAGCCCGGACAAAATTCATAAGAAAAATTAATATTCCTAAAATTGTTGTTGGAGCTAAGGATTTCGAGCTATGTGCAGTAGTCTCGGCAGGTAGGGTTCCATTTCTGCGGACAGGGGCGGAGTCATATGAGGAAACCTGGTGCAATAAAGTCAAACATTCGTCTTTAAACCTTTTTAATGCCCGCCTGCCCAGCGTGTTCGTAGCGAGTTGGACGACGGGTGATAAGCCCTCTGTGAGTGCCGGTTCAATTCCGCGGGCTGGCAGAAAAAGCCCCAGATTTACAGTGTATGTGGCACCGAACCGAAGAGTTACGATGTCTATGGCAACGAGCCGAAGAGCCGACGATCAAGTGCTTCTGGATCGAGAAAAAATTATTTTTTTAATCAGTACCGTTCAATGCTGCGCCCATTGACGCTATGGCGCCTATGTCATACATCCATGATGTCTTATTTGACCACTGAGAGCGGCAGTAGCGTAGTTGTTAGTGAACTCGCATTTTAGGCCACCCGTGTGGTGCCGGGGCCTGCAAGGGAAGCAAAGAATCGTAACATTGCGACCTACAAAGCATGTCGTAAGAGGCGACTGATGTAGGACCTAGGAAGCTACCTAGTAAATAAAAAAAGAATCGCAGAAATCGGATGTGCTGGCCTACTTGTAGATCCATAACTGGTACAACGTACAATCGTTCTTAGACCCAGATCACATACAACTCACACAGAGTGGTTAACAAGCGGTCGAAATGGAGCGTTTGAAGAAGAAGAAGAAGAAACATCATAGGCTAGTGGTTCGGGTTCAACTTCACAGTGGGCGTGGAATATTGATCCAACTGTAGCGACTCTCAGGTCGACCAAGTCGCAATTGGGTACCAGGAAAAGCACTGTGAAGTAAAGGTTGACCAAATCACCCATCGTGTGCCGAGAGTCAAGGAAAAATACAGACTTAACACCGTTTTACCCAACATATCTCGAGGGTATGAAAAGTAAAGTTTCTCCTTTCCTTTTTATTTTACCTCTCCGTCTGTAACGTTAATTAGATTTCAAGAGAACACTTATTTTCATTGTATTTTTCGTAGCACTCTCACGTAGCACTTTTCTGCCAGTCCGCGGAGTTGAACCCGCACTTACAGAGGACTAGTCACCCGTAGTCCAACGCGCTACGAACACGCTGGGCACGTCTGTGGCTTAAGTGGTAGTGAGCTCAATCACAACCCAAGCGTAACTTGTTCCAACTCTACAGCAGGCAGTTTGGAAGCAAAATTGTCCGTGTGTATTTTTACGAAAGGTAAAAATAGACCTCACAGTTCAGAAAGCACTGGCAAAGTACTGAATGTATAATTAGTGACTAGAAAATCAACGACTCGTTTACTGTCGTTGTTGACGACGCCCTGTAAGGAATATGCCAACGTTTCAACGATACTGGCCATTCAGGAGTTGACGATGTCCAGGTCACAGCCATCCGATCATGTTCCTCCGATGATCGCAGTCGATTCGCCCTGGAGAACCGTTTTATTTCATTCTATGGCACTTTGCGACCTCTTGGACTCAACGCATTACATTCCTATGCTTCTTAGTACTGTCTTATCTCGTGCCTTGTTATCTATATGTGTGTTTGCTCCATATATGTGTCATTTATCCACTATATTGTTTATTGTTTCTCTTCCTTTCCACTTTCGGTTTTTGTGTTGCACTCATTTCGTTGTTCGTTTTTATTCCCAGATTTTCATTAGATAGGTTTATGTTTCCACATGTAATCGTCCATTTGTAGTATTCCTCGAAATTCGTCATTCTTGTTGTGTTGTTTGCTTGATAAAGGCCTTTTGGTCGAAACGTTGCTGTTTATCGTCACTGTTTATGTATTTTGTAAAACTGTAGTACTTTGTGTTTACGTGTTTAGCTATTTTTCAAAGTTTTACTGCAGCCTCCACCTTTTTTCAAGGAATATGCCACGATTTTCATTTCAATCTCATGAACACGTCTTCCTGTTTTTGCAATCTTGTTTAATTTTGTAACCATTCTACTGCCCTGGAACTCCACTCTTTGCTTTTTCCCAGGAGAAATCGTCAACATATCACCTATATTAATAATAATAATAAATAATAATAATTCCTCTCGTACTGTTATACGTTACATAGAGCCTGCAGGTAATTTCTCCAGACCACTGTATTCTGGGCAACTCGCTCAATCTCCTTCATGGAACTGAGACCGATATTTCTTGCCTCTCTCAGCAAAGTTCGTTTCAGGGTCTCCCTAGGTCGTCCTCTCTTTCTTGAATCCTTTGTATCCTAATTCAATGCCTGCTTTGATATTCTTTGATCATTTCTCCTCAAGGTGTGTCCAACATATCTCCATCTTCTCTTTCTTATAACAGTTGTCACTAGTGGTTGACCAGACATTTCTCTTCTCAAGGTATGTCCAACATATCTCCATCTTCTCTTTCTTATAACAGTTGTCACTAGTGGTTGACCAGACATTTCTCTTCTCAAGGTATGTCCAACATATCTCCATCTTCTCTTTCTTATAACAGTTGTCACTAGTGGTTGACCAGACATGCAACTATATTAATATGACTTGTTATTACTGATTAATATGATCGTTATCATTGCACTTCGGTGAGTAACCATGCGTGCTCCGATCTCTTTCTTACACAGGAAGATCACAGTGGCAGTGCACGAACTACGTAGCACCGGCGAGGGTCACCGATGTAATTTAGAAGAAGGTGAAGATATTTTATAGGATTTTATTTTTAAACTTCTCTAATGAATTTTGTCCTGGCAGCGGCTTTCCAGCCTGCTCTTCTCAATTCTGAACTGCCACGGGTTCTCTTACGTGCTCAACTTAAACACAGGACCTACATTTTATCGTCCGTATCTTATAGGACTAGGAACTCGATCTCACCTACACTGAGATCTCTGAAAAAATATATCGATGGCTTCACGAGGAAGCAAACCGAGTACCTTTGGAACAAGAGGTTAGCACCAAACCTTTACACCACAGAGACCCATATTCAGTGGCGGATCGTGATCATTTTTGTTGGTGGGGCCAGAAATTTTGTTCCGGATAAATCATGGTTTTTGGTTGCTATATTTTAATTTATAAAAGAATAAATACACGTTACACATTCTTTTTCGTTGGGGCCCGGCCCCACTGGCCCTTAATGACGAGCCGCCACTGTCCCTATTTTTATTATTATTATTAGTATTATTTCAATCATCACATGGCGCCCGCGTCTCCACAACTATCAGTCAGATGCGACCTAATACATAACAACGTTGGACAGGCTTGCTTTATATATTTAATTTCTTAAACGTTAACCAAGGTAGGCTCAGGCGCGTCTTGCGCGGCTGTGCAAACTTTTTTGTTTACAATTTGAAGCAACAAATACACAGAGATACAAGACGTGGCAATTAGGCAGTCGTAGAACTAAAATCTTCCTTGGCTATTGATCAAATTAACACTTTATAAATAAAAGTGTCATTGAAATGTAACAAAATTATGTGTGCGAGGACACGGTTACCCCTAGAGAACAAGCAAGTAACTGAAGTTCCTTTCAATTCTAAATTGTAGAAAATTGTCAAAACGTCTTCCGTTGTAAGTTATTCTAAAGGTTATTCGGGGACCAAAAAAAATAACGAATGACGAAGATTAAGACAAAATGTCCCGCGGCGCTGTAAGGAGTGCATCCATTGTGAAGGCTGGAACGATTCCGTTGTACAGTACTGTTTTAGAAATCATTATTCGAGCAACACCTGAGTCGGGCGTCGCGAGGACTAAACGAGGGGAAAATATGGAATTGGGAAGAGTAACATGGTTTATGAAAGTTCGACCTTCCAAAAAATACGTTAAGAAACAAAGAAATAAAATGCGAGACCCAGAAGGCAAGAAAGAATTAAACAGAATGTAAAGAATAGTAACGAAATATTTGATTAAGACTGTAGCAGATATGGCATAAATTAATTATGAGGGTCTCAATGGCGAAGTGGTTAAGACGTTTACCTATCGCACTGAAGATTGCATGTTCGAATCCGGACCGAGACACATGCGCAATTTGTTTATGAGATCCCTAGGATTGTTGCCGGAGATACGGATTTCGTGCTTTGTGCAACACTCTCGGGAGATGGCATGCCAATATGGCATGCAATATGGAGAAACCTAGTGCAATGAAGTCAATCCTTCGCCTTTTGACCCGTTGTAAACAAATCAACTTAAGTCCGCGCATCCTGAGGCCAAAACTTGGGATAAAACAAGTATCACTAAATTCTAGGAGGCATGTTGTAAAATCACTTTCCCTGCATAAGGATAGCCCATATTTGATGTATACAAATTGTTACAGATAATACCGCTAGCACAGCGTTTCCCAAAGTCGGCGGTACCTCCCCAGTGGGCGCTGAAGCCTTCCAGGGGGACGATAGTGGGTTCAGAAGCATTTGGGGGAGTTTTTTCTCGTGATTTTGCGATTGAATAATCATTACAAATTTGAATTCTGCATTTTAATTTATCTTATGCCCGTCTTACACGATCCATTTGTTCATCAATTTTCTATTTTATGTATATAATCATTTTAAAATTGACTATGTATGACAGAAATATATATCAATGTTCTATGTCAAAGTGAAAATAGAGAATGCATGTATGGGGTGGGGGGTTGGTAAACTGTTATAATGGGAGGGGCGTTACAACGTTTATGTCATGCAAAGTGGGCGGTGGACTGAAAAAGTTTGGGAATCTATGCGCTAGTAGAACAGGTGATACAGTCTTAGTAGAAGAAGACCAGTTGCAAAAGTGATCCATTGTATATTAGAAGGAAACAAACAAAATATCTATTAACATTGAAAATAATGGAGGAAACTGTGGGATAGAGCGGAACAACAGAAGATGGAATAAGAGATAAGGAGCAGAAGGTGTCGATGGATAGAACACACACTGAGGAGACAGCATCGCGAGACAATCTCTCCGATGGAGCTCCCAGGGCAATCGAGGTATGAGAAAACTCAGGAACACATGGAGACGGGAGTTGGAGACGGAATGCAAGAAAATGGGGTGAGAGTAGAGAAATATAGAAAAGATGGTATTGAATAGGCGTGCTTGGCAGGCTTTGGTTGCGGACCTATTCCCCCCCTAGGAGCGCAGGGTGAAGAAGAAGAAGTAAATAAATGAAAAGTTCTATATTTATATATGTAGTAGGGGTCTCTGTGGCTAAGTGGTTAAGCCCTTTGCCTTGCGAGTCGAAGGTCGTGGGTTCGAATCCGGACTCGCGGCCTTCTGTTCACGAGTGCAATTTTTTATCCAGAGACCCCTAGGATTGTTGCTGGAGATACGGAGTTCGTGCTTTGTGCAATACTCTCGGTAGGTGGCGTGCCATTTCTGCGGAGAGGGACCGAGCCATATGGGGTAAAACCCGGTGCAATGAAGTCAATCCTTCGACTTTAAAACCCATTTAAACCAGTGTAGGACGGACTAGCGTAATACGTAAACGTTCGTATATCGTCTCGGATTCAAGCAGGATGTGAGCTCAATCCCACACTCGTTCCACACGTGAGGAAAGGAATTGGCCCTCCTACCTCATGCACACTAAGTTCTAAAAATATGAAGTAGCAGGCACGTTATAGCCTAAGATCTGAAAAGGCTACGGAAAAATGTAAAAGATATACATTGTATATATCTTTCGTGGCATATCCGTTACAGGGCGACGCCATCAACCACAGTCAACGAGTTGTTGATTTTCTAGGCACCACTTATACGTTCAGTAGTTTACCATTGCTTTCTGAACGGTGAGGTCTATTTTTCATCATCATCATCAGGTGCCGTCTTCACATTGAAAGCTGGCTGCAATGAATCTCCAGCATCCTCTGTCTTTTGCCTAGGTGTTGCACACTGCCAGATTGTAACCTGTCCTTTTCTTAAAGTCTATTTTTACCGTTCGCAAATATCCACACGGACAATTTTCTTCCAAACTGCCGGATGCAGAATTTGAACCAGGTTCGCTTGGATTACAACATACTATATCTGAGAAGTCCGGAGTACGGCTGGCCTGAATAGCGAGGTAAAACTGGTGACAAGGAAAGCAAGCCTTCATGCAAAAATTAGTCAGAGGCGTGGGCGCGACATTAGGTGACATGACTACGTCTGAATTGTAGCTGAAGAACGAAATAATAAGAACGCATTAGATTTATATATTCCCATCCATTTATATGTTCCACTCTCTATTTATATATTCCCATCCGTTTATATGTTCCACTCTCTATTTATTTATCTCTTATTCCTTTTCGCTTACAGTTGATTGATTGATTGATTGATTGATTGATTGATAGGACCATCATCATTGCACTTCGGTGAGTAACCATATGTGCTCTGATCTCTTTCTTACACAGGAAGATCTCAGCTGCAGTGCACGAATTCCGAAGCACCGGCGAAGGTCCCCTTGTAAAGGATATGTCACGGTTTTCATTTCAATGAAACAAAGCGTTAAAATTCCATAAGGGAAGCAAAGAATAGCACCACTACAACTTACAAAGTACGTCGTTATAGGCGACTGAGCTAGTGGCCTAGGGAAGCTACCCTAGAAAATAAAAAGCGTCACATAACTCGTATGTGCTGGACTACTTATAGGCACATAACTGACACAAGGTACAATCGCTTTCAGGCTTGGATCACATACAAATCACAAAGAGTGGTTAATATGTCGCGAAGCAGACGAAGATATACAGCATATAATCATCATCAAGCTGCGTGTCCTTTATATGATGTTGCTCTCTTTGCAGCACATATGAAATTCACTCTGTCTCTAGCTAGTTCATCCACTTCGTCGATTGTCATATTCATGGTTTCTTTAATAGCTTGTAGCCATCTTCTTCTTGGTCTGCCTCTGCGTCCTGGGACCCTGCCCTCTAATATTGTTCTCTCTAAGCCATCTTGACGCTTGATGTTACTAAAGTATCTAATTTTTATTGTACATATATACAGCACATTTTCTGTACATCACATACAACAGTAAAAATAGTTAGTATCAATAGATAGTACATACCAACACAGACAGCAGTAAGCCAGCCTTATTAGCACCAACACACGTTTCCTTGCAATCTTACCTTATACACAAACTTACCTATCTCTACAAACGCAAATATAACCAAGGAATATTATCACACGACATTTACAGAACACAATCGATATCCGCACGCTTCAATGCTGACAGGTAAGAGTAGAACTATATGATACAGAAGAATAGAGCAGTCAAGATGTAGACAGACTGCTGCCAATATCTATACTTATGTATCGAATTTTGAGTTTCATGCTGTGTGCAGTTGCTAGCGACGGTGTACCGTGGCTGGTGACGGTGAAGAGCAACGTTTCTCAAACTAGGGTCGGCGTATACCCCGAGGTGGGCCGCGAGATACTCACAGGGGCCCTCAAGCGCTTGAAGAAATATTAAGCGTTCTCTTCTTCTTCTTCTTGCGTTCGCCCGCCTTGAATTCAGGCGTAGTCAGGGTGCTTGGCACTACTGATTTTTGGTGAAGGCATGCTTTCCTTATTGTCAGTGTCCCACCCAGTGGTTACCGGGGCCCAAATTTGGGGGTGTAAAGAATAGAATCACTGTTACCTGTCACGCATGTCGTAAGAGGCGACTAATGAGGTTTGGTTGAAATCGGATGCACATGTCCTAAACGTGTAGAAGTCTATGCGTTTAGGGGCCTACCAATGTGCAACGTATACACGTTTTTAGCAAAGATCAAACATATCACAAAGAGGGATTAAAATTTATCGTAAAGAACGAACGCAGAGAAGAAGAAGATCAGTGCCCCCCGCCATACAGGCGCGCCTTCTCCAACTTCAGAGGTATTAAGTGCTTCAATCGCCATTTACTCGGTATTTCCGCAGCTTCCCCTCGGTTTTCTCCAGATCTGATCTGATCTCGCCTGACAACCTCGATTGTAGATTTTCGCACGCTTGAAGAAATGTTATATCTTTGACATTCAACAGAAATTAATTTTTAAAATATGTATTTGTATTTTTTTTTTTCTTCGTCGCTTTCAACTCAGACGAGTTTCATCTCTGAAACTGATTTGCGTGAAAATCTGTTTTCAATTTCTTACAATGGCAGCAGCGCATTGTAAATACTACACGGCAGCCGTGCTCGTACTGTAATTAGTATTCCTCGCCATACAGGCAGATTTTCTCCGACTTCAGAGGTACTCATGTTATCGTCCGAGTAAGACCAGGACTCGAACAATGCCGACAGGTTCGAACCTCGAGCTATGAGGCTCTCACAGCTAGCAGGCCGAGCTACTTTCAACTACTTAGCAGTCCCCAAAATATGTATTAAAACAGTGCATCAAAGTTTTACTGCAGCTCCACCTTTTATTAAAACAGTGGTAAACTAGTTCCTCTGTGAAATCAAAGGACCGGATAGACCGGAGTCGAAATGCCTGACAGGACAAATGAAAGATCATTTGAAGTTTCCCGCAGTCTGAGAAATTGACGCCAGCTTGACTGTTTGTGCGGTGTAATAATAACTCCATCGCTAGAAGATTTTCATATATAGAAACTTTTGGGGTCTGCGA
Organism: Arion vulgaris; assembly: GCA_020796225.1. Classification (NCBI taxonomy): domain Eukaryota; kingdom Metazoa; phylum Mollusca; class Gastropoda; order Stylommatophora; family Arionidae; genus Arion; species Arion vulgaris. The sequence continues at coordinate 10,199,789 of CM036761.1, forward strand.
CAGCAAAATGTATTTAGTCCGTGGAAATGCAAAATTTGAGAACCGCTGGTGTAGAGTGGTTAGTGATATGGTTAGTGTATCGGGTGGAACAAGATCAGAATATGTTATGTGACATGTGTGTGTTAGTGTTAGTCGATTTTTTAAATCTGTTTAGGGGTTACCAATCTATTTAGGGGGTTACCAATCTCTTTAGTGGTTACCAATCTGTTTAGTGGTTACCAACCTGTTTAGGGGTTACCAATCTGTTTAGGGGTTACCAACCTGTTTAGGGGTTACCAATCTGTTTAGTGGTTACCAACCCGTTTAGGGTTACCAACCTGTTTAGGTAACGTTTAGTGGTTACCAACCTGTTTAGGGATTACCAACCTGTTTAGTGGTTACTAGCCTGTTTAGGGTTACAATCTGTTTAGGTTACCAACCTGTTTAGTGGTTACTAGCCTGTTTAGGGGTTACCAATCTGTTTAGGGGTTACCAACCTGTTTAGTGGTTACTAGCCTGTTTAGGGGTTACCAATCTGTTTAGGGGTTACCAACCTGTTTAGTGGTTACTAGCCTGTTTAGGGGTTACCAATCTGTTTAGGGGTTACCAACCTGTTTAGGGGTTACCAATCTGTTTAGTGGTTACCAACCCGTTTAAGGGTTACCAATTTGTTTAGGGGTTACCAACCTGTTTAGGGGTTACCAACCCGTTTAGGGTTACAACCTGTTTAGGGTTACCAACCTGTTTAGGGGTTACCAACCTGTTTGGGGGCTACCAACACGACGAAGCTGATAACACTGGGTTAGACGGAAATGACGTGATATTCCTGGGGGATTCTGTGGCTAAGTCTTTGCCTTGCGTTCCGAAGTTCGTAGGATCGAACCCGGACCACGCGGTTCTGTTCAAGGGTACATTTTTTCTAGACACACATAGAATTGTTGCTGGAGCTACGGAGTTCGTACTTTGTGCAATACTCTTATTTGTAGCATCAGCCGGTTTTCTTTGGATTTGAGTTCTTTCTTGATAAACCTATTTGTTCTCTTCTCTGTCCATGATTACTGTTAGGATTATCCAGGCATCTTCTTGGGAGGTAGTCTGCCATTGCTTTCCTTCCTGGCAGTGACCATACTGACCCGTGACCCTGGTCTATTACAGAGAACAGCTGCCTACCTTCATGAGTTTCGAGACTATAACCATTGACACTCTGTCGGCTGTTCCAGTACTCATCCACCACCTGCTCCCATGGCATTCTTCTGCGTTCTCACTAGATTGGGATTTCGGATTCTCTAATAAAGGCAGCCGTCTGCCTCAGATTATCATCCACGCCATACAGTTTGTCTTGGACACTAGTGTAAGTGGGCCACCTCTTTCTTCTCAAGTCTGCATACTGGAGGCAGTTCTGTAGGATATAATTCCTATGATTTATGCTTCCCCGTTTGTGCTGACCTCTTCCTGCAGTAAGTTTTGGCCACCCTCGTGATGATGGGTCTGACATTCTTACTGCGTGGTTAAATCTCAGAGGCAGATTGGTGACCGTAGAATCCGTTATCCATTCCGCATTGTGAGAGTCGTTGCACCATGTTATGCGCCTTACGGCCTGGTGCATCCGTTTTCTGCAAGCATTTATTTCGGGTTAGCATTCCCTAGCGGACACATGCATCCGATTTCAACCAAACCTCCTTAGTCGCCTCTTACGACATGCGTGGCAGGTAACAGTGGTTCTATTCTTTACGTCCCAAATATGGGCCCCGGTAACCACTCGGGCGGCTCCCATGGCATAACGTTACTCTACCGGTGGAGGGGGAGCTAAACGGGTACTCCACCTTCTTCTTCTTTGCGATCGCTTTTTGATGGTTATACCGTTAGACGCGCGTTCTTGATTTGCAGTGAAATCGACTGTTGTCTGGAGCTCATCTCTAGTACCATGTAGTTTTGATGATTATACCGTTAGACGCGTTCTTATGATGAAATCGACTGTTGTCTCTGGAGCCTTCATCCTCTGAGTTGTGCCATGTAGTTTTGATGATTATACCGTTAGACGCGTTCTTATGATGAAATCGACTTTTGTCTGGAGCTCATCTCTAGTGCCATGTAGTTTTGAATTAGTGATGTTATGTTGTAGGGGCCAGCATTCCTTTCTTGGGAGGGCATACAGGGGCGCAGTCTTGCAGGACATGTTCTGTGGTTTGTTCAGCGAAGCCACAGGGGCACAGAAGGGTTGGGGACAATCGCAGTCTGTGTAGGTGTTTGTTCAGTCTGTTATGACCTATCCTGAGTCGGAAGATGATAGTCTGTCCTTGTCTGTCAAGTGTGTGGTAGTCATCGTTGGATGGTTTAAGTTCTTTTCTAATGTCCATGATAGCTTTTTTTCTTTTTCAAAGTATGTGATTTCATGTGTCTCGTAGACTAGCGGATGGAAGAAGGCATCTTACATAACCTTTGATAGAGGTTTACCTCTGCCCCGCTACCAACAAATAGCGCAAACACAGAAATATAAATCTAGTTATATACAGGGTGTTCAACTTAAAAGCAGCCCGTGAATGGAGCTAATCTGGCATATATGTATGGAAATGGGAAGGTTTAGTTATGACGTTGTATAGGTCAAGGTTGTGTGACAGTGTGTAATTGTAGTGCGGGAAGGGGCGATGAACAAATGTGACGTAGGACGAGCTAATCAGAACCGGTTTAAATAGTAAATAAACACAACTCAATGTGTACCTGGCAACTTTCGAATTGTCAATGGGGCTGCAATTATCTTGAACACCCTGTATAAGCAAAAATAATACAACAAACCGAGAAATAGAATTGTACTTCTGCATAAAATAAATATTAATACACCGTGTGTTGCCGGGGGCCCCAATGGAAAACAAAGAATAGTAACACTGCGACCTACAAGGCATGTCGTAATAGGCGACTGAGGTAGGGACCTAGGAAAGCTACCCTAGTAAATAAAAAGCGTCACAGAAATCGAATGTGCTGGATTAATTGTAGGCGCATAACTGGCACAACTTACAATCGCTCTTAGGCTCAAATCACACATAAATCACAAAAAGTGGTTAACAAGTGGTCGATATGGAGAGTAAGAAGAAGAAGAAAAAGAAGAAGAATATTAATCAAAGTACATACCATATAAAGAATATCCTGGTTGATATCGTCTTTAATCCTAATTTAATCCAGCATGGTGTCGTCTTTAATCCTAATTTAATCGCAGGTATCGTCTTTAATCTAATTTAATCACATGGTGTCGTCTTTAATCCCTAATTTAATCCAGCATGGTGTCGTCTTTAATCCCTAATTTAATCCAGCATGGTGTCGTCTTTAATCCCTAATTTAATCCAGCATGGTGTCGTCTTTAATCACTTATTTAATCCAGGAAGGTGTCGTCTTTAATCACTTATTTAATCCAGCATGGTGTCGTCTTTAATCACTTATTTAATCCAGCATAGGTGTCGTCTTAATCACTAATTTAATCGGAAGTGTCGTCTTTATTTCTTATCTAATCCGTGTTGACACTGTTTTTAATCCTTCTTATCTAATCCCTATTGATATCGTCTGTAATACTTTTTTAAAAATCTAATCTTTATTGATACCGTATGTAATCCTTTTTATCTAATCCTAATTGATATCGTCCTTAATCCTTCTTATCTAATCCTTATTGATATATTTTTAATCCTACTTTTCTAATCCTTATTGATATCGTCTAATCTTCTTATCTAATCCTTATTGATATATTTTCAATCCTACTTTTCTAATCCTTATTGATATCGTCCTTAATCCTTCTTATCTAATCCTTATTGATATATTTTCAATCTTACTTTTCTAATCCTTCTTGATATCGTCCTTATTCCTTCTTATATAATCCTTAATGATATCGTCCTTAATCCTACTTTTCTAATCCTTATTGATATCGTCCTTAATCCTTCTTATCTAATCCTTATTGATATCGTCCTTAATCCTTCTTATATAATCATTATTGATATCGTTTTAATCCTTCTTATCTAATCCTTATTGATATCGTCTTTAATCCTTCTTATCTAATCCTTATTGATATCGTCCTTAATCCTTCTTATATAATCCTTATTGATATCGTTTTAATCCTTCTTATCTAATCCTTATCGATATCATCTTTAGTTCTTCTTATCTAATCCGTGTTGGTTCACCGTCTTTACTAATTCTTATCTATTCAACATTTCTGATGTTACTATACTAACGATTTTATCTAATATCAGCTCTAACAGTATGTGAGCTGCTAATGTGTTTGTTATTACAAATGTCTATTTTAGTGCATGAAAATGATGACATTTAAAAAGTCCTTAAAAAGTCGCACATAAGGATAAACAGTGCGAGGTGGTAAAAAATATAAGTTAGTCCTTAGAAGACACGCACGGTGATAAACCGGACCAGGTCGTAGAAAATAGAAGTTGGCATATCCATCAACGCACATATGTTGCAGACGAACTGATAAAAATCGAACCATGAACTTTGAATTTCTTGCTAACTTCCGTTGGTCTTCCTTCTTTTGTCGTCACTGCTCGGGTAATGTACACAAATGATCACGTGATTGTGACGTCTGGAACATTGAATGAAAGTAAAACTATCTTATTTGATTGAGTTATCCCTGTACTATTTTTGTGGCGCTACAAGCTGCTCTCACAGGACGGTGGTACTATTTCAAGTTGTTATTTTTACAGAATTTCTTTTTTAGTATTTAGGTTCTTTCTTTCTTTAGTGCTTCTCTGCTTTTTTTCCCAAACGGCGTAGTAGGTTTAAATGATGATCGGTTTCCGAGATAATGCACGCTCGGTCGCTTGATATGCTGTGGTATTGTGGCGTCTTAAGATGACTGTAGCTCCATCAAACCATCTTTTTCTTGGTCTGCCCCTTCCTCTTGATGATTCCATTTTCAGGTTATACGCTCTTGCAACTGGTGTATTCGGGTTCATTCTCATCAAGTGACCAAACCATTTGAATCTCTGATTTTCAATGAATCTAATAGCAGGTATTGTTCCGAAGGTTCTTCTAATTTCTTCATTTCTTACATGCTTTCCTCTTGTTTTATTTACCGCTTTCCTCAAGCATCTCATTTCACAGGTGGTAATTTTCCTTTCTTGTTAGTTATCAGTGTCCTTGTTTTCACTGATAGCACAGTATTGGTATGAAGATTGCATTTATAATCTGTCTTTTAGTCCCAACTTGAATCGAGTTTAGCGCATATTGTAAATATTTCTCGAGAACTTCGCGTATGTCATTTGTTTGTTTCGCTGTTATGTAATTACACTTTTACAACCCACCAAAGTGACGGAAACAAATCAAATATATTTCGTTACTTTCAGTTTTAATAAATAGGTTGGTTTTTGTTGTTGTTGTTATTTTATTGTTAATAATTTGGCCAATGCATGTGACCTATTTTCTCTGACTATAAGTGTCACCAAAACAGTTGTTTAATGTCAGGGAGGTAAACACAACAAATATCACTTTAAATGATAACCATCTAACACCAGTTCCAAAATGTTGCTATCTTGGGCCCATGGTCACTGCCAGCCTTTCTCTTGATGAAGAAATCAACGCTCAAATAGGGAGTGCGGCTACTAAATTCGGTAAACTATCCAAGCGAGCGTGGAACAATACAAAACTGACATTGCAGACGAACATTCAAATATATCGAGCCTGTGTAATTAGTTCTTTACTATATGGCTCAGAAACATGAACAGCCTACTCAAGGTACGAGAGAAGACTTACCATATATCACCTTTGATGTCTCCGCAAGATTATGAACATCAGGTGGTACGACAAGATAACCAACTCTGAAGTACTGCAACATCTGTACCAGTATGGCCACCGCCAAGTAGGAAAGCAATGGTAGACTACCATACAAGAAGATACCTCGATAACACTAACAGTAATATGGAATGCAGAAACTCCGAAGGATGTTAGTGTAGCAAAGTTCTGCTCATGACAAGCTCATTTATAATTATGATGTATTTACAAATAGTTTCAGTTTTCAAGTGTTATTTCACACTGACCGCATCAAGCAATCTTCACACTGACCACATAAAGCAATCTTTACACTGACCACATTACCCAATCTTTACACTGACCACATTACCCAATCTTTACACTGACCACATTACCCAATCTTTACACTGACCACATAAAGTAATCTTTACACTGACCACATAAAGTAATCTTTACACTGACCACATAAAGTAATCTTCACACTGACCACATAAAGCAATCTTCACACTGATCACATAAAGCAATCTTTACACTAACCACATTACCCAATCTTTACACTGACCACATTACCCAATCTTTACACTGACTACATAAAGTAATCTTAACATTGACCACATAAAACAATCTTCACACTGACCACATCAAGCAATCTTTACACTGGCCACATAAAGCAATCTTCACACCGATCCCATAAAGCAATCTTCACACCGATCCCATAAAGCAATCTTTACACTGATCACATAAAGCAATCTTCACACTGACTGCATCAAGCAATCTTCCAATTGACCACATTACCCAATCTTTACACTGACCACATAAAGCAATCTTCACACTGACCACATAAAGCAATCTTCACACTGACCACATAAAGCAATTTTCACACTGATCACATAAGGCAATCTTCACACTGACCACATAAAGCAATCTCCCCATTGACCACATAAATCAATCTCCCCATTGACCACATAAATCAATCTCCCCATTGACCACATAAAGCAATCTTCACACTGACCACATAAAGCAATCTTCAAACTTACCAAATAAAGCAATCTCCCCATTGACCACATAAAGCAATCTTCACACTGACCACATAAAGCAATCTTCACAATGACCACATAAAGCAATTTTCACACTGACCACATAAAGCAATCTTCACACTGACCACATAAAGCAATCTTCACACTGACCACATAAAGCAATCTCCCCATTGACCACATAAAGCAATCTTCACACTTACCACATAAAGCAATTTCCCCATTGACCACATAAAGCAATCGTCACACTGACCACATAAAGCAATCTCCCCATTGACCACATAAAGCAATCTTCACACTGACCACATAAAGCAATCTTCACAATGACCACATAAAGCAATTTTCACACTGACCACATAAAGCAATCTTCACACTGACTACATAAAGCAATCTTCACACTGACCACATAAAGCAATCTTTACACTGGCCACATAAAGCAATCTTCACACTTACCACATAAAGCAATTTCCCCATTGACCACATAAAGCAATCTTCACACTGACCACATAAAGCAATCTTTACACTGGCCACATAAAGCAATCTTCAAACCGATCCCATAAAGCAATCTTCACACCGATCCCATAAAGCAATCTTTACACTGATCACATAAAGCAATCTTACACTGACCGCATCAAACAATCTTCCCATGACCACATTACCCAATCTTTACACTGACACATAAAGCAATCTTCACACTGACACATTCCCAATCTTTCACTGACCATAAAGCAATCTTCACACTGACCACTCAAAGCAATCTTCACACTGATCCCATAAAGCAATCTTCACACTGACTGCATCAAGCAATCTTCACATTGACCACATAAAGCAAACGTCACACTGACCACATAAAGCAATCTTACACTGGCCACAAAGCAATTTTCACACTGACCACATAAAGCAATCTTTACACTGGCCACATAAAGCAATCTTTACACTGATCACATAAAACAATCTTTACACTGACCACATAAAGCAATCTTTACACTGATCACATAAAGCAATCTTCACACTGACCACACAAAGCAATCTTCACATTGACCACATAAAGCAAACTTCACATTGACCACATAAAGCAATGACGCTCAAAACGAAACAGCTTTGCTCACCTATTATCAGCATATGACAAATCTGTTATGGTCTGTTTAACTAGTGTCACTGTCGTTAATCAAGTCTAGCGTCCCAGGGATGTGCGTGGCCTCTAATAACATACGGCCGGCGGGTTCAGGTAACAGTTCTAGGAAATTATAGACCACAACCGTTGCGTGACCTCTCATTCCAGTATTGTATAAAAACTAATTCATTTTAAAAACAGCACAACATGCTAAATCAAAGTTATATTATGTAACAAGTTAAGTTTAACAATAAGGAATATCAATATTATGAATATTTTTCAGCAATAAATAACCAAGGAGTCTTAGAATTGAGTAAAATCAAAAAAAGCTTACAGTGTTCTATCAAAAATATGCACAAAAAAACCAGTTAAACAGGAATTTTAGTTTTCCTGAATGAGCTAGTGGGTCTTATGTTACCGGAGACCACGGATTGTTTTATTAAAACGCTCGTCTGTAGACCTAGGCAATGGGTTAGTTAGTTAGTTTGTTCCTTTCGTGCCAAAGGCGGCACATAGGGCAGAGGTTTTAGATCTCCATGTGATACGGTTCTTTGCTAGCAGTTGGAGATCTTGTATGGTTTTACATCCCAATAGTTTACTTTCTTGTTGGATGGTTCTTCAAAGAGTAGTCTTTGGTCTTCCACGTTTTCTTTTCCCAACTGGTACCGTAATGACAATGGGTACCGTAAGAAATAAACGTTTGTGTTTCGAGTCCTGTCTTTCGTAATTTGTTTTTTTTCCCAGAAGCCCCTAATACCTGTTTACTATCTATTTATTGACCGTATTCATTGGTTCCAGTGCTTCCCCTGGGGGTTCTTACAAGTCCTTGTTCTCTCTATGTCTTCTTCCACTTCTTCATACGCTCTATATCGACCACTTGTTAAACCACTCTTTGTGAATTGTATGTGATCTGAGCCTAAGAGCGATTGTACGTTGTGCCAGTTATGCGCCTTCAAGTAAGTCAGTACATCCGATTTCTGCGATGCTTTTTATTTACTAGGGTAGCTTCCCGGCATGATACTGACCACATCACCCATCGTGTGCCGACAGTCAATGACAAATACAGGCCTAACACTGTATTGCCTATATACCACGAGGTATGAAAGGGTTCTAAAAAATAAAAAAGGTAGCTTCCTAGGCCCCTACCTCAGTCGTCTCTTACGACTTACCTTGTAGGTAGCAGTGTTTTACTATTCTTTGCTCCCTTTGCGACCCCGGGAATATACGAGCGACTGTCTACTTATTAATAATATTCATTGGCTCCGGTGCCTCCCCTAGGGTTCTTTAAAACGTCTTATTCTCTCTATGTAATTAACGTTGAAGTCAGCTTCTCTCTATGTAACTAACGTTGAAGTCAGCTTCTCTCTATGTAATTAACGTTGAAGTCAGCTTCTCTCTATGTAATTAACGTTGAAGTCAGCTTCTCTCTATGTAATTAACGTTGAAGTCAGCGAAATCAAATAGATCAGCAGGAATGCATAACACGTGCGGCATGTTGTCCTTGGGCGCAGGGCTAGACAGCGTTGTTATATGGTATGTTGCAAAATCTACATTTTACTGTAAGACATTTAACAAGCCGGGGTTCAACTATAAACATTGATAATGAATCGTAAATCGTTAATAAGTTCTAACAATAGTTGCTTTATGATAATATACTTTTCATCACACCAACGTTTGTATTTACATTGTTTGTAGTGGGAATCACAAAGTATCATCATCATCAGGTCCCATGTCGGCTCCACAAATCTCTATCTCTGGTGTTTGCTATCATCTCAGATGTTGACGCTCTTCCGTGCCATGAAGTCAGGCTATCCAGAATTGCTTCTCTCAAAATTGTCTTCCCCTGTCTCGCCTACCCAAGATTTTACCAGTTGTCACAATGTGTTCTAAACCTCCTTTCCTCATCACATGTCCGAAAAATGATGACTGTCTCTTTCTTATATTGATGATAAGCTTTCTCTGTGTCTTGATCTCATTCAACACCTTAACATTAGTCATTTTAGCAGTCAATGGGATTCTCATCCTTCCTCTGTAAAATTACATCTATGTCGCACTCAGATATTTTTTTATCTGCGTGTTTATTATCCATGATTAGCGACCATATGTAAGTATTGGTTATATGTAGCACTGTATAACTCTCATTCTGATCTCAATTTACAAAGACTTGTTGCATATAATACTTCTCATTTTCTGGAACGTTGCTTTCGCCTGCCCTATTCTTCTGTTTATTTCTGATTTGTATCTTCCATCTGATGTTACCAGGACTCCGAGGTATTTAAATTGCTGCACTTGTCTTAGCTCAGTCTCAATTACTCTGATGTTACCAGGACTCGAGGTATTTAAAAGCTGCACTTGTCTTAGCTCAGTCTCAATTACTCTGATGTTACCAGGAATCTGAGGTATTTAAAAGCTGCACTTGTCTTAGCTCAGTCTCAATTACTCTGATGTTACCAGGACTCTGAGGTATTTAAATTGCTGCACTTGTCTTAGCTCAGTCTCAATTACTCTGATGTTACCAGGACTCTGAGGTATTTAAATTGCTGCACTTGTCTTAGCTCAGTCTCAATTACTCTGATGTTACCAGGACTCTGAGGTATTTAAATTGCTGCACTTGTCTTAGCTCAGTCTCAATTACTCTGATGTTACCAGGACTCTGAGGTATTTAAATTGCTGCACTTGTCTTAGCTCAGTCTCAATTACTCTGATGTTGCATTTTGTCGAGTCTGTATTTTCAATATCTTCTTCTTCTTCGAACGCTTTATATCGATCACTTGTTAACCACTCTTGTGATTTGTATGTGATCTGAGCCTAAGAGCGATTGTACGTGGTGTCAATTATGCGCCTACAAGTATGCCAGCACATCCGATTTCTGCTATGCTTTTTATTTACAGAGTATGTAGCTTAAGCGATAGTAAGTTCGATCACAACCCAGGTGTACCTGGTTCAAACTCCACGGCAGGCAAGTTTGGAAGCAAATTAGTTCCCTTGGATTTTATGAACTATAAAAATAGACCTCTTCTTCTTCTTCTTTGCGTTCATTCTTTACGACCAATTTTAATCACTCTTTGTGATATGTTTGATCTTTGCCAAGAACGTGTATACGTTGCCATTGGTTTGGTAGGCCCCTAAACGCATAGACTTCTCACGTTTAGGACACGTGCATCCGATTTCAGCCAAACCTCCTTAGTCGCCTCTTACGACATGCGTCGCAGGTAACAGTGGTTCTATTCTTTACACCCCAAATTTGGGCCCCGGTAACCACTCGGGCGGAAATAGACCTTACCATTTAGAAAGCAATGACAAACTACTGAATGTATAAGTGGTGCCTAGAAAATCGACGCGTCGTTTACTGTTGTTGATGACTACGTCCTGTATAAGATATGCCCCGATTTTCATTTCAGCTTCCTAGGTCCTACATCAGTCGCCTCTTACGACATGCCTTGTATGTCGCAGTGGTACTATTCTTTGTTTCCCTTGCGAGTCCCGGCACCACACGGACGCCTTTTTTTTATATGATCATAACGTCTGTCTTCTTAATATTCCAACTGAGTCCTTTGTTCTTACTTTATTTCACAACCTTATCAACAGTCAACTACAAACTATAATTTTTATTTTTTAAATTTTACCCTTCCCTGGAAACACGTTTGTTTACGTCCATGCGCGTGTGTGCGTGCGCGCACGTGTGTGTGCGTGAGCGCGCGTGTGTGTGATTAATCACTGGTAGTTTTGATTTCTCGCTCCAATCTTCCGTGGGACATCAAGCGTTTCTTATGTTATGTTATGTTATGTTATGTTATGTTATGTTATGCGATCGACGTCATGGCACATTGGGCATTCCCATTCGTGCTCTGTCCTCCGTTGCAGCAGCCATCCCAAAGTCCATTTGCTCACAGTACCCATGAGAAGTTGATTACTATATCTTCTCTCTACCACGAAGACGACACTGTCTGGCATGTCCAAACTTAGCACCTAATTCTCGAACTCGTTCCAGTGTCTGAGACCCGCCCATGTCACACAATTGAGAGCGTACCGCATTGATGATATCGGCTCTGTCCATGCTTCTGCCCACTTGAGTCGGGCACTGTTTGCAAGAGAGTCAGCACGCTCGTTACCCCGCACTCCAGCATGTCCAGGCGTTTCTTATCAATGCACAGGTTCATTCAGACCATGGGAGATCATCGGGGTGAGGGGTGAGGCTAGACCGAGCGAACACATGGCCGGTTCCTCCAGGTTAAAGGTTATGTTAGGACCAGCAACCCACACCCAGAAAAACAAAACCTTAACAAAATTATTGCAGCCAGATCAGCTTCTTGTGATCGGGGCTGTAGAAGATGGCATATAGATGGTAGAAGATGGTAGGTAGGTATCTTTGTTTTTCTATGATCGAATTTCAACAAAGAAAGGTATATATATCATTATATTAGCAATCTTTTTTTAAATGAATAATTAAACAATAAAAATGACAACAATTCGACGTTTCGGCCATATACCTTTGTCAATGGAACAAATACAAACCTTACCTTCCTTACCCTTATCCCTCTCCGCTCTTCGTGGAGCATAGGGCTTCAACAGTTGTTCGCTGCTCTTCTCGGTCTCTGGTTGGTTTTTTATCCGGTATCCCTTAGGATTTTAGTTTTAGCCTCTTCTTCTATGTTACTCAATAGATCTAGATCTTTAGTTCTCCAAGGTTCTGTCTTACAGGTCTGTTTAGGCGTTCTCTTTTTCGTTTTTCTTGTGGGTTCCACTCAATTGCTTGTAAATACAAATAAAAACACGGAGTACTAAATAAACTAAACCATAGATCTAAATGAGAAGTATGACTAGAGATAATGTCATGAATCTGACCAATTGTGATTGGGACAAGAAAGCGTCAGTGTGAGAGGAGGAATAAAAGGGAGGGTGTGTTACATGAAAAAGTCGCCATTGTAGATTTTGTTCGTTCACCCGCTATAAACTCATGCGTAGTCATGACGTTTAATATGGCGCCTCTGACTGATTTTTGCGTGAAGGCCTGCTATCTTTTTTTCATCAGTGTCCGTCGCCATTCAGACGAATCTTACTCCATCTTCAGAAGTACTTGTAACTGAGATCCCCAGGTAAAGTATCACAGTCTCATGTAGTACAACTGCTTATTTTTGGCCATGCTGCTGGCCTCAGACCATGTAATTTCCACAGCACATTTTCACTAGCGCGGAGTGTTATCAATTTCGCTATTGCTGACCCCACCGTTGTAGATAAGAATAAGAATAAGAATCAGCGGCGGCTCGTCATTAAGGCCAGTTTGGCTGGGCCCCACCAAAATAATGTATAAGTGTATTTATTATTTTATAAATTAAAATATAACAACCAAAAACCATGATTTATCTGGAAAAAATGTCTGGCCCCAACAACAAAAATGATCACGAGCCGCCACTGATAAGAATAATAATCCTTATAAATCTTTCTGCATCTTTAACAACGGCTTGTTATTCTTTTCGTCTTATGCTATAATTGTCCTGATTATATGTGTCTGTTCAGTTACCATAGTAAAACCCTCGGATTCCAAACGTTAAGGCAAGATGGGACAAGTGCCATCCCTGGAAAATGACTTTTTGATTTTTTTAACCCTTTCGCTGCTACATACTTTCCGAAGGCTGAGCTAAAAATAGCTAATCTTTGTTTCTAGATCCCAAACGTGAATGTACGCCTATAGCAGTGACAGGTAGAAATGTATAACGTTTAATACGTCTTAGCCCACAGAGGAGAGATAATAACAGACGTATTAATGCGTCTTTAGAAATGAATGTGAAAAACGTATATATACGTCCTTAGCAGCTAAAGGGTTAAAGTCGGTATTGCTTGTAGTATCGCTTTTCAGGGCGGTGTAGGACATGTACAATTTAATATATGCATGACTAGCGAAGTCGTGCAGGTTATGATTTTACTTTATGCCCTCGTTAGAAAACAACTCTCTGGCCTTACCGTGGATTGAACCAGGGTCTCTCGAATGGGATCCCGCGCTTTAAACCATTCGACCAGATGCTCCACGGCATTTTGATAACACAGTTTATACGAATATGGACTACTACACTTCTGCGTGGTAAACTATCAACTTAAAATATTATAAGTAATGTTACCACCCACAGGAAAAATGTATAGATAGCTTGATCTTGAGTGCTATCGCGTTTTATCTCTTGTATCTGTGATACTTTCACAACATACATTCGGCAGTTATTGTGTGTGTGTCACAGTCATACATTTCACAAGCTCATATTCTTAGATGGTATTCCAATCTCTTCTAGTATGGGTGAAATTTGAAGGTATTGACTTATTTTGTTCTTCCATTGAGATGGTAGCAGAGATATATTTCTGATGGTCCAAAAGCTTTGATTGCCGCTTCTTCACGTATCTTTCTGGGGGCCCAAAATGCTATAATGTCCGGTTCTTCTTGTATCTTACTTGACACACTCTTTCGCTTCATCATATTTCATGCTACTACTTTCCATCACTTATGAAAATCTTTCTTTCTTTCGTGGTTAGAGATATTCTTCTTTTCAGTTGCCTATCCGCAGAGGCAAAAAAACTCGAAATGAGCTCCCTCCATGAATTTAGTTGTCAGCAGAGAACGCCGTGAGCGCACCATAAACAAGTCTCCCGTTCGGGGACAGGTTTGAAACTTCAAGTCATATTTGCAGAGTGTTATTGGAAATCTGAGTCATTTTGATACGTGCATTTCTCAGTTTGAGCAGATTTTATATTGTGGAGATATCCGTGTCTACAGTGTCCTGTGCGAAGCCTAAAGGTGATCATTTATTGAGTCTCTTTCTTGCCTCATTTCTCGTAATACCACAGTGTACTCGAACCCATTGCAGTGATACTTTGTTGTTAGCGGATAGCTGATTTAGATCTTGTATAGCAGTTCTTGTTAACATATTCTCAGCTTATTTTTGGAAGGTCTGGAGAGCTAAAATGCAGTCGCAAAGGAAGACTATATTTAATCCTACGAGCTTTTGTTTTTCATTATCTTTGTGACCTCTAACAATTATTGTTTTGTCTGAAGTTCGTCTGTGTTATATGGAAACACGATAAAATTCGCTGTATCTCAACCTTCCTAGATCGCTAACAGAATGTGAAGAATTCATAATTGATATAACACATATATAATAGTTTTACAGTACTTCAGGAGGCAGGCGACATGACATCCTCTTTATGCGCTTTGTTTGAAAGTTACCGATATAAAGGTAAACGCGCATCGTTTACCGCGCATTCACGCCGACCACGTCTCAACTACCGACCCTTTAAGTCGATTTGAGAACGTCGATCCACATTCATTGTCTTTATTCAACAAATAAACATCAACACAGGTACCTAAAATGGTGAGTTTATATTGTTTATTTAAAATCAGGCGTAGTGTCCTCATTGTTTTCTCTCACTCTCTCTTTAGTTTCGGCTATCTACACAATGTTATGTTAGGCATGTGCCGGCTATCGACACAATCGAAACATCTGGTTGGTCCGCCGACAGCAGACGACAGGTAGACAGACATATCTAGCTAATTTCAAGAGTAACTATCTGACATTATTGAAAGCTAAGCAGAATTAGTAGCTAAAAGTAACTATATTTTTTTACTCATATATTATGATGCAGTTACATTGGTAAATAAGATATAAATTGTAATTTGTAACACAATTACTTTATTTGTTGAGTACTTGACTTTATTAAAGGCGCAGCAGGTGGTGGGTGAATCAGTTTGAGTTGATTCTTTCTCGCAGTTTTGTGTCCGACTTGGTAGGTTACTCCTAAGTGTATAGTGTAGTGCATTTTACTTGTTGAGTGATTTATAACCCTACACACTGAGTCATGCATTGATGATACATCGCTTGTGGTTCTTCAATATAATGAAAGAATTTGATATTCGAATCTTCTTTTGTCGTCACAACTGTTATTAGTGTTATCGAGTTGTTTGTTGCCCAGTGTTGTGGTTTTCTGTTTTTGTCTTGAGCTGCTCTAGTGGCTCGTGTGAGTTATATTTGCTTTTTGACAGAATTCTACTATGACAACTATCCATCTTTTTCATGGTCTTCCTCTCGACTTCTTACCTGATATTCTGTTCTAGAAGACTGTATACAGTGGAGTTTTGTTGCATTCTTATTAAGGGGCCGTGCCACTTCATGATTTGTTTCTCAACGTAATTCAAGCAAGGTTTTGTCCCAACTTTCTTTCTTATGCTGATGTTGGTGACTGTCTTTTCTGGTATTGTTGGTATTTTAGTGTCATTGAATAATGGATGGATCATAATTTACACAATTATCATAATGGAATATGAATGAATTACTGACTGTAAAAGAGCATCAAGTGTCTTTAAGCAGAACAGACTAAATGATATTCTTTATGGAAAGCTGTCTTCCGGCACAAGAGCTGTAGGAGCTACTTTTCTTCTGCTACAAAGATGTGTGCAAGAAAGACATGTAGATGCTTGACACAAGTGGTGGGAAAGCTTACGAGGAATAGGTCCATCTGAAAGATGGCTATGAGAACCGGTAATGTAAAATAACATTTCCCATAGCCTTTTCAGACCTTAGGGTATAAAGTCACTTCATATTTCAAGGAATTAGTGTGCAAGAGGTATGAGGGTCAATTCCTTCCCTCCTGTGAAGTGCTGAGTGTGGGATTGAACCCACAATCTTTATGTGTCAAAGTCGATAGGCGATGCTTGTACATTACTCTAATCTGTACCACTAGAGAACCGGTAAAGCAGACTCAAATAGTTCACTGGCATAAAATGTGCCAGGATAAATCAGAAACTACAAAATCCACAGTTGGCCGCACCATCCATTGTCTCTATCAACTAACAGGTTACCATCATGATCATCAATAAATTATAATACTGTAGTCTCTCCAGAACAGCTGTTTCTGTGATGATGACTCGGACATGAATGGGACTAGGTATTTCCCTTTAAAGTTGTAGCAGTCGTCAGGGCCCTCATTGAAGATCAGGACAGATGAGACATGAGTAACTGAAACATTTAAAATGCATTATCTTCTGATTATGCTGTTAATTTGTTATATGCACATGGGCGTCCATATGTTAAGGAAAAAAGGGGGGCAGCGAAGTGCTAACTCAATTAGGTACCAAAACTTCTCTGGGAAGTAAAATACGGGTGGTGTGAAGTTGACCACATCAGCCATCATGTGGTGTTGGTCAAAGAATAATACGGACCAAACACCATACTGCTCAATATACCACATGTTAGGAAAACGGAATCGCCCGAGTGGTTACCGGGGCCCAAATTTGGGGTGTAAAGAATAGAACCACTGTTACTTGCCACCATGTCGTAAGAGGCAACTAAGGAGGTTTGGCTGAAATCGGATGCATGTGTCCTAAACGTGTAGAAATCTACGCGTTTAGGGGCCTACCAAACCAATGTGCAACGTATACACATTCATGGCAAAGATCAAACATATCACAAAGAGATTAAAATTGGTTGTACAGAACGAACGCAAAGAAGAAGAAGAAGGAGAGGAAAACGGAATCATTTTTGTAAACTACAAGATGAACATTCATCATGTCATGCCATCTTGCAGGTAGAATGCGTTGATGAAGCAGAGCCTGTACCAGTTCCTACACTGTCAAAATCAATAGAAGAAATAGACACAAGTCAGTGTTAAGTGTGTAGGTGTAAGCTTTCCTTTGTTATTCAGTCTCTTAGGATTGGTCAAATAAGAGCAGCACAACAGGTATATGAGTAGTCTTATCAATCAACATCGAACTGGTATAGTTAGTCGCGATACGCTGTTGGAGATATTGCGAAGGAGATTGAAGAACATATTAACATGTCCGCAGTGCAATGAAGATATTCCAAACTGAAACTAAACTGCTATGAATGGCTACAAATCCAAACCACATCATTCTGTTCACAAGACAATTTTTCCCAGAGATCCCTAGGATTGTTGCTGGAGCTACAGAGTTCGGACTTTGTGCAATACTTGCTGCTGGTGGCACGCACTTTCTATTGGAGAGAGACCAAATCATATGGAGTAAAGCCTGGTGCATTGAAGTCACTACTTCATCTTTAGACTGTTACAAAGCATAGTAAGCTCAATTCTTTACTATGCAGCAACAAGAATTAATTAAGGTAACATATGTAGAACTAAACATAAAGATGGCATGACAAGTTGGATAGGACGATAGAGAGATCAGAAGTTCTAAAATGTTGACAGGACAGATGGTAGCAAAAAGGAACTAATCTTCAATTCTTCTTCTTTGAACACTCCATAGTGACCACTTGTTAAACTACTCTTTGGGATTTGTATGTTATCTGAGCCTAAGACTGATTGTACGTTGTGGCAGTTATAGATCTACAAGTAGGCCAACGCATCCAATTTCTGCTACGCTTTTTATTTACCAGAGTAGCTTCCCAAGACCCCTACCTCATTCGCCACTTATGACATGGCTTGTAGGTCGCAGTGTTACTATTCTTTGATCCCCTTGTGGGGCCCGGCAACACACCGGGCAATTCTTTTAAATATTACAAATAGTATTAATTTGTTACACACATTTGAGTAATGTTTATTTTTTCCAGCGTGAGTGTATATCTGTCCATGTTGGCCAAGCTGGTGTTCAAATTGGCAATGCCTGCTGGGAGTTGTACTGTCTTGAACATGGAATTCAGGTGTGACATTTTTTTGCTTTTCTACAAATTGTGTAAACATTTGGGGGAAAATTATGAGTCAACTTATATTTTTAAAAATTACATAATCACATTTTATATCTTCTTTTTCTTCGTTCGCAGAGCTTTTGGCTGAATCTTGTGTGAAAGTCTGCTTTCTTTTTTATTAGTGCCACCCTCCCTTCCCATACAGGTGTGCCTTCTTTCTTTCTTTCTCGAATCCTGTATGCCTCACAGCGTCAGGTCAGGAAGAGATTTCTAAAACGGGCCCTAGTATGCGCTTCGTAGATAGTCTCTTTCGTCGCCTCTGTTATCTCTGAGGTCCATCTTTTGCGTGGCGGCCTTTTGCTTTGTACCCGTTGTATCGGAGCAGCATTGCTCTTTGGGGTGCACTGTCTGATGGTAATCTGCTTACGTGACCGAACCATTTAATTTGTTGTTTCTTGATGAAGTCTAGTACTGATGTTGTACCCACTTTTTCCTGATGTCTTCATTTCTCAACCGGTCTCTTCTTGTTACACCCAGCATTCTGCGTAGACACTTCATCTCTGTTGTGACTAGTTTTTTTTCTATCGTTTGTTGTCAGCGTCCAGGTTTGGCACTGGTAACATAATGTGGGGAAAGATTGTGTTGAACATTGCTCTTTTTGTGTTCATGGTGACGTGTTTGCATCTTAAAATTGGCGCCATTTGCCCTATCATTTGATTTGCTTTGTTGCATCTGTGTTGAATTTCATTAGTTATTCTTCCATTTGCTGAAAAAATGCTCCCAGGTATGTGAAATCTTTTGCTTGATTTAGTAGATGATTATCGATGGAGATGTTGGTAGTGTTTTCCTCTCTGGCTAATGTCATTACTTCTGTTTTGTCGATGTTAATTCTCATGTTGTATTCGTTACATGCTAACTGGAGTCTGTTGATGTGTTGTTGTAGCTGTTCTTCTGTTGTTGATATGATTGCCTGATCGTCTGCAAAAGAAATTCATTTAAGAGTTCTCCGAGGTTGTTTCCTTCGCTGGTGTTAGCTATTTTACAAATGTGGTCAATGTACGTGATGAATAGCAGCGGGATAGTACGCAACCTTGTCTTACTCCTGACCCTACGTGAAACTTTTCTGATAATCCTGTGTTTGTTCTAATCTTACATTGGCTGTCAGTATAAATGTTCTTGCAAAGGTTGATTAGGTGTTCATTAACCCCATAGGTTGTTAGTATTTTCCACAACTTGTGCCTATCTACGCGGTCGAACGCTTTTTCCTGATCTACAAATGCAACGTGTAAATGTTTGTCGGATTCGATAGTCCTTTCTACTAACTTCTCTGACTTCAAAGGTAACAGTTTATATAAAAGATTTCTATCTTGTGTCAACTGTCACTTTAAATTATATGTGACCAACTGTTTCTATACTGCAGATAAGCTATGAAAAGAAAAAAATAAGGAAGACACCTATGACAAGTAATGCAGATATCATGCTGGAATCTAAACTGATAAAGATAACAGAGCAGTTCACTTATTTAGGTAGCAATTTTGAATGCACGAGAAATATAAAAAAAAAAGAAATTATGCTACAATTGTCAAAGCAACATCTGCTTTTTAAAGTATAAATAAAATAAGGAACTCTAAGTTATATAATTTTTTTAATAGTTTACGAATTTTCAATTCCAATTTTGTATCAATCTTAACATATGCCAGCGATAGTTGGAAAATGACTAAAGATATAGGAAGAAGTAAGTTCAACATATTTGAAAATAGATTGCTAAAAATAATGAACATAAAATGAGACGAATTCAGAAGTGATGAAATGAGAGAAATGTCTAGTCAACCACTAGTGACAACTGTTATAAGAAGAAGATCTCGGTGGTATGGAAAGAGTTAATGGTGTTGTTTTTAAAATCTACACTAATGGGGAATGGAAAATATCTTGTAACCATTGCAGACTGTAGGCTGTGACATGCCTGTCACTTCACATTTATATAACCAAGCATACAGAAGGTAGGAGGGCCAATTCCTTTCCTTACTTGTGAAACAACCCTTTTTGTGTCTGATTCTATGCACAATGCTCCATGCATTATTTTATGCCATGTCTCCAGTTTGGTCAATTTGTCCGGCCATGCTTACAGAAATGACTTAATCAAAAGCAAACAATGCAAGGTCTTTCTATTTTTGGTGCCTTATACAAATCTTTTATTCCTGTTTTAGCCTGATGGTCAGATGCCATCAGACAAAACAGTTGGCGTCTGTGATGATTCCTTTAACACCTTCTTCAGTGAGACTGGGGCAGGCAAGCACGTACCCAGGGCAGTGTTTGTAGACCTTGAACCTAATGTTGTTGGTAAGTTTGAAAATATAGACCGGTTTGATTTGGTCAAATGATAAAATATGACATGTTGAAAAAAATACTTTGTGCCAAAGTCCAGAGAGGAGATAAATGGAACATCCAAGAAACAGATACATGCTCAGACATCAAATTTCAGGTTTATGCTGTTCTTCTGCTAGGTGTGACTACTCCACTATGTGTCATAAACAGGGAGGTGCTCTTGAGGCCTTCACTGGTCCCCCATAGTTTGTCTTGCAGGGTTTGCTCTGAGGACTGCTTTGGTGCTCCCCAGGCGCAGGCAGCCGAGTCCCTGAGACCCATTCTATGGAGGCGTGCTCTGAGACTGCAGCGTCCTGTTCTAAGTCTGAAGAATGGTCTGTGCTTTTCTGTTTAGTGTATTTATACTGTCGTGATCTGGGTTGTATCCTCCATTTGTTTTTCTCCACATCATTTTTCTGGATTGTTTCAGGAGAGTCTTTGCTTCTGTAAAGCGTTGTGTTGGGTGGTGTTGTGTTAGACTCCATCCAGTCCTATGTTGTCCAAAAGAGTGTTTCTAAACATTGCGTACAGTGAAGTGACATAGCTAGACTACTGTATCAACAGTCTTGTGTCTGAAGAAGAAAAGCAACAAAGAGAGCAGAAGACAGCTTTGTACATCAGGGAGACATGGTCAGACTTTATCACCAGTGTTTTCACTAATCTGAAGAAAAAGAGAGAAGACAGCATGTGCTGAGATGACTATGAATTAGGGGCCAGATAAAGTGGATGATAGGTTGTAAATGCTTGATCTAACTTTTGAGTAAGTAACTTGTACGGTTAGTCGCTGGAGGCTGTGGGAGATATTTCTAAGGAGATCGGGTCACCTATCAAATATCTGGAGTGCAGTGAAGATATTTGAAAATGAAATCAATCTGTTTTCTTATTTATTATACATGTATTAGATGATACTATATGTTATTTGTAATTGATAACTACAATCTAAAATTTCATATATGACTAGATGAAGTACGCACAGGCACATACAGACAGTTGTTCCACCCTGAGCAACTTATTACAGGAAAAGAAGATGCTGCTAACAATTATGCTCGGGGTCACTACACTGTTGGAAAAGAGCTGATTGATCTGGTTCTTGATCGCTTAAGAAAGCTTGCAGATCAATGCACCGGTTTACAAGGGTTTCTCATTTTCCACAGGTATTATTCATCTCAGCTTGAACCTTGTACATTGTTCTTCTCCCACATTGTTTCTGTTGAAACTTGTAATATTACCTTAAGTAATGAGATGTTTTGTTTTAAATATAAATTTGTTTTTTTAATGGGCCCTACTTGGAAGTAGCACAACGAGTGGACCCAGAACAGTTGAATGTGTAAACTCAGAGTGTCATCATTCTTTCAAATGACAGCTGCTCAGAGTTTTTAAGAGTGTTCGTTCCATTTGACGTTTATGAAGGTTTTCAACTTTGGCCACGATTAAGTGGGCAGATCGCTCTGATCTTGAGAGCCGCTGTAGCGTAGTTGTTAGTGAACTCGCTTTGCAAGGCTGGTGGTCTGGGTTCAGCTCCCGCAATGCACATGGAATTTTTCCCGATCGGACGGCTTCAGGTCGACCCAGCCTCAACTGGGTACCAGACATGCTCTGGGAAAGTAAAGGCGGCCGGCGTGATGCTGACCACATCACCCATTGTGTGCCGACGGTCAATGAAAATACAGGCCTAACACTGTATTGACCTATATACCACGAGGTATGAAAGGGTTCCTTTTACGCTCTGATCTTAGCCAAAAGGCAGAGAAGCTAAGAATTATCAGAACTTTTGGTCAAAATATAGCTATGTTTTGTTTATAAAACTAGTTGGAAAAACTAGCTGATGATCGAGTTATGTGGAAAACAACATTACACAAATGTGCAGAATCATTTGAATAGTCTTAGGGATGAGCTGAAAGACAAGAGATACAATCGCAAACTTATAAGTTGTCACAGTAAAACACTTGCCAATTGACCATCTGTAAAGATGAAAAAGGCCATATATATATTTTGCTTTTGGTGTTTAGCTTTAGTGCAGTCTTCCTATTTATTTAAATATTTTCATTTGCCCACTATGGATTCAGAGGTAGTCATGGCACCTATTATGGTAACTCTGACCAATTTTTGTGTGAAGGCTTGCGTTTTCTTATCACCAGTGTCCCTTGCCATTCAGGCAATTCTTACTCTGACTTCAGGGGTCTGGCGCGTGTAGGGAGGGGAGGGGGTCTGGATTCCAGTAGGTCTTTTTTTTTTCTCAATCTGCAACTTTAGAAGGCAAACCCGAATAAACACATGCAGAAATTGGATGTGCTGCTACGGATCTGTAGACGCCTAACTGGCACAACAAACTCACACTCTAAGGCACAAATCTTCTTCTACTTCTTAAATCTTCTACTTCTTCAAACGCTCCATATCAACCAATTGTTAACCAGTCTGTGTGATTTGTATGTGATCTGAGCCTAGGAGCGATTGTACATTGTGCCAGTTATGCTAGTAGCTACAAGTAGGCTAGCCAATCTAATTTCTGTGACTCTTTTTATTTACTAGGATAGCTTCCCTAAGCCCCTACCTGTCGCCTCTTAAGACATACTTTGTAGATCGCAGTGGTACTATTCTTTGCTTCCCTAGCGGGCCCCAGCACCACATGGGCATAAGACATAAATAACATACATACCACAAAGAGTGGTTTCACAAGTGATTGATGGTCATCATCATCAGGTGCTGTGCCGGCTGGCGTAGCGATCATGGATCTCCACAAATCTCTGTCGTTGGTGTTTGCTATCAACTCAGATGTTGACGCTCTACCGTGCCATGAAGTCAGGCTATCCAAAATTTTCTCTCTCTGTCTTCCTCTGTCTCGTCTACCATCAATTTTACCTTTGTCACAATGTGTTCTAAACCTTCCCTCCTCATCACAAGCCCGAAAAATGATGACTGCCTCTTTCTTATGATGGTAAGTAAGCAAAAAAGTTAAAGTTAAAATAAATTGTTGACTAGTGCTGAAAATATGTAATGTTACAGTTGAAACAGATGTTATAAATTTAGATGAACAATACTTTAATAACATGTTTATTTCCTATCATTGGTATTGAAGTTGTCAATATTCTATTATCCTTGACAATCTTCCACAAAGTATCTCATTAACCACAGCATATATTACACCTGTAGTGCAGGTGTTAAGTGTGATTAATAAGATTAATATCACAGTTGTGTATGCTGATAAATAAAGATGATTGAATACATGTCTGTATGCTGTACATAATGTGTTTATGTGACTAGACACATTTTTATCATTTTTTTAATACTGTAGGTAAATGATTCACTTTATAATTATCTGCAGGTTAGATAGTTTGAATACCAGTTAGAAAGTCATTTGATCATGTCTCTCTACTGTACCCCATCATCATCATGTTAGATAGTCTGAACAATGGTGATAAAGTCATCTGATATCTCTCTACTGTACCCCATCATGACCATGTTAGACAGTCTGAACAATGGTGATAAAGTCATCTGAGTATGTCTCTTCACTGTACCCTGTCAATGTCAAAATGTTGTCTGAGTAAGAAAGGTCATCCACAAGAACAGATGATAATGATCAGCATGCATAGTGTCACCTTTGCTGAAAGAGACTTGAGTGTATGAGTCTGTCCAGAGTATAGTAGTCTGTTCTATTTATCTGTAATAACATCACAGCTAAATCAAGTAAACAAATGTTGAGTTTTGTTTTAATAATTAACACAAGATGTTTTACTGTTTCAATCCCCAAGGAAGTACAAGCTTCTACTTGCATTCCTTTTGTTAGGCAGTGGAGTTTGTACTTTTGGCTCTAGATGTGGGGATCACTTGGCAACTCTTTGTGTGGGTGTCCAGAGCTTTCTTTCAAACTCAAAGGGGACTTTGTTGTGACTCTTAACAATATTGAGGCATCATCATCATCATCAAATAGCTTGTCCTGAGCAGAACTTTGCCACCCTAACAGTCCTTTGGAATTTCTCTTTTTCATTGGCCAGATTGAAGTGGGCCAGTTGACTGCCGGCATGTGATGAGTGATGTGGCCAACATCATGCTAGCCGCCTTTTATTTCGCAGTTTTTCCCAAGGTACCCATTTGAGGCTGGGTTGACCTGAGAGCCGTTATGGTCTGAAAAATATTCCGTGCCCACCATGGAATTAAACCCACATGAGGGATTGCAGTTAAATGTTGATTATTTTCTTTTGTAGTTTTGGTGGAGGTACTGGATCAGGATTCACATCTCTTCTTATGGAGAGGCTGTCTGTGGACTATGGCAAGAAGTCCAAGTTAGAGTTCTCTATATATCCTGCTCCTCAGGTATGCCTCTATTTTGTTTTTCCAGACAGTGTGTTTGCATTCCTTTGTTGGAATTGTCAAGGCGAGACCAGTTTGGGAATAAGGAAATCAGGAAAGTTGTTGGTACAGCATAAGTACTGAGCTTCATCAAGAGACAGCAATTTAATTGGTTCTGCCTCATGGGCGGATTACCGACGGACAGTGCGCCTCAAACCGCAGAGAGCAACAGAGAAAAATATAACGAGTACAGAGCAAGAGGAATACCACGCACAATATGGAGCAATGGTATCAAGAACAGCCTTATGAAAATGAATATCAGCTTACAAAGTGCCTTAAACCAAGCACACACAAGATCACTACATTTCATCCCCAACACTTCTATAAAGAAGTAAGTGGTGGAAGAGAAGAAGAAGTAGTGTACCTCAAAGAGTGATGCTGCTATGATATAGTGGATGCAGAGTAAAGAGCCATCCACACAGAGGGTGGAACTAGGGAATAAGGCAGACGGTTAAAAACGCACACAAATGTCTGTTATAGAAATTTCTTAATATCCAGATGCTGTCAGGCAAAACAGAATTAGAGCAGTCGCCTATGTGGTGCCGGGGCTGCAAAGAATAGTAACACTGCGACCTACAAGGCATGTCTTAAGAAGCGACTGATGTAGGACCTAGGAAGCTACCCTAGTAAATAAAAGCATCGCAGAAATCGGATGTGCTGGCCTACTTGTAGGCACATAACTGGCACAACGTGCAATCGCTCTTAGGCTCAGATCACATACAGATCACACAGAGTGGTTAACAAGTGGTTGTCGATATGGAGCATTCAAAGAAAAAGAAGAGAAAAGAAGAAGTGTTTACATTTCCATATTTATTTCATATTTTTGTCTATATACAGTTAGGTACATGTTGTTTACCATCATGTATTGTTCCTTCCCTTTCCTTTGCGTTCCCGACCTAGACTGTTGCACCAACTTCTATCATGAATTTTACCATGGTTTTTGGGACTCTGTTCCTCCATACAGCTTTTGCGAAGCCCTGTGTTTAGAGGCCATGTTTTTTTCTTATAGCTGCTAACCGTTGACAGTCTTGCAGAACATGCTGTGCCATCATGTCTGCCTTTTCGCAGGGGCACAGGCTAGTTGTGCCGCTCTTAAATTTGTGGAACATGTGGACTCGGAGTTTGTTGTGACCTGTGTGGAGGCGAAGTATGGTAACTTGTTCGCTGCGAGATAGACCGTAGTATCCGTCACTGTTGGAGTGCTGAGGGTGATCTTTTGTCCATTTGTCTCTGTAGTGTGAAACGATTGCTGTTCTGGCTTCCTCATAACTGACCTCGTGGTCAGTCTGAGATAGTCTTCCGCCTTTTTTGGCTAGTTTGTCAGCTGTTTCATTTCCACTTACATTACAGTGTGATGGTATCCACTGTGACGTAGTTTCTTTAACTGTGTCGTTTGTTTAGATGGATGAGTAGTTATCCTATCACACAATCCTTCCAACCTGGAGGACTAGGAAGCTACATGTAGTTTGACCTCTCTACTTTGACCTGTCAAACTTGAGTAACCCTGTGAGGAACAATGTTTCTGCAGGCATAGCTCTTCAGGTCATTGAGATATTCAAGGCTTCCCCCCATCACCACCACTGCAAGGTAACGGCATCATGGAGAGAATTCTCACAGACTAAGATCATGTGACATAGTGGAAAACACAGACCTGTGGATGACAGGAAAGGAACCCATGATGATTCAGGTCAGGAGGAGAAAATAGAGGTAGGTCAGGCATATCCTGCAGAAGACATATTCGAGTGTCACTAGAGAAGCATTTGAGTGGAACCCGCAAGGGAAATGGAAAATGGGGTGCCTCAAACAGATCTGGAGCTGGAAACAGTCTTCTTGAGGAACTGAAAAATGTTGAATTATCCTGGGAACCTATAAATAAAACATCCAGAGATGGGAAAAAAGTGAACAACTTTTGAGGCCCTATGCTCCACAAGGAGCGAAGAGAAATAAGTATTTTACACAGTACAGTTAGACTCATGTATATTTTACACCTGTGTTGTTCCTAATGCTGTAGGTCCAAACATCTTCTTTTTCTTCTTTTATATCAATCAAGTGTCATGCCTGCTGGCGTAGACGATCATGTCTCTCCACATCTCTCTCTCATTCTTGCAAGTAATCAGTTCTAATCTTGGCCTTTCGTCAAACCAAGATGTCAGACCATCCAACATCTCAGACCATCCATCTTCTTTCTCTGTTTTCCACGAGCTCTCCTTCCCTTAATTTTATCTGTTGTCACCAAATGTTCTAAACCTACTCTTCGCATCATAAGCATAAAGCACTTTGATTTTATTATTCTTATTATTTCAATAAGGTTTCTTTGTGCAGACCTGATTTAAAACCTCATCATTTGTTTTCTTTGCTGTCCATGGAATTTTCAGCATTCTTCCGTAAAACCACATCTCTGTGGCTTAAAGTGATCTTATTGATTGTTTGTTCATGGTCCATGATTTGCTGCCATACATAAGTATTGATTCAATATAGCACTGGAGTACTCGTTTTCGCAGTTTCATTGGTAGTGAATTCACGCATAGTTTTTCATTTATATACAAATATGAATTGCACTTGTTTGACACCCATGGTTAGATTTCTAGCCAAGATCCTTAACTAAAGTACCTTCCAGTTTCTAAAACATATCCGGTTTTAATCTGTACCATTTTCATGTTACACCAGAAAAATGGCTCACAAGAAACACCAAAGAATCAAAAGGAGCCATCATTTCATTGTTATATTTTATGTCTAACATTATTGCGAAAACGAGTGCTCCAATGCTATATTGAACCAATTCTTATGTATGGCAGCGAATCATGGACACTGAACAAACAATCAATACGATCACTGGAAGCCACAGAGATGTGGTTTTACAGAAGAATGTTGAGAATTCCATGGACAACAAAGAAAACAAATGATGAGGTTTTAAATCAGGCCTGCACACAAAGAAACCTTATCAAAAGAATAAGAATCCGACAATCAAGGTTCTTTGGGCATATAATGCGAAGAGAAGGTTTAGAACATTTGGTCACTACAGGTAAAATTCAGGGAAGGAGAGATCGTGGAAGACAGAGGGAGAAGACGTTGGATGGCCTGACATCATGGTTCGACAAAATATTGACGTCAGAACTGATTACATGCACCAAGCAAAGAGAGTTGTGGAGAGACATGATCGCCTACGCCAGCAGGCATGGCACTTAATTGATTGATTGAACCTTATTGTTTTATGTCAAACAGGTATCAACTGCTGTTGTTGAACCATATAACTCCATTCTGACAACCCACACCACTCTGGAACACTCTGATTGTGCCTTCATGGTGGACAATGAGGCTATATATGACATTTGCCAAAGAAACTTGGGTGTTGAACGTCCCACTTACACCAACCTCAATCGTTTGATTGGCCAAATTGTTTCATCCATCACTGCTTCTCTCAGGTATTTGATCAGGCTACACTCTGAGAATTTTCTGAAAATGATTTTTATTAGATGAAATATCACAATATACTGTACTTGCATCTATGATCTTCTGTTGTCCTTAGTCATAGACATACACGGCAATCATTGGTCATTTACACCTTGGTCACAGATAGTCCTGTACGAGAGAGTGATTTTGGCAAATAGCGCAATTTTTCCTCACTTTAATCCAAATACAGCACAAGCTACAGTTTCAGACAACTACACACGACTACAAATCTACACAACAGTCAGAATGAAGAACAAGTTTAAAGCTTTCACCTCGCACCGCTGAGGCACAGAGACAATAAGCCATGCGAAAAGACAGAACACAAACACGCACATGTCTAACCTTGATCATGTATGCCCCACCTGTGGTAGGGATTGTGTTCGAGGACTGGACTCTACATTCATTTCTGCACACACCAGAGAGGTGCAGTAGCAGAACACGCCTGAGGCTATTGTCATCATCGATTGCGATGGATGGCTATTATTACACCATGTTACACATCTTGTATACCAACGAGTACTCTCCGTTATGATCTGTCTACCGCAGTCAGAGTTTGTAGTGTGTTTAATGTCTGTGTCATAGTTTGCATTTCAAATAGTTTATAAATCAAGACAATTATTCAGTATTAGAAACTGAATTAGTTTGATCACTTTAAATATCACAGTGATTTCAACTCCGAACGCTCCATATCGACCACTAGTTAACTACTCTGTGTGCTTTGTTGTATGTGATCTGAGCCTAAGAGTGGTTGTAAGTTGTGCCAGTTATGCGCCTACAAGTAAGCCAGCACATCTGATTTCTGCGCTGTTTTTTATTTACTAGGGTAGCTTCCTAGTTCCTACATCAGTCGCCTCTTATGACATGCCTTGTAGGTCGAGTGGTACTATTCTTTGCTTCTTGGGCCCAGCACCACATGGGCAACAGTAATTTAGAGATAGTAGTAATGAAGGGCATAGCTCTTAGAAGAAGAGGCAGACAACATCCAAAGGGTGTGAGTAGGAAATTAAAGGAACCAATGATAGAGGAGGCAGAAGAACTGACCAGAGATCAAGTCTTTCAGGCAGGCTGTGGTGAGAATTACTTTCTGCAAAGGACATGCTCTAAGATGGTCTAATTCTGGTATAGTTCTGGGAAAGTTCTTTATGATCTAGTTCTTTCTATTACCTAGCACAGATCAGCACAAATTTGGTTTATTGCAGTGGTAATCACCAAATAAAGGAACTAGTTGCTTGCTCATGGCTAGTGATACTCTCATTGCTAGTGATACTCTCATTGCTAGTGATACTCTCATTGCTAGTGATACTCTCATGGTTAGTGATACTCTCATGGCTAGTGATACTCTCATTGCTATTGATACTCTTATTGCTATTGATACTCTTATTGCTAGGGATACTCTTATTGCTAGGGATACTCTTATTGCTAGGGATACTTGTAATGATACTTTCAGTGTTAATAGAGCTTTGCAATGTCAATAGCATTTTACAGAATTAGTAGTGCTTTCAGTATTACCGAGATTACAAACTTGCTGTATTTGAAAATGTTCCTCTACTTTCTTACTTTTTTTTCATAATGTAATTTCTTTCTGCAGATTCGATGGTGCCCTTAATGTTGACCTTACTGAATTTCAAACAAACTTGGTACCATATCCACGTATTCACTTCCCTTTGGCCACTTATGCCCCTGTCATTTCAGCAGAAAAGGTAAGATTTATTTGATATCACTTGTGATGATGTTATTTGTGTTGTTGTTTTTAACAATTATTATCACTGACAATCCAGATATATTTTTAATAAAAAGAATCTTAAGGTGAATGATTGACTTTATTATGCCGGTTTTCCATATTCTCTGTCCCTGTCTGAAGAAATGGCATGCCAACTGCACAGAGTGTTTCACAAACTCAGTAGCTTCAGCAACAATCCTAGTTATCTCATGAAAAAAAATCCAATACATAACAAACAAGTTTATATCTCCTAGAATATGTCTCCTAGTATATCTTGGACAGGGAAGAAAACAAATAGATCTATCCAGAAAGAACTCAAAATCAAAGAAAACTGGCTGTTGCTACAAATAAGAAAGAGAAAATTGAGATATTTTGGACATATAATAAGACATGAAGGGTTGGAGAAAACCATCATGGAAGGGGGCATACTAGCAAAGAGAAGAAGAGGAAGACCACGGAGAAGATGGATTCAGGATGTATCTGATGGTTTGAACATGACGGCTGCAGAGGCAGGACATCTGGTCTATGAGAGAGAGAAATTCTGAAGAACTGTTGGGGAGGCAAAGTTCTGCTCAGGACAAGCTGTTTGATGATGAGAAAATGTCATCATTTTTTCACTTATCTTCATATCAACATCTTGCCCTAGTGCTTACCGGCCCAAATTTGGGGTGTAAAGAATAGAACCACTGTTACCTGTCACGCATGTAGTAAGAGGCGACTAAGGAGGTTTGGCTGAAATCGGATGCACGTATCCACTAGGAAAGCTAACCCGAAACAAATGCTTGCAGAAAACGGATGCACCAGGCTGTAAGGCACATAACATGGTGCAACAACCCCTCACAATGAGGAATGGGATAACGGATTCTACAGTCGCCAATCTGCCTCGGAGATTTACCCTCGCATTTAGAATGTCAGACCTACCATCACGAGGGTGGCCAAAACTTACTGAGGGAAGAGGTTGGCACGAACGGGGAAGCAGAAATCATAGGAATTATATCCTACAGAGGGGACTGCCTAGAGTAGTTGATAGTAGCTCGGCCTGCTAGCTGTGAGACGCCTCATAGCTCGGGTTCGAACCTACTGTCCGGCATTTGTTCGAGTCCCTGGTCTTACTCAGGACGATAACGTGAGTACCTCTGAAGTCGGAGAAAATCTGCCTGTATGGCGAGGAATACTAATTACGAGTACATTGAGCACACGGCTGCCAGTGTAAAGTAATTTACAATGTGCACGCTGCTGCCATTGTAAGAAATGGAAAAACAGATTTTCAAGCAAAAATCAGTTTCAGAGATGGAACTTCGTCTGAGTTGAAAGCGGAAGAAAAAAAAAATTAAAGAAAAAGAAAAAAGAAAAAAAAAATATCCTACAGAGCTGACCTCAGTATACAGACTTGAGAAAAAAGAGGTGGCCCACTTACACTAGCATCCAAGACAAACTGTATGGTGTGGCTGATAATATGAGGCAGACGGCTGCCTTTATTAGAGAATTCGAAATCCCAATCTAGTGGGAACGCAGAAGAAGAAATATCAACATCTTTTTGCTTATTTGTTGCAGTAGAAACAAGTTCATATCCTGGTGGGAAGACTACACCAGTTGCATGTTCTAGAGAAGTTTTGTTTCATATAAGAATGTTGCTAGCAACACACATACAAAAGCTTCCTTTGTCACTTTTTACAGCATGTATAATGAGGTGCCAAAATAACTGTGCACTAAATTCACATGCAGTGTTGGTCAGAGTAGTTGATCCTTCTAAATAAAAGGGGTGTCCGACAAGTGTCTCATATCAACTGTTCTCTTTTGACCATCATATACAGGGTGATGTGACAGAGAACAAGACCTGAACAATTTAACTTTTGTACATATACTAAGGTCTTTAGATTACCAGATATTTGTTAATTTAGTGAAGGCACTAGCTACTATAGCAATACAAGAGTTTATTTCTTTCATGTCTCCGTTGTTTTTACATTTTACTACCCAAATACGTAAAATGTTTCACTTTCTCCAGTTTTTTGCCATTTATTACGATGTCGTCTGTTCTCTCTTGAGACATAAATAAATATGAAATTGTCAGTTAGAATCCTATTATTCAAATTAGTTGAATTATTCATCAGGCCTACCATGAGCAACTGACAGTTGCTGAGATTACCAATGCCTGCTTTGAGCCAGCTAATCAGATGGTGAAGTGTGATCCCAGACATGGAAAGTACATGGCATGTTGCATGCTGTACCGTGGAGATGTGGTTCCCAAGGATGTAAATGCTGCCATTGCCACCATCAAGACCAAGCGCTCTATCCAGTTTGTGGATTGGTGTCCCACTGGATTCAAAGTAAGAAATGAAATTTTGTACTTGTATACATCCTGTTTGATTGAAGGTCTTGAGCAATCTTCTTTTCTTTAACTCTTTCCACGCGCAGTTATTTCCTCAATTTTTAAGCAGTTAATTCAAGGAGGTGAAAAACGATCCCAACTACTCGTCAATAAATAAACATATATATATTATTATATACTAAATTGAAGAAAACTGGACAACCCAATAGAATAACAAGGTTGAAAGTAGTATAAGTAAAATAGTAGAAGTAAAACTAGAAAGACTTCTTATAAGGGAAGCAACTCTATGGCGCAGTGTGCGGCTAATAGCGTAAAACGGACTTCCGCTGTGGCGCAGTGTGCGGCTTAAAGCGTGGAAAGAGTTCATTCTGTTTTTGCCTCACAGCATCAGGATAAGAAGAGATTTATAGAACATGCTTCTTATCATTTTGTGCACTTTATAAATAGTGTTTTTCACTGCTTCTATTATTTCTGTTCTCTGTCTTTTCTGGGATCACCTTTCACTTTGTATCCACTGTATCGGAATAGCATTGCTCTTTAAGACACACTGTCTGTTGGTTATCTGCTTATGTGGCTGAACCATTTAATTTATTGTTTGTAGAGAGGGGATTTGTGCAAAATGGGCAAGGCACATTCTCCATATCAGCTGCCCAGGCTAGGCACAAAGAGAGTAGTTTCATTTCTAGAGTTGCTGATTAGACCCTAGTCTATCCAGCAAAAAATCATTATACTACTTTCTGAGTTGGAAAAGTTTTGAATCATCAGTTATTTTCTAATTGGTCTGGTTCCAACACTTTTCATCATCATCAAGGTGTGTATCCTTTTTAGGACGTTGCTCTCTTTGCAGCACATCTGAAATTCACTCTGTCTCTAACCAGTTCACCCACTTCGTTGATGGTCATATTCATGGTTTCTTTAATATCTTGTAGCCATCTTCTTCTTGGTCTGCCTCTGCGCTGAGACCCTGCCCTCTAGTATTGTTCTTTCCAGGCCATCGTGATGCTTGCTATGACCAAAGTATGTAATTTTTCTGTGTAGTATGTTGTTTATCAGTTAGTTTTTTCAGGACATCAGTGTTCTTTCTCTTTTCTGTTCATGGTATTCATAGGATCTTTCTGTAGCATTTAGTTTCCTAACACTTTTACTTAGCTAAAAGTTACCTGAAAATTCCACCTTAGGTTCAAAACCTGCTTTGAGAGAGGAGAAGGGATTCTGCTTGGCCTCCTAGCCTTTTATGTGTTACTTCTAAGAAAGTATTGGGTAAAATGGGGAACTAGATAGCCTGTAGGAGACAGATCTGTAACCATACAAATGAAGCACAGGCCAATCACCTGTGTGTATAGAGCATTTTTTAATTAAAAATAAGGGCCTAACGCCAAAGGATTGACTTCATTGTGCTGGATTTTTCCCCATTAAGCCTTTTCATCGTGTGTGTAGTCCCCAGAAGGAGATTGGAGCGCCTGACCACGAAATTTAAAACAGACGAATATATATTTTACGCAAATTTCTTATCCACTTTCAGGTTGGGATCAACTACCAGCCACCAACAATTGTACCAGGAGGGGATCTGGCCAAGGTACAGAGGGCAGTCTGCATGTTAAGCAACACCACAGCTATTGCTGAAGCCTGGGCAAGACTGGACCATAAGTTTGATCTCATGTATTCCAAGAGAGCTTTTGTTCATTGGTAAGTGTTGGTTTGTACATATCTTATCGCAAAGTTTTCTTGTGATTATTACTTCTTTGCTTCACTTGGAGCATGGGGGCCATGTTAGAAATCTATTGCAGACTTTCTTGGATGGAGAGACTTTTCTTTATCTGACCAAATAAATCCAGGATAAATGTATGTACTATGACAGTGAGAGTGTTTGTTGCAAGTTGTTTTACAGGTTTCGTCGTTGTGTTGCTAGGGATCTCAAAGGGAGTAAAGAATAGTAACACTGTGACCAACAAGGAATGTCGTAAGAGGTAACTGAGGTAGGCGCCTAGGAAGCCACCTAGTAAATAAAATGCGCCGCAGAAATCGGATGTGCTGACTTACTTGTAGATGCATAACTGGCAAAAGGTATGGCCATGTCTGGCGTGTTGGGCCGCTGCTGGATTTGCGGAGATCGGAGTACCTATGGATATGTCTGGAGTGCTATGATGATAGTCCTCATATAACTGATAACTGGCACAACATACAATCACTCTTTGGCTTAGATAACATACAAATCACAAAGAGTGGTTAAACAAGTGGTCGATAGTTTTACAGGATAATTTTGCTATTTGCAAAAATACCTACTTTTGCAACATGCTTAATTAGGGTGTATGAATGGTGGCTGCGCAATAAAAAGTTCCAGCAAATGCTTTCTGGTCCAGGCAACCCAGTTGTGATCAGTGATCATTCAATTTATAAAGAGATTACAAATTTGTATAAATAAATGCTGGTCTTTGTCTGTAGTGGTACAACGTAGCTACTAATGAATGCTTGTGGTGGAGTTAATAGGACAAGATCAGAAAAAATAGATCTACACTACAAAATTTTTAACTGATATTGCCAGACAATCACTGTCGGAGAACACACAAGGAATGAGAGAAGAGGGTAAACCAAAGGAATACATGGAGAAGATATTTGGAAGCTGATATTGGTAGAGCAGAGAACTATGTAAACTGATTGGAGAGAATTTGTTGATGACTTATGATAATGACAGAAGAAGAAGCAAACCACCTTTACTTCCTAGTGTTTCTTCTGAGAGACATTTGGGATCGGAAACAACAGAAACAACTCTCCAACTTAGGAAACAGTCATTAACCACTAAGCTACCTATGCTCTCAGTTGCAGTAATAGCATCATCATTCCTTGTTGCACCCAAGCACTCATATGACATTGAGAACAGTATTTCTACTCAATTCACAGACAGTTTTTGTGTATCTTTTGTTATAGCTGTTTGCATTTTTTACAGTGCAGAGTCACAGGTCCTGTAACCGACCCCTCTCAGTTGCCTTTTATGACATGCGAGAGGGAACAGTGTTTCTATTCTTTGCTTCTCTGGAAACCACTTTTGTCATCATACTATTATCGGGTCGTTACCCAGTGTCGTAGTTTTCTGTTTTTGTCTTGCGCTGTTCTGGTGACTTGGGTGATTGCTATTTTTGTTCTTTGACAGGATTCAGCTATGCCATCTAACAATCTTTTTTGTGGTCTTCCTCTTGCCTTCTTTCTTGATGTTCTGTTGTAGAAGATGCTGTATACTGTACTGTGGAGTTTGGATGCATTCTTATTAAGTGACTAAACCACTTCATTCTTTGTTTCTCAATGTAATTCAAACAAGGTTCTGTGTCAACTTTCTTTCTTATACTGATGTTGATGACTATGTCTTTTCTGGTGTTGTTGGTAACTTTTCACAGGCACCGCATTTCACATGTAGTTATTTTTGGGACTACACTCTGCTCATTATCCATGTTTGGCTTTGGTAACACAAAATAGGTATGAAAATGCAGTTGATCATCTGTTTTGCTGTCAGTGTGATTTTTGGGTGCCTTAACAATGGGGCTAGCTGGTAGATTACAGCATTTTATTT
This sequence comes from Arion vulgaris, assembly GCA_020796225.1. Classification (NCBI taxonomy): domain Eukaryota; kingdom Metazoa; phylum Mollusca; class Gastropoda; order Stylommatophora; family Arionidae; genus Arion; species Arion vulgaris. Next base: position 10,236,061 of record CM036761.1, read on the forward strand.
TTGCACGATAGCCTCTATCTCTCTGTCTAGTATTCCGTCTTCTGTGAATATGCTTCCTAAGTATTTGAATTCTTTCCCTGGCTTGAAATATATATATATGCTTCTTTAATGTTGTGTAACTAGCTATTGTTAGAATAACATATGGAAATATATATATATATGCTTCTTTAATGTTGTGTAACTAGCTATTGTTAGAATAACATATGGAAATATATATATATGCTCCTTTAACTGATTCAGTACAGGTTTTTCACCTCTGGACGGAATTATATTTTTAGCTTCAAAAATATTGCACACATACTTTAGTTAAATTCAAATATTGTTTCTAAATATGATTTAAAGTTGAACTTATTATATATCAAATTAAAGATAAATGATTGTACTTTCATAAAATATTTATTGTATGCGAAAATATAATGTTGTGTTGACTGTGCATGACAAATATTAGCATGTAATAAAACAATTAATTGAAATTGTGAGAACAAAATCCAACTTACCAAGGGCCTTGAGGAACAATATGGTGAATAAGTCAGTGTAACTGCTCTCTTTATATAAGTAATCCATTTATGAATACACAAAAATTAAGAAAATATTGATGGAATATATGGTTTACTAACTGTTCGCAAATTAGCAAGACGACCATCTTTGAAGAAATTTCCATTAAAAATTGTCAAATTGAAGATTTCACATACTAAACATTCATGTCTCATAATATATAATCACATACAGTGGAAATTATAGCAATATTTACAGGAATAAAGAACTAAAGTATATGAATAATAGTCCTAACATAGCAACTATATAACTTCTCTCCAAGTAGACTGTGTAGGTTCTGTCTGAATCCTTCTTATTTTTGTTGCAATCCTACTGGAACCTGACTGGGGCAACGCCCCTCTCGCAACTGGTTGGGAAACACTACTAGTATTATTTAAATTATTAATAATCGACGTATTTAAATCACAAACTTCTGTGTCATCAGAAGCTTCACTATCTTCACTATCAGTATCTACATCTTCATGCAACCAATCTCGCGCTTCTGCAGCTGTAAAACGTGCAGAACGAGCTGATAACAAACCATTTCTAGACTCTGAATTGTTAGACATTATTTTTAATCACAGGGTAACTTGAAAACGAAAATTAAACTTGGTTTCACTTCTGATTCTAGTCAAAACCACGATGTTGTGATTTGGTTATCGTTAGTACTTCCTTTCTACTTAGTTTCCGGTTGATATAAAACTACAATCGGAGTGAAAATTAATAAAAACTCAACGCAATAGTAGCCGTCTTTTAAAAGACGCTTGGACACCAGATAAGAAATATGTGCACTACAGTGTTCACGGACGAATCAGTTAATGTTGTGTAACTAGCTATTGTTAGAATAACATATGGAAATATATATATATATATATATATAACATGCAAATGTTAGGGAGTGAATCATAAGAAAATGTTAATCAATTTATCAACCAAAGAGCTCTGTTTGAGAAACAATATACAAGTTGGTTAAATTCAAATCTAACGCATAATTATTTGTATCACCAGGTATGTTGGTGAGGGTATGGAGGAAGGAGAGTTCTCTGAAGCACGTGAAGATCTAGCAGCTTTAGAGAAAGATTACGAAGAGGTTGGTGGTGACTCTGCTGAAGCTGATGCTGCTGATGGAGAGGAGTACTGAAACATTCCTCTGACTTTTCATTCCTGGAACCCACAAACTCATGCCTTTTTTCCAATTGGTTCTTTATATTAGATTAAATAATTTTGGGTTGGGTTATGTCAACATTTTACGGTGTTTTTAACTTTGATTGTACACTTTTAGACATGTATTGTCGCACATTATATTTTACTAAATTCCAGTGTTTGATATTGAGGGCTGAATAAACTGACAAATCTAACAGATTTTTTTTAAATTCATTCTTTTATTTGTGTATCTGATGATTGGCAGAAGAATGAAGGAAATCACATGTTTTATTTATTGAGGTGGTCAGACTAGGTCACATCAGATCTGGAGTAAACCGTGGAGAGGCTGCAATAATATTGAGTAAATGTGCATATGGACAAAAGACACTTAAATTACAGTATTACATAAGATGGGAAAAATAAATGATTAAATATGAAAATAAACAGTATCTGATGTTTCAACCATAGGCCTTTATCAAGATAACAAATATAGACACAGAATACTAAATAAACTATTGTTAGTGTCTGATGTGTTCCCCTATACACTGCTTCAGTTTACATCCAATATTCACCATTTTTTTTTTTAAATGTTATCATTAAAAGTTTAGATCAGGAAAAGAAACAGTTTCAAAATCGGATCAATATTAGCTTTAAAATTAAATTGAATTCTTGATGTCCTATCCGACATTTAAGTCCGCCATCTTGGTTAAAAAAACATGCAGTTAAGAAGCTTACAGTCAAGGGATATAATCCAAAAATTGCCAGGTGGCCTCTACAACATAGGCATGGATTACGTCCCTTAACGTACCATTAGTTTTGTTGCGTTTTCATGTCATTACAGCTTCACTTTTCTGTTTCAAACTACACTATAGAAATTTTTAAATAATTAGAAGAATCGAAGACGCTACTTTGATTAGGCGTGAAGCATTACAAGATCCACTCAACCCGTTAAAATGCGTTTATCGACAACATACCAGATTTAAACCACTTCTTAAAATATCAGAAAATACAATTCATGCTATTAGATGACATCTTTTGGAAGGGCTTCAATTCCTCATCAGGATTAATAACAATTTTCACCCGTCGGAGCGGGTTAATTAGCTAGTACTAAATAAACTAAAGCACAACTCTAACTAAGGATGACAAGAAATTAATACTAGCACATGGACCTGTCTTCAAGCCTGTGTTATCTGAAGGTGAATATCGAATAAATGTATACAGAATACTCAATTAATTTTACTGATATGATCATGAGTACCAACAGAACGATTATTCCGAACTAAAGTCACATTATGGTAGTACTAATAAACTTTAAGAATTACCTCTGTCTACGTCCTGTTGTAATTTTGAACAGATAAAATTTCAACACTTCATTATAGAAAATTGCCAGTTCCTATTATCGAAACTGTGCAATGTCACCATGCATTGGATACCATTTCTCTGTGAAACACTAGAGAACTCTTCTTCTTCTAATTTATGTTCATTCTTTACACCATTTTAATCACTCTTTGTGATATGTTTGATCTTTGCCAAGAACGTGTATACGTTGCATTGGTTTGGTAGGCCCCTAAACGCATAGACTTCTACATGTTTAGGATATGTGCATCAGATTTCATCCAAACCTCCCTAGTCGCTCGTACGACATCGTGTGCAGTAACAACGGTTCTATTCTTTTCCCCATATTTGAACCCGGTAACCACTACAGGCGACCAAACAAAACAGAAGACCAATTTTAAAAAATTGGCGACCATACATAAGTCAAGTGTTGGAAAGTGTCCTTTATATGAAGTGTCACCTTATTAAAGAAATGTGGGCGACTCATACATTAAGACAAGTGTCACCCTTATTAAAGAAATTGGGCGACCATACATTAAGACAAGTGTCACCCTTATTAAAGAAATGGGTGACCATACATTAAGACAAGTGTCACCCTTATTAAAGAAATTGGGCGACCATACATTAAGTCAAGTGTTGGAAAGTGTCCTTTTATATGAAAGTGCCACCCTTATTAAAGAAATTGGGCGACCATACATTAAGACAAGTGCCACCACATGGAAAATTAAGTTTTGATACAAGTTTTATACTAATCTGGTCTTCTACATTTCCGCGTAGTAAACTGCGAGCTAATTATTTCTTTTTCATTTTGCTTCTCTCTGGAAAAACTTGTGTGGACGTCCATGTACAAGAATACGCATCAATAAATAGGTACAGAATTAGAAAGTGATAGATTTGAAGATATACAGAGGGGAAGAACTAAGGCTAAGGTTACTATCCACTAAAAATGAAACCAAAATATGATTCAAGAAAGCCGCCCGTGTGGTGCCATGGGGAAGCAAAGAATAGTACCACTGCACCTACAAGGCATGTGGGAAGAGGCGACTAATTTAGCATCTAGGGAAACTACCCTAGTACATAAAAAACATCACAGAAATCAGATGTGCTAGCCTACTTGTAGGCGCATAACTAGCACAGTGTACAATCACTCTTAGGCTCAGATCACATACTAATCCCACAGAGTGGTTACAAGTGGTCGATATGGAGCGTTCGAAGAAGAAGATTTGAGAAAGCACAATAGTTTGTGATTACGGCTCTATGTTATAGTTTCTAAGAATATGGTAGAGGATTGTATAGGCAGCTCAATAGATAGTCAACAGATATTGAATGAATGAAAATCGTGGCATATCCTTTACAGGACGTAGCCATCAACCATAGTAAACGAGTCATTGATTTTCTAGGCAACACTTATACCTTCAGTAGTTTGTCATAGCTTTCTGAACGGTGAGATCTACTTCTACCTTTTGTAAAAATCCCCCATAAACGAATTTGCTTCCAAACTTGCCCACCATGGGGTTTGAACCAGATGCGCTTGGGTTTGTGGTCGAGCTCACTACCGTTTGAGCTACAGACGCTCACTAAACAGGTATTAGAGGCTTCAAATAAAAACAAATTCCCAAACACAGGTTTCGGACTACAAAACCTTATTTCTTACGGCACCCACTTCCTAGCACTACAGACGTGCGTTTTTAAGAACACAACCACTAGCTCTCCAAGACAAAAATAAGCTTCACTAAGCCGTGTCTTTCACAAACAGCGTCGTTTGTTGAACGCAGAATAATCAGGTCAGTTTCGATTTATGTATAGACAGGGAAATACACAATTGCCCGAAACTGTGTGCAGATCATTTTTTTTAATTTTCTTCCTAAAAGAAATAACGTGTGACCTTACTGAAGGGCCAAACCAGAGCCAACTAGTTAGAGTTGGCTGTGGTCAAACACGGTACGTTCAGTCAGGAAACACCACGGCGTTTAACCATTTGGCTACCCAAGAGACAACATTGTCACGAATCATAAAGATACCCAGTGGCGGCTCGTCATTAAGGGCCACTGGCCAGCCCTCAAAAGAATATGTAACGTGTATTTATTATTTTAGAAATTAAATCATAACAACTCAAAACCATGATTTTTCCGAAAATTTTCTCTGGCCCCACCAACAAAAATGATCACGAGCCGCCACTGAAGATACCCCAGAACAGCTCCACCTTTGAGTTGGGGGAAGAATAACAAAATAAAGGGAATCACAACAGTACAGAGGCGGATGTTTATTGTTAAATGTTTATTTACGTTCGTTCTTGTCAACGAGGAGTCTCTGTGACGTAGAAGTTATGTGCTCGTCTCTCGTGCCGAATGTACCAGGTTCGTTCCTTCGTGGAGCTTTCTGAATATTTTCCCAGAGATCCTGATCTCAGTGTGAGTCCTAGTCCTATCGGAGACGGACGATAAAACATAAGTTCCGTGTTCAGTTTGAGCACGTAAAAGAACCCTTGGCAATTCAAAATCGAGGAAAAACATGCAGGAAAGCCGCTGCCTGTGCAAAATTCATTAGAAAAATAATAAAAATTAAATTTCTACAAAAATGACTTCACCATCTTAAAAATTACATCAGGGACTTTCGCCGGTGCTCGGACTCGTGCACTGTAGCTAAGATTTTCCTGTGTAAGAAAGAGATCGGAGCACACATGGTTACTCACCGAAGTGCAATGATGATGGTAATATCAATCAATTGTCAACAAAGCTAACTACTCTTTGTGATCTGTGTGGTTTTCTGCTGTGATGAGTGGTTACTAATTTCTTCTTCTTCTGCGTTCTCACTAGATTGGGATTTCGGATTCTCTAATAAAGGCAGCCGTCTGCCTCAGATTATCAGCCACTCCATACAATGTGTCTTGGACGCTAGTGTAAGTGGGCCACCTCTTTCTTCTCAAGTCTGCATACTAGTGGCAATTTTGTAGGATATAATTCCTATGATTCTGATTTGTAGAATCCCCGTTTGTGTCGATCTCTTCCCGCAGTACGTTTTGGTCACCCTCATGATGGTAGGTCTGACATTCTTACTGCGTGGCTAAATCTCCGAGGCAGATTGGCGACCGTAGAATCCATTATCCCATTCCTCATTGTGAGAGGTCGTTGCACCATATTATGCGTCTTACGGCCTGGTGCATCCATTTTCGGCAAACATTTGTTTCGGGTTAGCATTCTCTAGCGGACACATGCATCCGATTTCATCCAAACCTCCTTAGCGGCCTCTTACGACATGCGGGACAGATAACAGTGGTTCTATTCTTTACACCCCAAATTTGGGCCCTGGTAACCACTTGTGCGGGTTACTAATTTAAAGGTACAGTGTTAGATGTTGCAGAGATGTCCAGCGAAGGGATACCCAAGAAGATGTTTCCTCTCGCCAACATAAGACTCACACAACGCTTGCAGAGGATATGGTAGATGAGATTGCGTAGGTGCAGAAGAAACCGTAGCTGATAGGGAAAGTGAATTCCGGGACAAGACAGTAAGAGTCTGCAGGACTAAGGGACACGCACATAATATTAGAACGAGAACATGGAACAGTGCTCAGGTGAACCACATAGGTGCGGAGCGTGCTGTGGAAAGTAGGTACTCGCAGACTTCTATCTGTTCCGAAGACGGGGATATAAAGATCCGATGTTCGGCCAGGTCCTCACGAAAGATACTGAACTCATGTAGAAGAATCCAAAGAGAATGATTGTTGTGGGTGTGGAATGTGAGCATTAGTTTGGTACTGTCAGATGGAGAACGTGGAGAGAGAAAGAGAAAGAGTGAGCAACATGCCTGGAAATAGGTAAGACACGGCGAAAGGCAGTAGTGAAAACCTTCCGTAGATAGAGAGACGAAGACAGAAAAAAGTATAGCATCTGATGGGCCCGAGTACAGAAGTCCTCCACGTCGTAGTATAATCGACAAAGAAGAAGTTGGGAGAGAGTATCGGCAGGTATGGGATGTCATGAGATATAAAAGAAGCAGCTTAATAGTCGGTGGGTTTATGCAGGCTCTTAGTATTCTGATGTTTGTTTTAAAACCCCATTCCATTCTGTTTTTATTTTTAAAAAAAAATAATTTTTGTAAGACCATATTTGTGTTTCTTCTTTTCTTCTTCGAACGCTTCATATCGACCACTTGTTAACCACTCTATGATTTGTATGTGATCTGAGTCAAAGAGTGATTGTACGTTCTGTCAGTTATGCGCCTACAAGTAAGCCAGCACATCCGATTTCTGTGCCGCTTTTTATTTCCTAGTGTAGCTTTCTAGGCCTCTTCCTCATTTGCCTCTTACAGCATGCCTTGTAGGTCGCAGTGTTACTATTCTTTGAGCGCCGGCAACATACGGGCGGTTTTTCTTTTAATTTCCTTCATCCCATTTTCATCTCTTGTTATCAGTGAACCGAGATATCCAAAACTGTTCACATTTTCTATTTTCTCATCGTTTATTAAAATATCTTTTGTTTGATCTTGTTTTATTCTTTGTAATTATTTGTCCCCCATTGAGATATAGATTTTGTTTTTCGCTGTTCTCTTGCACTTCCATTATTAATTTATCAATTCCTTTCTGCAGTGTTGACAGTAACACTATCATCAGCATATCTGAGTTCAGGTAATTCTCTTCCTCCGATTATTAAAGAAACGTATCGCTTTTTTCCGATATCTTCAGTAACATTTCTTATGGTGTTTTCAGCATATATGTTGAACATATGTCAATATGTTCACACCATATGTCAAACCAATCTGACATATCATAGCATGTTCTTATAGCGGCTATTTGATCACTATAATCCTGGGGCTCTTAAGGGTAGTAAAGAATTGTAACACTGCGACCTAGAAGACATGTCGTAAGAGGCGACTGAGGTAATGGCATACTGAAGCTACCCTAGTAAATAAAAAGCGTCGCATAAATCGGACGTGCTTGCCTACTTGTAGAAGCATAACTGGCACAACATACAATCACTCTTAGGCTCAGATCACATACAAATAATAAAGAGTGGTTAACAAGTGATCGATATGGAGCGTTGAAAGATAAAGATAACTATAAAATTCTTTATGATTTGTATTAAAAATAAAGGAAATATCATATATATATATATATATAATTTAAGGAGAGATAGAGAAATGACATAGATATACGCATGATATATGAATAGATGAACGGATGAGTAGATAGATTTAGGGATCAATGTGTAACTTGATGGATGAATTTATGGGAAATGGATACGTGAAATAATAGAAGAAATTAACAGAAGTATTACAAATAGATTTTGTTATGCGTGGCTGGACAAACAGATGGATAGGCGGGTTGTTGATGGATTCACACATATTTTGTTTACATATTTGATACACGCACTACATGACTAAGCTCCCTCTCAAAACGAAATGGGAGCGCCCATGGAGGTCACATCAACAATCTCTCCTTATATGGAAAGCATCTAACCTTTGAGATTAGAAAGGTATTATAAAAAGTATATAAACATGTTTAGCAACAGTCATGGACAATTTGTTTAATATTTTCAACGGGTGGATATATCTTCAAATTTTAAGGTTAAAATCCCTGACCCATTGACCTTGCATTCCGAAACTCAGCTTCCGGAAAGCAGACGTATTATCAGTGTGTTGCTTTTTGCTGCTGACTGTTGCTGTGTTAAGGTTATGGATACCGTGTGTTGAACCGGTGCTCAGCATTACCTATACGTTTCAGACATTCATTGGAATACTTCACTGGATTAAAAGTTCATAAGATTCCTCAAAATGCCTGTCTTTCACACGAAGATAATCGAGAGTATATTAGAACCAGTTGCACAACAGGTAAGTAAATGTTTTAGAAGTGTTTGTAGCAGAAGGTGAGTTAGCAGACAAAAATGAGGTCATCATCGTCTCATTTTCCACCAAAGTTTATAGTTATACGTTGTCGAAATGTCGTGGCCTAATCATCAAGTTAATGCTAACGCAGCTCCTAAGCGAAGTGAAAATAATCCTCACATTTTAGTCTATTCTTGTACGTTGTCACAGTATGATAAATATAATTATATAGTAATAAACGATTGCACAAAATAAAATTATCTAGAATGCATGTTGCGTACTCACTAAGTTTAGCAATTGAGTTTAGTTACTTCTGCTTGCAAAATGTTACATTTGATTTGCATGCAGCTTCAGTATTAAAAAAAAAGTTAGAACGTGTAGGCTGGTACTTTTTGTGTTTAACAAAATGAACAATATGTAATATAAATTAGTAATTATTAATGATATGTTCGGTAACCGTACCGTAATTTTAAACAAGCCTTTTTTAAACAAGGTATATTATTATAAACAGTTAGTTTAGGCGAATGCTGCTGTAGATTGTATTAACGTCGACTGTGCTAGGATATGAATATGAAGACACCGCTGCAGTCGAGTCAGTCTCCCTGCACTGTCTTGCAGTATTTCTGCTTCATCATCATCATCATCAGGTGCCGTCTCCACATCGAAGGTTGGCTGCAATGAATCTCCAGCATCCTCTGTCTTTCGCCTTGGTGTTGCACACTGCCAGACTGTAACCTGTTCATTTCTTAAAGTTTCCCTCCCACTTATCTCTCGGTCTTCCTCTTCCCCCAACTTTTCCCTCTAGTAAATGTTTTATCATGGTGTCATGTCTTTTTATGTGCCCAAAATACTTTACTTATCTGAATTTTATTTCTCTTAATAATTGTTTCTTCATGTCTAGTTTTCCTAAAACTTGTTTATTTGTCTGTTTTTCTGTCCATGAAACTCTGCCTATTCTTCTATATATCCACATCTCAAATGCATAAATTCTGTCTTCTAACTACTTGTTCATTGTCCATGTTTCGAGCCATACATTAATATAGGATATATATAGCATTTGATCATTCTCATTTTTAGCCTGTTTGTGATTTGTTTGGATGTCAGTAACTTTCTCATACTATTGAAATTATCCTTGGCCATTCCTATTCTCTTTTTAATTTCTGATATATACATCTGCCATCATCTGTTATCATCTGACGAGATATAAGAAGCTTTTACTTGATGTAGTAATTCTCCATGTATTTTTATATTCATTTTAGGTTTTTCCATTTCCTTGTTGATTACCATAGTTTTTGTTTTCTGTATGTTAATGTCTAATCCATATTCCTTGCTAGTTCTGTCCAATTGGTCCACTAGTTCTTGTAGATCTTGTTCATTTCTGCTACCAATACTATGTCATCTGCATATCTTAAGTTGTTTATTATTTTTCCATTGATCTTGAGTCCTGGCATTCCCTCTAGTTGTTTGAAGATTTTCTCTGTGTAGATATTAAATCGTCTTGGTGACAGAATGCATCCTTGTCTCACTCCTCTCTTTATGTCTATGTATGGAGAGTAGCTATTTTCATATTTTATTATTGCTGTCTGTTCCCAGTATATGTTACTTATTAGTCTGATATCATCCCCATCTAGGCCTATTTCTTGTAGACATATGATTAGCTTTTCATGTTGGACTCTGTCAAAAGCTTTGCTATAATCAATGAAACACAAGTAGATACTTTTTGCACTTCTATATACTTATCAGCGAGTAGTCTTATACAAAGAATTGCCTCTCTTGTTCCTCTGTTCTTTCTAAAGCCAAACTGTTCTTCTCCTACTTCTATGTCTATCTTGTTTTAATTCTTTCATGTATGATCTTGAGTAGTATTTCTGCTTCAAAGTATTTTATTTTGTTATTACTCAGACCTTCATCAACAAATGACTAGCATATTCTCAGACCGGGAGGGTATGACAGCGTAGCAAACACAGACCTGTGGATAAGAATATGGCAGGAGCCCATGATGACCCAGGTCAGAGGAGAAAATAAAGGTGGGTCTGACATACCCTGAGGAAGACACAGTCGAGTGTCACTAGACAAGCACTTGAGTGAGGAAAACAAAAGAGGACATCCTAAACATACCTTGAGAGTAGTTTTGAAGAACTAAAAGATCCTGGACTATACTGGAAAGTCAAGGGACTAAAAGATGCTGGACTATGCAGAGGAGCTAAAAATTGCTGGACTATTCTAGAAAGATGAGGAACTAAAATATGCTATACTATATCGAAAAGCCAGAAAGAAAATGTTATCTTATGCGATCAACATCATAGCACATTGAGCATTCCCATGCATGCTCTGCCCTCCACTGCAGCAGCCATCCTAAAGTCCATTTGCTCACTGTACCCATGAGAAGTCGATTACTATACCTTCTCTCTCTACCATGAAGACAACACTGTCTGGCATGTTCAAATTTAGCTACTAATTCTCGTGCGAGTTTCTGAGACTCACCCATATCACATAAATAAGAGCTTACCCGCCCGAGTAGTTACCGGGCCCAAATTTGGGGTGTAAAGAATAGAACCACTGTTACCTGCCACGCATATCGTAAGAGGCGACTAAGGAGGCTTGGCTGAAATTGGATGCACATGTCCTTAACGTGTAGAAGTCTATGCGTTTAGGGGCCTACCAAACCAATGTGCAATGTATACACGTTCTTGGCAAAGATCAAACATACCACAAAGAATGATTAAAATTGGTCGTAAAGAACGAACGCAAAGAAGAAGAGTGTACCGAATTGATGACATAAAGGAAATGACCAGGGCAATGGGAGGACAACTATTGATGCCATATGTGACACAAGTAGCGGAGAGGAATAAGTAATAGTACTTATAGTGATAGTTTCTGTAGCAATTAACTTTTTGTGTTTATAATTACCAGACATTCACTTTCATGGAACCGCCAGGGAATAAGTGAAGTTGACACTTGCTATGCTAAAGAACACATTGAGAATAGATATAGAAGCTAATATTGGAAGAACTGGGAACAGCTGGAGGAATTGCACAAGATTCAACTGTTTAGAGATGGTTGATTGTGGTCTATGTACTCCATAATGATATTGAGAGCTGCATGAAAAGACCGAACACACACATGTCTAACCTTGATCATGTATGCCCCACCTGTGGTAGGGTATTGGGTTCCAGAATTAGACTCTATAGTCACCTCCGCACACACAAGAGAGGTGCACCAACTGAGGCTGTTGTCATGACCGCTAATAATGAATGGCTATTAGTTAATAATATTGACACGCCCGAGTGGTTACCGGGGCCCAAATTTGGGGTGTACAGAATGGATCCACTGTTACCTGCTACGCATGTCGTAAGAGGCGACTAAGGAGGTTTGGCTGAAATCGGATGCGCGTGTCCTAAACGTGTAAAGTCTATGCGTTTAGGGGCCTACCAAACAAATGTGCAACATATACACGTTCTTGGCAAAGATCAAACATATCGCAATGAGTGATTAAATTTGTCATAAAGAGCGAACGCAAAGAAGAAGAAGAATATTGACAGAAAAATAAAATTAGAAGACAATTTCCAATGTCAAACCTCATCGTGTATGCTTGGCAGAGTACATTGGGCCTGTGCTTTTCTCATAGTAGAGAGGGAGGGACATGTTATGTATAGAAAATAGTAATTTGTTGAATTGGTAGAATTTAGTAACTCTCTCTTTAAACTTCTTCTGCATTTGCCTGCTTTGAATTCAGACATAGCCATGGCACCTTGGGTGACACTTCTGACTGATTTTTGCGTGAAAGCCTGCTTACCGTTTTATGGGTGTCGCATCCTTACAAATACTATCCAAGTCACTAGGCTGCATGACAAAGAAAACAATAACACTAGACAACAACCAGTAGTTTCAACAAGAGCAACCATTGAGCAATACATGACAAAAGTAGAAAATGATGACACTAGACAACATCCCGGTACAGTGTGACAACAAAGAAGCAATCCATTAGAGCAATACATGACAAAAGTAGAAAATGATGACACTAGACAACATCCCGGTAGCAGTGTGACAACAAAAGAAGCAATCCATTAGAGCAATACATGACAAAAGTAGAAACAACAACACTAGACAACATCCTGGTAGCAGTGGACAAGAAAGAAGCAATCCATTAGAGCAATACATGACAAAAGAAGAAAACAACAACACTAGATAACAACCCAGTAGCAGTGTGAAGACAAAAGAAGCAATCCATTAGAGCAATACATGACAAAAGTAGAAAATGATGACACTAGACAACATCCCGGTAGCAGTGTGACAACAAAAGAAGCAATCCATTAGAGCAATACATGACAAAAGTAGAAAATGATGACACTAGACAACATCCCGGTAGCAGTGTGACAACAAAAGAAGCAATCCATTAGAGCAATACATGACAAAAGTAGAAAATGCGACACTAGACAACATCCCGGTATCAGTGTGACAACAAAAGAAGCAATCCATTAGAGCAACATGACAAAAGTAGAAAATGATGACACTAGACAACATCCCGGTAGCAGTGTGACAACAAAAGAAGCAATCCATTAGAGCAATACATGACAAAAGTAGAAAATGATGACACTAGACAACATCCCGGTAGCAGTGTGACAACAAAAGAAGCAATCCATTAGAGCAATACATGACAAAAGTAGAAAACAACACATAGACAACATCCTGGTAGCAGTGGGACAAGAAAAGAAGCAATCCATTAGAGCAATACATGACAAAAGAAGAAAACAACAACACTAGATAACAACCCAGTAGCAGTGTGAAGACAAAATAAGAAGCACTAAGACAAGCAGTATTTTATATAATGATAATAACAGAAAAACATATTTAAAGCCCAGAAATATACTTGTGTGTCTTTCATATAGTTACAAGAAAGTTTTTGGCAGTCTAAGTTGAGAATATATAACCATAGAACCGGTGTCATTAGTTGCCACACGCTGAGAGACCATACTGAGGAGGATATCGAAGTACTTATGAATGATTGGTTCGGTGTGCAGTGATCCCTAAGCTAAACTTGAGAAGATGATCTCATTTCTCCAGGAATCTCTCTCTCTCTCTTTGCCTTTTACCCCGGGTTGGGGCATAGGCCCTCAACCAACTCATGCCAAGTCTTCCTATCTCTAGCTATCTCCTGCAGCTCCCTCCAGCTCTTCTTTATATTGTTGATCTCCGCTCCAAATCTCGTCTCCATGTATTTCTCGGCCTCCCCTTCTTTCGCTGTCCCTGTGGGTTCCAGTCTCCAGGAATAGGCATTGATTAATTGATAAGACAATCATCATTGCATTTTAGTGAATATCCATGCTTGTGTCAATCTCTTTCTTACACAGGAAGATCACAGCTGCAGTGCCCATATTTCCTAGTGCCAGCAAGATTCCTTAATGTAATTTTAAAGATGGGGTAATTTTAAGCAAGAAAGCTGAGCTCTGGAATCTTGAAATTTTCACAGTTTATTGCCTGTGTGGTGCCGGAGCTCACAAGGGAATGTAGGAGCCTAGGAAGCTACCCTAGTAAATAAAAAGCGTTGCAGAAATAGGGTGTGCTGGCCTACTTGTAGGTGCATAACTGGTACAATGTACAATCGCTTTTAGGCTTGGATCACTTACAAATAACAAAGAGTGGTTTACAAGTGGTCGATATGGGGCGTTCGAAGAAGCAAGAAGGACAGTTTATTCCTGCAGAAATTGGTTGGTCTGTGTGACCATTTTAAACTCTTTACGTAATTAATGTCATTTTGAAGATGGTAAAATTTGATTTATATTTCGGAGGGACGGAGTCCCTAAAAATAACAGCAGAATTCATGAGAAAATCTGGTACATCAATCTAAGCGGGGATCTAGAGAGAGAGAGATTAATATTGTTTTTAATGAATTTTACTCGCGCAGAAGAATTGCATCCTACTTTTAGCTATTTTCAACTGCCAAATGTTCTTTTGCAGGCTTAGCCGGTCTCTGTTAGGACTAGGAACTCGATCTTCATTTACACTGAGATCAGGGATATCTGGAAAACATTTCTGATGGCTCCACGAAGGAGGGAAACCTCGTTAAAGTGGGGAGGGGGCATTCTTTAATAAAAACCATTTGCACAGATATGATTTTACGAAAATAAATCTATATTTATATTATCACATCTAATGAGTTGTACTGTAACATCGTGTCAGATCAAATTGGTCATAAAGGAGGTCGTTACAACTGTTATGCCGTCTGAAACCCTACTTAGTCGTACTTTCAACATGGGTAGCTTCTCGTTTCCCCAAATATCTGACGCAGGTGTATACACGCACACACCCACGATCGACTTCAAAATCTAAACATTCTTTGACAAGATACATCTTCAGGAGTGTTAGTTATAGTTACACACATACTACACATTCCATTTACTTGTGAAGGCTATCTTTATTAGTAGCCTTACCGTGTTCGACTACTGTTGACACAAGCAACAAAAACCCGACACTGCTTCCGAACATAACCTGTTACACCGCCTACACTCTGCACACGTTTATTTTAAACAGGTACCACTTAACCAGCGGACACTCACTCGGTAGTGCACGGATTGCCAGTTTCCGGTGTTAGCAGGTCCATATTTATGACTTAATTAAGGAAAGGGGGCGTTATCATGAATGACATTGCTTTGTTTACAATTAATTATAAATGAAGTGTAAAGTGATAGTAAAAGATGAATTTAGTTCACACGCGCCGTCAGAGGCGTGTAGTTGGTTCTGTTGGAGTGGCAGAGTAACAAATAGCGATGTGTTTGTTAATGTTGCGATTTCAAGCATAACCACATTCCACCATCCCCGCTGAAGATGACTGTGTCAATTATGTCGGATGGATGTCGACCGGATTCATTAAGAATCGAAAATCGGTGCATATCCTTTATAGAACGTCACCATCAATCTATTTTTACCGTTCGTAAAAATCCACAGAATAAATTAGCATCTAAACTGCCACAGCGGATGTTGAACCAGGTACTCTCTGGTTGTGATCACAGTCGCTCACGAACCCTAAGAGTACATTGTAAATAACGAGTTAAGAATCCAAGTCGAAGCAGCAATGTTCAGTATTGCTACTACAGTTTAGGGGTCTCGGGGCGTAGATGTTAGCTGGCTCGCCCCTCTTTCCAAAGGTACTTGATTCGTTCCCTCGTGGAACCATCGGGGTATTTTGCAGAGATCCTGATCTCAGTGTAGGTGAGATCGAGTTCCTAGTTATATCGGAGACGGACGATAAAACGTAGGTCTCGTGTTCACGTTAAGCACGTAAAAGAAATATATGCAGTTCAAAATCGAGAAGTGCAGGCTGGAAAGCCGCTGCCCTGCAACACTCATTAGAAAGATTAAAACAAATAAAAGTCCTAAAAAATATTTTCAACCGTCTTCTAAATTACAATGGAGACCCTCGCCCGTGCTACGGAGTTCGTGCACTGTCGATGAAATCATCCTGTGTAACAAAGAGATTGGAGCACACATGGTTACTCACCGTAGTGCAATGATGATGGTCTTATCAATCATTCTTAGCAACAGTCAATCCTAATGTTTCTTCTTCTTCAAACGCTCCATGTTGACCACTCTGTGTGATTTGTGTGTGATCTGAGTCTAACAACGATTGTACGTTGTGCCAGTTAAGCGCCTACAAGTAAGCCAGCAAATCTGATTTATGCGACGCTTCTTATTTACTAGGGTAGCTTCCTAGGCCCCTACCTCAGTCGCCTCTTACGACATGCCTTGTAGTTCGCAGTGGCACATTTCGTTGCTTCCTTTCTAGGCCCGATACCACACGGGCGAATCCTGTTTTATCAAAACGCTATTTTCCAGAGGAGGGTTAACGTACCTCAAAGAATGGACGCCCATGTCAAGAAGTTACGGTTCACTAGGAGGTTGCATGCCGTTCTCATTTGTTGGATGTGACATATATCAACCCTTACTCTCCTATCTAGTCCAGCAACACAGTTTTCATAACACACACTGATCACATACAGCTGCTGCCTTGCAAGTATATCAAGAGGAGTACCAGATCGAGTTAGATCACAATCTGTTCAAGCAAATAGGGGCTCTGTACATGGGCGTCCACATACATTTTTCCAGGAGGGAACAAAATGAATTAAAAGGTAGTTTACTACGCGGAAAAGGAAAAGACAAGATTCGCATACAACTGTCCGGCACGCTCTCATTTATGTGATGTGGGCGAGTCTCAGACAGTGGGACTAGTGCGAGAATTTGGGAGTTAAGTCTGGACATGCCAGACAGTGTCGTCTTCGTGGTAGAGAGTGAGGGTATGCTAATCAACATCTCATGGGTCTTCTTCTTCTTTTGCACCATGTGCTTCTTTATAGAATTTGGGGGGCGTGTTGATCTTGTGTGCGCTTTTTTAAAGGCACTTTGTAAGCTGATATTCATTTTTGTAAAGCTGTTCTTGATGCCATCGCTCCATCTTTTTCGGGGTCTTCCTCCTGCTTTGTACTCATTATACTTTTTCTGTGTGGCTCTCTGTGGTAGGCGATACCAGGTCATTCTTGTCAGGTGTCCATAGGAGCAAATGGACGTTATAATATCTGCTGCAGCGGGGGACAGAGCACGAATGTGAATGTCCAATGTGCCATGACGTTGATCGCATAACATAACATACAACTGTGTTATATAAAAACGCAATTTTCCAGGTACGTGACATTTGTCCCCTCTTGTTCTAACTTACAGATGCCCATTGTGTTACTATGGTAACTGAAACGACATGTGAAAACGTGAAATAGCATACGACGGAAGAATATTACATCGTTGTTCAAGATAGTAATAGTAATGCTTTTAAATCTTTTTGTATCTCAGATCGTGAACTTCTTCTTTTGTCAGCACGCTGTTTCCGGGTTGTTAACAAAGTGTCGTGGTTTTATGTATTTGTCTTGTGCTTCTCTGGTGACTTGTGTAATGCTTTTCCTAGTCCCTGGCAGAATTCAACTACGTTATCTATCCACCTTTTCCTCGGTCTACCTCTCGCCTTCCTTCCCAACAGGACAGGCGATGTGCCGGGCCCTATACATTGAAAGGCCCCTTAACTCCATCTACTGGAAGTACTTCTCATTTGCCATGTGGGGCCAGGAGGCATGAGAATAGAGCAACTGACAAAGTTCTTTAAATAATACAGTAAAGTTTATACAAGAGACAACTATGAATATATAGACACAGGTTGCCTTTAGCGAAGTTATTAACATGCTGCGATATTGACCATGAGCCGTGAACATTCTGGGATTCGATGCCAGCGTGGACCAACAATTCTCGGTGTGCACACGTTGTTGGACTACAGAAACCCGATCCTTTACTTGGGGATCTAAATTACATGTACTTCTGAAGTCGGAGTAAGACTCGCATGAATAACGAGGGGCACTGGTGATAAGGAAAACAAGCCTTCGCGCAAAATTCAATCAGATACGCCATATTACGCGCATTGACTACACCTGAATCCGTAGCAAGCGAACGAAATTTAAAATATATATGTATATTGACAGTATTTCAATCGAACGAATGGAAGGAAGATCAGAGACTAGGTTAGTAGCCTGAAATAAATGTATACTAAAGACGAATGCATGAGATCACACTGCGTACAGACATCAACAATATCAATGAGGAAATAAATGTGTACTAAAGACGAATGCATGAGATCACACTGCGTACAGACATCAACAATATCAATGAGGAAATAAATGTGTACTAAAGACAAATGCATGAGATCACACTGCGTACAGACATCAACAATATCAATGAGGAAATAAATGTGTACTAAAGACGAATGCATGAGATCACACTGCGTACAGACATCAACAATATCAATGAGGAAATAAATGTGTACTAAAGACGAATGCATGAGATCACACTGCGTACAGACATCAACAATATCAATGAGGAAATAAATGTGTACTAAAGACGAACGTATGAGATCACACTGCGTACAGACATCAACAATATCAATGAGGAAATAAATGTGTACTAAAGATGAATGCATGAGATCACACTGCGTACAGACATCAACAATATCAATGAGGAAATAAATGTGTACTAAAGACGAATGCATGAGATCACACTGCGTACAGACATCAACAATATCAACAAGGAAATAAATGTGTACTAAAGATGAATGCATGAGATCACACTGCGTACAGACATCAACAATATCAATGAGGAAATAAATGTGTACTAAAGACGAATGCATGAGATCACACTGCGTACAGACATCAACAATATCAATGAGGAAATAAATGTGTACTAAAGACGAATGCATGAGATCACACTGCGTACAGACATCAACAATATCAATGAGGAAATAAATGTGTACTAAAGACGAACGTATGAGATCACACTGCGTACAGACATCAACAATATCAATGAGGAAATAAATGTGTACTAAAGATGAATGCATGAGATCACACTGCGTACAGACATCAACAATATCAATGAGGAAATAAATGTGTACTAAAGACGAATGCATGAGATCACACTGCGTACAGACATCAACAATATCAACAAGGAAATAAATGTGTACTAAAGATGAATGCATGAGATCACACTGCGTACAGACATCAACAATATCAATGAGGAAATAAATGTGTACTAAAGACAAATGCATGAGATCACACTGCGTACAGACATCAACAATATCAATGAGGAAATAAATGTGTACTAAAGACGAATGCATGAGATCACACTGCGTACAGATATCAACAATATCAATGAGGAAATAAATGTGTACTAAAGACGAATGCATGAGATCCCACTGCGTACAGACATCAACAATATCAATGAGGAAATAAATGTGTACTAAAGACGAACGTATGAGATCACACTGCGTACAGACATCAACAAATATCAACAAGGAAATAAATGTGTACTAAAGACGAACGTATGAGATTACACTGCGTACAGACATCAACAAATATCAACAAGGAAATAAATGTGTTCTAAAGACGAACTATGAGATCACACTGCTTACAGACATCAACAAATATCAACAAGGAAATAAATGTGTACTAAAGACGAACGTATGAGATCACACTGCGTACAGACATCAACAAATCTTCCTTTCGTTCGTTCTCTGGAAACATTGTCCATACATTCAACGTTGTTGTCTCTTGTATAAACGTCACTGTCTTTTGTAGCTCACACAGAGGTCCATGTAGTTTTCTGTCCAGTAAACAATCCTAATAGTAAAATAAGTAAATAAATAAGCAGTGAAAAACATTGCCAACAAACTAGTTAGGGCGGCTCGTCATTAAGGGTCAGTGGGGCCTGGCCCCACCAATAATCGAAAGGGGAAAACTTCCCGGAATAGACAAATAATAGTAAATACTCCAAAACCATGATTTTTTCCGAAAATTTGTGTCTGGCCCCACCAAGAAAAATGACTACGAGCCGCCACTGAAACTAGTCATAACAAGGTGAAGACTACCACTCTTTTCGCTGAATCACAGTTGAAAAACAACACAGTATGTGTATTCCCTCACATAGTTTAACCCAAGCGGACAACAGGTTACTCACACCGTGTGTTAAATCTACTCGCCAACCGTGCATGTTCGGGAGGGGAGTATTTTTTTGGCATCGGGGGCTCGGTTCTAGACAGCAGCTCGTGTAAGATGAGTCAGGCAATCTGGAAGTAAGGTTGAATTTCGCCGTAACCAGGGCATACTTGATTAGTCACTCTGTGAGTGGTAGTAGTTGCTACAGTAGTATCGGCTTCAGTAGCAGTACCAGCTGTAGTAGTAGTAGTAGCAACAGTAGTAGTAGCAGCAGTACCAGCAGAAGTAGTAGTAGCAGTAGTGCCAGCTAAAGTAGTAATAGCAGCAGTAGTAGTAGTAGCTTTCAGCTTTTCTGCTCGGTGCCATGGACATCGTAACCCTGCGGTTCGGTGCCACGATAACCGTAAATCTGGAGAACCTGTGGCTTTTCTGACAGACCGCGAAATTGAACCGCATTCACAGGGTGCTTATCACCCGTCGTTCAACGTACTACGAATCTGCCGGGCAGGCTGGCGAGCGCCCCGGCGTTACTGTCTATCTCCTGATGTTTGCCTCCCAGTGGTATCTCTCTCTTTCCCCCTATGTTCTCCTGCAAAGTTGTCTCTGCACGTGTATGCTCATGTTTGTTCTATCGTATTTGCTTGCTCTGCTTTGTCAACTGTTGTTAGGCTCGCCACGCGCTAGCGGAGACATTAAGGCTAAGACGTACGCCCCTTCAAGAAACGCATCCACCCACCTAATTGTTCATTGTACATTTGATGATCATCTTCATCACACATCGAACATGTCCATAATTGCTCTGATCTCCAGGACCCCAAGCATGTATTTCACTGTGTTTAGATTAAGAACTCCCATTCTGTTTTGATTGATGTATCTACTTGGGTTTCTCTCATGGTTTTCTTGTCTTGCCGCACCTACCGGTATGCAGAACTTACGTACCTGAGATAGAGAATACCTTTAATCTTCTTCGTTAAAATCTACAGAGCGTATGTTTTCTCTGAGAGCGTTGATGACGTCGTTTTTGTCCATAGAAGACCCATTCTTGATCGCAGCATTGTTCGCTAGTGCAGCCACTCTCTCATTGCTCTTCACCCCAGAATGTCCTGGAACAAAGATGAAGGTGAGGGTCTGGACTGTTGCAGTGAGTGTCGGGATCCGCCCACTTAATCTCAATGACACCCGCATTCATTCAACACATTCACATGCTCGGTATTGTTGTCATCTCTTGTATAGCTATTATAAACCACCTAAGCTCACTCACTCACCATAATTTATAGGAACATCATCATTGCACTTCGGCGAGTAACCATATTGTCTCCGTTCTCTTTCTTACACAGGAGTACCTCAGTGGCAGTGTACGAACTTCGTGACACCGGCGAGGGTCCCCGATGTAATATTGAAAACGTTGGCAATTTTTGTAAATTAAATAATTAATGAATTTTGGCCGGTCGGATGGTTCCCGTGGCTCGCTGATTAAAAACACCTCTCACTCTGCCTCTCAGGCGTCCAGTTCGACTTGTACAACGGGTCACTACAAACTGCCTAAATCGCGATCGATTCAACATCGATTTTAGTGTCCTCATCCAACAGACAGTCGCGAAGAGACCTAAGAATATCCCCCTTATCCATCTTCAACTCCCCAATTTTAAATAATCGGTATACACCCTTTCTCTCTCCCCACACACATACCTCGAGAGAAGTCAATCTCTAGGGCAGTGGTTCTCAACCTGGGGGCCCGCATCTCACCAGAAAGGCGTTATGCAGTATCAGGGCAGGCGTGAAACATTATGTAAATGTAGTGTATTTTGTGTCGTGGATAGTAACTACGTGTCGTGGAAACTCCGCGGCTCACGGCCAACTTGGACCAACAATTTTTCTATGTACACGCTACGCGATTAAACTACAGGGATCCCGCTTCTTTACTTGGGGATCTTCTTCTTTCTTCGAACGCTCCACATCGACCACTTGTTAACCACTTTGTGTGATTTGTATGTAATCTGAGCCTAAGAACGATTGTACATTTTGCTAGTTATGCGCCTACAAGTAGGTCAGCACATCCGATTTCTGCGATGCTTTTAATTCATAGGGTAGCTTCCTAGGTCCTACATCAGTCGCCTCTGACTAGGTAAGGGTGCCGTAA
This sequence comes from Arion vulgaris, assembly GCA_020796225.1. NCBI lineage: Eukaryota > Metazoa > Mollusca > Gastropoda > Stylommatophora > Arionidae > Arion > Arion vulgaris. The sequence goes on from CM036761.1 coordinate 10,258,551, forward strand.
AGTAAAGGTGTGGTTCCAATCCTGTATTTAGTAAAGAAAAAACAATTCACGGGCCCTACTTGTTTACTGTTGATGTATTTACCGTATACATTGGTTCCGGTGCGTCCCCTAAGCCTTTTGAAACAAACCTCATTATTCACTTGTTACATATTGTGTCACATTGTTGATACAAATATCCGGGGGTGGGTTAGGCTTAGAGCTTGCAACCCAATCTATGGAAATGACTTTGTAATAGAAACTGAAATGTGAAAGCGAACATACTGCTCGAAACATTTTCACTACTGTGTTCCATTATGAACTATATATATATATATATAGCTGTATTGAGAGTCGTTAAGCTGTGGCCCGATGATATGTCACAGCTTTTTTCTCGAATATTTTCCGGTATTTTTTTCCGGTGTGACTCAGTAGCGCAGTAGCGTTATTCCTCTATATTTCGTACAATCCCTTTTGCTACGTTTCTTCTTCCAGATGGGAACTATTATTGCATTCCTCCAATCTTTTTTTAAATTATATATAGATTGCTATATGTATATATGTGTGTGTGTGTGTGTGTGTGTGTGTGTGTGTGTGTGTATAGCGGTAATTGCATACATGTATCTCCTCGACCCATCACATTCCAACTAGTTACACCGAACCTTCTTTCATATAATCACATGAATTTGTGGGATTGTGTGTCTAGTTTGTATTACGTTTATCAGTGATATGAGATCCTAGATAGAGTAGTGATTAGCGTATTTGCTTTGTAAGCGTGTGGTCCCAGAATCAAATTCCAAAGTCTTCTTCTCTTCCACAATGTACTTCTTTATATAAGTTTTGGGAGGGGGAATGTAGTGATCTTGTGTGTGCTTGTTCTAAGGCTCTTTGTAAGCTGTTATTCATTTTTATTTAGTCAGCTCTTGATGCCATCGCTCCATATTTTGCGTGGTCTTCCTCTTGCTCTGTACTCATTATACTTTTTTAGTGTGGCTCTCTGTGGTAGACGATATCAGGACATTCGTGTCAGGTGTCCAAACCATTTAATCTGTTGTTCTTTTATGAATTGCATGACTGGTTTCACATCCAGTCTTCTTCTGATTTCTTCATTTCTAATTTTGTCTCTTATTTTCACAAATACAACTTTTCTAAGGCACCTCATCTCCGTCGTTATTTCCCGCTCATTCCATAGTGGGAATAGGGTTTCCTTACAGCCGTACCTGCTCTCATGTTGACCCAGTCTCTATTGAGTAATAGAGAAAACGATCTATTATCTATCCCTGTTTTTATCTTTCAGGGTCAGGTTGAAACAGAGACACATGGAGCGAACCTCCTTATGCGCTTTCTAGTGTCTCGGATCGCCCATGTGTTGCCGGGGCCCGCAAGGAAGCAAAGAATAGTACCACTGCGACATACAAGGCATGTCGTAAGAGATAACTGATGTAGGACCTACGGAAGCTACCATAGTAAATAAAAAGCGTTGCATAAATCAGATATCAGAGGGAACTGCAATGAACCGAAATGACATTAGACGCGAGAGAGTCTTTCCGAACAGAGAAGTATCAGGGCTGTGAATTCCACTCGCTGACCAGATTGAGAGAGATGTGTGTCGATATTCGTACAGCCGAGAAAAACGACATACCAAATATGCAAAGAGATTGATTAATTTTTTTCCCGATCCAGAAGCACTTGAACTTTCAGCTCTTCGGCTCGGTGCCATGGACATCGTAACTCTTCGGTTCGGTGCCACGAACATCGTGAATCTGGGGAACCAGTGGCTTTTTTGCCAGCCCGTGGAATTGAACCCGCACTCACAGAGGGCTAGTCACCCGCAGTCCAACGCGCTACGAACACGCTGGGCAGGCGGGCAATTGATTAATCAGCATCGAACTGGTGTGTTGGGCCGCTAGACGCTGCTGGATTCGTTGAGGCGGATATCGGATCACCAATGGACATGTCCGGAGTGCCACGATGATAGTCCTGATATAACTGATCGCCCGAATGGTTACCGGGGCCCACGTTTGGGGTGTAAAGAATAGAACCACTGTTACCTGCCGCGCATGTCGTAAGAGGCGACTAAGGAGGTTTGGCTGAAATCGGATAGATGTGTCCGCTAGGGAATGCTAACCCGAAACAAATGCTTGCAGAAAACGGATGCATAAGGCGCATAACATGGTGCAACGATCCCTCACAATGAGGAATGGGATAATGGATTTTACGGTCGCCAATCTGCCTCGGAGATTTAGCCACGCAGTAAGAATGTCAAACCTACCATCACGAGGATGGTCAAAACTTACTGCGGGAAGAGGTCGGCACAAACGGGAAGCAGAAATCGTAGGAATTATATCCTACAGAACTGTCCCTAGTGTACAGACTTGAGAAGAAAGAGCTGGCCCACTTACACGAGCGTCCAAAACAAACTGTATGGCGTGGCTGATAATCTGAGGCAGATGGCTGCCTTTATTAGAGAATCCGAAATCCCAATCTAGTGAGAACGCAGAAGAAGATATAACCGATAACTAGTCAAAGAAAGAACGATGTGTCTAACTCTATTCTCCAATGCAGTAATGCTATCCAACGTTTTTATATATTGATGCGCATCTAACTGATAGTTGTGAATGCGCGGGCGCTATGTTATGATTGGAATACGACTACTACAAATAGTAAGAATAGTAATGTTAACCCTTAAATAATTATGATGACGATGCTTTCTCCAGTGGAATAGCAATGGGTGGTGTTAGGCAGCAGTAGAAGGGTTACAAAATAATTATGATGCTGATACTTTCTCCAGTGGAATAGCAATGGGTGGTGTTAGGCAGCAGTAGAAGGGTTACAAAATAATTATGATGCTGATACTTTCTCCAGTGGAATAGCAATGGGTGATGTTAGGCAGCAGTAGAAGGGTTACAAAATAATTATGATGTCGATACTTTCTCCAGTGGAATAGCAATGGATGATGTTAGGCAGCTGTAGAAGGGTTACAAAATAATTATGATGCTGATACTTTCTCCAGTGGAATAGCAATGGATGGTGTTAGGCAGCTGTAGAAGGGTTACAAAATAAAACAAGATTGCACAAGCGGGAGTATTGTGTAGATGATAGCGCTACGAAAAAAACCCTGAAAAATAGAATTTTCTTGAAATCTGATGAACATTAAAGTCGGAAGAGTAAACTAGGGCGCCATGAGTGTATGGGATAGGCACATACGGGCGCCTAGTTGAACAGCGCTGCTCCATTGTATATCACGGTGTGAAAACATGTTCATTATAGTAATCTCCAGTGACCTTTTTTTTTCTTCAATTTTTTGATGATTTTCTGTATACTATTCAGACGTATCCTATATAGAGGCTGCAGAGAACGTGCTTTGTTATGGAGATAAATAAAACATTAATGAAATGGAATTGATCTGTTGATGAGTTGGATCTGACAGTGTTGACTTGGTTCTAATAACTTTTATATAAAAAAATGTTCACGGTGCAACGTTGTCTCCATTGCACTGGATTCCCACATATGGCACCACCCCTGTCGTTAGAAATACTGATCGGGTTGCACAAAAGCACAAACTCCGGAGTTTCAGCAACAGTCCGAGGGATCATATGAAAACATTGCATGTGTGACTGTCTGGATTCGAATCCACAACCTTCAGAACGACAGGCAAACGTCTTAACCACTTCACCATAGAGACACCCTAATGATTTTTAACAACAGTGGTTCTCATTCTGTAGAATTCGGCCAAATCCCAGGGATCAGCATGTCCTGAGCATTAAGTAAATGTTGCCTATTGCTATCTGTTACAGGTTTCCCGACTGGTGATTCTTCATGAGGAAGCTGAAGATGGCAATGCTATGCCAGATCTGGCACAACCTGTTAGAGTCGTCAAGCTGGCTGTGGATAATTTAGTCAAGGTCAGTCATTATAATTGTCACCATCACCACCATCATCATCGCTGCTACCGCATTATCATTGTTCTTGCTCCTATTATCACAGCCGCAACTCCCATCGTCATTGCCATCATCCCAATCATCATAGCCGCAACTCTCTCCATCATCGCCATCACCCCAATTATGATTGTCACAACCCCCTTCATCATCGCCATCACCCCAATTATCATAGCTGCAACCTCCCACCATCATTGCTATCACATCAATTCTCATTGCCCCAACCCCCATCTTCATTGCCCCAACCCCCATCTTCATTGCCCCAACCCCCATCTTCATTGTCCCAACCCCCATCTTCATTGCCGCAACCCCATCTTCATTGCCGTAACCCCCATCTTCATTGCCGAACCCCATCTTCATTGCCGCAACCCCCATCTTCATTGCCGCAACCCCCATCATAATTGCAGAGGTTGTCAGTGTTGTTGCTTCTGTGTATAGCCGGGGCTTGCAAGGGGAGAAAAGAATAGTAACACTGCAACCTACAATGCATGTCATAAGAGGCGACTGAGGTAGGGGTCTAGGAAGCTACCTAGTAAATAAAAACTTCACAGAAATCGGATGTGCTGGCCTACTTGTAGGCGCATAACTGATGCAACATGCAATTGCTCTTATGCTCACTCAGACAAATCACAGAGAGTGGTTAACAAGTGGTTGATATGGAACGTTCGAAGAAGAAAATGGTTGATAAAAGAATAATTTAAAAAAAAACTCTTTTGATCTGTTTTTCCCCCCTCGATCTTCCACTGATTTTGTATTTCTATGCATCAACCACCTACATCATTACCACTTAATTTGTTCTAGGTGGGCTATGAAACAATCAACGGCAGTGATGACCAGATTCTGAAACAAGACATGCCACCTGCCCTAAGGCGAGTCGAGGAGGCCTCACTCTTTCTTTTGGATGCTTCAGCTATGCTCAGGACTGACCCCTACTCAGGGCCAGCTCGAAAAAAACTTATTGAGGGTTCAAGAGGTTTGTCCATTATATTTTCTTATGCCCAACATATCTTCATCTTTCTATTATAACAGTTGTTACTAGTGGGTGACCAGATATTTCTCTGATTTCCTCACCTCTGTTGAACTTATCTAATTTTATGTTATTTTTTCGCAATCTATTTTCAAATGCATTCAAATTATTTTCGATATCTTTAGCCATTTTCCAACCCTCTTTGACATATGCTAGGAGTGATACAACATTGGAACTGAAAGTTTATAATTTAGTTTTAAAACTTTATAACTTGCAGTTCCATATTTTTATTTATGGCTTTATAAAATGTTTTGTTAGTTGTTTTGACTAATTAGTAGAATAATTTATGTTTGTATATCTTCCATGCATGAAAAATTTAGACATAAATAGAAGTGTACTGCTCTATTATATTTTATATTTTTGATTCAAAAATAGTGATATTTGTTACATTACATGGATTTGATATAGTGTTATATTTGTCTTGTATCACAGTTTATCTGCAGTCCAACTTTTGATGCGATAGATGAAGTCTGTTTTTCATTGCATAATTGGTTGTTTTTACATAGCAAGGCAATATCATCTACAAAATTCAAATCTTCTAGTTGATTGTTTTTCATCTCAAGTGATGCCAGTTTCACTTCAACTTACTTGCTAGCTACTCCACTACTATCATGTGAACTAGAGGTTCCCGACTTTTGTATCTACTTAATTACTGCACTTCTATTAGGTAGAGATTGTCAGCTTTTGTGAATTTGGAAATTTAGAATTTTTACAGTAGTTATTTTGTAAGTACTATGCCGCTTATGGAAATTCATCATCATTGTCATTTGCCGTCTCCACATCGAAGGTTGGCTGCAATGAATCTCAGCATCCTCTGTCTTTCGCCTTGGTGTTGCACACTGCCAGACTGTAACCTGTCCATTTCTTAAAGTTTCCTCCCACTTATCTCTCGCTCTTGCTCTTCCCCCCTCAACTTTCCCCTTTTATTTCTCTTAATAATTGTTTCTTCATGCCTAGCTTTCCTAAAACTTGTTTATTTGTCTGTTTTTCTGTCCATAAAACTCTGCTTATTCTTCTATATATCCACATCTCAAATGCATCAATTCTGTCTTCTAACTGCTTGTTCATTGTCCATGTTTCCAAGATGGAAATTAAAAGAAGAATAAACATGGCTTTACAAAAAAATTAAATAACTAAAAACTGTATGGAATGGAACTGATAGGAAAACAAAGATCAGAAAACTAAGAGCATGCATATTCTCAGTGGCAACGTATGGATGTGAAACAAGGACATTTAACAAGGCAGTGGGCAAACATATATGCGCTTTTGAATACAGGTGTTACAGAAGAGTTCTTTGTATATCTTGGACAGAGAAGAGAACAGATGGATCTATCCAGAAAGAACTTAAAATAAAAGAAAACTGGCTGATGCTACAAATAAGAAAGAGAACATTGAGATATTTTGGACAAATAAAAAGACATTAAGGGCTGGAGAGGACCGTCATGGAAGAAGGTATACCAGCAAAGAAAATAAGAGGAAGACCACGGAGAAGATGAATTCAGGATGTAACTGATGGTTTGAACATGACGGCTGCAGAGGAGGACATCTGGGCTATGAGAGAGAGAAATTCCAAAGGACAGTTGGGGTGGCAAAGTTCTGCTCAGGACAAGCTGTTTGATGATGATGATGCCGCTTATACTTTCAAGTTTCTCAAAGAGATGAAGGTCCTAAATGAAGGAAAGATAATGGTACACGGACTGCATAGATACAAATTCTCTTCAGTTTTCTGGTTGTTTGTTTTTTCCCCAGGTATCCTTCAAGGAACTTCTGCCTTACTTCTGGCTTCTGATGAATCAGAAGTTCGTAAAATTATCAGAGTGTGTAAAAGTGTCCTGGAGTACCTGGCTATTACAGAAGTGGTGGATAGGATGGATGATCTAGTCACATTTGTCAAGGTGAGAACTAGCTGGTTATGCTCTTAAATATGCTCATCTGTAGGGCTAGGTAATGGGGGCCATAAGAAATAAAGGTTTGTGGTTCGAATCCTGTGTTTGGTAGTTTTTATCTTTCCGGAAACCTCTAATACTTGTTCTTCTTCTTCAAGTTTCAACTTCCAATGGAGCACAGGTCTTCAACAAACTTCCTCCAGCTCTTCCTCTCTCTTGACATCCCTTCCAGTTCTTTCCATGTCTTGCCTATCCTTTTCATATCAGTCTCCAGCTCTCGTCTCCAAGTCTGTCTAGGCCTTCCCCATCTTCTCTTTCCTTGTGGGTTGCAAAACACTGTAAATTCTATTCATGTGGAAATCTGATTCATGCAGCCTTAGCATTGGTCTGTTTTACGTCACATCTTCAGCACGATTTGGAGCTCTGGTGCTTATCCTTCCGCGATGTGTCCAGTTTCAGCCAGCGTTTACTCGGTTCGCTCTCCGTTCTGTAGCTATCTTGTGTTTTTTACAGTGTGGGGTAGGTAGCCCCACGCCCAGCCTCCTTAGTCGCCTCTTACGACATGCGTGGCAGGTATCAGTGGTTCTATTCTTTACACCCCAATTTGGGCCCGAACAACTCGGGCATTTTTATTCTAAACTACCCATAGGAGTTTGAACCAGGTACTCTTGTGTTGTGATCGAGCTCACAACCCCTAAGCCACAGATACCCACATATACCCTTACATTTATGACCATAGATGAACCTTGTATCTTGATATTGTTACTATTAGTTATTATTTTGTTTCAGAATCTCAGCCCTGTTTTGACTAAGATGACCAAAGAGGTGGACAATCGAGAGAAGGAACTAACTCATCAGGTGCACAGGGATATGCTAATCAGGTCATTGGATCAGGTCAAAGTACTGACCCCAGTACTCATAAGTGGCATCAAGATTTACATCACTGCCAACCAGTCAGGTAGTAAGGCGGGTGCTGGGTACTTCTATTCTGTGTGTCTGTTACCGATTTCTTTCCCAGACTTGTCTCATTTAGATTTGTCTTATTCAGATTTGTCTTATTTAGATTTGTCTTATTCAGATTTGTCTTATTCAGATTTGTCTTATTCAGACTTGTCTAGGTAATTTAAGTTTAATTTGATTTTTCATTTAGAGTATCCTTTGCAGAATATTCCTTTCATCAAAGCCTACCTCTCTCATCACAGCCCACCTCTCTCATCACAGCCCACCTCTCTCATCACAGCCTACTTGAAAGACTCTTGATCTTTAGCCATTTCCCCACCCCTCCATCATCAGTTTCAAGGTTTCCATAATGTCTTGTTGCCACCGTTGTCGATCAGGCAATCATATCAACAACATAGGAACATCTACAGCAACACATTAACAATCATATCAACAACATAGGAACATCTACAGCAACACATTAACAATCATATCAACAACAGAGGAACTGCTACAGCAACACATTAACAATCATATCAACAACACAGGAACAGCTACAGCAACACATTAACAATCATATCAACAACACAGGAACATCTACAGCAACACATTAACAATCATATCAACAACAGAGGAACATCTACAGCAACACATTAACAATCATATCAACAACACAGGAACATCTACAGCAACACATTAACAATCATATCAACAACACACGAACATCTACAGCAACACATTAACAATCATATCAACAACACAGGAACATCTACAGCAACACATTAACAATCATATCAACAACAGAGGAACAGCAACAAATTAGCAGACACTAGTTAATGTGCAATGAATACAATATGAGAATAAACATTGATAACACCAAAGTAATGACATTCGCTAGAGAAGAAAACGCTACAGATATCTCCGCCAAACACCAATTGAAGCAAGTCAAAAGACTTTACATATCTGGGGAACTTTTGTTTTACAATTACACAATTAGCAGTCAGTGGATCGTAGGAATAATTTCTATTGAATGTTTTGGTATGTGAAGTGGTTTGTTGTATTGTGAGGGTTAATATGTGTTGTTATTCATAGGTCAAGGGTTGAAAGAAGCTCAAAACAGTCGTGACTACACTGTACGTAAAATGTCTGATGAGATTCATGAAATAATTCGTGTCCTGCAGCTGACCACTTACGATGAGGAGGAGTGGGATGCTGACGACTTGACCGTCATGAAAAAAGCTCAGGTAAACAGGATCTTGTCAGAATAATTTTAGCAAGTCTATCTAATAAATAACTAATGACATTTTATTATTCATGTAATGGTTAGTGTGTATCACCGTCACAACACTTCGGACAGGTCCATAGATCCTCTAGAGCCGTGTTTCCCAAATTGAGGTCCGCAGACTTCTGGAGTTCCGCGAGGTACTCACAGGGGTCCTGTAGCTCTTGAAGAAATATTATGTATCTTTGACATTTCAAACAGAAAATAAATTTGAAAAACATGTATAAAAACAGTGGTAAACTAGTTCCGCTGTGAAATCAAAGGACCCGGATCACACCGGAGTCTAAATGCCCGACAGGACAAAATGAAAGATCATTTGAAGTTTCCCACAGTCTGAGAAATTGGAGCCAGCTTGACTATTGGTGTGGTGTAATAATAACTCCATCTCTAGAAGATTTTCATATATGGAACATTTTGGGGTCAGCGACAGCAAAATGTATTTAAAAGGGGGTCTGCGGTAATGCAAAGTTTTGGAAGCACTGCTCTAAAGTATAGGTTCCCAACCTTTTTTGAATTAGAGCTCACCTTTTTCCATGAATGATTTGATGGAGAGGAGAAGCTAGTGGGAAGCTAGTGGGAAGCAAGTGGGAAGCATTGAGAAGCAAGCTAGAAGCTAGTGGGAAGCTAGTGGGAAGCAAGTGGGAAGCATTGAGAAGCAAGTTAGAAGCTAGTGGGAAGCAAGTGGGAAGCTAGTGGGAAGCAAGTGGGAAGCATTGAGAAGAGCTAGTGGGAAGCAGTGAAGCAAGTTAGAAGCTAGTGGGAAGCTAGTGGAAGCTAGTGGGAAGCAGTGAGAAGCTAGTAGAGGAAGCTAGTGGGAAGCTAGTGGGAAGCAGTGGAAGCATTAGAAGGTTAGAAGTGGGAAGCTAGTGGGAAGCTAGTGGGAAGCATGGAAGCTAGTGAAGCTAGTGGGAAGCTAGTGGGAAGCAAGTGGGAAGCTTGGAAGCAAGTGGAAGCTAGTGGGAAGCAGTGGGAAGCAGTGGAAGCTAGTGGGAAGCTAGTGGGAAGCTAGTGGGAAGCTAGTGGGAAGCAATGGGAAGCTAGTTGGAAGCAAGTGGAAGCTAGTGGGAAGCTAGTGGGAAGCAAGTGGGAAGCAGTGAGAAGCTAGTGGGAAGCTAGTGGGAAGCTAGTTAGAAGCTAGTGGAAGCAAGTGGGAAGCTAGTGGGAAGCAAGTGGGAAGCAGTTAGAAGCAGTGGGAAGCAGTTGGGAAGCTAGTGGGAAGCAGTGAAGCAGTGAGAAGCAAATGGAAGCTAGTGGGAAGCAAGTGGGAAGCAGTTAGAAGCTAGTTGGAAGCTAGTGGGAAGCTAGTGGGAAGCTAGTGGGAAGCTAGTGGAAGCTAGTGGAAGCTCAGTGGGAAGCTAGTGGAAGCTAGTGGGAAGCTGTGGGAAGCAGTTGAAGCTAGTGGGAAGCAGTGGAGTGGAAGCTAGTTAGGGAAACTAGTGAAGCTAGTGGGAAGCAGTGGGAAGCTAGTGGGAAGCTAGAGTGGGAAGCAGTGAAGCTAGTGAGAAGCTAGTGGGAAGCTAGTGGGAAGCAGTGGAGCTAGTGGAGAAGCTAGTGGAAGCTAGTGGGAAGCAGTGAGAAGCTAGTAGAAGCTAGTGAGGAAGCTAGTGAGAAGCAGTGAGAAGCTAGTGGAAGCTAGTGGAAGCTAGTGGGAAGCTAGTGAGAAGCTAGAGGTGGGAAGCATGAAGCAGTGAGAAGCTAGTGGGAAACTAGTGGAAGCAGTGAAGCAGTGGAAGCAGTGAGAGCTAGTGGAAGCTAGTGGAAGCTGGGAGCAAGTGGGAAGCAGTGGAAGAGTAGAACAGTGGAAGCAGTGGAAGCAGTGGAAGCAGTGAAGAGTGAACAGTGGAACAAGTGGGAACAGTTGGAAGCAAGTGAGAAACAAGTGGGAAGCTAGTGGGAACAAGTGGAAGCAGTTAGAAGCTAGTGGGAAGCTATGGAAGATGTATTCAATTTATTATTTATTGATGAACATTTTAGAATGCAGAGTGGTAGAATGAGTAGCTATGATGGACAGATCCTGTGTTGGTTGGAAGCTTGAAGCTAGTCTGTAGATAGGAATTTGCTAGTGGAGCATAAATACAAGCTGAGTCAAACCAATTTGTGGGCAGATCAGTTTTCAGGTATAATTTGAGAAAACAGTCTGAACTAGGGATATTGCTAGTGGACTATAATCATCGTACTTGATGAAGCAAATTTGTATGAATTCAAGTCTGCAATCATGGAAGAAGTGAGAAGTCATTTTGACGACACATCAGTGCAATCAGCATTTAGAAAAGCCTATAAGAACAATAATTTTTGAAGACAGTACATGTTAAACACATGTGTAGATCAGCTTTTAAAGCTCTTTGAACAATAGGAGAAGCTAGTGAAAGTAATACTGTGTAGAACTAGTAAAGCAGTGTGTGTTAGTGAAGAGCTTGTGTGATAGCTGTGGCAGTAAGTGTAAATGAGTTTAGAGTTAAAGGATTAGCTTTATTGCACAGGTCCACCCTCTCCCCTCCTTCCATATGGCTTGGTCTCTCTCTGCAATTATTTTGATTCTCAAACTAGTTTCATGTCTTCTTATTTGTCATGTGTGATGGCCTACACACACACACTGATATAACCAATAAAAAGGCTGGTCCTTAGGTTGAATGTTGTGCCTCAGCATAAAGAGGCTTTAATCCCCTACATAACAAACAAAACAAGAAATGAAAGGTACATCCTGATTGTATTGCACAAAATATGAACTCTGTAGCTCCTGTAGCTTCTTCTTGTCGTTCTTTACGATCAATTTTAATCACTCTTTGTGATATGTTTGATCTTTGCCAAAACGTGTATACGTTGCACATTGGTTTGGAGGCCCTAAACTCATAGACTTCTCAGCTTAGGACACATGCACCGATTTCAGACAAACCTCCTTAATCGCCTTACGACATGCATGGCAGGTAACAGTGGTTCTATTCTTTACACCCCAAATGTGGGCCCGGTAACCACTCGGGCGGCTCCTGTAACAATCTTAGGTATCTCTAGAAAAAATATATTTGTGAACCAAGTGACATGGTTTGTATTCAAACTCACAATCTTCATAACACAAGGCTAATAGCTTGACCACTTTGCTACAGACTAGAGACCCATTTACTTGTTATTTATGTACAATTCAGCATTTATTGTTGTCCATAATTTATGTAGTCCATCAATTCAAGTATCTGGGAACATTCCTAACATCAGATGGAAGATGTACAACAGAGATTAGGAGTAGAATAGCTCAAGCGAAAGCAGCTTTAATGAAAATGAAAAACACACTATGCGTGAACTCACTACCAATGACATTGCAAACTGAGTACTCGAAAGCTATTGAACCAATACTTATGTATGGCAGCGAATCATGGACAATGAACAAACAATCAGTAAGATCATTAGATACCACAGAGATGTGGTTTAACAGAAGAATGCTGAAACTTCCATGGACAGTGAAGAAAACAAATGAGGTTTTAAATCAGGCCTGCACACAAAGAAACCTTATCAAAAGAATAAGAATCCGACAATCAAGGTTCTTCGGGCATATAATGCGAAGAGAAGGTTTCGAACATTTGGTGACTACAGGTAAAATTCAGGGAAGGAGAGATCATGGAAGACAGAGGAAGAAGATTTTGGATGGCCTGACATCATGGTTCGATAAAGATCGACGTCAGAACTGATCAAGATACATGCATATCGAAATAGGGGAAGACTGCAGTAAACTTGGTAAATAGTCAAACACGATAAACAAAGTACTATAGTTTTACAAAAACAGAAACAGTGACGATAAACAGCAACGTTTCACCAACAAGGCCTTTATCAAGCAAACGAACAAACAGGAGTGACAAATTAAAAAGAAACACAAATGGACGACCAAATACAAACATATCTAAGGAAAAGCTGGAATAAAAACGAATAACGAAATAAATGTACACAAAAAACACACATAAAAACTAGAAATAGAACGGAAAGAAACAATGAAACATCTAGTAAATATATAACTTGAATACATGCAACATATACCCATATAGAGTACAAAGTATAGGAAGAGAAAGTACTAAGAAGCATAAGAATGTAATACGTTGAGCCGCGTGGTCGCAAGGTACCATACAAAGAAATCAACCGATTCTCCAGAGCAAATCGACTACGATCATCAGAGGAACATGATCGGATGGCTGTGACCTGGACATCTCAAGCTCCTGAATGGCCAGTATCATTGAAATGGGTAGCTACAGGGGTCACAGAGCATTGGCGGATATCGCGCAAGTGTTGGGCGAATCGGTCACTGAGTCTCCTGCCGGTTTCCCAATATAGGCCTTGTTGCACCGCTTGCAGATAATGGCATAGATAATATTACGGACTCGATGTGAAACTGTCTTCAACAACGAATGGCTTGGAAAAGATACCGTGCGGGTCTGTATGACATAAGCACAAGTGTTGCAGCTCCGACGCCACACTGGATGGTGCCAAAATGACTCTGGATATTAGGCTTGAGGCGACTGTGAACCAACATATCCTTAAGGCTTCTGTCCCGCCTGTACGCCACCAAAGGATAGTGTTGGAAGATTGAACGTGTTCAGGATCAGACTGAAGAATGGAGAGATGACGGAATAAGACTTTCTTCACAAGGGAACTATGAGGGTGGAAAGTTAAGACAAGTTTCACCCTGTCAGAATTGGAAGTTCTATGCTGGTTAGAGAGAGCCTCCTGGCGAGAAATTTGTTGAACGCACGCATAGCAGAAGCAAGCACCTTATCCGGTATAAACGCTACGAAAGAAATCCAGCATCTCGTGAGCTCTATCGAGAAAATCGCGTCCCGCTACAGAGGCACGAAGGCGCAAGAGTTGAGAGAATGGTAAAGAATCACGACAAGCCTGGGAATGGGAAGAGGTATAAAGAAGAAAACTATGTGCATCAGTAGGCTTGTAGTAAACTGATGTAGTGATGGTGGATAGGCTGATAGTGATAGTGATGTCAAGAAAGTTGACACAAGAGGTAGAGATGTGTGATGTAAACCGAATAGCCGGATTGAAGACATTAATGAAATTAATGAAGCGTGACAAATCGGCTTCAGGCATATCGGTAATGCCAATACAATCATCAATGTATCTATGATACACAGACGGAAGAAGGCCATCATAGGAATTCCATACTAGGTGCTCAAGATGACCCATGAATAGACAAGCATAACTGGGTCCCATTTTAGTACCCATGGCGACCCCACTGATCTGCTCAAAGAACTTGTCATTGAACTGAAAGGAGTTGAGAGTTAGTACTAGTTCTGCAAGACGAAGGAGAGGCGAGGTGGAGACAAGTGGGTTAGTTCTCCTGTCGAGAAAGAACTGGAGAGCATAGAACTTCTCTAACCAGCATAGAACTTCCAATTCTGACAGGGTGAAACTTGTCTTAACTTTCCACCCTCATAGTTCCCTTGTGAAGAAAGTCTTATTCCGTCATCTCTCCATTCTTCAGTCTGATCCTGAGACACGTTCAATCTTCCAACACTATCCTTTGGTGGCGTCAGACGGGACAGAGCCTTAAGGATATGTTGGTTTACAGTCGCCTCAAGCCTAATATCCAGAGTCATTTTGGCACCATCCAGTGTGGCGTTCGGCGCTGCAACACTTGTGCTTATGTCATACAGACCCGCACAGTGTCTTTTCCAAAAGCCACATTCGTTGTTGAAGACAGTTTCACATGCGAGTCCGTAATATTATCTATGCCTTTATCTGCAAGCGTGCAACAAGGCCTATATTGGGGAAACCGGCAGGAGACTCAGTGACCGATTCGCCTAACACTTGCGCGATATACGCCAATGCTCTGTGACCCTGTAGCTACCCATTTCAATGATACTGGCCATTCAGGAGCTTGCGATGTCCAGGTCACAGCCATCCGATCATGTTCCTCTGATGATCGTAGTCATTTGCTCTGGAGAATCGGTTGATTTCTTTGTATGGTACCTTGCGACCACGCGGCTCAACGTATTACATTCTTATGCTTCTTAGTACTTTATCTTCCTATGCTTTGTACTCTATATGGGTATATGTTGCATGTATTCAAGTTATATATTTACTAGATGTTTCATTGTTTCTTTTCCGTTCTATTTCTAGTTTTTATGTGTTTTTTTGTGTACATTTATTTCGTTATTCGTTTTTATTCCAGCTTTTCCTTAGATATGTTTGTATTTGGTCGTCCATTTGTGTTTCATTTTAATTTGTCACTCCTGTTTGTTCGCTTGCTTGATAAAGGCCTTGTTGGTCAAACGTGCTGTTTATCGTCACTGTTTCTGTTTTTGTAAAACTATAGTACTTTGTTTGTACGTGTTTCACAAGATACATGCACCAAGCAAAGAGAGTTGTGGAGAGACATGAACACCTACGCCGGCAGGCACAGCATTTGATTGATTGATAATTATGGTTTTAGTGTTTAGTAGTTAATCTCGAAGAGAAGCACTGTCCTGGGCATGCTAGTGTTCATGGCAATGAGAGAGTTGACAGGCTTGGGGAGTTTAAGATTGATAAGCAGGATGTTCTTTGGTCTCTTGGCAACTTACTGCTGGATGAGGACACTAGAATTGATTTTGAATCAATCCAGTGACTTCAGAAGTTTGGAATTACACATTGTACAAGTAGAGCTGGATGCTTGATGGGCAGAGAGAGGAGTGTGTTTAACTAGCGAGCCACAGGAACCATCAGTATGCATACCCTTTGACATGTGTTGGGGAAGACTGAGCACCTATGGGTCTGCTCAGAGTGCTGGAATGTCAGTTAAGTAACCGCACCAATAACCTTCCTTTTCATTTCAGGGATAAATCAATCCGCCAGACAATTGAAGATGCCAGGAAGATTATGGATAGTGTACCAACCCAGCGGATAGGGATACTATCTTACGTAGTGCCAGTGATATCGAGAGCATGGTGAATGCTTTGTCAGAGTTGAGACAGCAAGGAAAGGTAAACACCCAACTTGTTTTCAAAGTCGCCCTTGTGTTGTTGAGGCTCACAAAGGGAGCAAAGAATAGTAAAGCTGCGACCTACAAGGCGACTGAGGTAGTAGCTTAGGAAGCTACCGTAAATAAAAAGCGCCGCATAAATCAGATGTTTTGGTCTACTTGTAGGCACATAACTGGCACAACATACAATCACTCTTAGACTCAGATCACATACAAATCACAAAGAGTGGTTTACCTAGTGGTCAATATGGAGTGTTGGAAAAGAAGTAGGTGAGATCGAGTTTCTAGTTACATCAGAGACGGACAATAAAACGAGGTCCCTTGTTGAAGTTAAACGAAAAGGAACCCTAGGCAGTTCAAAATGGAAAAGAACAGACTGGAACGTTGCTGCCCATGCAAAATTCATTAGAAAGTTTTAAAAATAAAAATTATTTCAAAATATTCTCACTTTTTTCTAAATTACATGAGGGACCATCACCGGCGCTACAGAGTGTGTGCACTACCGCTGATATCTTCCTGTGTAAGAAAGAGATCAGAGCACACATGATTGCTCACTGAATATGGTCCTAATCAAACAATGATGGTGCTGTCAATCAATCAGTTAACACATCAGTTTTTCTATAGCGCGCATCTTTACCAGTTCATTCTTTATATGATATCAATACATCTCCATCCATCTATCCATCCATCCATCCATCCATCCATCCATCCATCCATCCATCCATCCATCCATCCATCCATCCATCCATCTATCGATCAATCTATCCATCTATCCATCCATCTATCTATCCATCCATCCATCCATCTATCTATCTATCTATCTATCCATCTGTCTATCCATCCATCTATCTATCAATCCATTCATCTATCTATCCATCCATCCATCTATCCATCGATCTATCTATCCATCTATCCATCCATCTATCTATCCATCTATCCATTCATCTATCCATCCATCCATTCATCTATCTATTCATCCATCCATCCATCCACCTATCCATCAATCTATCCATCCATCAATCCATCCATCAGGTAGTAGCCCCAGGCAATGGCTCTTTCTCGTAGCATCCAAGAGAAGTTGAAGGAGCTGCAGCAACAGACAGCTCAGGGAATCATCAATACCGAACGTAGTGGAATCCGCAAACCTGCACCAACTGTTGATGGTAAAGTGGAGCAGGCTCTGCGGTGGTTGGCCAATCCTGGCTTTGATGATAAAGGTCTTGGTGAGTGTATTTATTTCTCCTTCCTCTTTGCTCACTCTACACCACCCACTTGTTAAACCACCCTTTGTGGTTGATACATTATTTGCTCGCTCTACACCACCCACTTGTTAAACCACCCTTTGTGGTTGGTACGGTATTTGCTCGCTCTACACCAACAACTTGTTAAACCACCCTTTGTGGTTGGTACATTATTTGCTTGCTCTACACCACCCACCTGTTAAACCACCCTTTGTGGTTGGTACGGTATTTGCTCGCTCTACACCAACAACTTGTTAAACCACCCTTTGTGGTCAGTACGTTATTTGCTCGCTCTACACCACCCACTTGTTAAACCACCCTTTGTGGTCAGTACGTTATTTGTGCCTTAGAGCAGTAATTTGTTGTGCTCATTAGGCGCCTACAGACCTGTTGGCTAGCATCTTCATGATTTTTGTTTGGGTTTTCCAGACAGGCTAAAGGGTCTAAAGCTGAAGGATTGACTTCATTGCACCGGGTTTTACCCCATATGGCTCAGTCCCACTCTGCAGAAATGACATACCACCTGCCGAGAGTATTGCACAAAACACGAACTTCATAACTTCAACATCAATCCTAGGGTCTCTGGAAAAAAATGCTTCCATCATTCATCAATCACAATAGAACTGGTACGGTCAGTCGCTGGACGCTGTTGGAGATATTGCGAAGGAGATCGGAGCACCTATGGACATGTCCGAGTGCAATGAAGATATTCCAAACTGAAACTGAAATGCTACCGTGAATAGAACGGCACGGTTCAAATTCAAACCCATGACCTTCGGAATGCAAGGCAACGGCTTAACCACTTAACCACTTAACCACTTAGCCACAGAGACCTCTTATTTTGGAACCCACAGGGAAGGAGGAGTAGAGGAAGGCTTAGAAATACCAGGAGACGAGAGCTGGAGACTGATATGAAAAGGATAGGCAAGACATGGAAAGAATTGGAAGGGATGTCAAGAGAGAGGAAGGGCTGGAAGAAGTTTGTTGAGGACCTGTGCTCCGTTGGGAGATGAAAGGGGAAGAAGAAGAAATGAACAGTTTTTAGATCAACATTTTCTTTGCTAGTTTCTGGGAATTATGGTTAAATTTTATATTATGTTCTAACAGGAGAGGCAGCGACTCGTTTAGTTGTTGCTGAAGGCAGAAAAGTTGCAAACTGTTGTACAGGTCCACAGAGGCAGGAGTTGCTCAGACTGTGCGACGAGGTGGAGATCCTGACTAATCAACTGTCAGATTTATGCAAGAGAGGCCAGGTAAAGACATTTTATTTGGTAGCCAAACTCTCAGTTTACAAAAATTTGATGTGCAAAATACTTCTTCGAATGCTCCATATCGACCACTTGTTAACCATTCTTTGTGATTTGTATGCGATCCAAGCCTAAGAGTGATTTTGCATTGTGCCAGTTATGCACCTACAATCAGGCCAGCACATCCGATTTCTCATACGCTTTTTATTTGCTAGGGTAGCTTTCCTAGGCTCCTACCTCAGTCGCCTCTTACAACATGCCTTTTAGGTCTCAGTGTTACTATTCTTTGCTCCTTCTGAGCCCGACAACACACGGGCGAGAACTAAATACTTCAATTTGCTTATTCTTATTTGTAGCATCAGCCAGTTTTTCTTTTATTTTGAATTTTTTCTTGCCCGGGTGTTGCCGTGAGGAGTAGTTTAATCAGCGAGCCGCAAGAACCACCAGTATACATATTCCTCTATATCTATTAGGGGAAACCGAGCACCTATGGATCTGCCTGGGTTGCAATGACATCTGTTTAGTAACCAATAACAAATCTATCTTTTCTCATTCTTTGCCTATGTGCCAGAGTTTTATACATTTTCAACCATCTGTGAAATCATTTAAGACGACTCAAGACAGATCATGTTGAACATGCTTAAAGATTGATTAATATGACTATTTTCATTGCACTTTGGTGAATAACCATGTGTGCTCCGATCTCTTACATACAAAGGAAGATCTCAGGGGCAGTGCACAAACTCTGTAGCACCGACAAGGGTCCCGAATCTAATTTTGAAGATGGATAAATTTTGTAGGAATTTAATTTGATTCTTTTATTGAATTTTGCCTGGGCTGCTACTATGCAGCCTAATTTTATCAATTTTCAACTGCTAAGGTTTATTTACTTGTGCAACTTGAACACATTACCTATGTTTTATCACCCATCTCTGATAGGACTAGGAACTCGATCTCATTTACATTCAGATCAGAGATCTTTGGAAAAATATCTTGATTGTTTAACGCTTGGAACAACTGAGTACACTTGAAGCAAGAGCGCACCTTATCTCCACGCCACAGAAATGTTTAAAGAAAGCGTCAAACTGACGCTTGTAATTTCTCTATGGAAACTTTCAGTGAAATGATGTTTCTGTCACATCATTGTATGTTAGACCTTCTTCTTCTTTGCGTTCGTTCTTTACTACCAATTTTAATAACTCTTTGTGATATGTTTGATCTTTGCCAAGAACATGTATACGTTGCAAATTAGGTTGGTAGGCCTCTAATCACATAGACTTCTACACGTTTAGGACACGTGTATCCGAGTTCAGCCAAATCTCCTTAGTCGTCTCTTACGATATGCGTGGCAGGTAACAGTGATTCTATTCTTTACACCCTAAATTTGGGCCCCAGTAACCACTCGGGCCAGACCTCATTCCTCTCCTTTCACATTTTATAAAGTGTGCTTGAGTCCTTTTCTGTTCGCTCAAATCAAGGTCCTCAGCATCTACGCATGAACCATTCTCCGTAACCCTTTCAGTCCGTACTATTTGTGGCCTTAGGTAGCATTTATATTGCAATGTTTACTGAATTAGAGGAGTGTCTTGACGAATGGGTTAGAGCGTGGCTCCCATGTGGCGGACCTGTGTTCAATTCACGGTACAGCTAAGGATTTTTTTCTGTTGCAGGCATAAATGAAACATCCTAACCTGAACACTTCGTGGTGACTCCACTAGCCATGCAGCCATTAAATTCCTCAGGCTCTCATCCCACCTGTCCTACACCGTCCTAAAAAGCGGTACTACAGTCGGTAGCAACAGTTTCTTTTATAATTTTTGTTAGATACTGAATTAGCCAGTATACTGTCTTTGCGACATCTTAAAAAAGCACTGTGAGCCTGTATATTGGCATAGAAGGATGAAGGGGTTAATTGTTTTCTCATTTTTACAGGGTAACGGACCCCAAGCCAGGGCCATCGCTCGTAATCTGGATGATAAGCTTGCCTCACTCAAGGTCAAGATTCGAGATGCTCTAGTCAACCAGGTGAGTGTTGGTCATCTTAAGTTTGGAGAAAATGTTAGATATTATACAGAACCTTCCGTCTGTATGATGCTGGGGCCCAAGGAAGCAAAGAATAGTACCACTGTGACGTAGAGGCGACTGATGTAGGACCTAGGAAGCAACCTAGTAAATAAAAAGCATCATAGAAATCTGATGTGCTGGCCTACTTGTAACTGGCATAACGTACAATCACTCTTAGGCTCAAATCAACACAGAGTGATTTTTTTTTTTTTTTCCGTCCGCTTTCAACTCAGGCGAGTTTCATCTCTGAAACTGATTTTTGCGTGAAAATCTGTTTTCCAATTTCTTACAATGGCAGCAGCGTGCACATTGTAAATTACTTACACTGGCAGCCGTGTGCTCAATGTACTCGTAATTAGTATTCCTCGCCATACAGGCAGATTTTCTCCGACTTCAGAGGTACTCATGTTATCGTCCTGAGTAAGACCAGGGACTCGAACAAATGCCGGACAGTAGGTTCGAACCCGAGCTATGAGGCGTCTCACAGCTAGCAGGCCGAGCTACTATCAACTACTCTAGGCAGTCCCCCACAGAGTGATTAACAAGTGGTCATCTATATGGAGCGTTCGAAGACGAAGATACAGAACATTTAATTCAGTTATAATGAAGAGTTTGAGTGATTGATAGGACCATCATCATTGCACTTCGGTGAGTAACCATGTGTGCTCCAATCTCTTTCTTACACAGGAAGATCTCAACTGCAGTGCACAAACTTTGTAGCACCAGCAAGGGTCCACTATGTAATTTTGAAGATGGTGAAGATATTTTTGTAGGAATTTTATTTTCAGTATTTCTAATGAATTTTGCCTGGGCAGCGGCTTTCCAGCCTGCTCTTCTTGATTTTGAACTGCCAAGGGTTCTTTTACATGCTCAAATTGAACACAGGACCTATGTTTTATCGTCTGTCTCATATAGGACTAGGAACTCGTTCTCACCTACAGTGAGATCAGGGGTCTCTAGACAAATATTCAGATGGCTCCACGAGGATGCGAACCAGGTACCTTTGGTACTAGAGGCAGTACCTAACCTCTATGTCACAGAGACCCCTAAAATGAAGAGTTGTAATAGTGTAGTGCAATGCTGTTTAACGTTTTCATATATTAAGGTGCATCTAACTGACGGTTATCTAGACCAGGGTACCATGTGATGTATGCAATACTGCTATTACTAATAATTACAGTAATAATATTAATAGCAATATTAATATAGTTTAGATGCTGACCCTTTCTCCGGTGAAAAAGAAAAGAGTTGGGTTAGGGGCAGTAGAATGGATTTCGGTCCCTGACAAATAATGAAAGAGTTTTGTCAAACCGATATACGGGGACGGAAGATGTTTATATTCCAGTGCTATCTATCAGGATTTCAGGATTTATGAGTTAATTCTTCTTGAAAAGAGTGTTTGTGATATTTTAATGCAGTTTACAGTACATCATTTTTAGGACTTTAACTTTTTGTTTAGTCAGACTGTAATAGTGCTGTCTGTTACCAGGACCACCACACAGAGATGGAATAAATGAACCAGGGCACAACATATTCATGTTCCCGGCACAAACTACATAGATCACAATGAGCCGTTAAGTTGGTTCCTAAGAACAAATGCAAAGAAGAAGAAATCTGAGTGTCTTGATTCTCCAGAACACCCAGCTGAAATAGGGGTACCCATTTTTGCTGAGTTGCAAGACTATTCAGAATCGTTGGTAACTAAAGGATATTTTAATCAATGGAGAGAAAATAGAAAATGTGAACAGTTTTGAATATCTCAATTCACTACTAACAATAGATGGAAATGGGGGACTGCCTAGAGTAGTTGATAGTAGCTCGGCCTGCTAGCTGTGAGACGCCTCATAGCTCGGGTTCGAACCTACTGTCCGGCATTTGTTCGAGTCCCCTGGTTTTACTCAGGACGATAACATGAGTACCTCTGAAGTCGGAGAAAATCTGCCTGTATGGCGAGGAATACTAATTACGAGTACATTGAGCACACGGCTGCCAGTGTAAAGTAATTTACAATGTGCACGCTGCTGCCATTGTAAGAAATTGGAAAACGGATTTTCACGCAAAAATCAGTTTCAGAGATGAAACTTTGTCTGAGGGAAAGCAGACGAAAGAAAAGAAAAAAAAAAAAAAGAAAAAAAAAAGATGGAAATGGGATGATGGAAATTCAAAGATGAAAAAAATGGCCTTACAAAAAAATTAAACAATTAAAAACAGTATGAAATGGAACTAATAGGATAGACAAAGATCAGAATACTAAGAGCATGCATATTTACTGTGGTAACGTATGGGTGGGAAAAATGGACATTTAACGAGGCAGGGGAAAAGCATATATTTGTGCAGTCCGAAAAGAACGACATACCAAATATGCGAAGAGATTCATTAATTAACAGCGAACTGACATGTTGGGCTGCTGGAGGCTGCTGGATTTGTTGAGGCGGAGATCAGAGCACCGATGGATGTGTCCGGAGTGCAATAACGATAGTCCTCATATAACTGATATGAGTTTTTGAATAAAAGTGTTACAGAAGAGTCCTCCTATATTATGGGCAGAATCATACAGGAAACATCGTACAAACTTCATACAGGAAACATCGTACAAACTTCATACAGGAAATGAACCTAGTACCTTTGGAGCGAGAGGTGAGCATCATACCTCCACACCACAGAGACGCACATGAGATTAAACTATTGGTTATTAAACTGACGTCATTGTATTCTGGGCAGACCCATAGGTGTTTAGTCTCCCCAACAGATATTGAAGAGTATGCATACTGATGGTTCCCGTTGCTTGCTGATTAAACACACCCCTCACTCTTCCTCTCAGGCTTCCAGTTCTACTTGTACAACGCGTAACTCCATCCTGCTTAAATCGCTGGATCGATTCAACATCTATTTTAGTGTCCTCATCCAACAAGTCAGCTGAAGAGACCGAAAAACATCCCCTTGATCCATCTTCAACCCCCCAACAATTGATGCTGTTGATGCAAGCCTGTCCACTCTCTAATTACCGCAAACACCCGCATGCCCAGGACAGTATATCCACATAAGTTTCTGGAGGTTAGAACCCAACTTCTATAGATGACATCCACTCATACTGAAACCTGCCGTTTGAATCTTGGGGAACATTGATTGATCCAAAATGTGAGACTAAACTAAAGTTAGTTAATTAATTGTGTCTAACATTGTCTGCATCACAGGTTGTTGAAGATTTCATTGACACTAATACTCCTTTGAAACAACTAAGTGAAGCTGCAGTTGTGCCTTTTGGTAAGTCTCTTCTGTTTTCTTACGTTTCATTGTCTCTAATTGTGTTTTGTCTCACAGCGTCAGGATAAGAAGAGATTTCTACAACAGGATTTTGTGGTGCGCTTCGCAAATAGTGGTTTTTTTTTCACTACTTCTGTTATCTCTAATGTCCACAGTCTGTTCTTTGTGATTTAGATTTATCTAATGTGATTTAGATTTAAATGTATTTTGGGATTTAGAATGTGTTTCATGATTTAGATTGTTTTTTGTGAATTGTTTACATTGCCTTTTGTAATTTTGATTGTGTTTGGCAATTTTAGAGTGTTTTGTGAGTGATTTAGAGTTTTGTGAGTGATTTAGAAGTGAGTTATTTGAAAGTGCTTTTTGGAAATGATATAGAACAGTACTATTAAAAGTTTTTGTATACTTGGGTGCATCTGACTGATGGCTGAGGAAACACATGCGCCTAGCGTTGAACCTGGTACCTTTGGCACGAGAGACGAGCGCTTAATCTCTACACTACAGAGACCCCTGAACTGATAACTGATTTCTTCTTTGTGTTCGTTCTTTACAACCAATTTTAATCACTCTTTGTGATATGTTTGATCTTTGCCAAGAATGTGTATATGTTGCACATTGGTTTGGTAGGTCCCTAAACGCATAGACTTCTACACATTTAGGACACATGCATCCGATTTCAGCCAAGATAACTGAATTGACATGTCATGTCTCATTTTACATCTTATGTTTAAACAAACCAGGCACACCAGGAAGGGATGACAACTTTGAATCCAAAGTTCGCCAGTTCAACGATCACGCCTCCCGTCTAGCTGACACTGCCAACTCAGTGGCAACCGCTGGTGGCTGCCGAAACAAACAGACAGTTGAGGCTATTTTCAAGAACTCCAACCAGGTAAACACTGCTATTACCTTACTTGCTGGCTATGAATTCTGTCTTTACTTCTTGAAACATCTTACTTGGACTCTGTAAAAAAAAAAGACATAAACAAAAAACAGCTGTTACCACCTGTAATACCGCTGTTTAAGGTGGTATAGGACAGGGAGAACCTATACCTGTTGAATTTAATGGCTGCATGACTACCGCAGTTGCTGCAAAACTGTTGAGGTTAACATTTTTCTTTATGCTCCCGACAGATAGCCCCCTGACTATTCCTGAATTCATAGTGGACGAATGCAAGAAGAAGAACAGATAGTGTTCATGATAGACATTTGTGGAGATCCTTGATTCCCTCTACATGCCTATGTGGCACATAATGATGGTGATGTTTTAATTTGATGTGCACTTTCTACCATTTTCTTGGTGTTGAGGAAATGCAACAATCCAGACACCTTTATCTTTGTCCTAGGTCATTCTGGGGTGAAGGGCATTGAGAGAGTGGATGCACTGGCGAGCAATGCTTTGATCAAGAATGAGCCTTCTATGTACAAAAGTGAAATCATCAATGCTCTAAAAGAAAACATACGCTCTGAAGATTTCAGAAGAAGATAAGGGGTATTCTCTATCTCGTAGCGCATTGGACGATGGGTGACAAGCCCCCTGTGAGTACGATTCAATTCCGGGCTGGCAGAAAAGCCACAGGTTCTCCAGATTTACAGTGTTCGTGGCACCAAACCGAAGGGTTACGATGTCCGTGGCACTGAGCCGAAGAGCTGAAAGCTCAAGTGCTTTTGAATCTAAAAAAAAATATCGGTTGCGCAAGTTAGGCATAGCGATATATGCGACCAGAAGGACAATCATGAGAGAAACCCCAGTAGATACATCAATCAACACAGAACGGGAGTTGTTAGTCTAAACACAGTGAAGTATATATTTGGGAGGAGATCGGAGCAAATATAGACATGTCCGATGTGCGATGAAGATGATCCTCAAATGTACAATGTTATATTAGGATTACAAAAATAATGTTATCTATTTTGTTATTGTCACAGGTTAAGGATTTGACTCCGCAAGTCATCAATGCAGCCCGTGTACTGTTCTCAAATCCAAATAACCAGGCAGCTGTTGAACATTTTGATCTGTTGAAAAAGCAGTGGACGGATAACATGGATAGACTAAGGTCTCTCGTTGATGAGGCTGTGGACTCGGAGGCATTAATCCGAGCACAGGGTAAAGTATTTATATATTCCTCTTGTACTGTTATACATTACATAGGGCCTGCAAGTAATTTCCCTATACTGCTCTGTCCTGGGCACTTGCTCAATCTGTTCCATGGAATTGAGTCCGATATACTATTTTGGGAGCCATGAAATCTACACCAATTGTAGAAATGGAAAAGGCAGCCAACATCCAGCCCTTGGAAGACAGAAGAAGGAGAAAAGTGATTCTACAGACTGAAAGGATCAAAAGAATGCCTCACCATCCACTGCATGAAAAAATGGCGGCTAGAACAAAGAACAGACTAAAGCGTACAAGTCTAAACCACAAAGCAAAAGAAATAGGAAAGTCATACTTGGAACTACTAAATCATAATTCCATACCTGAAGAATTGCTTTTTGATCACTGGGAACCAGACTCAGTACCACTAAACTTCTCAACCTCCATCCCTAAATTATTAAGCAAAGATGCCGAGCCTAATCTAGTGAAAAAGCAATTACAATGGAACATCTCCATTACATGTTTCCAGAAGACAGCTGGATAAGAATTTACACAGATGGATCGGCAATGGAGGCAACCATGAATGGTGGAGCAGGAGTGTACATTAGGTACCCAGATGCTACCACTGTGTCTCTAGCGGCTCCTACTGGAAGAATATGTTCCAACTACAAAGCAGAACTCATAGCCCTTCTGATGGCAGCACAGCACATGAATAAGCTGCAAGCAAGATGGTATTTCTTACAGACTCATTGTCAGCTATACAAGCCCTGGAGGCTAAATCCACTGACAGCACAGTACAAAAACTACAAAGAGAACTTGCTCAGCTTTCAGAAAAGGCAGAAATTCACTTGCAGTGGATTCCATCTCACTGTGGCATTGCAGGCAATGAGAGTGCTGATGTCTTAGCTAAGGAGGGCAGTGCCAAAGAGCAAATTTACCAACCCTTGTCTTTTCAAGAGGTCAAAACCCTCATACAGAGAAAATCTGCAGTAGACTGGAAGACAAACACTGGATATGATTATGGAAAAGACTCCCTCAAAGACCTAATCAGAACAGACCAGGTCATTATATTTCGACTACGCACCGGACACTGCAGACTCAACAAACACTTATACAGACTAGGAATAAGTCAAACAGCTCTCTGCCAGTGTCAGCAGGCAGAACAGACACCAGAGCATATCCTGCAAGACTGTCCTCTCTGTGTGAGCTGAGAAGCAACATGTGGCCACACCCAGTCGACCTGAAAACTAAGCTTTGG
Source organism: Arion vulgaris (assembly GCA_020796225.1). Taxonomy (NCBI): domain Eukaryota; kingdom Metazoa; phylum Mollusca; class Gastropoda; order Stylommatophora; family Arionidae; genus Arion; species Arion vulgaris. Next base: position 10,285,717 of record CM036761.1, read on the forward strand.
GAAACCTGACAGACCTGAAGCTGTCTGCCCAGTTGTGGTCCACAGTAAATTAAGCGCATGACCAGAGATCGCTGAAGAAGAAGAAGAAGAGTCCGATATTTCTTGCCTCTCTCAGCAAAGTTTGTTTCAAGATTTCCCTAGGGCTTGTAAAGTATTTACATAAAATCAGTAATGTTTGAAAATTTAAACATAATACAGCGGAAATTAATACTAATTAAAGCAAGCAAGGTAATGAGAATAAATGTAAAAAACACATAAGAGATTATGGTAGAGTGAGGAACACATAGTAAAATCATTGGCTGAAATCGGATGCATGTGTCCTAAACGTGTAGAAGTCTATGTGTTTAGGGGCCTACAAAACCAATGTGCAACGTATACACGTTCTTGGCAAAGATCAAATCATATCACAAAGAGTGATTAAAATTGGTCGTAAGAACGAACGCAAAGAAGAAGAAGATAGTAAAATCACACATAGGATGACCAAATATTGATATTGCAGTTTCTGTAAGTCATTTTTATAGATCTGGATTGTTAGCTCTAAACAAAGACCCAATAACCTGGGAAGGGGGACGACATTATCCTATAAAGCACAAATTTATACAGGTAGTTGGTTACTGAACTGACATCGCTCATGCAGACCCATATATTTTACATACATTATATGATAAGATGCTTCACTTATTCCACTCTGCTCCTTGAGGGCCTCAACAGTTGTTCGCCACTTTTTCGGTCTCTGGCTGTTTTCTTTATATTCTCCCAGGAAAATCGAGAAATCTTCAGTTCCTCAAGAACATCTCCAGGTATGTTTAGGATGCTCTCTTTTCCTTTTCCCTACGGGTTCCACTCAAGTGCTTGTCTAGTGACACTCGACTGTGCCTTGGTATGCCTGACCCGTCGAGATTTTCTCCTCTTAACCTGGGTCATCGTGTGTTCCTGTTCTGTTCTTATCAACATCTTACAGGTTTGTGTTTGCAACTTTGTCATACCGCCTCAGTCTGAAAATACGCCAAGAACATCCATTGATAAAGGTCTGAATATTATTTGTATTTAACTTGGTGACTTGCCACATTTCCAAGCCAAACAGCAACATATAAGATTTTTGCAAACATAAAACTTCACTTTACAGCACCACATCTACTGAGTTATACAGTAGCATTGTGTCAGATCTGATAGGTCATATGGAAGGCTGTCAGAGTTTACACTTTTTCTCAGTTGATATTACATCATTTAAAGTGTGTACTATTTAACCTCATTTTTATTCCAGAGGAGGGCATCCTAAGAGACACTGAGAGGATTGAGGATGGAATCCGAACCAGGGACTCACCCAAGATAGCAGCTGGTGCTACCAACATTGCACGTCGCGCTGATCGGGTTCTCCAAGTAGCGGAGATGGAAGCTCAGAACAGTGAAGATCCTGCATTTGTTGATCGTGTAAACCGAGCATCTGAAATTCTTTCATCAAGTAAGTCCGCTGCTGTTGTTCATGACATATATCTTCTTCTTCGAGTGCTCTGTATCGATCACTTGTTAACCACTCTTTGTGATTTGTATGTGATCCACGTCTAAGATCAATTGTACGTTATGCCAGTTATGCGCCTACAAGTAGGCCAGCACATCCAATTTCTGCGACTCTTTGTATTTACTAGGGTAGCTTACCTAGGCCCCTACTTTAGTCACCTCTTATGACATGCCTTGTAGGTTGCAGTGTTACTATTCTTTGCTTCCCTTGCGGGCCCCAGCAACACACAAGCGAAAATACAATTTTTAAAACTGCATTACTGTCTCTTTTCCTTTTCTCTCTCTTTTCTCTCTCCCTCTCTCTCTCACTCATTATATATGTTTTACTTTTGACTTTTTTTTATAAACTCATTCACTGATTCCCTGTTTCTCTTTGACCAGCAATAACGCCAGATGTTCAAAGTGCCAAATCTGTAGCAATGAACCCTGCAGATTCAGCAGCTGCTTCCCATTGGAGAAAGAATAATCAAGCTGTGAGTTATTTGTTCAAATCTAATACTGAAGTTTGTAAGAATAGGCAGCTCTTATTTATTTGTGGGAGGCTGATTAACTAATGTATAGTTTTATTGTTGTTCCTTTCTCTGTGTTTGTTTTCTGTCGTTAAAAAACAAAAACTGTTTTACTGCCTGTGTACGCTTTAGGCGGTGGAGCCTCAGAATTTAATGGTTGCGTGCTAGTGCGGTTGCTGCTCAGATTAGAATTCATATATCCAACAACAAAATCCTCACCGTGAATTTAATATGGTCTCGAGAGCTGCTGTAGCGCAGTTGTTAGTGAACTGCTTGCAAGGCTGGTGGTCTGGTTCAGCTCCATGTCGTGAAATTTTCCACCACGCGGCTCTGTGACTCCAGCCTCGACGGTACAGGCATGTTGGAAGTAACGCGCGTATGCTGACACATCACCATCGTGTCGACAGTTAATGAAAATACAGGCTACACGTATTGACTATATACCACTAGGTATGAAAGGTTCTACTTTACTTTTACTCCGAGAGTTCGCTCTATTCAATTCGGCCAGGGTACATTTATTCTTCTTCTTCGAATGCTCCACATCGACCACTTGTTAACCACTCTGTGCAATTTGTATGTGATCTGAGCCTAAGAGTGGTTGTGCCAGTTATACACCTACAAGTAGGCGAGCACATCCGATTTCTGCTATGCTTTTATTTACTAGGGTAGCTTCCCTAGGTCCTACATCAGTCATCTCTTACAACATGCCTTGTAGGTTGCAGTGGTACTATTCTTTGCTTCCTTGCGGGCCCGGTACTACATGGCGGTACATTTCTTTGGCAATGTATGGGTGGTGAAGCATGGACATTTATCAAGACAGTGGAAAAACATATACAAGCTTTTAAATATAAGTGTTACAAACGAGTCCTCCCTATATCATGGACAGAGAAGAGAACACACATTATATCTATCCAGAAATAACTCAAAATTAAAGAAAACCGACAGATGCTACAAATAAGATTGAGAAAAATAAGACTGTGTATCAAACCTACCATGCCTAGAATACAGACTAGTCTAACTCTGCATTACACGGTTTTGAAGCTGACCGATTCAATAACAAAAATTTCTTAATTTCTCCTGAAATCATCCTATTTTATGTTTATTATTTTTCGCAGATGTCTTTTCAAATGCATTCAACTTGGACTCCATATGTTTAGTCATTTTCCAACTCTTGCTGGAAGGGTTTTGTTAGAATTGATACAACATTGCAATTAAACATTTGTAACACATAAGCAACACACAGTGTAAGACCTTACCGGGAAAAATCTGTTCCATGATAATTATTTCTCTCCTCCCTCCTCCCCATCACATTCCTTCCCCACCCACCTAAATGGGGAATGACAGTTACAACCCTACATTCCAATAAAGTCATAAGAAAAAAGTCTAGAATATTTACAAGCATTCCTATGGTTTCTTCAATTTTACAGCTGATTGATGCAGTGGGAGGAGTCAGACAGGCTGTAAGTGTTCAGCCCAAGAGTAGCTTCTATGATGAAAGGTTCCCTCCACCTCCTGACTTATCACAACTTCATATCTCAGGTACTTGCTTGTTGACTTACTATTATTGTGTTTGCTCATATTCTTCTATATTGCCATGTTGTATGTATATCCTTTTTCTTCTATATTGTCATTCTGTATATCCTTTTTCTTCTATATCGACATGTTGTGTTGTATGTTTAATGTTTGATATATGTCAACAGTGTATAATATATTTTATATCGTATATCAACCTTGAATACTCCGAAAGGAGCTAATTCTTATTTATCATGTTTGTTGACATACACGCTCTGATATAACCAATGAAAGGTTTTCCTTAGGTTGAAAGGAGCGTGCCTCAGCTGAAGGAGGCTTTAATCCCCATACATAACAAACAATAACAATTCATATCAACATATAATACTATCTGTATATAATAGTATGTGATGCATTTTTATATGTTCAATTTATTGCTCTCTAATCTTTCTTTATGTATTGTAGTTTAGAATTTGCAATATTTCATTCAAGATTTTTTGTTGATATTAAATCAATAAAATTGTCCATAGACATTTTCAGACCTTAAGTTATGAAATCATTTCACATTTCTAGGCCCTAGTGTGCAGGAGGTAGGAGGGCCAATTTCATTCCTCATGTGGGGAATGTCGGGTGTGGGATTGAACCCATAACCCTCTTGTGTTAGAGTTGACAGGTGAACGCTTATGCATTACGCTAATCTGTCCCTGATTGTTGGTATTACAACCATTGAAATTTCACTATTGCAGTTTTATTGTTGATATTACAACATAGAAATTTCACTATTTCAGACAGTTTTATTGTTGATATTACAACATAGAAATTTCACTATTTCAGTTTTATTGTTGATATTACAACATAGAAATTTCACTATTTCAGACAGTTTTATTGTTGATATTACAACATAGAAATTTCACTATTTCTGCACCTAGAAATACTTTGATGATTCTGAAAAAGGCTGGAATGACACAGTTGGGATATGAATTCTAAGAATTGTATAACATAACCCTTTGAACCCTGACCACCTGTATTAAACCATTCAGAACACATGGTTTGTGTTTGATATAACATTTGTACATCAATTTATTTTAAACATCAAAAACTAATGATAAAATTGTCTCAGACCGATATTTTGGGAGCTCGGATATGCAATGTTTACATTCAATCCCAAAATATCGAGACTGAGTTCTAAGGTTAAAAGTTCTCATACAATTTTGCTGCTTTATATTTTGATAACATTGTTGACCATCAATGTGAGTTCCAGTTGCAGTTTCACAGCTTATCTATGCAGTGGTTATGTATCTTCAATGCATGCACCCTAATCAGGGCCTCATGTTGTGACCCCAACCATAAAACTATGTAATATTTATTTTAATTATGATGAATATGTGTTTTCGATGGTCTTGGCAACCCTGAAATGGTGTCACCTCCAAGGTAGTTGAACCATAGTTGAGAACCACTGATCTAGTACTGTGCTTTCCCAAACATGTTGTTGGAATGATCTCAATATGAAATTCATCGTATGTTCAATCAGTGAGTGTTTCCTGAAGTGCCTTATCAGACGATGTTGAATTACACAAGATATATTGTCATTTTTGGAACATGATTACTTTTTCATTTCTAGGAAATGGTCAAGCTCATAGAATTCACTTAGGATTAGTGAGCTGGCACTAATCAAGATCCTACCACCTCCATGTGGTGACCTGGAACATATTAGTTACTGTTGGCTAAGCGGGTAGATCGAGAGAGCTACTCTGGTTTAGTGAGATGCAGACGTGGTCGCGTTGGATGAGAACCGCTCGCAACACAGCGAGAGGATTCAGAGTGACTACTAATCACTTTCTGGCGATTAGGAAAAGCTGAACAGATAAACAACAAGGGATGAGGTGCATCAAGAAGAGACATGGGCGTGGTGGAGCAAAACTTCAGCCGAGATAGTTGCATGTGGCCCACATAGTGAAACTGATTCCTGAGGTAGGGCCGCTTGAGTCGTGCCGACAGCCTAAGGCATGATACTGTGAACACGGTGAGAACTGCTGAAATGGTGGGCAGGTACCAGGGCTAAGCTGACACGCATGCGGACTCTACATGGATGCCTATCGTGGTTGCAGACATGAGCGCTGATGGTGTAGCGATGAGTGCGTGCAGACGTAGAGGTAGCAGACCACCTAAATGTGCAGAAAACTGAAAGCCCACAGAGTTGATTACAGGCGTTTCCACGGAACTATTGCTGTAGTTAGATTGGGGGCAATCAAAGGCAAGCTAGACAAACCGTACACAAAACTGGATGGAAGGAAAACCAAGTATCACACAAAAGACCAGCAACCTGGACAGATGACTCAACAGCCGGGAGGATAGTGATTCAGAGTATGCACGTAAAAAAATAGCAACCTGCTGCTTGCAGGTTAGGTGGGACAATCGAAAACTAACGAGAGCTGACTAGTAAACCTAGTTGAATCGGACATATGCTGAAGGACAAGCACTAGAACACCAAATGGTACTGAAGATTGTGACGTAAAACACGTTCTTGGCAAAGGCTGTTTATGTATCACAATAAGAATGATAAAAATGACTGAAATAGAACGATTGGGAGAGAGAGAGACTTGCAAGGAAAAGTCCCAACCATCTGGCAAGAGAATTCCACACACAACATTCAGATATCTTAGAAACTGACCCAGGAATGTGGGATGTCATAACACCAGAGCCATGGACATGCTGCCAAAACATGGCCCAAATGCACCCAGGAATAAGCTAAAATAAATACAACCAAAGACAGCAAAACACCAATTCACTCCTTATGCTACAAGAGCAATATCCCACTAGCATATGGAAATGCATGTTCACAGACGTCTCCGTTACAGATACTATCAGGAAGGGAGACAGCAGAATCTACATTACACACCCCCAAGGAGACACAGAAACACACTCTCTGGCAGCAGGGAAAACATGCACCAACTTTAGAGCAGAAACAACAGCCCTCCTTGTAGCTGTACAGATTCTTAACAACCAGCAGGTGTCAGCAAAAAATATTGCAGTCTTTAGCGACCCAATATCCATTCTCCAGGCCATCTCATGTCCCAAACAAGACAAGCTCATCCAGGATATAAGGTAAAAAATCAGTTTGCTGTCAAAGAAATCAGAACTAGTATTACAGTAAATACCAGCACACTGTGGCATACCAGGAAATGAAAAGGCTGACAAACTCAAAAGGGCTGGTGGGAGACTAACACAACACCACCCAACACAAAGCTTTACTGAAGCAAAGACTCTCCAGAAACAATCCAGAAAAATGATGTGGAGAAAACAAACGGAGGATACAACCCAGAGCTCGACAATATAAATATATTAAACAGAAAAGCGCAGACCACAATCTTCAGACTAAAAATGGAACACTGTCGTCTCAGAGCACACCTCCATAGAATGGGTCTCAGGGATTTGGCTGCCTGCAACTAAGCAGTCCCCAGAGCACATCCATCAAGACTGCCCCAACCTGAGCAGTGTGAGAATGGAAATCTTACCAACAGAAACAACCTTACAAAACAAACTATGGGGCACCAGTGAAGACCTGAAGCGCTCCGCCCTGTTTATGACACATACCGGAGTAGTAACATTGCAGAAGTTGATCGCAGAAGAAGAAGCAGCTAATGAGCGGAAAATTATAATGGCGGAGATGAGGTGCCTTTGAAGGTCTGCAGAAGGGACAATAAGAGACAAAATTAGAAATGAAGAAATCAGAAGAGTGGATGTGAAACCGGTCATGCAATTCATAAAAAACAACAAATTTAATGGTTTGGACACCTGACAAGAATGTCCTGGTATCGTCTACCACAGAGAGCCACACTGAAACAGTATAACGAGTACAGAGTAAGAGGAAGATCACGCAAAAGATGGATCGGCTGCATCAAGAACAGCCTTAAGAAAATAAATAACAGCTTACAAAATGCCTTAGATCAAGCACCATCTATGTAGCGCCTGGACCAGCAATGGAGGCAAAGAATAGTACCACTGCAACTAACAAGGCATGTAGTAAGAGGTGACCGATGTAGGACCTAGGGAAGCTACCCTAGTAAATAAAAGCATTGCAGAAATCGGATGTGCTGGCCTACTTGTAGGTGCATAACTGACACAACGTACAATCGCTCTTAGATTAAAATCACACAGAGAGTGGTTAACAAGTGGTCGATATGGAGTGTTCGAAGAATAAGATCAAGCATACACAAGATGAAGAAGAAAAAACAGGTTACTAAATGCTACATATTTGCATGTATGTTTCTTTCTTTCTTTCTTGAATCCTGTTTGCCTCACAGCGTCAGGTCAGGAAGAGATTTCTAAAGCGGGCCCTAGTATGCTCTTTATAAATAGTCACTTTCGTAGCCTCTGTTATCTCTGAGGTCCATCTTTTGCGTGGCCGGCCTTTTGCTTTGTACCCGTTGTATTGGAGCAGCATTGCTCTTTGGGGTGCACTGTTCGATGGTAGTCTGCTTACGTGGCGAACCATTTAATTTGTTGTTTCTTGATGAAGTCTAGTACTGATGTTGTACCCACTTTTTCCTGATGTCTTCATTTCTCAACCGGTCTCTTCTTGTTACACCCAGCATTCTGCGTAAACCCTTCCTCTCTGTTGTGACTAGTTTTCTTCTATCGTTGTTGTCAGCGTCCAGGTTTGGCACTGGTAACATAATGTGGGGAGAAAGATTGTGTTGAACATTGCATGTATGTGTTGTCATTAATCATATATTTTTGTGGTTGGACAGTATTTGACATTTGTATTCATGCATTTGGTTAGCTGGTGACTACTGTTGATGTCTTCTAAAAATATAATTTGATTTGTTGTATATAATTTGATTTGTCTTATATATCACTGTAGCTCCACACGCCTTTGCAGACAGGGGCAAATCCCTTGTGGGCTCCTCCCATTTCCAACATGAGTCCTCCCAAAGCTACAATGTACATGAGTGCAGCAGTATATTCCACACCCCTCACAACCCTACCCTCTGTCCCACAACAGTATCACCCAACAACCTTTGCACCCTGGAGGTTGATGGTGAAGTGGGCCGGTCTATTATAGCTAGAGGTAGTTGCATGGCAAGTAATTTTCTGTGGGAATGAAGAAGCTGCAGTGCCCTTGAACTAATACACATTCTCCCAGATTGAACCTCTTAATAAAATAGTATTTTTTATTTTTTGAGTTGTAATTCTTTCTTTAATTATGAGTTGTCAGCAAATATTAACTGATTGCGTACAACACGCCACTTGAATGCATAAAATGACTTATCGCATGGACAACACATCACTTGGATGACATGTACTATTTCATTGCTTTTCCATTACTTTTTGTTCTCCCAATTCAAATTTTTATCTTTTGAGTTGTAATTCTTTATTTTACATATGACATGCCACTTGAATACAAAAAATGGCTTATTGCATGGACGACGTGTACTAATTTCTTTTCCATTACTTTTTGTTCTCCCAATTCCAATTTTTATTTTTAATGAATGCTAATATATTTCCTGCATAGTTAACACTGCATTATATTTGTTAATACAGTGAATATTTTGTAAAACTACTTCAATTTGTCTTCAATTTGACATATAATAAGTCATATTGTAAATCATATTTAGAGACAATAATTTAGTTTTGCTAAACCTAAACTGCAGTTTTTGGCAACTAAAATATGTTATTCTGCCTCATCATCATCGTCATCAGGTGCCGTCTCCACATCAAAGGTTGGCTGCAATAAATCTCCAGCATCCTCTGTCTTTTGCCTTTGTGTTGCACACTGCCAGACTGTAACCTGTCCATTTCTTAAAGTTTTCCTCCCACTTATCTCTCGATCTTCCTCTTGCTCTTCCCCCTCAACTTTCCCCTCTAGTAAATGTTTTATCATGGTGTCATGTCTTTTATGTGCCCAAAATACTTTACTTGTTTGAATTTTATTTCTCTTACTAATTGTTTCTTCATGCCTAGAGGCCCCCCAAAAAAACTCAGTTAATAACACATTTTAATCCTGTTTTAATCATGTTATAATCATGTCTGCCCATACTCTGCTCATGAATACTCACAATGTCTTAATCTTGGTTTTTTGACTATCTTCAAATCACCAATTCTGATATGATCCTGTCACCATATCACATAACATATGTGGCACACTATCCGTTAACATGTGGCACCATACCACATACAATGTGTGGCTTCACAATAAAATAACATGTCATCATTTATCCAACTATATTTAACAATTTCACCCACATGAAAAGTTATGTCTCACTACAACATGTCACATTGTCACAATAGCACACAGTATGCAATATTACCTAATGCACAATAGTACACAATACGCAGTAGTACCCAATACACAATAGTACACAATACACAATAGTACACAATACACATTAGTACCCAATACACAATAGTACACAATACACAATAGTACCCAATACACAATAGTACCCAATATGCAATAGTACCCAATACACAATAGTACCTAATACACAATAGTACACAATAGTACACAATACACAATAGTACACAATACACATTAGTACCCAATACACAATAGTACCCAATACACAATAGTACTTACACATAGTACACAATACACAGTAGTACACATTGCACAGTAGTACACAATACACAACAGTACGCAATACACAATAGTACCCAATACACAATAGTACCCAATACACAATAGTACCCAATGCACAATAGTACCCAATGCACAAAGTACAATACAATAGTACCCAATGCACAATAGTACCAATGCACAATAGTACATAAATAGTACACAATACACAATAGTATACAATAGTACCCAATACACAATAGTACACAATACACAATAAATAGTACCCAATATGCAATAGTACACATTACACAGTAGTACACAATAGTACCCAATACACAGTAATACACAACACACAATAGTACCCAATACCCTATTGTATCAAATACACAGTAGTACCCAATACACTATAATACCCAATATACAGTAGTACCCAATGCATAGTAGTACCCAATACACAGAAGTACCCAATCCAGAGAAGTACACAATAGACATTTGTACACAATACACAGTAGTGTCCAGTACACAATAGTACCAAATACACAATATTACCCACTACACAATATTACCAACTACACAATAGTACCCAATACACAGTAGTACACAATACACTGTAGTACCCAAATACACAATAATACCCAATACACAATAGTACCTACATAGTACCCAATACACAGTAGTACACAATACGATACCATAACTGTAGTACCCAAATACACAATAGTACACAATACACTATAGTACCTGAAACACAATAGTACCCACAGCTATACAGATAGTATTTGCATGAAAGCTATTATCTCTCCTATCTTCATTGGCTGTGAATTTTAAAAACTATTTATGCTCTTTGATTGGCTGATTTTGATAAGCTTTGCTATTGGTGGTTGGTGTGTTTTCCCAACCAATAATAATCATTGTTCCTTATGATCTTAGTTCCAGATACATTTGGAGCTGATCATCACGCCCATCCTGCTAAGGAAGGTACTAATCTTTTGGACATCAATCATTCCCACTTTCTCAACCATATTCATTGCCCACATTGCTACATTTCTGCAAGTCATTTTCACTTGTATCATTCTCATTCTATTTTTGGATATTCAGTTTGGTATAATTTTATATTTTATATCTTTATTCAAAAATAAAATTTATATACAATGTAAATATTATATTACTGTTAAAATATAAGTCTTTGTGGTTTAATTAAATCAAAATCTTTGATCTCATTAAATAAAAATCTTTCATTCCATTAAAAAAAATATTTTATTCCCTTAAATAAAAATCTTTCATTCCATTAAATAAAAATCTTTCATTCCATTAAATAAAAATCTTTGATTCCATTAAATACAAATCTTTCTTTCCATTAATCTTTCATTCCATTAAATAAAAATCTTTGATTCCATTAAATAAAAATCTTTCATTCATTAAATAAAAATCTTTCATTCATTAAATAAAAATATTTCATTCCATTAATCTTTCATTCCATTAAATAAAAATCTTTCATTCCATTAAATAAAAATCTTTCATTCCATTAAATAAAAATCTTTGATTCCATTAATAAAATCTTTCATTCATTAAATAAAAATATTTCATTCCATTAATCTTTCATTCCATTAAATAAAAATCTTTTATTCCATTAAATAAAAATATTTCATTCCATTAAATAAAAATCTTTCATTCCATTAATCTTTCATTCATTAAATAAAAATCTTTCTTTCCATTAATCTTTCATTCCATTAAATAAAAATCTTTTATTCCATTAAATAAAAATATTTCATTCCATTAAATAAAAATCTTTCTTTCATTAATCTTCATTTCTTAAAGCAAAATCTTTCATTCCATTAAATCAAAATCTTTCATTCCATTAAATAAAAATCTTTCATTCCATTAAATAAAAATCTTTCATTCCATTAAATAAAAATCTTTCATTCATTAAATAAAAATATTTCATTCCATTAAATAAAAATCTTTCATTCCATTAAATAAAAATCTTTCATTGCTTTAAATAAAAATCTTTCATTGCATTAAATAAAAATCTTTCATTCCATTAAATAAAAATCTTTCATTCATTTAAATAAAAATCTTTCATTCCATTAAATAACAATTTTTCATTCCATTAAATAAAAATCTTTCATTCCATTAAATAAAAATCTTTCATTCATTAAATAAAAATCTTTCATTCCATTAAATAAAAATCTTTCATTCCATTAAATAAAATCTTTCATTCCATTAAATAAAATCTTTCATTCATTAAATAAAATCTTTTGTTCCCATTAAATATGAAATATTTCGTTCAATAAATGAAATCTTTCATTCCAATAAATGAAATCTTTCATTCCAATAAATGAAATCTTTCATTCCAATAAATGAAATCTTTCATTCCAATAAATGAAATCTTTCGTTCCAATAAATGAAATCTTTCATTCCAATAAATGAAATCTTTCGTTCCAATAAAATTTAAATCTTTCATTCATTAAATAAAAAATCTTTCATTCCATTAAATAAAAATTTTGATTCCATTAAATAAAATCTTTCATTCATTAAATAAAATATTTCATTCCATTAACTTCATTCATTAAATAAAATCTTTATTCCATTAAATAAAATATTTCATTCCATTAAATAAAAATCTTTCATTCATTAATCTTTCATTCTTAAATAAAATCTTTCTTCCATTAATCTTTCATTCCATTAAATAAAATCTTTATTCCATTAAATAAAATTTTCATTCCATTAAATAAAAATCTTTCTTGCATTAATTTTCATTCGTTAAAGTAAAATCTTTCATTCCATTAAATCAAAATCTTTCATTCCATTAAATAAAAATCTTTCATTCCATTAAATAAAAATCTTTCATTCCATTAAATAAAAATCTTTCATTCCATTAAATAAAAATTTTTCATTCCATTAAATAAAAATCTTTCATTCCATTAAATAAAAATCTTTCATTGCTTTAAATAAAAATCTTTCATTGCATTAAATAAAAATCTTTCATTCCATTAAATAAAAATCTTTCATTCATTTAAATAAAAATCTTTCATTCCATTAAATAAAATTTTCATTCATTAAATAAAAATCTTTCATTCCATTAATAAAATTTATTCATTAAATAAAATCTTTCATTCCATTAAATAAAAATCTTTCATTCCATTAAATAAAAATCTTTCATTCCATTAAATAAAAATCTTTCATTCCATTAAATAAAAATCTTTCATTCCATTAAATAAAAATCTTTCCATAAATGAAATCTTTATTCAATAAAAAATCTTTGTTCCATAAATTGAAATATTTGTTCCAATAAATGAAATCTTTCATTCCAATAAATGAAATCTTTCGTTCCAATAAATGAAATCTTTCATTCCAATAAATGAAATCTTTCATTCCAATAAATGAAATCTTTCATTCCAATAAATGAAATCTTTCATTCCAATAAATGAAATCTTTCATTCCAATAAATGAAATCTTTCATTCCAATAAATGAAATCTTTCGTTCCAATAAATGAAATCTTTCGTTCCAATAAATGAAATCTTTCGTTCCAATAAATGAAATCTTTCGTTCCAATAAATGAAATCTTTCGTTCCAATAAATGAAATCTTTCGTTCCAATAAATGAAATCTTTCGTTCCAATAAATGAAATCTTTCGTTCCAATAAATGAAATATTTCATTCCAATAAATGAAATCTTTCGTTCCAATAAATGAAATCTTTTGTTCCATTAAATAAAAATCTTTGATCCCATTAAATTCAAACTTTTGATCTCATTAAAATATCCTGAAATAATTTGTTTCATTAAAATATTTGAAATGTTCGATGATGTTAAAGTATGCAATCTTTTTATAATATGTGGTACTATTAAAAACAATATTATTTTTATGATTAAAATATGTGAAATATCTAATTCTATTGAATGTTTGAGTATTTTAAAATATTTGAAATTTGTGATCATTTTAATATAGTTTTAATAGGGGACCCTCGCTGGTGTTACGGAACTCTTGCACTGCCACTGAAATCTTTCTGTGTAAGAAAGAAATTGGAGCACACATGGTTACTCACCAAAGTGCAATGATGATGCTCCAATCAATCAATCAATAGTTTTAATAATAAATTATTTGACATTTTTGATCATGTTAATATAGTTTTAATAGGGGATCCTTGCTGGTGCAACAAAGCTCATGCACTGCCGCTGAGATCTTCCTGTTTAAGAAAGAGATTAGAGCACATATGGTAATTTACCAAAGTGCAGTGATGATGGTCCTATCAAACAATCAATCAATCAAACAATCAATAGTTTTAATAATAAAATATTTGAAATGTGTGTTTCATATAAAATATTAAATAAAAATATTTAATTAAATTCAAGTGTTTTTTATTCCTTTTAAAATATGTGAAATATATGATTGTATTAAAATATATGAAATATATGATTGTACTAAAATATGTGAAATATATGCTTGTATTAAAATATATGAAATATATGATTGTATTAAAATATGTGAAATATATAACATGGAAATTTGTTCTAAAATTGCAACCCATTTCTCCATAGCTTCTTTGCGACAAGAGGAAAGATTCAACCAAAGCAGGGCACCACCTCAGTCATCAGGCCCTCCACCCATGCCACCTCCTATACCCCCTCCACCAATGGATACATACGGATATTACTATGGTCAGCAGGAATATTCACCTGCTTGCCTCTAACCTCGTCAAACAGCACAGCAGATTTGCTTGCATTTTCTGAATGACCTTACCCATGCATCACCCATTTCTAAAAATACATTTTTATATTTTTTTTTATAATTTTCATCCCCTGTGTCTCTGATCTTCTTCTGCTGCAACTTAATGACGCTTTTTATTTGTGCTGTTTTCTTTTTGCTTTTGTTTCCATAATTTATTTTGGTTTTGTTTTACCCGAAAATGTTGATAAATATAGGTGACAGGGTTGATTGTGCAAAGTTAGCATCTTAAATTTGACCCGCCTCAAGCCTTAGGGTTATAGATGATAGCTAGTGCATTATCTCATAGTACATGCTTAGAAACTTGACGGTCAAAAACTGGCCTTATGAATGGAGAAAGTATTTCATTATTTTGAATCTTGACGATCAATAATCAAATATATCATTATCTTCAAGCTTGACGGTCAGAAATTGGTTGTATGAAGAGATCAATTATTTCATTATCTTCAAACTTGACGGTCAAAAACTAGTTCTTTAAATAGATCAATTATTTTGTTATCTTCAAACTTGACGGTCAAAAACTAGCTGTATGAATAGATCAATTATTTCATTATCTTCAAACTTGACGGTTAAAAATTGGTTGTATGAATTTTGACGGCCAAAACGACTGTGTGTAGCCAGGGCTCACAGAGGGAGCAAATAATAGTACCACTGCAACCTATAATGCATGTCGTAAGAGGCGACTGAGGTAGGGGCCTTGTGAAGCTACCCTAGTAAATAAAAAGCGTCGCAGAAATCAAATGTTCTGGCCTACTTGTAGTCGCATAACTGGCACAACGTACAATCGATCTCAGGCTCAGATCACATACAAATCACACAGAGTGGTTAACAAGTGATTGATATGGAGCCTTCGAAGAGGAAGAATTTATTTGTTAAAATGTAAAAGAAATGAAATAGTTTTAGTTTTCTTAACAAGTAACATTGATTGATATTGTATTGTAACATGTCTTTTATCATTTATTTGTTAACATCAAGCACTGAATTTTCTTTGGGTTATAAAATCCAACAATAAATAGTTGTATGTTTGTTAGCATGCAACCTTGAAGGTTGTCCATTAATTCATGATCTTATCCTGAAATTCTTTACGTTGCTCATATTTGTATGTAACTATAACCTTCCAAACAAATGTTTGTATTTAATCCTGTAAACAAATGTTTGTATTTAATCCTGTAAACATATGTTTGTATTTAATCCTGTAAACATATGTTTGTATTTAATCCTGTAAACATATGTTTGTATTTAACCATCCCAAGTGTAACCTCTGACCTATATATTTTTTTTGGATATAACCTCTGACATATGTATTTTTTTATATAACCTCTGACCTTGTATATAACCTCTGACCTATACATTGTTTGTATATATAACCTCTGATTATATATATATATATATATATTGTGTATAACCTCTGATATTGTATGTAACCTCTGGCCTATGCATTTTCGAATATCTTCATACTGATTACAGGTCCCAGCCAGCCCTTGGTATTTATGAAGCCTAAGTTTGGTAACTATTCAAGCAACTCATAATGCCTGTGAACCGTGTTGGAACATGCTATATGACCTACTTTTACATAATGTCTCTCAGAAATGTCATTTGCATTTTTCTCTTTCTTTCTCTTCCTTGGATATGATGTTTGTTATGTTGTGTCTCAGCTTGATGGATTGATTGATTGATTGATAGGACCATCATCATTGCACTTCGGTGAGTAACCATGTATGCTACAATCTCTTTCTTACACTTGATCTCAGCGGCAGTGCACGAACTCTGTAGCACCAGCAAGGGTCCCGATATAATTTAGAAGATAAAAGTAAAGTAAGTAAATTAACCCTTTCATACCTCGTGGTATATGGGTCAATACAGTGTTAGGTCTGTATTTTTCATTGACTGTCGGCACATGATGGGTGATGTTGTCAGCATCACGCCGGCGCCTTTACTTTCCCAGAGCATGTCTGGTACCCAGTTGAGGCTGGGTCGACCTGAGAGCCTTTGCGGTCGGGAAAAATTCTGCACGCATTGTGGAGCTGAACGCAGACCACCAGCCTTGCGGAGCGAGTTCACTAACAACTACGCTACAGCGGCTCTCTAATTTAGAAGATGGTGTAGATATTTTGTAGAGATTTTATTTTTAATCTTTTTCGAATAAATTTAGCAGTGGCTTTCTAGTCTGATCTTCTCGATTTTAAACTGCTGAGGGTTCTTTTACGTGCTCAACTTGAACATGGTACCTACGTTTTATCGTCCGTTTCCAACAGGACTAGGAACTCGATATCACCTACATTGAGATCAGGGATCTCTGGAAAAATATCCCAAAGCTTCACAAGGGAGCAAACCGCGTACCTTTGGAAGCTGCAGTATCTGCACGTTCAGGTCTGAGGCATGTTTTTAACACAGCATCTTAAAACCAGATTTGCCTTACCTTTTCTATATACTGAGGTGGCATCTGTGGTCTAGGGGTTAGTGACTCGGTCTATTAACCTCGGCGTTCTGAGTTTGAATCACGCTGCGGACAGTTTGGTTGCAAATTGTTGCGCGTGGATTTTAACAAAAGGACGATGGCACACCCGTTCAGAAAGTAATGACAAACTACGAGCGTAATAATGCCTAGAAAAATCACAAACAGCGTTGCAAAGCTGGGGTTGATTCGCAAAGTCCTGTAAACTATGCAATTAACATTTTTATATCTATACTGAAGGCAACTGAGCACCTTTAGGCTTGCCCAGTGATGTTAGTTCTTGAACATTGAATAAAAATAAAATTACTGATTACGTCTAATGCTTACATTAAAACAAGGTGGAGCTCGGAGATAACAGAGACGATGAAAAAACAGTGTTTATGAATCGCACACAAAAGCTTGTTCTAGAAATCTCATCTTATCCTGATGCTGTTAGACAGGGATTAGAGAAATGAAAGAAAATAGGACAGAGAAACTTACATTTGTATTATTTTCTCAGCTCTTTCTATATTTTCTGTATGTTTTTAAACAGTTTCTTTACTATTCAGCTGTTACTTGGTCTATTATATATTTTGTGCATTTCTTTCCAGCTACTTTCACTTCTCTCTTTTTTCTCTCACTCACTTCTCTCACTCACTCACTCTCTCTCATGCTCTCTCTCACTCTCTCCACTCACTCTGTGCTATCTTGTCATTTTGGTATTCTTTGCATGTCATTTTAAGTTGCATTGTTCTAATTTGCTTTTCTCTCTCTCACATCTTTCCTACATTTCTCTTTCTGCCTTATTTTTTTTTGCAGACCACCTTCCCATCACTTGCTTTTGCTCTCTTTATTTCTCTTTCTCTCTTTCTTTCCCCCCTCTCTCTCTCTGCTTATGTCTTATTTTCTGCTAATTGCATTCCTTCAGTTTAAATTGCATTCCAGTTATTTGCTTCTCTCTTTCTATTTCCGATTTCCTTTCTCCCTTTCGCTCACTCTCTTTGTTTCATGTTTTTTTGGTTTTATATCTATCAAATTATTGATATTTTTCTGTCATTCACTGCTTTCTCTGTGTGACATTTCATCTTTCGTTATGTAATTTTTCTGCATCTTCAGTATCACTTTTCTCTTGAATAGTATCTTACAGGGTAGTTGGATTTACATTTCTACCCGTGTGGTGCTGGGGTCCCTAAGGGAAGCAAAGAGTAGTACCACTGTGACATACAAGGCATGTCATAAGAGGCAACTGATGTAGGACCTAGGAAGCTACCCTAGTAAATAAAAAGTATCGCAGAAATTGGATGCACTGGCCTACTTGTAGGCGCATAACTGGCACAATGGACAATCACTCTTAGGCTCAGATCACATATAAATCACAAAGAGTGGTTACCAAAGGGTCGATATGGAGCGCTCGAAGTCGAATATCATTTTTCTGCACCAGTATCACTTTTTCTTGGAATAGCATCTTATAGCTTCAGATTGACATTTCAAGCACATTGTAATAATTGAACCCAGACCTCTACTATCCTAATCAAAGAATCTACGCCACTACACATTTACACCCTTTAACTCCTTGTGGACCTAATGCCATACTATGTGGCTTTGGTTTAGACACCTTTTTACCAGGAGCCACACTAAAGGGCATTTTTATTCTAAAAACAAATGGCTTGTAAAAACATGGTTTTTGCCCTGGTCCACTAAGAGTTAATACATTGCCACCTCTTGCTTCCTCTCAGTCTCACATTTTTTCTTCCAGATGTAATAACAACCAGCATGTATTACATTTTTTGTGATGGAGTTTGTAACATGTAACATTTTGTATTACTAAAATATACTACATTTTATGTAATGTAATAACTCTGTTATGAGATCTTTAGAAGAAATGGGAAAAAGTTATAAAACAAGAAGAGCACTAAAATACATTGGTATAAAAGTACATCTGATGTTAAATGTAATACAGAAATAAATAGTACTTTCATCAAAACATTACTGTATATAAAAGTACATCTGATGTTAAATGTAATACAGAAATAAATAGTACTTTCATCAAAACATCACTGTATATTACTTTTGTACTTTCTAAAACTACAGTAATTAATTTTTTTATATGTTTTGCCATTGCTACATAGATTTACTGCAGTCTTCCCTTATAATGAATGTTAGACTTGAAATATTACTTTTAATGTAAAATAACATTGAAACATCCTGCCATTTATCTTGGTCATGGACCTCCTGATAAAAGTTTCATTTCTGATCTATGATGAAAAAAAATCGAAAGAAATTTTAAATAAAGTATTTTTTTTATTAAAGACGATGCTAGAATTTGTTGATAGATGAGCAACCATATAATGAATATTTGTTCATATTTTTATGTCTAACACACAAAGAAAGTTGAGACAGAACTTTGCTTGAATTACATTGAGAAACAAAAAATGAAGTGGTTTAGCCACTTAATAAGAATGCATCCAAATTCCACTGTATGTATAGTCTTATACAAGAGAAACTACATGTGAAATGTGGTGTCCGCGAAAAGTTACCAACAACACCAGAAAAGACAAGAGTCACCAACTTCCGCATAAGGAAGAAAGATAGGACAGAACCTTGCTTGAATTACATTGAGAAACAAAGAATGAAGTGGTTCCACCACTTAAGAATGCATCCAAACTCCACAGTATACAGAGTCTTCTACAACAGAACATCAGGAAAGAAGGCGAGAGGAAGACCACAAAAAGATGGATAGATGGTCTAGCAGAATCCTGTCAAAGAGCAATAATAGCTATCACTCAGGCCACTAGAACAGAACAAGATAAAAACAGAAAAACACTGGGAACAACTGAGTGGTTGACATGAGGCTCACAACCCGTAGTGTTGACATAGAAGGGCTAACCTGGTAGTATTGTTGATGAGGACTAAAACCTGGTAGTATTGAATAAGAAACTCACACCGAGTTTTAGCCACATATTTTTATTTTTCCGATTCAGAAGCACTTGGACTTTCAGCTCTTCGGTTTGGTGCCACGAACACCATAAATATGGAGAACCTGTGGCTTTTCTGCCAGCCGCGGAATTGAACCCGCACACAGAGGGCTTATCACCCGTGGTCCAACGGCACGAACACGCTGGGCAGGCGGGCATATTTTTGTTCAATAATAGGTATTTTAGTATGAGAAGTGTCTTCCGTATTATCATGGTCAGAGAAGAGAACAAATAGATATGTCCAGAAAGAATTCAAAGTTCAATTAAAACTGGCTAATGCTACACAGAATAATGAGAAAGTTGAAGTATTTTGGACATATAAAAAGATTTGAAGGATTTGACAAGGCCATTATGGAAGGAGGCATCCCAGCAAGAAGAGGAAGACCACAGTGAAGATGGATTCAGGATGTAACTGACGATTTTAGTGTGATAGATACAGAGGTAGCCTATAATAATAATAATAATAATTCCTCTCTTACCGTTATACGTTACATAGGGTCTGCAAATAATTTCTCCATACCTCTCTATCCTGGGCAACTCGCTCAATCTCCTCCATGGAACTGAGACCGATATTTCTTGCCTCTCTCAGCAAAGTTCGTTTCAGGGTCTCCTTAGATCGTCTGAGATAGCCTATGAGAGAGAGAAATTCTGGAAGAATGTTAGGATGACAAAGTTCTGCTCAGGGCAAACTATTTGATAATGATTTTTGTATGGTCAATAATTTATTTATATTTTAAAATTAGTTGTACACATATAAATAAGTTTTGTTAATGCAACTTTTATGTGCTCTTTTGGTGCAATGTTGTTTTTAGTGTTTGAAACTCTGAGGTTTGTGTGAAGTTTACTTAAAAAACATGTGGATGGGATTGTCTGTATTTGCTAGTTGGATGACTTGGACAAAGATACATATATAGATCATAACACAGAGGGGATAATTAGTCTTTGAAGTGAAGTTTAGATCAATATATGAAGATTGGGTAGTCTTTGAAGTGAAGTTTATAGATCAATATATGAAGATAAGTTAGTCTTTGAAGAGTTTATATAGTTAATATATGAATATGGTAGTCTTAAGTGAAGTATATAGATAGATATGAGATATTGGTAGTCTTTGAAGTGAAGTTTAGATCAATATATGAAGATTGGGTAGTCTTTGAAGTGAAGTTTATATAGATCAATATATGAAGATAAGTTAGTCTTTGAAGTGAAGTTTATATAGATTAATATATGAATATTGGGTAGTCTTTGAAGTGAAGTTTAGATCAATATATGAAGATTAAGTAGTCTTTGAAGTGAAGTTTATATAGATCAGTATATGAAGATTGGGTAGTCTTTGAAGTGATTTAGATCAATATATAAGATAAGTAGTCTTTGAAGTGAAGTTTAGATCAGTATATGAAGATTGGGTAGTCTTTTAAGTGAAGTTTAGATCAATATATAAAGATAAGTTAGTCTTTGAAGGGAAGTTTAGATCAATATATAAAGATAAGTTAGTCTTTGAAGGGAAGTTTATATAGATTAATATATGAAGATGGGTCAGTCTTTGAAGTGAAGTTTGTCTAAATGATAGTGTTATTTATGTAGCTATAATCTTGTGTTGCTTCTATTTCCCAGGGGAGGGAGCACCTCCACGTCCACCCTTGCCTTATGACCAGGCTCCACCAAGACCTCCTCCACCAGAGACAGATGACGAAGATGATTCAGCATTTTTTCCAATGCCTCAAGCCAATCAGCCGATCATGGTAACATTATTTTGTTATTTTTATTTGCTCGCTAAGAATTCAGGCATAGTCACAATGCTTAATATGAAACCTCTGAATGATTTTAGCATGTTTTGCTGCGATTTTATAAAAACGAATCACCAGTTTTAGTTAAACTTATTGGCTGAAATCGGATGCACATTTCCTAAATGTGTAGAAGTCTATGCGTTTAGGGGCCTACCAAACAATGTGCAACATATACACGTTCTTGGCAAAGATCAAACATATCACAAAGAGTGATTAAAATTGGTAGTAAAGAACGAACGCAAAGAAGATTTTATCTTAAATATCCATTGATATTAATCTTTATTACAATTTACATCATATTCGTTATTTCTTTTCTAAATTTCTTTTTGTTCCTAAATAGAACATAGGACAGTAATTTATCACCAACATTTATATTAGTTTATCAATTCAGTGTTTCTCATAGGACATAATGCTGACATTGTTCCTCTGTACCAGGTTTGCTCTCTCGTAGAGCCATCTGGATATTTTCCAGAGATCCCTGATCTCAGTGTAGGTGAGATCTAGTTCCTAGTCCTATCGGAGACGATAAAACGTAGGTCCTGTGTTCAGTTTGAGCACGTAAAGAACTCTTGGCATTTTCAAAATTGAGAAGAGCAGGCTGGAAAGCCACTGCCCAGGCAAAATTCATTAGAAAAGATTAAAAATAAAATTTCCTACGAAAATATCTTCACCGCCTTAAAATTACATCGGGAAACCTCGCTGTTGCTACAGAGTTGTGCACCACAGCTGAGATCTTCCTGTATAAGAAAGAAATTGGAGCACATGTGCTTACTCACCAAAGTGCAATGATGATGGTTCTATCAATCCAAAAACAATTGTTCCTCTGTAGATCGCTTGAAGAAACCAGTTTAAAAATGAAGAGGTCAGGAATAAAAAGTAGGTAAAACATCAGTACTGAATTTCGTCAAGAAAAAACAAATCAAATGGTGTGACCACATAAGCAGATTGCCAACAGACAGTGCACTGTGAAGAGTAATGCTACTCCGATACAGTGGATACAAGGTTGTCCATGCAAAATGTGGACCACAGAAATAGCAGAAGTTTTTTTCGAGATCCAGAAGTATTTGAGCTCTTCGGCTCGGTGCCATGGAGATCGTAACCCTTTGGTTCAGTGCCACAAACACCGTAAATCTGGAGAACCTGTGGTTTTCTGCCAGCCCGCGAAATTGAACCGCACTCACAGGAGGCTTCTCACCCGTCATCCAACGCGCTATGAACACGCAGGCAACAGAAGTTTTTAAAAATACCAGCGTAGAATATGCTTCCAACCGTAACGGTTCTTCCTTTGGCCCAGCCTCAAATGGGTACTAGGAAAAACACTGGGAAGTAAAAGCTGCCAGTGTGATATTAACTACATCACCCATCATGTGCCGACAGTCAATGAAAAATAGGGTCCTAGCACTGTATTACCCAATATGCCTTATGGTATGAAAAAGGTTACCTTTTTTTAATATATAAAGGACATTAACAAAGCACTCACAAGAGTCTGTTCTAGAAATCTCTCCTTATCCTGACGCTGTTAGGCAAAACAGGATTAGAGAAAGATAGAAACCTTTAGAACATAAGACAAACAACTTTGACATAGGCAGCCCTCTTTCCCCCTCTCCCCACCCTGCCCTGTAGTAATAATTTCATTTCCAATGACTGCAACACTCATGTATCTGATTCAGATGGCAGCCCATGCGCTTCACATGGAGGCCAAACAGTGGTCCAGCAAGGACAATGAGATTATTGCTGCAGCCAAGAAGATGGCCCTTCTGATGGCCAGACTTAGCCAACTTGTCAGGTGAGTTCAGTTGAGAGTTGGTGCTTGTTGATTGGGTTTTTTTTCCCATTCCATGAGAGATTACAAGTTTGTATGTTGTTTGAAGACACGACAATCAAACTAACCATGTATTTTTCTTTCTTTCTCGAATCCTGTATGCCTCACAGCGTCAGGTCAGGAAGAGATTTCTAAAACGGGCCTAGTATGCGCTTCGTAGATAGTCTCTTTCGTTGCCTCTGTTATCTCTGAGGTCCATCTTTTGCGTGGCCGGCCTTTTGCTTTGTACCCATTGTATCGGAGCAGCATTGCTCTTTGGGGTGCACTGTCTGATGGTAATCTGCTTACGTGACCGAACCATTTAATTTGTTGTTTCTTGATGAAGTCTAGTACTGATGTTGTACCCACTTTTTCCTGATGTCTTCATTTCTCAACCGGTCTCTTCTTGTTACACCCAGCATTCTGCGTAGACACTTCATCTCTGTTGTGACTAGAAAACTAGTATATAACCATGTATATAAGTATATGGCCCTTTTCATCTTTACAGACGGTCAATAGGCAAGTGTTTTACTGTGACAACTTCTGAGTTTTCGCTTTTCTCTCTTGTTGTTCAGCTCGTACATAAGTCTCTTCTCAAAGACTCTAGCCCTTCCGTAATTTGGCTTTCCACACAACTCTGTCATCAGCTAGTCCCTCCCATGTGCTGGGATCTATAGAAAAGTTTTTCATTGAGGTTTTGCAGACATCTTTATATCTGAGCAGTGGTCTGCCCTGGTGCCTCTTCCCTCCGAAAGTTCACAGAACAACATTTGTTTTGGTATGCGATAAGTTTCCATTCTTCTCCCATGTCCCAACCATCTTAGTCGTCTACTGCTGAGCATGCCCATGATGGAAGGCAGATTTGCACGTTGTAGTACTTCAGTATTGGTTATCTTGTCGTACCACCTGATGTTCATAATCTTGCGGAGACATCGAAGGTGAAAGATGTTAAGTCTCCTCTCGTGTCTTGAGTAGGCTGTCCATGTTTCTGAGCCATATAGTAAAGAACTAATTACACAGGCTCGATATATTTGAGTCTTCGTCTGCAATGTCAATTTTTGTTGTCCCACGCTCGCTTTGATAGTTTGCGAATGTAGTAGCGGCACTCCTATCTGAGCGTTGATTTCCTCGTCAAGAGAAAGGCTGGCAGTGACCGTGGACCCAAGATAGCAGAATTTTTGCACTGGTGTTAGATGGTCGCCATTTAAAGTGATGTTTGATGTCTTACCTCCTGACATAATACAACTGTTTTGGAGACACTTATTGTCAGAGAAAAGAGGTCGCATGCCTTTGACAAATTATTAATTAGACTTTGCAGTGTGGTCTCACTGTGGGCGACTAAGGCAGCATCGTCAGCGAAAAGGAGGTCCTTGAGAAGTATTTCCGTCGTTTTTGTCTTGGCTCTTAAGCGAGCCAAGTTAAACAGTGAACCATCAGATCTAGTGCGGATGAAAACATCACCATCAGCGTCCCCTAAGGCGTGGTTTATAAGTGAGTTATCAATTTTCATAATCAATTTTTCTATTTAAATGATTGATAGGATCATCATCATTATTGCACTTCAGTGAGTAACCATGTGTGCTCTGATCTCTTTCTTACACAGGAAGATCTCAGCTACAGTGCACGAACTCGAGACCGGCCATAGTCCCTGATGAATTTAGAAGATGATAAAAATATTTTATAGGAATTTTATTTAACAAATTTTCCAATGAATTTTGCCTGGATAGCGACTTTTCAGCCTGTTCTTCTCGATTTTGAACTGCCAAGGGTTTTTTATGTGCTCAACTTGAACACAGGAGCTATGTTTTATCATCCATCTCCGATAGGACTAGGAGCTCGATTTCACCTACACCGAGATCAGGGATCTCTGGAAAAATATCTTGATGGCTCCATGAGGGAGCGAACTGAGAACCTTTGCAATGAGAGGCGATCACCTAACCTCTATGCCACAGAGACTGCCGATTAAAATAATTAAACAGTAAACGTATATAGCTAGACTGAATTTAACGTAAACTATCTCCTTCCAGTACCCCCATCCTCCCCGTTTGACAGGCAAATGTCTTAACTACTTCGCCATTGAGACTCCCACTAAAGTCAGAGTAACCAATCTCATTTGGGAAGCTCAAGAAGACTGCAAAAATAGAATATGATAGTAGCTGTTGTAAATCCCATGTTCTGTAGGGAGCAAGAGAGATAATGATGTATTTTGTTTACTACAGTTAACTTCATCGTTGTTTTTTGTTGTAGAGGGGAAGGAGGTACCAAGAAGGATCTTATTGCTACAGCCAAAGCCATTGCTGAGGCCTCAGAGGATGTGACAAGACTTGCCAAGAAGTTAGCAGCGGAGTGTACTGATAAGAAAATGAGGATGGTAAGACTTGTTGGGTGTTTGATTTACACTACTTTCTGTTCCTACTTATATTGTCTTTTCTTCTGGTTTGTCCTATATGTTTGTATCAGCACAACTGACAGGATCAATCTTCTTCTTCTGGGTTTGTCCTGTATGTTTGTATCATCACAACTGACAGGACCAATCTTCTTCTTCTTCAAATGCTCTGCATCCTCCACTTGTTAACCCTCTGTGTGATTTGTATGTGATCTGAGCCTAAGAGCGATTGTCAGTTGTGCCAGTTATGCGCCTACAAGTAGGCCAGACATCCGATTTCTGTGATGCTTTTTATTTACTAGGTAGCTTCCCTAGATCCTACATCAGTCGCCTTGTAGGTTGCAGTGGTTCTATTCTTTGCTTCCCTTGCGGGCCCCAGTACCACACAGGCGACAGGACCATTCAATAATACCTCTTCTTAGGCTGGTTGTTTGGGAAAACCAAGATGAAGACGGATACAAGATTATGCAGATGACTTTAATATAACATCAACAGAGGCAGAATATCTTGTCCATGGTAACAATTTGAACACACTTATTGCCAGTGTGTTGCAGGAGCTCACAAGGGAGCAAAGAATAGTAACACTGCGACCTACAAAGCATGTCGGAATAGTCGACTGAGGTAGGGACCTAGAGAAGCTAACCTAGTAAATAAAAAGCATTGCAGAAATTGGATGTGCTATCCTACTTGTAGGCACATAACTGGCAGAACGTACATAACGCAGATCATGTACAAATTACAAGGAATGGTTAACAAGTGTTCGATATAAGCGTTAAAAAGAAGATACACTTATGAATTGTCTGAAAGTTCTGCATTGAACTAGTTACAGGATGATAATAATGATAATGATGATCATGATGTTGATCATGATGATGTTGATGATCATGAAGATGTTGATGATTATGATGATGATGTTGATGATCATGATGATGATGTTGATGATAATGATGAGCGGACAGGCTTGCATCAACAGCATCGATTGTTGGGGAGTTGAAGATGGATAAGGGGATATTCTTTGGTCTCTTCGCGACTATCTGTTGGATGAGGACACGGAAATCGATGTTGAATCGATCAAGCGATTTAGCCAGTTTGGAGTTACCCGTTGTACAAGTCGAACTGGATGCCTGAGAGGCAGAGTGAGGGGTGTGTTTCATCAGCGAGCCACGGAAACCATCAGTATGGATACTCTTCTATATCTGTTGGGGAAGACTGAGCACCTATGGGTCTGCCCGGAGTGCAATGATGTCAGTTTAGTAACCACTAACCAATAACCAATGATAATAATGATGATAATGATAATGATGATGAATATAATATAAAATCTATTGACACCTGTCATTTCAGAATCTGTTGAATGTGTGTGAAAGAATACCTACAATTGGTACCCAACTGAAGATCCTGTCTACAGTCAAGGCAACAATGCTCGGCGCACAAGGTATGAATATTCTAGTCTATTTGTAAACATACATTTATAAAAATAATTTTTAAATTCCGTAGCCTGTTCTTCTTGAAGCTCCATATCGACCACTTATTAAACCACTTTTGTGATTTGTATGTGGTATGAGCCTAAGAACGATTATACATTGTGCCAGTTATGCGCCTACAAGTAGGCCAGCACATCCAATTTGTGTGACACTTTTTATTTACTAGGGTAGCTTTCCTAGGCCCCTACCTCAGTCGCCTTTTACAACATGCCTTGTTGGTCGCAGTGAGGCTATTCTTTGTTCCCTTTGCGGGCCCCGACAACACACAGGAGGTAGCCTTTTCAGACCTTGGGATATGAAGTAACTTCATACTTCTAGACCCAAGTGTGCATGAGGTAGGATTGCCAGTTTCTTTCCTCATGTGGAATGTAGAGTGTGCGATTGAACCAACAACTCTCTTGTTTCCAAGACGGTAAGCGAACGCTCATGCATCACGGTAATTCACCCCACAGTCTATTTATACATGTCTTCATTATCTGTTGTTTTTTTTCTTCTTGCGTTGACTCGCTATTAAATCAGACAAAGTCAGAGCGCATGGTGTTGCACTTCTGACTGATTTTTGCGTGAAGGCATACTTTCCTTATTATCAGTGTCCTCCGTCATACACGCATGTCTTCTTCAACTTCAGAAGTACAGAAATAGCTAAGAACAAGCACTCTGACAGAACCAAGCAACTAAACTATCAAGAGTTATGTTACTTTGATGATTTGTTGAACGAAGAATTCAACAGTTTAAAAATGCCAGGATTATAGCACTTTAAGAATACCTTCGGGTATGACTCTATTATAATTGATTCTGATTGATTGATAGGACTATCATCATTGCACTTTGGTGAATAACCATGTCTGCTCAGACCTATTTCTTACACAGGAAGATCTCAGCAGCAGTGCACGAACTCTCCCGACTCAGCGAGAGTTCCCAATGTCATTTAGAAGATGCTGAAAATATTTATTTTGAAGAATTTATTTTGAATTTGTTATTGATTATTGGTTACTAAACTGACATCATTGCACTCTGGACAGACCCATAGGTGCTCAGTCTCCCCAACAGATATAGAAGAGTATGCATGCTGATGGTTCCCATGGCTCGCTGATTAAACACACTCCTCACTCTGCCCTTCAGGCATCCAGTTCGACTTGTACACGGGCAACTCCAAACTGCCTAAATCGCTGATTGATTCAGCATCTATTTTAGTTTCCTCATCCAACAGACAGTCGCGAAGAAACCATCTGTTTATTTTGAAATAATTTTTGAATGAATTTTGGTTGGGTATCAGCTTTCCAGCCTGCTCTTCTCAAGTTTGAACTGCCAAGGGTTCTTTTACATGTTCAACTTAAACACAGGAACCTTTTATTGTCCATCTCCGATAGGACTAATAAGTCGATCTGACGTACATTGAGATCAGGGATCTCTGGAAAAATATCCTGATGGCTCCACAAGGAGCAAACCAAGCACTTTTGTAACGAGGGCGAGTATCTAAACTCTATGCCACTGAGAACACTCTGAATTGATTCTACCAGTAAACAAACATAGGTGACTTTGAAGTCATATATTTTGTATTGGAGAGGGTAGAAAAGACATGTTACAAGAAAGCCACATTAACTCCTTGTGGACCAAATGCCACACTATGAGGCTTTGGGTTGGATGCCTTTACGAGGGTCACACTAAAGGGTGTTTTAATTCTAAAACAAATGTCTTGTAAAAACATGGCTTTTACCCCGGTCAACTAAGAGTTACGATAGAGTTGAAAAGAGAAACAAAAAAGTTGTCATGTTGTAATCTAAGATATATATTTTTAGACAAAAGTTAAAATATATAAATTTATCTAGGCTTTCGAGAAGTTATTAATAGACTGTCCTGTTATTTTTGGTTTCATTTTTGGTTTATTTCTGGTATGATTTTCCCTGGCAGAGCCAATTTGTGGGCCAGATGGGAGTGAAATTCCTTGTGGTAACTCTCGTTTGTTTGAAACCACATTGATTCCCATCTGTTCTATTAATAGCTATGCTTGTCCTAGGGTGCTCTTCCCAGTTTTTGTTTGTATATTTTCCTTGGTTTCATTAATAACTTATTTATGTGTGTATGTTTTGTGTGTATATTTTCCCTTAGTTTCATTAATGACTTATTTATGTGTGTTGTTTTGTGTGTAATCCTTTAGTTATATTTGATGTCTTTGTAGTTTGATTATGTTTGACATTTTTTCTGAGTTTTATTGTATAAAGGGTCCTCAATGTCATGTGTGTTTCCTTGTTGATTGTACTAATATTGTGTACATTTCCTTGTTTAGTGTAATAATTTATAGTAAAGTTTCTTGTTGAGTGTACTAATTTTGTGTTGAATGTAACTAATTTTGTGTTGAATGTAACAGTTCCAATATTGAATGTTGCATTTTTGTGACGTTAAATGTACTAATTTCTTGTGAAAATTTCTTGTTAAATGTACTAATTTCATGTCTATTTTCTTGTTAAATGTACTAATTTCTTGTGAAATTTCTTGGTTAAATGCACTCATTTCTTGTCCATTTTCTTGTTAACTTTCTTTCTTTCTCAAATCCTGTTTGCCTCACAGCGTCAGGTCAGGAAGAGATTTCTAAAACGGGCCCTAGTATGCGTTTTGTAAATAGTCTCTTTCGTCGCCTTTGTTATCTCCGAGGTCCATCTTTGTGTGGCCGGCCTATCATTACTGGCCTTGCTAACTATTATAATTTATTATGAAGTTTCTTGTTAAATATTCTAATTTATTATGAAGTTTCTTACTAAATATTCTAATTTATTGTGAAGTTTCGTGTTCAGTGTAAACAAATCTCAATGAACTATTCTTTATCTGCTGTATTTATTCTCAGTTTGTTATGTTGATTTCCATAATTTTATATGTATCAAAACTAGTCATTGACTTTCATGAATTTCCTCCCGTATGAAATATCCTGAGTTTTGTTGTTAATATTTTACCAGTTTGTTGTGTGCATGTTTATTCAATCATTTTGTTTTCCCTTTTGTTCAGACAAAATTTGTACTGTTTAATTTATTCCTCTCGTTTTTTTACAATTTCTTTTTAACCCATTCACTCTTCTGAGCTGATATACAGGCTCACAGTATTTTCTAAGATGACTCAAATCCTTTGTACTGGCTAATTCAATAATACACTGCAATATAAATGCAATTATCGATATAAGAGAAGACTGCAGTAAAACTGTATAATAATGACGAAACGTAAAAATAAAGTACGGTAGTTTTACAAAATACAAAAAGAATAACAATACACAGCAACAATTTGACCAAAAGGCCTTTATTAAGCCTGTAGTTTTACAAAATAAAGGTCTTTTTGTGGAAACATTGCTGTGTATTGTTTTTGTATTTTATAAAACTACAGTACTTTCTTTTTACCTGTTTCGCCAAAATAAATGCAATAAATTGAAGAATGAAAGGGTTAGGTGTTATTTTTAGTAATGTTTCTAACTATTTTGGATTATTAATTTTCTTTCGACAACATGTAAATTATACAGGGTTTAAGATAATTGCAGCCGTGAATGGAGCTAATCTGGCATATATGTATGGAAATGAGAAGGTTCAGTTATGACGTAGTATAGGTCAAGGTTGTGTGACGGTATGCAATTGTAGTGCGGGAAGGGCGATGAACAAATGTGACGTAGGGCGAGCTAGTCAGAACCGGTTTAAATAGTAAATAAACACAGCTCAATTTGTACCTGGCAACTTTCGAATTGTCAATGGGGCTGCAATTATCTTGAACACCCTGTATTACTGTTTTAATTTATTCACCTCTTCAGTTTCATCTTCAGTTTCGTCTTCATTTATGTTTCTTGCATGTTTTTCTTCGTCTTGTGTTCCCAATTGATCTCAAAAAGGTACCTGATTATGTATAACGACAGCTTTAATTATCTATTTAATATGATTTATCTTCCGCTTGAATCTCATATCAGAACCTATACCGGCACCGGATGGAAGTGAAATCGCTTGCGGTAATGACAAGAGAATCTCACCGCTACTTTGCATGACATTTCATGTGTAACACATGCTTATTTAAAAGATTAACAGATTGTCTGTTCTGGTGGCACAATGCAGTGAGACAAAGAAATGATCTCCGTCGCTTGAATGAAACCGTTGATGTGTTTATTTTGTTGCTTTCTTGATATAACATGATAGTATCTGCACTGGAATGATGATTATTCTGTACACATTCTATCATATTAGATACAAATTAACAAATTTCATGTGGAATATTGTTTGTGCATTATATGTCATTAACATCATCACCATCATCATCACCACTCACATCATCATCACGATCACCACCAACAACAACGTCATCATCACCAACAACTACAACAATATCGTAACAATCATCAACAACAACATCATCATGATCACCACCTCCAACATCATCACGATCACCAACAACTACAACAATATCATAATCATCAACAACATCATCGTGATGATCATAACCAACAACAAGAACACCACCATCATCATGATCATCTCCACCAACACCATCATCATCATCTCCACCAACACCACCATCATCAGCATCTCCACCAACACCACCATCATCATGATCATCTCCACCAACACCATCATCATCATCTCCATCAACACCACCATCATCATCATCTCCCCACCATCATCATCTCCCACACCATGATCATCTCCACCAACACCACCATGATCATCTCCACCAACACCACCATGATCATCTCCACCAACACCACCATGATCATCTCCACCAACACCACCATGATCATCTCCACGAACACATCACCACCATGATCATCTCCACCAACAATACCATCATGATCATGATCACCTCCACCAACACCATCACGATCATCTCCACCAACACCACCATCATCATCATCTCCACCAACACCACCATGATCATCTCCACCAACACCACCATCATGATCATCTCCACCAACATCATCTCCACCAACACCACCATCATGATCATCTCCACCAACATCATCTCCACCAACACCACCATCATGATCATCTCCACCAGCACCACCATCATGATCATCTCCACCAACACCACCATCATGATCATCTCCACCAACACCACCATCATGATCATCTCCACCAACACCACCATCATGATCATCTCCACCAACACCACCATCATGATCATCTCTACCAACACCACCATCATGATCATCTCTACCAACACCACCATCATGATCATCTCTACCAACACCACCATCATGATCATCTCTACCAACACCACCATCATGATCATCTCTACCAACAACATATCAGGATCATCATCATCTCTACCATGTTGTGTATATATATATCTGTACCTGTATTATAATATATATATATTTATAAATACGGTGTAAGCACATATTTCTATTTGACCAGCGACACATAATTGATCGAAAACATCAATTGTTGGGAGTTTAGGTGGATAAGTTGGATTTTGCTCAGTCTCTCGGTGACCTACTATTGAATGAGGACACTAAAATTGACATTGAATCTATCCAGCGATTTAATGATTTTGTAATTACATGTTGTACAAGTAGAGCTGGATGCTTGAGGGGTAGAGAGAGAAGTGTGTTTAACTAGCGAGCCATAGGAACCATCAGTATACCCTTCGATATCTGTTGGGAGAGATTTGAACACCTATGTATCTGCCCGGAGTGCTGTGACATCAGTTCAATAATCAATCAACGTGATAGATGATGTTGTCAATATTACACTAGCTGCTTTACGTTCCAGTGTTTCTCTGACACTCACTTTAGAATGAATCAACCTCAGAGTCTTTTGGAGTTGGAACATCCCACTACAATGTGATCAAATTAATATCACGATACAGCTCATTTATGAATCGAATACACGAATCACTGTGTTACAACACAATTCTTATTGGTCTGCCTCTTGCCAGGTATTATCCTGATATTCACATATATAAACCGCCCGAGTGGTTACCGGGCCCAAATTTGGGGTGTAAAGAATAGAACCACTGTTACCTGCCATGCATGTTGTAAGAGGCGACTAAGGAGGTTTGGCTGAAATCGGATGCACATGTCCTAAACGTGTAGAAGTCTATGCGTTTAGGGGCCCTACAACCAATGTGCAACGTATACACGTTCTTGGTAAAGATCAAACATATCACAGTGATTAAAATTGGTTGTAAAGAACGAACGCAAAGAAGAAGAAGATAAGACATATATAAACACGTCAGTTTACTGATTAATCACATCGAACTGGCTTGTTAGGCCGCTGGACGCTGCTGGATTTGCTGAGGCGGAAATCGGAGCGCCTATGGACATGTCTGGAGTGCTATGATGATAGTCCTCTGATAACTGATAAGAGGTCAAATGATTCAGACACACATCAAGGTTACCACAAGACAGTCTCTCACAAAGAGCACTAGCACTCCGGCACTACCTATGGACATGACCAGAGTGCTATGATGATAGTCCTCTGATAACTGTTAACAAGACAAATGGTTCGGATACACAACAAGATTACCACAAGATAGTCTCTCACAAAGAGCACTAGCACTCAGATACAAGGCAACAGACCCAGAGGACGACCACACAAATGATTGATGGACGGAATATCCGAGGCACTAAATTCCACCTTGTACAAAGCGCATAATAAAGCTCGCTCCAGGTGCCTCTTTTTTCGACCTGACGTCAAAAGGCAAAACAGGGACAATGAATAGATAGATATATTCACACATTTGCATCCCAACTCACCGTAGAAACAAAAATGTTTGCATTGCCAGATTTTTGTACTGTTGCATCCCAACTCACCTGATTAACAAAAATGCCTACATTGCCAGATTTTTGTAGTGTTGCATCCCAACTCACCGTACAAACAAAAATTCCTACACTGCCAGATTTTTGTAGTGTTGCATCCCAACTCACCGTACAAACAAAAATGCCTACATTGCCAGATTTTTGTAGTGTTGCATCCCAATCACTTACAAACAAAAATGCCTACATTGCCAGATTTTTGTAGTGTTGCATCCCAACTCACCGTACAAACAAAAATTCCTACACTGCCAGATTTTTGTAGTGTTGCATCCCAACTCACCTACAAACAAAATGCCTACATTGCCAGATTTTTGTAGTGTTGCATCCCAATTCACTGTACAAACAAAAATGCGTACACTGCCAGATTTTTGTAGTGTTGCATCCCAACTCACCGTACAAAACAAAAATTCCTACACTGCAGATTTTGTAGTGTTGCATCCCAACTCACGCATACAAAAAATGCCTAATGCCAGATTTTGTAGTGTTGCATCCCAACTATGTACAAAAATGTGGACACTGCCAGTTTTTGTAGTTGCATCCCAACTCACAGACAAACAAAAATGCTTAGCCATTGTCAGATCTTTGTAGTGTTGCATCCCAACTCACCGCACAAACAAAAATGCCTACACTGCCAGATTTTTGTAGTGTTGCATCCCAACTCAACATACAAACAAAAATGCCTACACTGCCAGATTTTTTTAGTGTTGCATCCCAAATAATGTACAAATGTAGAGAAGCACTCGTTTTTTACGCATGATAACCAACTAACAATTTGTAGCATAATTTTTCAATGTGACTGTAAAGTCCATTTATCAAGAACAAAATTATTGAAATGTTTAGAAAATTGGATTGTATTTACTAGAGTTTGCAATGCCAGTAGTGTATTCGGGACAATGCAGTATTTTCTATTTTATAGTACTTGTCTTATCAAAATACAGTACTTTGTACAATGCAAATTATGTACTTTGGACAATGCAGTACTTTGTGCAGTTAAAAGCTTCTACTTTGGATTCTGTAGAATTTTTTACATGAAAATGTTGTACTTCAATAATGCAGCACTATGTGCAATAAAAATGTTGTACTTTAGCAGTGCAGTATTTTGGGCAATGAAAAACTGTATTTTGCTGTTGCTGTACTTTGGTCAACATAAATGGTGTATTTGTGAATAACATTCCCCTGTGTGAGCTGAGAAACAATGTATGGCCACACCCAGTCAGCCTAAAATCGAAGCTTTGGGGAGGCCTGACAGACCTGAAGCTGACTGCCCAGTCTGTGGTTCACAGTAAATTAAGCACATGACAAGAGATTGCTGAAGAAGGAAACCTGACAGACCTGAAGCTGACTGCCCAGTTGGTCACATAAACTAAGACATGACCAGAGATCGATGAAGGAAACCAGACAGACCTGTAGCTGACTACCCAGTTTGTGATCTATAATAAACTAAGTACATGACCAGAGATCGATGAAGGAAACCAGACAGACCTGTAGCTGACTACCCAGTTTGTGATCTACAATAAACTAAGTACATGACCAGAGATCGATGAAGGAAACCAGACAGACCTGAAGCTGACTACCCAGTTTGTGATCTACAATAAACTAAGTACATGACCAGAGATCGATGAAGGAAACCAGACAGACCTGAAGCTGACTACCCAGTTTGTGATCTACAATAAACTAAGTACATGACCAGAGATCGATGAAGGAAACCAGACAGACCTGTAGCTGACTACCCAGTTTGTGGTTGAAACCAGACAGACCTGTAGCTGACTACCCAGTTTGTGGTGAAACCAGACAGACCTGTAGCTGACTACCAGTTTGTGGTTGAAACCAGACAGACCAGTGAACCAGTTTGTAGTCTACAATAAACTAAGTACATGACCAGAGATGGAAGAAGAAGAAGAAGATGAATATATCTCTTAAGGGTCTGTGAAGAATTGACTTCATAGCACCAAGTTTCCCCATGTAACTCAGTCTCTCTCCATAGAAATGGCAAACCATCTGCTGAGAGTCTTGCACAAACTCCGTAGCTCCAGCAAAAATCCTAGGGTTAAAGAAAATTATCATCAAACAAAATATTTTTCTATTCTTGTGTTATTTATTAGACTAATTAGAACATTTATATAGTTTTAAAACTAAATTAAAATTTTCAATTCAAATGTTGTATCAATCCTAACATATGCCAGCGAGAGTTGGAAAATGATTAAAGATATAGAAAGCAAGTTGCATGCATTTGAAAATAGATGTCTGTGAAAAATAATGAGTATAAAATGGGATGAATTCTGAGAAGTGATGAAATCAGAGAAATGTCTGGTCAACCACTAGTAACAACTGTTGTAAGAAAAAGAAGATGGAGATATGTTGGACACACCTTGAGAAGAAATGATCAATGAATATCAAAGCTGGCATTGAAGTGGGATACAGAGGGTTCAAGAAAGAGAGGACGACTTAAGGAAACTCTGAAACTGCTGAGAGAGGCAGGAAATATCGGACTCAAATCCATGGAAGAGATTGAGCGAGTTGCCCAGGACAGAGCAGTATAGAGAAATTACTTGCAGGTCCTATGTAATGTGTAACGGTACAAGATTTAAAATATATATATATATATATATATATATATATATATATATATATATATATATATATATATATATATATATATATATATATATATATATATATATATATATATATATAGAACATCAATAATGGTTTATCACATCCGAACCTTTATCTTTTCCTTTGCAGGTTCAGAAGAAGACCAGGAAGCCACTGAGATGCTAGTAGGAAATGCACAAAACCTAATGCAGGCTGTCAAGGAAACTGTGCGTACCGCGAGGCTGCATCCATCAAAATCGCGTTGATTCTGGATATACCATCCGCTGGGCCCAAGCGCCCTGGTATCGTAAACCATCCTAGAGATATTTAATTACCTCGGAAAATTCATTTTTTATGACAAGAAATTTGGTTGCGTTGTAGACGTTGAGATGTGCAGCGTTGCTTATAGAGAGTTGCATGAACAAAACAAAATCTGCATAAAGAGAATTGCATTACATAAAATGTGATTTTCACTTTTTTTTCTGTGAGTATAAATTTGATATTTATATGTGTTTCTGTATTGTACATTTTATTACTCATCAACTATAATAAATAAAGTTTCCCATAACCTTTTCAGACCTTAGGGTATGAAGTCACTTCATTTCATATATTTCTAGGTGCCTAGTGTGCAGGAGGTAGGAGGGTCAATTCCTTTCCTCACATGTGGAATATCGAGAACCCACAGTGTCGGTTTTATTACTCAACAACTTTAATAAATAGAATTTTCCGTAGCCTTTTTAGACCTTAGGAATGAAGTCACTTCATTTCATATATTTCTAGGAGCCTAGTGTGCAGGAGGTAGGATGGTCAATTCCTTTCCTCAAGTGTGGGATTTAACCCACAACTCTAGTGTGTCTGAGTTGATATGCCAGCGCTTATGCCTTACAAGAATCTGTCTCACACTCAACAACTACAGATTAGAATTACATGTCTAACTTTAGATTTTGTTTTTGAAGTTTATTTTGAAAATTTAATTGTTAGCTAATGAAATCTAAGTTAGCTCTTTCCTGTACGGCTCAGAAACATGGACATCCTACTCGAGGCACGAGAGGAGATTTAACCCTTTGAACTCTGGCTACCTGTACCTTAAAAAGCCATTCCCCATGAATAAAATAACGATGGAGTTTTCTAAGACCAAAGTTTTGGGACGATGAGATATGTACATTCAATACTGAAATATCAGGATTTAAGGGTTAACATCTTTTCCCTCCAATGTCTCTGGAAGATAATGAACATCAGCTGGTGTGACAAGATAACCAACTCTGAACTTGACTTCAATCATGGGCATACTCAGCAGTAGAAGACTAAGATGGTTAGGGCATGCAAGAAGAATGGACAATAGCCACATACCACAGCAAGTATTGTTCTGTGAACTTTTGGAGGGGAAGAGGCACAGACTACTGCTCAAATATAGGGATGTTTTCTAGGCCTCAATGAAGAACTTTTCTATCGGTCTCAACAAATGAGAAAAACTAGCTGAATACCGAATTCTACAGGATCTTTTGAAAATATACTTAGGGATGAGCTAAAAGGCAAGAGAGTCAAATGCAAACTCAGAAGTTGACACTGTAAAACACTTGCCAATTGACTGTCTGTAAAGATGAAAAATGACATATTCATATATTAGCTATTGAACAGTAATACCTGTACGTGGTTCGAACTTTGACCGCATTGTTCCGATTGTGAGTGGATTTTTTCTCTTAGATCCCTTAAGATTATTGCAGCAGCTACGCAGTATATGCTTTGTGCAATGCACTCAACAGGCGGCATGCCATTTCTGTGGAGAGTGTCCAAGACTTAAGGGTAAACTCTGTGCAATGATTTTCAATCCTTCAACTTTACATCCAGTTTTTAATTGTTCAAATGGTATAGTTCTTATATTCTTAGTTGTTTGAAGGGATATGTTTGTTAAGATGCAGAGGGTTTTGTTTTGTCATCATACCCAATTATGAGATCCTAATCTATTCAAGCATGTCACCATGAACACTAAAAGAACTTGTTCAACAATCTTTCCCCAATATTATGCTAGCTGTGCCAAACCTGGGCGCTGAGATCAAACTATAAAAGAAAACTAACTATGCAGTGATGAAATGTCTACACAGAATGCTGGGAGAATCAAGATGAGACCGGTTTCGAAATGAAGACATCAGGAAAAAAGTGGGTGCAGCATCTTTACTGAATTTCATCAAGAAACAACAAATTAAATGGTTTGGCCACTTAAGCAGATTACCAACACACAGTGCTCTTCAAAAGCATACTACTCTGATACAATGGATACAAAGCAAAAAGGCAGTTCAGGCAAAAGGTGGATCTTAAAAATAACAAAGATGATGAAAGGTACTATTTTTGAAGCGCACACAAAAGCCTGTTCTCTAAATCCCTTCTTATCCTGACGCTGTGAGACAAAACAGGATTAGATAAAAGAAAAAAAAAAGAATACCTCCGTTTCTATAATTAGTCTAAAAAACAAAGTATATTTTATGCCTTAAAATAACATATATTTATTTGAAATAGATAACATACTATTCTTCATTTATCTTTGTGTATGGTGTGAGTATGTGATATGTGAATTCATTCAATTGCAAAAGGAACTTCAAGCTTGCATCATGTACATCTTACAATACATGCAATGCAATGTGTACAATGAACAAGTTCTTGTGTACATTCGCAAATCAATTGATTAAATGCAATATTATAAAAATATATATATATTTATAACTTTCTTTATTTACATAAAATTGTCTTTAGCTTTGATTCTGTCTATATCATCCTCATGTCTCATTTGACAAATAAGGCGATTTCCAGTTTAAATAAAAATCGAGAAGCAAAGAATCAAGTGGTTCGGCCATCTAATGAGAATGGAACCACATTTACTACCATCACGTGCCAACAATGATCGACACTCAGGGTGCAGAGCACAAGGCAGGTCAAGAACATGATGGATAGATACCATCTCAGAGTCCCTGCGAAAGCATGGACTGACAACATCAAGCGCAACACACCTGGCACAAGATAGAAAAAACTAACTCTCCCCACGATGCTTCACGGCAAATGTGGTTAAGATAAGATAAGTAAAAATATTTTTTAGGTTTGCTCGATTTGAATTTAAATATAAAAAAATGACAGCATTCAACATAAACATTTTTTTAAAATTAGTTTATGCAATACCGCAATATACTTGTCTTTGTCTATATTGCCCATTTACTCATTATCACTGCCTCCTCACGGTTTTCTTTAGATCTTATCTGATACGGACAAATCACCTCACATCTGTAAGTTTCCGCACATCGCCTTATATAAATTTAGACACTTCACCTGCAACTCAATACTGTGAGGCCTCTAACGATTCAATTTCCTAAAGCATTATAGTATAATGAATTACCCTTACCTGAATAAATTTATCTTATTGTCTGTTGGTCTAACATTTTATCCAGTGCCTTTTTCTTCAAACGCTCCATATAGACCACTTGTTAACCACTCTGTGTGATTTGTATGTGAGCCTAAGAGCGATTGTGCGTTATGCCAGTTATGCGTCTACAAGTAGGCCAGCATATCCGATTTCTATGATGCTTTTTATTTACTAGGGTAGCTTCCCTAAGTGCTACATCAGTCGCCTCTTACGACATGCCTTGTAGGTCGCAGTGGAACTATTATTTGCTTCTCTTGTGGGCCCCAGCACCACATGGGCAACCCAGTGCCTAATTCTGCCTACATATTTGTTCCTATTATCTTATTATATTGATGCTTACATATGTAATATTCTATCTCTTATCTCATTACCGTTTGTTCTATATGTATTCAAATGTAATTATATAGTATACACCAGTTTTATATTTACTTGATATTAGTTTACTATGTAGTATGCTTTTTTTCTGTACACTTTTAAAAATATTTTAACCATTTTACTGGCATCTGTGGCGTAGCGGTAGTGAGCTCGATCACAACCCAAGAGTACCTGGTTCAAACTCCGCAGCGGGCAGTTTTGAAGCAAATTTATTCCGCGATTTTACGAACTGTAAAAGTAGACCTCACAATTCAGAAAGCACTGTCAAACTGCTTCAGAGATACTTGTAATTTAGATACCTAAGTAAAGAATATGTGTGTCATCTGTGGCGTAGCGGTAGTGAGCTCGATCACAACCCAAGAGTACCTGGTTCAAACCTCGTGGAGTTGTTTCCAGAAGCAAATTCTCCCGAATGGTTAACGGGCCCAAATTGGGGTGTAAAGAATAGAACCACTGTTATCTGCCACGCATGTCATAAGAGGCGACTAAGGAGGTTGGAGTGGGGCTAGCTACCCCACAGCATAAAAGACACTAGATGGCTACAGAACGGAGAGCGAATCGGTAACGCTGGCCGAAACCGGACACATCGCCAAAGGATAAGCACCAGAGTTCCAAATGGTGCTGAAGATGTGACAAAACACACCAATGTTAAGGCTGCATGAATCAGATTTCCACATGAATAGAATTTATGGGGAGATCTGGTACATCAGTCTGGGTGACCGAGAGAGAAGCAAATTTGTGGATTTTTACAATGGTGAAAATAGACTTACAATTCAGAAAGCAACGTTGAACTATTTAACATATAAGTGGTGCCTAGAAAATCAATGACTTGTTTACTGTGGTTGATGGTGATGTCTTGCAAACGGATATGCCATGATTTTAATTTCAATTATATAATATACACAAATGTTAGATTTACTTGTTATTAGCTAATTTTGTATTATTTTGTAGTGTGTTTTTTTTCTGTACACTTTTTTGATGTTTTAACCTTTTCACTCCGTATTTTTGTCGACTTCCTGATACAGTTATATTGCAATATATACTGAATTAGCCAGTAATCTGGCTTTATGTCATGTTAAGAAATGCAGCGAGTCAGTATGTTGGCTTAAGGAACGAACTGGTTAATATTGTTATTACAGCTGAGTGATATAGTCCAGGGTTCTCAAAATGTGGACCTTGCGGGTTGGTGTGATAATTCATGAGCTGAGTACACAATTAATGAATTTAACTCCTTATGGACCAAATGCCACACTACAAGGCTTTCGGTTGGACACATTTTACTGGGAGCCACACTAAAGGGCGTTTTTATTCAAAAACAATGGCGTGTAAAAACATGGCTTTTGTCCCGATCCACTAAGAATTAACTAATGGGTAGATATTATATAAAGATCTGAATATTTAAAAGCATGCATATTCTCAGTGGCAATGTATGGATGTGAAGCATGGACATTTAACAACTTAGCAATAGTGTGATGACAAAAGAAGAAGAATTTTCTGGTCTATTTAATTTATTTTGTGTGTTCCTGGGGGGTGTCAACGAAGGATGCATTAGAGGGACAAGCAGTTTGGGAACCCCTGATTAAATGCAAATAAAATAGAAATATGTTAATAGAACTCTAAGATAATATATGCATTCATTTGTCTTCCTTGTTAATAAGTGGCTTAAAGATGAGCTGAATGGTAAGAGAGACAAGCACAACTCAGAAGTTGTAACGGTAAAACACTTGCCAATTGACCGTCTGTAATGGCGAAAAATGCCATATAATATGTGGTTTGAGTAGTGGAGTCAGAAATGAACTGTAATTTTGTTTATGTATCAGTGTGCTTGTCTGTGGCTTAGCGGTATTTAGCTCGATCACAATCCAAGAGTATCGGGTTCAAACTCTGCGGCTGGCAGTTTGGAAGCAAATTTGTTCCCATGGATTTTTACGAATTGTAAAAATAGGTTTCACTGTTCAGAAAACAATATCAAACTATTGAAATTAAAGGAGCGATTGATTTGATATAGGACCATCATCATTGTACTTCGATGAGTAACCATGTGTACTCCAATCTTCTTCTTAAATAGGAAGATCTCAGCTGCAGTGCACAAACTTCGTTGCACCGGTGAGAGTCCCAGATGTAATTTTGAAGATGGGGAAGATATTTTTGTAGAAGTTCTATTTTTAATTTTTTCTCATCCTGTAAAGGATATGGCACGATTTTCATTTTTCATAAGATTATATTTTTTTTTTTCCGATCCAGAAGCACTTGAGCTTTTCAGCTCTTTGGCTCTGTGCCATGGACATCGTAAACCTTCGGTTCGGTGCCACGAACACCATAAATCTGGGGAATCTGGCTTTTTTCTGCCATCCGCGGAATTGAACCCGCACACACAGAGGGATAGTCACCTGTAGTCCAACTCGCTACGAACATGCTGGGCAGATGGGCAAGAATAAGATTAGATACATCAGCCAACACAGAACAGGAGTTGTTACTCTAAGCACACTGAGGTACATGCTTGGGAGGAGATCAGAGCACTTATGGGCATGTCTGATGTGCGATGTAGATGATCCTCAAATGTACAATGTGTCAGTGGAAGTTAGTCTATGTATGCTTAGTCATCATCTCCTTGATTTATTTACAATGTAGAGAACTCATAGATGCAACAAAGTAAATCAAATGATAGAACAAATGGAGCCAATTTTAAAATGCAAACATGTCACCATGAACACAAAAAAGGCGATGTTCAACACAATCTTTCTCCCAACATTATGTTACCAGTGTCAAACCTGGACGCTGATATCAAATAATAGAAGAAAACTAGTCATGACAGAGATGAAGTGTCTACGCAGAATGCTGGAGGTAACAAGAAGAGACCAGTTGAGAAATTAAGACATCAGGAAAAAAGTGTGTACAACATCAGTACTGAACTTCATCAAGAAACAACAAATTTAGTGGTTTGGCCACATACAGGAGATCGCAGAGCGTGAGTTGTTAGTGAACTGCTTCATCAAGGCTGGTGGTCTGGGTTCAACCTCAGAGTACGGTGGAATTTTTGCACACAGGCTTGTCTCAGGTCGACCCAGCCTCAACTGGGTACCTGACATGCTCTGGGAAAGTAAGGCCGGCGTGGATGCTGACCACATCACCCATCGTGTTCGACGGTCTGAAAAATACAGCCAACACTTATTGCCTATATACATGAGATATGAAAAGGTTCCTTTACTTTTTACACATAAGCAGATTACCAACAGACAGTGCACCTCAAAGAGCAATGATGCTTCGATACAATGGATACAAAGCAAAAGGCAATCCACGCAAAAGGTGGACCTCAGAGATAACAGAGATGATGAAAGACACTATTTATGAAGCACACACACAAAGACTTGTTCTATAAATCTCTTTTTACCCTGATGCAGTGATACAAAACAAGATTGGAGAAAAGTAGAGAACTCTGGTAGATATGAGATTGATAGGACATCAGAAGCAGAGTGGGCATAACTTCATGCACCAAATACATCGAAAACAACAAATGCAGTGGTTCTGACATTTAATGAGAATGCAATACAACCAACCACCAATAACAGCATACAATAAAGAGAT
This sequence comes from Arion vulgaris, assembly GCA_020796225.1. Taxonomy (NCBI): domain Eukaryota; kingdom Metazoa; phylum Mollusca; class Gastropoda; order Stylommatophora; family Arionidae; genus Arion; species Arion vulgaris. The sequence goes on from CM036761.1 coordinate 10,330,151, forward strand.
CGGGTACTAGAGCTAAGGAAAGACCAAGAAAAGATGGATAGACAATATCAAGACCACATTACATAAACACGGATATTACACAACAAGGGCGACTCATCTGGCCCTAGAACGCAAATTAAAGCTCCTATCCCTACGCTTTAAAGGCAAGAGGGGACAACCAACTACATCTTCCACCTGGGAATAGACAATAGACAAAAATATAGATCATGACAATATTACAGACATATTTGCTTGTATGTTTTATATGTTTGTTATTGTTCTGAAACACCTGCTATGCAATTAAAATAACATATGTCTGTGATTTTGTTATGTTATGCGATCGATGTCATGGCACATTGGGTATTCCCATTCATGCTCCATCCTCTGCTGCAGCAGCCATCCCAAAGTCCATTTCTCACCAGTCATGAGAAGCTGATTAGTATATCTTCTCTCTCTACCATGAAGACGACACTTTTTGGCATGGCCAAACTTAATGCCTAATTCTCCAACTTTCGGACACCAAACTGTCTCTTCCTCTTCGCTCTGCCATGTTGTCCTCTTTTCCTTTTCTTCTTTGTTGGTTCTGCTGCATCGGTTCTCAGCACGATGCACGTATCTCGTAGTTCCGGGGAGGATCGATTAATTTTGTTTAATAATGTCTGTAATTAGGGATATATATAATGAGGAACTTATGGAGAGAACAAGACAGATTCCAGTGAACGAACAGGTTAAAAAAGACGCTGGCGCTGGATAGGACACACTTTGCGAAACCGGAGGGGAATATAACAAGAAGGGTCCTTGCCGGAACCCGCAGGGACAGCGAAAGAAGGGAGGCCGAGAAATACATGGAGACGAGATTTGGAGGCGGAGATCAACAATATAAAGAAGAGCTGGAGGGAGCTGCAGGAGATAGCTAGAGATAGGAAGACTTGGCATGAGTTGGTTGAGGGCCTATGCCCCAACCGGGTAAAAAGGCAAAGAGAGAGAGAGGGATATATATGACAAAATGGTTAAACCTTTTCCTTGTGTTCCAAAGGTTGTGGATTTGAATCTGGATATCATCATTCTGTTCACAAATGCATTTTTTCCAGAGACTCCTAGGATTATTGTTGAGCTACGGAGTTTGTGCTTGAGCAATGCTCTCAGCAGGTGCGTGCCATTTCTGCAAGAGGGCCGAACTATATGGGGTAAAACCCAGCGCAAGGAAGCCAATCCTTCTGCTTAAAACCCTTTAGCCGGCTGTGATTTATAATGTAATTTAATCGGTTAGTGGATAAATCTTCTATTTTATATGAAGAAAATTATGTGCAGTAATACATTTTTATAAATTTTACTGTATTGGATTATGTTTATACATTTTTCTTTTGTTTTATAACTGTGAGAACATTTTTGTAGAATATATTTGGATGTTCAATCAATCAAGTGCCATGCTAGCATGTCTCTCCATATCTCTCTCCTTGCTGTAGTTAATCAGTTCTGACGCTCAATCTTTTTATTGAGCCACGCTGTCAGAGCATCCGTATTCTACCTCTGTCTTCCATGATATCTCCTTCCTGAATTTTACGTGTTGTCACTAAATGTTAAGCCTCCTCTTCGCATTATATGCTCGAGGAAGCTTGTTTGCCTGATTCTTGTTATTTTGATATTGTTTCTTTGTGTCCAGGCCTGTTTTAAAACATCATAATTTGTTTTATTCGCTGTCCATGACATTTTCAGCATTCTTCTTCCAAACCACATCTCTGTGGGCTTCCAGCAATCTTATTGATTTTGATGTTAGTTGCAAGTATTTCTCATTTTTTTTGTTTGAGACCTTTTGAGACTGTTATACCTCTTCAGATTAGGAAGTCGTGCATCTCTGTAGGCTATATTTTGTTACTGTCTAGTCTATAGTGTACATCACACTTCACTTTTGTTACTGTCTTGTCTATAGTGTACACACTCTTCACTTTCTGTTACTGTCTTGTCTATAGTGTATACACTCTTCACTTTCTGTTACTGTCTAGCCTATAGTGTATACACTCTTCACTTTCTGTTACTGTCTTGCTATATGTATACACTCTTCACTTTTGTTACTGCCTTGTCTATAGTGTATACACTCTTCACTTTCTGTTACTGCCTTGTCTATAGTGTATACACACTTCACTTTTGTTACTGCCTTGTCTATAGTGTATACACTCTTCACTTTTGTTACTGCCTTGTCTATAGTGTATACACTCTTCACTTTCTGTTACTGCCTTGTCTATAGTGTATACACACTTCACTTTTGTTACTGTCTTGTCTATAGTGTACACACTCTTCACTTTTGTTACTGCCTTGTCTATAGTGTACACACTCTTCACTTTTTGAACCCAAGATCCTGATATCTGGAGTGTCGAAACAAGTAAAAACAAAGTATTGTAATTTTGCAAAATACAAAACTAATAACAATAAACTGCATCGATTCGATCAAAAGGCATTGATACGCGAGATGTAGAAAGAATTGGAAGGGATGGCAAGAGAGAGAGAGGAAGGGCTGACAAAAAGTTGTTGAAGACCTGTGATCCACTGGGAGTTAAAAGGTGGTTATTGGTTACTAAACTGATGTAATTGCACTCTGGGCAGACCCATAGGTGCTCAGACTCCCCCAACAGATATAGAAGAGTATGCATACTGATGGATCCTGAGTCTCGCTTGTTAAACACACTCCTCACTCTGCCCCTCAGGCATCCAGTTGTACCCGTACAAGGGGTAACTCTAAACAGTTTAAATCAATGGATCGATCCCACATCTATTTTAGTGTCTTCATCTAACAGGCGGTCGTGAAGAGACCGAAGAGTTGAAAAGTGAAGAAGTAAATATATTTGACAGTTAATAACCATGGCCTCAGATAACATACGGACGGCAGGCTCAGGTAAAAATTCTAGAAAATAAGACCCCAACCGTCATGTGATCCTCACATTCCAGTGTGATTGTATATAGACTTATTAAATTTAAAAACAACATAACAAGTTAAATCAAGGTTATATTATGTTACACATGAAGTTTAAAGCTAAGAAATATCAGTATTAATAACACTTTTCATCAATAAATAATCATGAACGTATAGAAATTAGTAAAATTACAAAAAAGCTTACAGTGTTCTATCAAACATATACAAAATCAGCCCCCCATTAAACATGAATTTTCGATTCCCTGTCTGAGCTAGTCTGCCTTATGTTGTCGGTGGTCACGGTAATAACAAACATGGATTGTCATAATCTTATTATGATTTTTTGTGTGCATTTTTCTTTCTATCTCCACATTTTGTTAAATTATTTATTTATTTATTTCCTTGTTAATTGAAACTGAAAAACTGAATCTTCTTCTTCTGCATTCTCACTAGATTGAGATTTCGGATTCTCTAATAAAGGCAGCCGTCTGCCCCAGATTATCAACCACGCCATACAGTTTGTCTTCTGCGTTCTCATTAGATTGGGATTTTGGATTCTCTAATAAAGGCAGCCGTCTGTCTCAGATTATCAGCCATGCCATACAGTTTGTCTTGGATGCTAGTGTAAGTGAGCCACCTCTTTCTTCTCAAGTCTGCATACTGGGGCAGTTCTGTAGGATATAATTTCTATGATTTCTGCTTCCCCGGTTGTGCCGACCTCTTCCCGCAGTAAGTTTTGGCCACCCTCATGATGGTAGATCTGACATTCTTACTGCGTGGCTAAATCTCCGAGGCAGATTGGCGGTCGTAGAATCCGTTATCCCATTCCTCATTGTGAAGGGTCGTTGCACCATGTTATGCGCCTTATGGCCTGGTGCATCCGTTTTCTGAAAGCATTTGTTTCGGGTTAGCATTGTCTAGAATAGAATCTATATGTTTCTGTAGTCAGGACCTACCTATAGGTGCACAGTAGATATGTTGTCTTTTGTGATTCCCAGTTGGCAGGGATTTTTTAACCGCATACAGTTTTCAGTTAGGGGGGCCTCTATGGTTAAGTGATTAAGGCATTTGTCTCTCGTTCTGAAGGTTGTGGACTCGAACCAAGCCACATGTGCAATTTTTTCATAAGATCCCTCGGATTGTTGCTGGTGTTACGGAGTTTGTACTTTGTGCAATACTTCCGGTCGATGGTCGGCCATTTCTACGGAGGGATCGAGCCATATGGGGTAAAACCCAGTGTAATGAAGCCAATCTTTCGTCTTTAGGCCCTCTTTATAGAATTTAGTAGTTATCTCTCTTCTTTTCATTCTCCTACTGTTAATTAGGCGGATGTGATGTGTCAAACACTGTTAATTAGTGGTTGCATATTGTGATATGTCAAGCCCAAACACTGTTAATTAGTGTGCAGATGTGAATGTCAAGTCCAAACACTGTTAATTAGTGTGCAGATGTGAATGTCAAGTCCAAACACTGTTAATTAGTGTGCAGATGTGAATGTCAAGTCCAAAACTGTTAATTAGTGTCAGATGTGAATGTCAAGTCCAAACACTGTTAATTAGTGTGTGGATGTGAATGTCAAGTCCAAACACTGTTAATTAGTGTGCAGATGTGAATGTCAAGTCCAAACACTGTTAATTAGTGTGCAGATGTGAATGTCAAGTCCAAACACTGTTAATTAGTGTGCAGATGTGAATGTCAAGTCCAAACACTGTTAATTAGTGTCAGATGTGAATGTCAAGTCCAAACACTTTGTTCAATTCAGCCCACTGTTAATTAGTGCGATGTGAATGTCAAGTCCAAACACTGTTAATTAGTGTGCAGATGTGAATGTCAAGTCCAAACACTGTTAATTAGTGTGTGGATGTGACTGTCAAGTCCAAACACTGTTAATTAGTGTGTGGATGTGACTGTCAAGTCCAAAGACTGTTAATTAGTGTGTGGATGTGACTGTCAAGTCCAAACACTGTTAATTAGTGTGCAGATGTGAATGTCAAGTCCAAACACTGTTAATTAGTGTGCAGATGTGAATGTCAAGTCCAAACACTGTTAATTAGTGTACAGATGTGAATGTCAAGTCCAAACACTGTTAATTAGTGTGCAGATGTGAATGTCAAGTCCAAACACTGTTAATTAGTGTGTGGATGTGAATGTCAAGTCCAAACACTGTTAATTAGTGTGCAGATGTGAATGTCAAGTCCAAACACTGTTAATTAGTGTGTGGATGTGACTGTCAAGTCCAAACACTGTTAATTAGTGTGTGGATGTGACTGTCAAGTCCAAACACTGTTAATTAGTGTGCAGATGTGACTGTCAAGTCCAAACACTGTTAATTAGTGTGCAGATGTGAATGTCAAGTCCAAAGACTGTTAATTAGTGTACGGATGTGAATGTCAAGTCCAAACACTGTTAATTAGTGTGCAGATGTGACTGTCAAGTCCAAACACTGTTAATTAGTGTGTGGATGTGACTGTCAAGTCCAAACACTGTTAATTAGTGTGCAGATGTGACTGTCAAGTCCAAACACTGTTAATTAGTGTGGGATGTGACTTCAAGTCCAAACACTGTTAATTAGTGTGCAGATGTGACTGTCAAGTCCAAACACTGTTAATTAGTGTGCAGATGTGACTGTCAAGTCCAAACACTGTTAATTAGTGTGTGGATGTGACTGTCAAGTCCAAACACTGTTAATTAGTGTGCAGATGTGAATGTCAAGTCCAAACACTGTTAATTAGTGTGTGGATGTGACTGTCAAGTCCAAACACTGTTAATTAGTGTGCAGATGTGACTGTCAAGTCCAAACACTGTTAATTAGTGTGTGGATGTGACTATCAAGTCCAAACACTGTTAATTAGTGTGCAGATGTGACTGTCAAGTCCAAACACTGTTAATTAGTGTGCAGATGTGACTGTCAAGTCCAAACACTGTTAATTAGTGTGTGGATGTGACTGTCAAGTCCAAACACTGTTAATTAGTGTGCAGATGTGAATGTCAAGTCCAAAGACTGTTAATTAGTGTGCGGATGTGAATGTCAAGTCCTATCTTTGAATTATCCAATAGAACACAATTGATAACAATTTTCCACCCATGTGTTGCCAGGACCATCAGGGCAAGCAAAGAATAGTAACACTGCGACCTACAAGGCATGTCGTAAGAAGCACTAAGGTAGGGACCTAGGGAAGCTAGCCTAGTAAATAAAAAGAATTGCAGAAATCGGATATGCTGGCGTACTTGTAGTCTCATAACTGGCACAACGTAAATCGCTCTTAGGCTTGGATCACATACAAATCACAAAGTGGTTACCAAGTGGTCAAGATGGGGCGTTCAAAGAAGATGAAGGTTTTAAGAATAGAAATCTCAACTTTTTTAATATCACATCTGCTGAGTTTTACTGTAGCATGCTTCTAGAACTGAGTGGGCATAGGGGATATCATCAGATCTGACGCTTATACAAAGTCTTGGTTAGTTTAAAGTAAAACCCACAGTTTATCAGTTTCCTCATCTCCTGGGATGTAACAATGACAAAAATTCACTGTGACCTCATATATATATTGCTGATGTAAGTGCTGTTTGATTTTCAAAACCTCTAAGTCTGATCCTATTCCCTGATGTTTCTTTCTCTCCCTGTTTTGTTAAATCTATATTTTATAACTTCTCCAAATGTATAATAACGAATAGAGAATTGATGTTCCCTTGCATAAGCTGGCATAATCCGTTAGACCATTAGCTTTTGAATTTGTTAATAAATTATTTGTATTTCTTGGATGACAAATGCTTGTGTATAGAGTAATTCTATCTTCTGTTTGAGGATTTAGTTTTGATGTATTATGTTTGGCTGTTTTTTAGTTCTATCTGTTTTAGGATTTAGTTTTGACGTATTAGGTGGTGTCTGTGGCTTAGGGGATAGTGACTTGATCTATAAACCCCAACGTTCAGAGTTCGAATCACGTTGTGGACAGTTTGGTTGCAAATTATTTCGAGTGGATTTTTACTAAAGGATGATGGCACCACCCGTTCAGAAAGCAATGGTGAACCACTGAACGTAATAATGCCTAGAAAAATCGCAAACAACGTTAAAAGCTGGGGTTGATTCGCAAAGTCCTGTAAAGGATATGCAATTAACTAACTTTTGATGTATTATGTTTGGCTGTTTTTTAGTTCTATCAGTTTTAGGACTTAGTTTTAGTGTTTGGCCTCTTGTTTTTGTTATTTTTTCTAATACCAGATATGCCTTATCTGATTCGCTATGTAAGTTTGACATTATCTTTATGTATATATCACTCGTACATACATACACATACATACATACACACACACGTACAGATACGTAGGTTATGTGTTGCTTAACTGACATTGTGACACACTAGACAGACCCAAAGATGCTCACTGTTCCTTAGCAGATGCTGAAGGATGTGCATGCTGATGGTTTCCATACCTCACTGATTAAACACACTCCTCCTTATATATACTTATATATTGTGATTCAGCATAGAACAAACTACATGACGCAAAACCTATTGTCTCCTGAGACAAAGAGGTCAATGAATGAATGAAATATATATATAAGTATTAACAGAGATCAGAATACTAAGAACATACATATTCCCAGTGGCAACGTATGGGTGTGAAGCATGGACATTTAATAAAACAGTGGAAAAACATATATGGGCTTTTGAATATAAGTGTTACAGAAGAGTCCTCCGTATATCTTGGACAGAGAAGAGAACAAATAGATCTATCCAGAAAGAACTCAAAATCAAATAAAACTGGCTGATGCTACAAATAAGAAAGAAAAATTGAGATATTTTGGACATATAAAAAGACATGAAGGGCGGGAGAAGACCATCATGGAAGGAGGCATACCGGAAAGAGAAGAAGAGGAAGACCAGGAAAGATGGATTCATGGTGTAACTGATGGTTTGAACATGACCGCTGCAGAGGCAGGACATCTGGCCTATGAGAGAGAGAGAAATTCCGGAGGACTCTTGGGGTGGCAAAGTTCTGCTCAGGATAAGCTATTTGATGATGATATGTGTATTGTCTAGTACAGACATTGAAACTCTGCCACAGGCTTTACATTTATCAGTGTTATGTACATCATATGCCGGTTTGGCATTCTTTGCACTTCTTATGTTAGTCAAATCCACTCCTGATGCAGGGGCAGGGGGTAAACATTTTTCAAGGTAATAAAAAAAAAATTAATAATCACAATGCATACACTAAACGTTGTTTACCATTAAAAGCAATGTCTTTTGCAACATGTGGCCAAATTATATAACAATAGTTTATTTATTTTTCTGTTAATGTTATAAAAAGATGACCCTTGTTTTGGCTGGGTCTCCCGCCTTAGTAAGTTGGTGATAATATTTGGTGCTCTTAAAGTAATTTGGTGATAGAACTCTGTGCTCTTAAAGTAATTTGGTGATAAAATGTCTGCTTGGAAAGTAATATAGTGATAAAACTGTTGGTGCTCTGAAATTAGTTATTGTCGCTGTCTGAGTTTGTTTTGTTTGCCTGTGTCTTGATTATGCAACCATTAGAAGATGATCTAGTTAGTGATAACCTGTTATATATTTCTTGTATCTACAACATTATTTTGTTCAACTAAGTAACTTGTACTATGAATAAAATTACTTATAATACTATTTTCTTGAGTTTGTTAAGTGTGTGCTCAGAACATGTGCTTATGAATATAAGTGTTACAGATCCCTACGCTTAACGGCAAGAGTGGACAGCTAACTACATCTTCCACCTGGGAATAGACAATAATGTTACAGAAGAGTCCTCAGTATACCATGGACAGAGAAGAGAACAAATAGATCTATTCTGAAAGAACTCAAAATCAAAGAAAACTGGCTGATGCTACAAATAAGAAAGAGAAAATTGAGTATTGTGGATATATAAAAAGACACGAAGGGCTGGAGAAGACCATCATTGAAGGAGGTATACCGGCTAAGAGAAGAAGAGGAAGACCATGGAGAAGATGGATTCAGAATGTAACTGATGGTTTGAACATGACCGCTGCAGAGGCGGAACATCTGGTCTATGATAGAGAGAAATTCCAGAGGACTGTTGGGGAGGCAAAGTTTTGCTCAGGATAAGCTATTTGATGATGATGTACTAACTCAAAACTCGGTAAAGAAATCACGTAAAGAGTTGACATTTTGTCGAGTTGACCCACACATTTTGGCAGGAATATATATTTATTTATATTCCTCTCATACCGTTATACGTTGCATAGGGCCTGCTAGCAATTTCTCCATAACGCTCTATCCTGGGTAACTCGTTCAGTCTCTTCTATGGAAGTGAGTTTGACATTTCTCCCCTCTATTAGTAAAGTTAGCTTCCATATTTCCCTGAGGCGTCCTTTCCTTCTAGAGTCATTTACTTCCAGCTTCAGTTCCTGCTTTGTGATTCTTTAAATATTTCTTTTTAGAGTATGTGAGCTGGCACACTGATCAAGACTTACTCCACCTCCTCGTGGTGGCCCTGGAAACAGACAGAAGATCCTGTCTGGCTAAGTGGGTTGGGATCCAGGAAGAGCTACAGGTATAGGTAGTAGTACAAGCACAATCACGTTATACAGGTCCAAAATCCTAAATGAATGCACACATCTCCTGGCCGATATAATGGAAAAGTTGCATAAATGCAATGCATACTGTAAGAAATAATAAGTTACGAGTCGTCTGTAAGTGTATACTCACACCCCCGGAATCAATATTCGCGCCATAATTACCAGCTCTCAGCAATAATCTTTGAGAATGTTATAGCGTGTCGTGTCGACACAAGGGAAGATTGCAGAAAACTCAGTATCGTTTTGGCCAAGCGCAAATACATTTATTGGGTAAGGCTGGCCGAGTGCAAAAACCTAAGGTTGTGATCTTGTGCTTAACGAAATTGCTCTCCCTGGAACAACCGGGCACTGTACTGTTGTACAAGAGCAAAATTCAAAGTTGCGATTTTGTGCCTGGAAAAACTGCCATCCCTAGCGAACTGGGGTGGGTGATGTTAGCGAGCGCAAAATTTAAGTTACGTTGCTAGCGAATAATGAAACAACCGTTTGGATTTTTTTTGTGCGACCTCAGTCCAGTGTTTTCGGGGCCAGGGAAAATGCAGAGTGACAATTGCCAAGTGCTGACACGTGTCTAGAAAAGGTTGAGAATGTTCCTATTCCAGAATAATCTCACCGTGGCTAGAAAACATAAGGCTGATAATGTAAAGGTTTGACATGTACAATCCCAAACATTGGCGAAGGCTGACACTTTTCGAACGCGATCATCCTACAAGCGTAAGGTGACGTCCAAACACCATTGCTCAGATCAAATAAAAGCCAATTAAGCAGCCTATCGTTAGTAGTCTTGATTGTTAGTGTGACAAGTCCATGTGTGAGAATGGCTGAGAATGTTCCTAATACGGAACGACCTCACCAAGTCAGAAAGTGTGTAGAGTGTAGACATACTCTTAGACAAAGATCATAAAGTCCAAATATTGGGCAAAAAATGATCGTCAGAGAGAAATGAACACACGAAGCAGCCGAAAAGTGATCGTTCGAATGACTAGTCCTAGAAGCGTAGAGAATGCTCCTAATCCGAAACAACCTCACCAAGTCAGAAAGGTTGCAAAGTAACATTTGGCGTATTTCCAAGCCCAAATATACGACGTTAAACGGAGCATTAAAGAGAAATGTACACGGAATGAAAGTGTTTGACTGTCAACAAACAGACTCGAATATTTCTTAGCCGAAAATATTTAACGTTATAGTCGTCTGACAAAGATCAATTACACACCAATAAGAATGATCAAATTGGTGCAAAGAAAGAACGCAAAAAAAAGAATATGCCCAACATATCTCATCTTCCTTCTATAACAGTTGTCACTAGTAGTTGACCAGCCATTTATCTGATTGCATTACGTCTCCTGAATTCGTCCCATTTTATGTTAATTATTTTTTACAGTTGTCACTAGTAGTTGACCAGCCATTTATCTGATTGCATTACGTCTCCTGAATTCGTCCCATTTTATGTTAATTATTTTTTACAGTTGTCACTAGTAGTTGACCAGCCATTTATCTGATTGCATTACGTCTCCTGAATTCGTCCCATTTTATGTTAATTATTTTTTACAGTTGTCACTAGTAGTTGACCAGCCATTTATCTGATTGCATTACGTCTCCTGAATTCGTCCCATTTTATGTTAATTATTTTTTACAGTTGTCACTAGTAGTTGACCAGCCATTTATCTGATTGCATTACGTCTCCTGAATTCGTCCCATTTTATGTTAATTATTTTTTACAGTTGTCACTAGTAGTTGACCAGCCATTTATCTGATTGCATTACGTCTCCTGAATTCGTCCCATTTTATGTTAATTATTTAGTTGTCACTAGTAGTTGACCAGCCATTTATCTGATTGCATTACGTCTCCTGAATTCGTCCCATTTTATGTTAATTATTTTTTACAGTTGTCACTAGTAGTTGACCAGCCATTTATCTGATTGCATTACGTCTCCTGAATTGTCCCTTAGTGTTAATTATTTTTACAGTTGTCACTAGTAGTTGACCAGCCATTTATCTGATTGCATACGTCTCCGAATTCGTCCATTTTATGTTAATTATTTTTTACAGTTGTCACTAGTAGTTGACCAGCCATTTATCTGATTGCATTACTCTCCTGAATTCGTCCATTTTATGTTAAATTTTTACAGTTGTCACTAGTAGTTGACCAGCCATTTATCTGATTGATTAGTCCCTGAATTCGTCCCATTTTATGTTAATTATTTTTTACAGTTGTCACTAGTAGTTGACCAGCCATTTATCTGATTGCATTACGTCTCCTGAATTCGTCCCATTTTATGTTAATTATTTTTTACAGTTGTCACTAGTAGTTGACCAGCCATTTATCTGATTGCATTACGTCTCCTGAATTCGTCCCATTTTATGTTAATTATTTTTACGTTGTCACTAGTAGTTGACAGCCATATCTCAGCATTACGTTCCTGAATTCGTCCATTTCTTAATTATTTTACAGTTGTCACTAGTAGTTGACAGCATTTATCTGATTGCATTACGTCTCCTGAATTCGTCCATTTTGTTTAAATTTTTTTAGACATCTATTTCAAATACATTCAGCTAGTTCGATATCATATTCTCAATTCTTTGGCATATGTTAGACTTGACAAAATTGTCATTGAAAGTTTTAATTTAGTTTAAAACTAAATAATTGCAGTTCATATTTATTTCGATTTTTAAAAAGCTATGTTGCTTGACAATTCGTAGAATAATTTCTTTTAGGTTTATTTTTGTAGTCAAAAGTTCGTTCAAATTGGTAAACAAACAAAAGTTTAATTTGCAGGAAATCTACTGTATTGTAGAGCTAATTTGCACAGATATTACCTCACTTGTAGGCCAAAACTGGCACAACGTACCAGTGCTCTAAGTGTCAGATGACATACAAATCAACAGAGTGGTAAAGGGCGATGGGAGGGTAGAAGAAGAAGAAGAAGATATACATCACGACCTTCAAGTTTAACTAATTGGCAAGTAGCTAGTTTGTAACACATAACATTTTTTGTTATATAATTTTCTATAAGTACAACAAAATGCGACCTCGTCGCAAGTCATTAGTTGGATGCGCTCCACTATTGACAAGCGTTGGAGATTGATTGATTGAATGTTAGGACAATCAATATTGCACTTCGGTGAGTTACCATATTTGCTCCGATCTTTATCTTACAGGAAGATCTCAGTGGTGGTGCACGAACTCGTAGCGCCGGCGGGGTCCCTAGTGTAATTTAGAAAATAGTGAAGATATTTTGTAGGTTTTTTCAATAATTTTTCTAGTGAATTTTGTCCAGGCAGTGGCGTTCCATCCTGCTCTTCTTGATTTTGAACTGCCAAGGGTTCTTTTACGTGCTCAAATTGAACACGGAAACGACGTTTTATTGTCCGTCTCCGATAGGACTAGGAACTCGATCTCACCTACATTAAGATCGCGGATCTCTGGAAAAATATATCGATGGCTTCATGAGGGAGCGAACCAATATCTTTGGAGGAGAGGCGAGCACAGAGCCTCTATGCCACAGAGACCTTTGACAAAAAGCTGGAGAGCCCTGTACTAAAGGAACGTTTAAATTCGAGAGAGTACGTTGGCTAAACACGTAAATACTAAGTACCGTCATCAAGATGAGTATCCTTTATAGGACGTTGCTCTCTTTGCAGCACATCTGAAATTCACTCTGTCTCTAGCCAGTTCACCCACTTTGTCGATGGTCATGTTCATGGTTTCTTTAATATCTTGTAACCATCTTCTTCTTGGTCTGCCTCTGCGTCCTGGGACCCTGCCCTCTAGTATTGTTCTTTCCAAGCCATCGTGACGCTTGATGTGACCAAAGTATGTAATTTTTCTGTATAGTATGTTGTTTATCAGCAAATTCTCTTTAACATTTAGTTCTTTCAGGACATGTGTGTTCTTTCTTTTTCTGTCCATGGTATTCGTAGGATCTTTCTGTAGCATTTAGTTTTGAAGGACTGGATTTTCGTTCTTAATTTTTGTGTAATAGTCCATGATTCGCAACCATAAGTAGCCACTGGGAAAATGCATGCTCTCAATATTTTTAATTTTAGTATTTTGCTGGTGCTTTGCCACATGTTCTTCATTGTGTTTAACTTCTTGATTGCTATTGCAATCTTCTTGAGATCTCTTTGGAGCAGTCACCGTTATTGTTAATTATTGAGCCCAGATATTCGTAGCTCTCTATACATTGGAGTTCTTCATTGTTTATTTGGATGTTAGGTGAGCCTTTTGCTTTGTCAGTTGACATGATTTTTGTTTTTGTGATTCAAATATAGATGTTGGTCTTCACTATGTTTCTTGGTCGTCATGATTAGGTTTTCTAAACCTTCTTTCTGGTGGATAATAATACTGTATCGTCTGCGTATCTAAGCTCTGGTATGCATTGCCGCCTATAGTGAGAGGGTCGTAATTCACATAGTTGGCATCGTCTTTTACATTCCTCATGATGTTCTCTGCATATATGCTGAATAAGTATGGGGAAAAAATACATCCTTGTCGTATCCTCTTTTGAATCTCGAACCATTCAGCATTTCACCTCCTATTTTAATGGTTGCCTGTTGTCGTGGTATAGGATTCTATGAGTTGTATTATGTGTGTTGGAAATTTGCATGTCTTTCATAATGTTCCACATTTTCTGGTGTTGTATATGGTCGAAATCCTTGCTATAGTCTATGAAACATGCATGCAGGTCTATGTTGTATTCTCTGTATTTCTCGATAATGAGTCTCATGCTACAAAGTACCGTAGTTTTACAAAAACAGTAACAAAACACAGCAACGTTTCGACCAAATGGTTGTTATCAAGCAAAGGATACAACAGAAGTCAAGAAATTCACTCTCACTTCTTCTTAGAGAGAACGCTGCCAAATTCAATTAAATATCACACCTTTCCTGCAGGTAGACGAACTGTATGTCTGCTTCCAGTAGATCTACTTCATCCACACGCACGCTTTGTGCTCACCCAAACCACTGTAATATTTGCACCCACACATCCGTTATTCACAAGATGTTGTCACGCCCTTACACTGTCTCGTGTGATAATGTTGTGACGCTTAGAATTGAATTTCTCTTGAAACACTCAAGTTAACATTACGACTGTTCAGCTTCGTAAACATTGCTTGAAGTGAGTCTAACACATGTATGTTTATACACGCGTGTAACAAATATTGTGTAAGGTAGGTGTGTTATCACGACATCAGGATTAACTGGATAACAGTCTGTGTTTATAAAACGTAGATTACCGTAGATATACTAAAAACACTGTTTATTTATACTGATAATTAAAATCATTTTAAGTCGAGACACGCCCTTTCAACCTAGGAGTGAGTCTGGTTATATCAACAGGTGTCAGTTATTCTTCTTCTTCAAACCCCAGGAATTATGAGTTTTCACTGAGGTTTCCTATAGTGCACTGGAGGGAGCACCCGGCTTTGTTTCAAACTCAGAAACCCCCGACAGCTCCAAGCGTGTAGTGATATGCTTAGTGCTGCGGAGATTCATTTCTACTCAGGTAGGGGTCAGTTATATAAGGACTATCATCATAACATTCCGGACACGTTCATAGGTGTTCTGATCTCATTCTCAACAAATCCAGCAGCGTCCAGCTGCCCAACACGCCAGTTCGATGTTGTTTAATATCAGTAGGTGTTTGTGATAGAAATAATGAAAATAATTAATTCCTTCTTGTAGGTAATAATATAATGAGCAATGAAAGCAATGCTTTTGTAAACATTTATGTTATTATGGCATGTTCAGCATTCTTCTGTTATGTTATGTTATGTTATGCGATCGACGTCATGGCACATTGGGAATTCCCATGCGTGCTCTGTCCTCCGCTGCAGCAGCCATCCTAAAGTCCATTTGCTCACTGTACCCATGAGAAGTTGATTAGTATACCTTCTCTCTCTACCACGAAGATAACACTGTCTTCTGTAAAACCGCACCTCTTTGGTTTCCAATGATCTCTCTCTCTCTCTTGCGATCGTTCTTTGTGGTCATTTATATCATTCTTATTGTAATATATAAACAGCCTTTGCCAAGAATGTTTTTTTTACAATACAATCTTCAGTACCATTTGGAGCTCTAGTGCTTGTCATTCGGCGATGTGTCCGATTTCAACCAGCGTTTACTGGGTTCGTTCTCCGTCAGCCTTTGGCTGTCCCCAGCCTACCTGCAAGGAAGCAGGTTTCCAATGATCTTATTGATTGCTTGTTCATTGTCCATGATACCACACATAAGTAGGTTCTTCTTCTTCTTCAAACGCTCCATATTGACCACTTGTAAACCACTTCTTGTGATTTGTTTGTGATCTGAGCCTAAGAGCCATTGTACATTGTGCCAGTTATGCGCCTACAAGTAGGCCAGCACATTCGACTTCTGCAAAGCTTTTTTAGTTACTAGGTTAACTTCCCTAGACCCCTACCTCATTCGCCTCTTACGACATGCCTTATAGGTCGAAGTTTTACTATTCTTTGCTCTCTTGTGAGCCCCCAACACATGGATTTGTCCCTGAATGGATTTTCCGATATCTTCATTTCTCAAACCTGTCTCTTCTTGATGCTCCCAGCTTTCTGCGTAGACACTTCATCTCTGTCGTTACTAATTTTGTTCTATTGTTTGATGTCAGCGTCCATGTTTGAAACTGATGGCATAAATTCGGGTGAAAGTTTGATCCGTAAAATCTTCTCATGATTCTATTAGTATAAATGTTTTTAACCATTCCCCTCACAATTATATTGTAAAGCGTACTAAATTATCATGTGTATTGGCTTTGCATCATTTTAAAATATACTTCGAGCCATTGTGTCGGCTCAGCAGAGCAGATCATATTTGCTCAATATCAGCTTGCTAGGCCTGTCACAGTGGCTTTAGAGTCAGTCCCCTAGATTGGTCACACGGTGCAGTTAGTTAGTTTGTTCCTTTCATGCCAAAGGCGGCACATAGGGCAGAGGTTTTAGATCTCCATGTGGCAAAGCTGATCAAAAATGCGAAGATCCGGGCCAACATAGTCGGCAGAAAGGTTCGTACCTAGGAAAGTTCACCTAGTAAATCAAAAGCTGAAACCGGATGGGCAAGCCTAGTCACCATGGGCGCACAATCAGTTCAGCCTGTTCTTGTCAAAGGACCAATTATATATCACAAAAAGAATAATAAAATTGGCCGTGAAGAATGATCGAAAAGAGGAGAAGAAGATCTCCATGTGATACAGTTCGTTGCTAGAAGTTGGAGATCTCGTATGGTTTTACATCCCAATAGTTTACTTTCTTGTAGGAATGTTCTTCGAAGAGTGGTATTAGGTCTTCCACGTTTTCGTTTCCCAACTGGTGACCACATAGGGACTTGTTACACGGTGCAGCAGTCTATCATATTCAGGCTAGAATACACAAATTCCATCTACGGAAAACTGAAAAGCAACTTGTTATTTGGATCGTTTCTTGTGTGTATTTTCTACTATGCTTTCCATGATGCTACAGTTTCTCTAGACTTCTCTTTCATCGTTCCTCATCAAATGTTTTCTAGTCTCCATAAACTTTATTTCTTAATGGAGATTTCAGTCCAGTGCATTTGTTTTAGCTATTCTGCCAGTTTGTTAATTGAGTGTGTATAGAGTCTCTGTGGAGATGAGGCTGTCAGTTTGTTAATTGAGTGTGTAGAGAGTCTCTGTGGAGATGAGGCTAGGTACTCGGCTCTAGTTCCAAAGATACTCGGTTTCCTCCCTTGTAGAGCCATCGGGAAATCTTTCCAATGATCCCTGATCTCAGTGTAGATTCCTTCAAATTCCTAGTTCTTTCAGCGACGTGCGATAAATCGTAGGTTTCTGTATTCAATTTGAGAACGTAAAAAGCCATTGACAGTTCAACATTAATAAGAGCAGTCTAAAATCTGCTGCCCGGACAAAATGCATTAGAAAGATTATAAATTCCTGCTAGGTATTTTCACTATCTTGTAAATTACATCGGGGACCCTCGCCGGTGTTACGGAGTTCGTGCTCTGACTGTCGTTGCGATCTTCCTGTTTAAGAAAGAGATCGGAGCACACATGGTTACTCACCGAAGTGCAGTGATGATGCTCCTGTCAATCAATAATTGAGTATGTGTTGAAACCAAAGTTATTTTTTCATTTTTAACACTCAAATTATAAAAAGTGTATCTGTGATGTGGAGGTGAATGGCACTCGCCCTATCGCTAGAAAAGTTCTCGTTTCGTTTTTCGTTTGAAGAAATTGTTCCCTGATCTGAATGTACACATGATCAAGCTCCTAGTCATGTCGGAGACGGAAGATATTTTTTTCCTCCGATCCAGAAGCACTTGAGCTTTTCAGCTCTTCGGCTCGGTGCCATGGACATCGTAACCCTTCGGTTCGGTGCCACGAACACCGTAAATCTGGGGAATCTGTGGCTTTTTCTGCTATCCCGCGGAATTGAACCCGCACACACAGAGGTCACCCGTAGTCCAACGAACTACGAACACGCTGGGCAGACGGGCAGACGGAAGATATAGATTCCGTGTTCAAGTTGAGCAAGTACTAGCGAACGAGAGAGTTAAAAATCGACGAGTAAACTAGAAAACCGCTGATGGAGCAAACTTTCATTAACAAATTTTTTTTAATTTGAATAAAATTTCATCATTTTCAAAATTACATCGGGGTCCTTTGCTGGTGCTACAGAGCGCGCGTATTGTCGCTGCTATCTTCCTGTGTAAAAAAAAAAAGGACATTGCTCATATCAGTGGCGGCTCGTCATTAAGGGCCACTGGGGCCGGGTCCCACCAAAAATAATGTGTAACGTGTATTTATTATTTTATAAATTAAAACATAACAACCCCAAACCATAATTTTTTTCCGAAAATGTGTGTCTGGCCCCACCAACAAAAATGATCACGAGCCGCCACTGGCTCACATGATTGTTGTGTAGTGAAGATGGTAATATCAATCATTCTGTAATTCAATCAAGCCCGGTATGTTGTAGAAGAATGTCATTAGGAAATGACTTAGTTTTAATGTCATGTTGACGTCTGTTTTTCTGACGTCATTAACAACGTCATCAAATTGGTTGTTCTTTTTACTGCATTTAGCAACAGTTTTGAAGTTATTTTGGTAACTCAAATATTACGTTCAATTTTATGTTACATACCATTGTTGTAGTAGTATTGTTGGTAGTAGTGATGTTGGTAGTAGTGATGTTGGCAGTAGTAGGGTTGTGTACTTGTGGTAGTAGCATTGTTCACAGTATTAGTTGTTCTAGTAATGGTAGTGTGATGGTAGTAGTAGATGTAGTAGTGGCATAATTGAGAATCCTAATTGTATTTGTGGTAATTGTAGTGGTAGCATGACAATGGTAGTGGAATGTGTAGTATATGTAGTGACAGTTTCAGTTACAACATGGTAGTGGTAGTAGTATTAGTGACTGCAGTAGTAGTAGTAGTAGTAACGGTAGAAGCGTCAGTAACAGTTGCTGTATGGCAGTGGTAGTAGCATTAGTGACTGTAGCAGTAGTAGTAGCAGTAACAGCAGCAGTATTAATAGTTGCCGTATGGCAGTGGTAGTAGTATTAGTGTTCGTAGTAGTAGCGAGTAGGTAGTAGTAGTGGTAATATTAGTAGTAAAAGTAGTTGTAGCAACAGTAGCAGTAGTAGTAGTAGCAGAAATAGTTGTCGTAAGGCAGTAGTGGTAGTAGTAGTAGTAATAGTTGTATGGCAGTAGTAGTAATCGTCGTAGTAGTAGTAGTACTAGTAGTAGTAATAGTTGCCGTATGGCAGTAGTTATAGTGTGGTAGCATCTGTAGTTTGGTAATGGCAACAGTAATTTCATTTCAGTAACTAGGGACAGATAATAATAAATAAAATTATCTCTGTACAGCCTCAGTCTCAAATCTCACTTCTGTAATATTGTGAAGTTTGAATAAACAACGTTTAGATGCTTCTGTGTTCTATAACTTGGTTTACTGTTATACAGAGGAGCATAAACTGAAGAATGGTTGCAGTGTGAGTACTCCTTCTTCAGCGATATTTGGATTATGTTCCTGTTATGATGACAAGGTAAGACGATACATTAGTGTGCCTGTCTATATATGATTTTATTTTTGTATATTTACTTTCTGTTTTATCTTAACATAGTAAGTACCAAATGCCGGCACAAGTGCCAGTTTGTCTGTTCTCTTTGACCATGTGCGGTGGACTGCGCTATGATTTATTTCATTATCAAATAAGTTTTATACATGGTTATTCCTCTCCGCGTCTATAAACCTCCGACAGTTGTTCGTCACTTTTCCCGGTCTCTATCTGTTTTTATAGCCAGGGCCGTGTCGTGCTATGATGCAAAGAGACGGCCGCATCAGGCGGCTCCGAAATGGGGGCGGCATAAGCAACGAAATCAATATCACAATTGAAGGTTATTTTAAAGAAAAATTATTTAAGGAGCGGCATTAAGGACTTTCATCATACTGAGAAAATATACCGCACGGTCCTGTTTATAGCGCCCCAGGATAGTCCAACATCCTCCAGTTTCTAAACAAAAACAAAACAAAAACTTCACCCCAGGTCTTTTTGGAACATTCTGTTTTACTTGAGGATTCCACTTAATTTCTTTTCCAGTGACACGCGACTGGGCATCCTCAAGTTATGCCCGACTCATCTTCAGTCTCCTCACTGACACTGGGTCATCAAGAGTTTCCTGTTCTTATCCCCAGGTCTATGTTTGTAACTCTGTCATACCATCTCATTTTGAGAATACGTCAAAAGCATATTTTGACAAAAGGTCTTCTTTTTCGAACGCTCCATATCGACCACTTGTTAGACCACTCTTTGCGATCTGTATGTGATCTGAGCCTAAGAGCGATTGTACGTTGTACCAGTTGTGCGCCTACAAGTAGATCAGCACATCCGATTTTTGCTACACTTTTTATTTACTAGAGTAGCTTTCCTATTCCCATAATTTGCCCGTCTGCCCAGCGTGTTCGTAGCGCGTTGACTACGGGTGACTATCCCTCTGTGTGGCGGGTTCAATTCCGCGGGATCAGCAAAAAGCCACAGATTCCCCAGATTTCAGGTGTTCGTGGCACCGAACCGAAGGGTTACGATGTCCATGGCACCGAGCCGAAGAGCTGAAAAGCTCAAGTGCTTCTGGATCGAAAAACTAAAATTCCCAAAATTCAATCGCCTCTAACGACATGTCTTGTAAGGTCACAGTGTTACTATTCTTTGCTCCCCTTCGAGCCTGCACAACAGGGCGTACAGGTGACACGTGACGAGTGACAGAGACAGAGTGACAGCGTGACAAGTGACAGGTACAGAGTGACAGCGTGACAGAGGCAGTGACAGCGTGACAGAGTGACAGAGTGACAGAGTGACGCGTGACAGAGTGACAGGCAGGTGACAGAGTGACAGTGACAGGTGACAGTGACAGAGTCTGAATCTGATTTAGTCGGAAACGTGCATACATAATTACGATCGTTACCGGTTCTGTTATTTCATTTCCATTCTATATTCTTCATTTACACTCTGTTATTCTTTCATTCCATTCTGTTATTCATTCATTTCCACTCTGTTATTCTTTCATTTCCACTCTGCTATTCTTTCATTTCCACTCTGTTATTCTTTCATTTCCACTCTGCTATTTTTCATTTACACTCTGTTATTCTTTCATTTCCATCTGTTATTTTTCATCTCCACTCTGTTATTCTTTCATTTCCACTCTGCTATTCTTTCATTTCCACTCTGTTATTTTTCATCTCCATTCTGTTATTCTTCTTTCCACTCTGTATTTTTATTCCATTCTTATTCTCTTCATTTCCACTCTGTTATTCTTTCATTCCACTCTGTTATTTTTCATTCCATTCTGTTATTCTTTCATTCCACTCTGTTATTCTTTCATTTCACTCTGTTATTTCATTCACTTCTTATTCTTCATTCCATTCTGTTATTCTTTCATTTCCACTCTGCTATTCTTTCATTTCCACTCTGTTATTTTTTCATCTCCATTCTGTTATTCATTCATTTCACTCTGTTTCTCTGATTTCCCTCTGCTATTCTTTCATTTCCACTCTGTTATTCTTTCATTTCCATTCTGTTATTTTTTCATCTCCATTCTGTTATTTTTTCATCTCCATTCTGTTATTCTTTAATTCCCACTCTGTTATTCTTTAATTCCCACTCTGTTATTCTTTCATTCCCACTCTGTTATTCTTTCATTCCCACTCTGTTATTCTTCCATTCCCACTCTATTATTCTTCCATTCTCACTCTATTATTCTCCCATTCCTACTCTCTTATTCTTTCATTCCCACTCTGTTATTCTTTAATTCCCACTCTGTTACTCTTTCATTCCCACTCTGTTATCTTGTTATATACTTCTTTCTTCTTCTTTTCTTCTTTCTTTCTTTTGTCCTTCTCTGCTTTTTTGCCGCTAGGCGTAGCAGGTTTAACTGATGATCGGTTTCCGAGATAATGCACGCTCGGTCGCTTGATATGGTGTGGTATTGTGGAGTTTTAAGATGTCTGTAACTCCATCAACCCATCTTTTTCTTGGTCTGCCCTTTCCTCTTGATGATTCCATTTTCAGGTTGTACGCTCTTGCAACTGGTGTATTCGGGTTCATTCTGACCAAGTGGCCAAACCATTTGAGTCTCTGTTTTTCAATAAATCTAATAGGAGGTGTTGTTCCGACTGTTCTTCTAATTTCCTCAAATACTTATATACTTACATTTCCTTATCTACAAAACGGCACATCTTTCATCACATTTTGTGAAGAAAATATGAAAATTACAGATTAACGTGTACATGCAATTAAGTAGTGAACAAAAATGAACAAATATGAACATGCATGCACTATCCTCACGATTAGTCCTAAGCATGTAGTGAGACTGAAGATAATTCAGAATGAAGCTATAGGCATCATTTTGAGATGCACCAAAGATACATCAGAAGTGACAATGAGATTCCTCCCCTACCATATTATTCTTTCCTATCTCAACTTTCTTTTTTTTTGACATAACTTTCTTTTCTTTCACAGCTTTCTTTTTTTTTCTCCTTAACTTTCTTTATTTTTGTAACTTTATTTGTCTGTATCAGCTTTCTACTTTACTCCCTCCTTCACACCCGAGTGGTTATCGGGGCCCAAATTTGGGGTGTAAAGAATATAACCACTGTTACCTGCCATGCATGTCGTAAGAGGCGACTAAGGAGGTTTGGTGAAATCGGATGCATGTGTCCTAAGCGTGTAGAAGTCTATGCGTTTAGGCCTACCAAACCAATGTGCAATGTATACACGTTCTTGGCAAAGATCAAACATATCACAAAGAGTTATTAAAATTGGTCGTAAAGAACAAACGCTAAGAAGAAGAAGAAGAAGACTCCCTCCTTCTTTCTCATATATATATTTTTCTCTATCTCCCTCGTATATTGTTTCCTGGTTTTTTTGTGTGCTTACTCTCTCTCTTGTATTGTTTGCCTATTATTTATGTTTGGTATTGACATCCTTGCTTACCATCATTATCCATAACAACAACAACAGCAAACAACAACAACAGCAACAAAACAACAACAACAGAACAACAACAAACAGCAACAAACAACAACAACAACAGCACTATTGCTAACAGAATTGAAACTTGGAGGGTTTCGATCATATCTGAAAATCAACGAAAAAACAAGGAACACCCCCTCCATGAAGAACTTATCAACGGGAAAGGGTGTAGACTCCAGAGATGCAGATCATGACTGAGTCAGGGGGAAGGTACTCTTGGGAAAATATGTCAACCTTCCGGAAGTGAACCAGGAGAGGAATGGATTGCTGTGCCATTTTAATTTCAGACTGCTTTTACCGTTATTACATCCATTAAGAAAAACTGAACAAAATAATACATTATTGATTAACGTGGAGGTTGAATAACGTCAATCACGCGCTCTTGAATAACGTCAATAACGCCCTCTTGAATAACGTCATTGAAACAGATGTAGTTATTTATACTGATTGTTCAATCATTCTCCAACAACATTGTGCGTGGGTCTTTTTCAGTACACTCAGGAGGACAAATAGTAAGAGTGGACAATGGGGTCAACACGACAACCCAAAGTTACTTGAATATGAAAGTAAGGCGGTTACAGAGGCGGCGATGTGGTTGGCATATCATAACTACTCTCGTGTTTTCATACTCAATGACTCAATGAGCATGATTCGTAAAGTCGAAACTGGAATAGTGAAACGAAACTGAATGGAGGTACTAGTACAGACAATGATAAGAGAAATCCCTTCATTTTTGTCCCTGGACAGGCAGGGGTTATGGGTAATGAACGAGCTAATAGATTGACTGTCATAACTACGATATCAGAGGGAGATAAAATGAACCGAAATGACATTCTTACCGCATTGAGTATTTCCGAACAGAAGAGTTTCAGGGCTGTTAATCCCACTCGCTGACCAGACTGAGAGAGATGGGTTTCGATATAGGTACAGCCCGAAGAGAACGACATACTAAATATGCAAAGAGATTCATTAATCAACATCGAACTGGCGTGTTAGGTCGCTGGATGCTACTGGATTTGTTGAGACGGAGATCGGAGCACCTATGACCATGTCTGGAATGCTATGATGATAGTTCTCCTATAACTGATAACTTGAGAGAACAAAAGTGAACAAAAAGGAATTAGTTCACAATGTATTTTTCAATGCTGTTAGTGAATGTACAAAACACGTAATTACAAAGTACTGTAGTTTTACAAATTACAAAAACAATGACAAAATACAGCAACGTTTCGACCAACAAGGCCTTTATCAAGCAAACGAACAAACAGGAGTGACAAATTAGTGAATGTACCAACGTTCTTATTTAAACAATATTATTTTTAATCCTAGCTTTTTTTTATTATCTTTTTCTATTTATTTTTCTCAACTTCATGGATTGTCTTAATTTTCGTTTCTTTCACATCTTTCTTTTTTTCCCTAAACTTTTTTTTTTTCTCAACTTCTTTATCAGCTTTCTCTTTTACCTGAGCTTTCTCTTTTACCTGAGCTTTCTCTTTTACCTGAGCTTTCTATTTTACCTGAGCTTTCTCTTTTACCTGAGCTTTCTCTTTTACCTGAGCTTTCTCTTTTACCTGAGCTTTCTCTTTTACCTGAGCTTTCTCTTTTACCTGAGCTTTCTCTTTTACCTGAGCTTTCTCTTTTACCTGAGCTTTCTCTTTTACCTGAGCTTTCTATTTTACGCCCACCCTTCTTACACATACACACATTTTCTCTATCTCCCTCTTATATTGTTTGCTTCTTTTTGTTTACTGTCTATTGTATTGTTTGCTTTATATTGTTGTCTATTAATTACATCCTTGCTTACCACCGTTCTTCATAATAACAACAACAGCAATAACAGCAACAAAAGTAATAACTTCAACAACAGCAATAACAGCAACACAACAATAACAGCAACAACATAAAGCAACAAAGTAATAGCAGCAACACAACAATAAAGCAACAACAGCAAAACAGCAACAAAAGTAATAACAACAGCAACCACAACAATAACAGCAACAACAGCAACAAAAGTAATAACAGCAGCAACCACAACAATAACAGCAACAACAGCAACAACAGCAACAAAAGTAATAACAACAGCAACCACAACAATAACAGCAACAACAGCAACAAAAGTAATAACAAAAGCAACCACAACAATAAACAGCAACAAGCAACAACAGCAATAACAGCAACAAAAGTAATAACAACAGCAACCACAGCATTAACAGCAACAACACAAAGCAGCAACAACAACAGCAACAAAAGTAATAACAGCAACAAAAGCAATAACAGCAACAACAGCAATAACAACAACAATTGTGGGCGATCACTCTGGCCGCTAATATTAATCACGCCGTAATTAACCTTTCATATAAATATATGAAACCCAATTCTGTATTTCAATCTTTATTATATGCATATATTTCACCTATATAGCACCTTTACATCTACAACACATATATCATATTCATACATATATATATAACATACAATATAGTCCCAACATGATTACCTCACTTTGAAAATGATATATCACCTTACAATATAAAATGCTAAACTATAACCACTTGATTATATAAGCACAAATCTTCACTATTCAAGTCCTACACTCTATTGAATCTCTAATACAAGTTCATCACATAATTGTATTGTACAGGTTAGTCTGAAGTCCTTAGAATGCCTCTGTCTATTTTAAAATGTTAATAGTTTTCTGTGGAACAGCTGTTCGGTAGAGTGTTCCGTGGGTCTGTTACTTGTGACTTCGAAGATATCTATTTCTTCAAAGTGTCTATTTTCTGTCTCTTGATGAAAGTTTGCTTTTTACACATTAAGATCATATCTGTAAAACGAGGCTCTGATAACTTGGTCACTTTTCTACAAATGGAAATTTAGAAGATATATATTTCCAGTTGAACAGGTAAGGCTTTCTCTAGTGCTGTCTGTCTCTATAAGATGCTACTTCTATTCTCTATCAGATTTGTCTATAGGTCTGATCGTGGCTACTCTGCTGTGTGGATCTATTTATGAATCTGCTGTCCACACTACACATGTCTAGTTATACTCACATATCCGAAGTCAGCGTTGGTCGTCTCTTCAACTCAGCACACTGGGCCATTCCGTCTGCCCTTTTGGGAGTTTGCAAGACTCTCTCCATGTTCGGCAAATCTCTATCCGAGTTCTAAAAGTCTTTTTACTAAGTCTCTTCTGCTAAGTTGCTACTGCTAAGTTGTTTCTCTCTCTATGTGTCCTATCGGCTGTCGGAGTGTCTAGCCATACTCACATATTCCAACTCAATTCCGGTCTCTTCAACGCAGCACACTGGGCCATTCCGTCTGCCCTTTGCGAGCTCTGCAAGTTTCTCTACGTTCTGCACGTCTCTTCTCTCCTAAATTTCCGTCACCGTCTATTTATATGGGACCAAAACCCACCTTTGTCTTGCCCCAAAATATCTCCATTTAGTTTCATTATCATACTAATGATTACTGACTCTACCGGTGTCTATCTTCCTGAGAAATCGTCCATAAATCTGTCCGGCATCCCTGCTTAATTTCCAATCTCAGTCTTTAACAAATCAGGTCATCCTACTTATCTTTCGGAAATTCATGTAGTATTTCCATAATGGCTTCGTCTGCCTAATTTATTTTGGGGAAACCTAGCCGTTGCATTTTTAAACAGCTTCGTGTGGTCGCCCTACTTAATTAAACTTTTGAACTTTTGACTTGTTTTTCTGTGGCCTATTGGAATTTGATACCTTTTTGTCCTGCTCACCCACGAACACTATTACACAATAACAACAACAAAAGCAATAACAGCAACAAAAGATGATGAAACTCAAGGAAAAACAAACATAACTGTATGTCGGTTGTCAATCACTAATTAAGTTCGGTCTATCAGAGACAAACACAAGAGACAAGTAAAACATCTTTATTTTTTATTTCATTTTTCTTGTTCGTATTTTAACGTTGTTTTTCTATTATCTTTCCATTACATTTTGTTTGTGTTTTCTCGGTATAATTGTTCATCTTTGCTTTTTTTTTTTTTTTTTACATTCTTTGCATATTTTCCTGTTGAAAACTTTGATTATATTTTGTGTATTTGTGCAGTATCAATCAATCAAATGCATGCTTGTCGGCTTATGCAATCATGTTTCTGCACAACTCTCTCTCTCTCATTGGGGCTGAGTGGTTAAGCCCTTTGCCTTGCGAGTCGAAGGTCGTGAGTTCGAATCCGGACCGAGGCCTTCTGTTCACGAGTGCAGTTTTTCCAGAGACCCTAGGATTGTTGCTGGAGCTACGGAGTTCGGGCTTTGTGCAATACTCTTGGTAGGTGGCGTGTCATTTTGCGGAGAGGACCGAGACATATGGGTAAAACCCGGTGCAATGAAGTCAATCCTTCGGCTTTTAATCAGTTCTGACGTCGATCTATTGTCGAACCAAGATGTCAGACCATCCAACATCTTCTCCTTCTGTCTTCCACGATCTCTCCTTCCCTGAATTTTACCTGTTGTCAACAAATGCTCTAAACCTTCTCTTCGCATTATATGCCATAAGAACCTTGCTTGTCTGAGTCTTATTCTTTTGACAGTTTCTTTGTCTGCAGGCCTGATTAAAAACCGCATAATTTGTTTTTTCGCTGTCCATGGAATTTTCTGCACTCTTCTGTAAAACCACATCTCTGTGACATCCAAGGATCTTTTTGATTGTTTGTTCATTGTCCATAATACGCTACCATACATAAGTTTTAGTTCAATATAGCATTGGAGAATTCGTTTGAGCAGTGTCATTGGTAGTGAGTTCACGCAGTGTGTTCTTCATTTTTATAAAAGCTGCTTTCGTATGATATAAATTATATTTTCTGAAGTGAAAAGTGACAATATTGAGAATATGTTTCATTACATTGTGTTTGCTATGCTATAGTTCATTATCATCATTAGGTGCCGTGCCGACTGACGTAGGCGATCATAGATCTTCCCAAATCTCTGTCCCTGGTGTTTGTTATCATCTCAGATGTTGACGCTGATCCATGCCATGAAGTCAGACTTTCCAAAATTTGCTTTTTGTGTTTCTCTGTCTCGTCTACCGTCGATTTTACCGGTTGTTACAATGTGTATGCAATAGTTAACAGAGAAATAGCAGTAACAAAAGAAGAAAGTAGTTAGTCGTTTAAAACAAGAACTATAGTTACTGCCTGTATTAGAGCTTTTAGGGCAATGTAGGACAGAGTATTTGAGTGGGGATGGGGGTGAGAGGAGTCTGTGAAACATAATTGTGGCTAGTTCAGTCCCCAGAAAACTGTTCAGTTTAAGATTTTTTTCTTTACGCCCCAGACAGAAAAAAAAACTTGGCGCTACCGGAAATTCTTCTTCTTCTTCTTCCTCTTCTTTGCGTTCGTTCTTTACGACCAATTTTAATCACTCTTTGTGATATGTTTGATCTTTGCCAAGAACGTGTATACGTTGCACATTGGTTTGGTAGGTCCCTAAACACATAGACTTCTACACGTTTAGGACATGTGCATCCGATTTCAGCCAAACCTCATTAGTCGCCGCTTACGACATGCGTGGCAGGTAACAGGGGTTCTATTCTTTACACCCAAAATTTGGGCCCCGGTAACCACTGGGCGCTTACCGGGATTGAACCCGTGTCTTCTGAATAGTAGCCCGCGCACTAATCCATTCGGCAAGATGCTTCATTAAATTATTTAGTTAACATAGAAATAGTCGTAGAAGTAAAATCTCTGTTTTAAATTTATAATGAGTTTGAAATAATGTAATAATAATTAATTTTTGAATTAATGCAGTTATTCTACAAACATAGTATTAAAAATACATTTTTGGAGTCTCACTTGGGCGTGCGGCGCACCCCTAACACACATGAAGTATACGCCCCCGATGTTACCGTTGCAAGTCTGTCTCTTATCTAATTACCACTGCCTGCAAGTCTATGACAAAAGATCCACGTAAGAAATATCGTTAAATGTCAGCCACATTGACAATGTACATTATTGATGTGACGAATAGTAACTAATAGGTACTCAAATACCGAATACTACTTGGTACTAAAAATACCGATTGCATATTTAAAAAGTATTCGTTACTTACTATGTTACCAGTTTGAGCTATCACCGTATGAAAAGGTTTATGCAATGAATTTCCATTCAAATGTTCTTCTTTATGATGATGGTATGCACTTCGTGCGTGATGTGGTCAGTATCACTTTGAAAACATTTACTTCACAATCCTTGTCCTGGTACCCAATTGAACCTAGTCGACCTGAGAGCCATTAAAATAAATATTTAAAAAATATCGTTACTTCATGTAATACGACTTTTTGGACGGTGTAGGATAGGCGGGGGCATGAGCCAGCGATACTTAATGACCGCGTGGTTGGTTCAGTCGCCACTAAACTGTTCAGGTTATAATGATTTATTTATGTCCTGGACAGAAAAAAACGAACCTAATTGGCCTTCCGTGGATTGAACCCAGGTCTCCCACATGGAAGCCGGGCTCTAACCCATTCAATCAGACGCTCCACATTTAGAGAGAACCATTACAATCAAAAATATTTCGCGCTAATGTAAAGAATTGGTGCTCAGTCTCCCCAACAGATATCGAAGAGTATGCATACTGATGGTTCCTGTGGCTCGCTGATAATGTAAAGAAACCCTTATTCATATATTGAGGTATATTAAGGAATGCTGTTAGGTCAGTATTTTTTCTCGACCGTCGACACCAGGTATGTGATCAGTTATCAACTATATGAGGACTATCATCACAGCACTCTGGACATGTCCATAGATGCTCCGATCTCATTATGGAATACATTGAATAGTACTGGAGATAGTGGGGACCCCTGGGGTAGGCCCGGTGAAATTTTTGTCGGCACAGAGTACCAATTACCACACCTGAGTGCCACTTTTCTCTTGAACAGGGCCCTTGCAATCCATCTTATGAGCAATGTATCGATTTTGAGTAGCGTGAGCATTTGTATAAGGTATGTGATTGGAACTTTGTTGTAAGCATCCTCGAGATCTAGTACAACAGCACATGTCTCCAAACCAGCCTGGAAACCTTCAAAGACGTCATAGGAAAAGATCGATGCATTACACCAAGTTTCTTTATTCCGCCTGTATGCGCCGAGGGTGGAAGGAGACATGCGACGTTCCTCCAAATCCCGATCGAGCCTGCATGCCACTAACTTTTCCAGAAGCTATATCTTCAGGTATGTGATATGGTCAACATCATGTCAACATCTTGTCAACATCATGTCAACATCATGTCAACATCATGTCAACATCATGTTAACATCTTGTCAACATCATGTCAACATCATGTCAACATCATGTCAACATCATGTCAACATCATGTCAACGTCGTGTCAGAATCATATCAACATCATGTCAGCATCATGTCAACATCATGTCAACATCTTGTCAACATCATGTCAGCATCATGTCAACATCATGTCATCATCATGTCAACATCATGTCAACATCATGTCAACATCATGTCAATATCATGTCAACCGCCTTACTTCCTCGTACTTTTCCTGGTTGCGAATTGAGACTGGGTAAACCTGAAAGTTGTTACTATTATAAAAATTCTCAACACTGAAGTAAAGGAATCCTTTTTCATAATAATAATTCCTCTCGTACCGTTATACGTTACATAGGTCCTGAAAGCAATTTAATTTCTCCATACCGCTCTATCATTGGCACTCGCTCAGTCTCCTCCATGAAACTGAGACCGATATTTCTTACCTCTCTCAGAAAAGTTCGTTTCAGGGTCTCTTTAGGTCGTCCTTTCTTTCTTGAACCATTTGCATCCCACTTTAATGCCTGCTTTGATATTCTTTGATCATTTCTTCTCAAGGTGTGCCCAACATATCTCCATCTTCTCTTTCTTATAACAGTTGTCACTAGTAGTTGTTACCATCCGTTTTCATATATTGAAGCATCACCGAGTGGTTACCGGGGCCCAAATTTGGGGTGTAAAGAATAGAACCATTGCTACCTGCCACGCATGTTGTAAGAGACGACTAAGGAGGTTTGGATGAAATCAGATGCACATGTCCTAAACATGTAGAAGTCTATGCGTTTAGGGCCTACCAAACCAATGTGCAACGTATACACGTTCTTGGCAAAGATCAAACATATCACAAAGAGTGATTATAATTGGTCGTAAAGAACGAACGCAAAGAAGAAGAAGAAGAAGATATTGAAGCATATTGTGAAATACGCTGCTAGACTTGTATTTTCTTTGACCTCCACACAAGATTTGTGATGTAGGCCGTTTTCACTTCCCTTTAACCTCCACACAAGATTTGTGATGTCAGCAGTCTTCACTTCCCTTTGACCTCCACACAAGATTTGTGATGTCGGTCGTCTTCACTTCCCTTTGACCTCCACACAAGATTTGTGATGTCGGTCGTCTTCACTTCCCTTTGACCTCCACACAAGATTTGTGATGTAGGCCGTCTTCACTTCCCTTTAACCTCCACACAATATTTGTGATGTCAGCCGTCTTCACTTCCCAGTGCGTGTCCTGGTGCTAAACTGAATCGAGTTGAGAGCCGGTACGTTTGAAACAATATTCCTCGACTACTGTGTTACTGAACCTGGACCATGCGCATACGAAGCGAGTTCACTAACAACTACGCTACTGAGACTCTCTTCGCTTACTTGTAAAACAAATTCAAATGTCCCCATTTCCTTCTCAAACCTTAAGGTATGTAGTCACTTCACTATCAATGTATAACCCTAATGTGGGCATCTGTAGCTTAAGCGGTAGTAAACTCGATCACAGCCCAAGAATACCTGGTTCAAAAACAGCAGTTTAGAAGCAAATTTGTTCCCGTGGGTTTTTACAAACGGTAAAAATTAAACCTCGCCGTTCATAAAGCAATGGCAAACTATTGAAAGTTAAAGTTGTGACTAGAAAATCAACACCTCGTTTACTGTGCTTGATGGTGACGTACTTTAACGGATGGATATATCACGATTGTTCAGTGTGCAGGCGTGCCAAATCCTTTCCTCCCGTGTGGAACGTCGAGTGTGGGATTGAACCCACATTCTTTCTATCCGAGTTGACAGGCAAACGCTGACGCATTACGCTGATCCGTCCCTTCGCTCACTTTGTCTTTCTTTATTTTTCTTTTATCCTTCTCTGTTTTTTTTTTGCGTTAGTCGTAGCAGGTTTAACTGATAATCGGTTTCAGAGATAATGCAGAACGCTAGGTCTCTTGATATGCTGTGGTATTGTGGGGTTTTAAGATGTCTGTAACTCCATCAATCCATTTTTTTTCTTAGTATACCCCTTCCTCTTGATGATTACATTTTCAGGTTGTACGCTCTTGCAACTGGTGATTACATAAAATACATCGCATATTTGTACTTATATATAAATGTCCTTTTTCGTCTTTACAGACGGTCAATTGGCAAGTATTTTACCTTGTCAACGTCTGAGTTTTCGCTTTTCTCTCTTGTCTTTCATCTTTATGTCTGCCCTGGTGCCTCTTCCCCTCCGAAAGTTCACAGAACAACATTTGTTGTGGTATGCGGCAAGTTTGCATTCTTCTTACATGCCCTAACCACCTTAGTCGTCTACTGCTGAGCATTCCCATGATGGATGGCAGGATTGCCCGTTATTTTACTTCAGACTTGATCTTACACAACATACATCCTTTGTTATCTATCGTTTAGATACTACTTGTACAAATGGCGTTATTGTTTACATGCTAGGCTAACATGATCGATAAATCAATAATGTGAATTCAATATAAATAACCAAATGTTATCAGCAAAGTTTCAAATAAAAAAAGTTTCAAATTCCACTTAGTCGCTACATTTTTATTCCCGGGTTTAAATTTATTCAATTGAATTCAAGTAGTCACGAAACAACATCAGCCGTAGAATTATTTCTTTCGTTTATTTTCAATGTTAATCTGTTTATTGTGTACACATTCTCACGCATGGTTAAACGTTTTAGAAAAGTACATAAACAGGCTTACCGCCGTTTCCGTCTTAGTTCGCTCGTGGCCTCAGATAACATAAGGCTGGCGGCTCAGGTAAAAATTCTAGGAAATAAGACCCTAATCGTCGCGTGACCTCACATTCTAGTATTGTTGTATAAAGACGAACGCATTTGAAAAACAATACAACAAGCTAAATCAATGTTATATTATGTTACCAGTTCAGTTTAAAGTTAAGGAATATCAATATTACTAATATTTTTCATCAATAAATAACCATAGACTGATAGAATTGAGCGTACAAATTACAAAAAAAAGCTTACAGTGTTTTATCAAACATAAACAAAAACTAGCCCCCATTAAACAAGAATTTTGGTTTTCAAGGCTGAGCTAGTCGGCCTTATGTTGCCAGGGACCACGGTTCGCTCCACATTGCTGATAACAATTTCAGTTGAAGAGAAGATTGTTGATTTGAAGTTTTTGCTTAAGCGATAATAAAGATTAGAATATTAGGAGCATGCATATTCCCAGGGGCAACGTATGGGTGTGAAGCATTGACATTTAGCAAGGCAGTGGAAAAACATATATGTACTTTTGAATATAAGTGTGTCGTCCTTGTGTTTCTGTGGCTCACAAGGGAGCTATGTAAGTTTAAAGGGTTTAAAAGCCGAAGGATTGACTTCATTGCACCGGGTTTTACCCCATACGGCTCGGTACCTCTCCGCAGAAATGGCATGCCACCTGCAGAGAGTATTGCACAAAGCCCGAACTCCGTAGCTCCAGCAACAATCCTAGGGATCTCTGGAATAAACTGCCCTCGTGAACAGAATGGCGCGATCCGGACTCGAACCCACGACCTTCGACTCACAAGGCAAAGGGTTTAACCACTTAGCCACAGAGACCCAAGCATAGTAAAACTACTAAATAAACAGGCATGTCGTAAGATGCAACTAAAGTAGGGGGCTAATGCAACTAAACTAGGGTGCTAATGCAACTAAAGTAGGGTGCTAGAAAAGCTGCCCTAGTAAACAAAAATGCGTCGCAGAAATCGGATGTGTTGATCTACTAGTAGGTGCATAACAGACACAGCGTACAATCGCTCTTAAGCTCATATCGCATAGAAATCACAAAGACTGGTTAACAAGTTGTCAATATAGAGAGGTCGAAGAAGAAGAACATAAGTGTTACAGAAGAGACCTCCGTATATCAGAGACAGAGAAGATAACAAATAGATCTATCAGAGACAGAGAAGAGAACAAATAGATCTATCCAGAAAGAACTCAAAATCAAAGAAAACTGGCTGATGCTACAAATAATAATGAGAAAATTGAAATATTTTGGAAATATAGAGAGCCACAAGGGTTGGAGAAGACCATCATGGAAGGAGGCATACCGGCAAAGAGAAGAAGAGGAAGACTACGGAGAAGATGGATTCAGGATGTAACTGATGGTTTGAACATGAGGGCTGCAGAGGCAGGACATCTGGCCTATGAGAGAGAGAAATTCCGGAGGACTGTTTGTGTGGCAAAGTTCTGCTCAGGAGAAGCTGTTTGATGATGATGATAATAAAAACATAGAAAACAGTAATGTAGTTTATGGATTATGGATACCAGACAACACGGTGTCCGTCCTCTACATGATTACCAGCAGTACACGGATCATTTGGACGTCAGCTAACCAGCAGCACACATGTCGTTAGGACATTAGCCAACCGGCAGCACACAGGTCGTTGGGACGTCAGCCAACCAGCAGCACACAGGTCGTTGAGACGTTAGCCAACCAGCAGCATACATGTCGTTAGGACGTCAGCCAACCAGCAGCACACAAGTCGTTGAGACGTTAGCCAACCAGCAGCACACATGTCGTAATGACGTCAGCCAACCAGCAGCACACATGTCGTTGGGACGTTACCAACCAGCAGCACACAGGTCGTTGAGACGTTAGCCAACCAGCAGCACACATGTCGTTAGGACGTCAGCCAACCAGCAGCACACAGGTCGTTGAGACGTTAGCCAACCAGCAGCACACATGTCGTTAGGACGTCAGCCAACCAGCAGCACACAAGTCGTTGAGACGTTAGCCAACCAACAGCACACATGTCGTTATGACGTCAGCCAACCAGCAGTACACAAGTCGTTGGGACGTCAACAAGTCAGCAGCACAGATGCCCTTTGAGACGTTACCAGCCAGCAGCACCAGGTCATTGGGACGTCAGCCAGCCAGCAGCACCAGGTCATTGGGACGTCAGCAAGCCAGTAGAGGAGTCCACCAAGACTACCATCAACATGCAAGTCAGCCAGGATAAAAATTCTACTCCAGATAAATTCAACCATAGCGACAACATAGAACCACACACATACACCAGAACAGTACAAAAGTCCTTCTCATGACTAAATACACACACCAGAACACAACAAACACAATACTCAACAGTCTTTGTTAGGACTAGTCTCAGGCCACAGTGACAAACCAAGAAAGAATGCAAATGGTCTGGTCTGACGCTCTGGTTTAACGAAAAAAGACATTCGTTTGTGATGGAAAATTTGTGCCTCGGCCACATATAGGCTTAATACCACACCTAACAAGCAAACAAACAAACAGATAGATAGTATATAAACACAAAAACAGACTGAAATAATGTTTCTTCCTCTCTTTCTTCTTCTTCTGTGAGTAAATAAGAAGTTGTAAGAACCTCTAGGGGAAACAACGAGGCTAATAAATATGATAAATACATAGATAGAAAGAAATATGGGGCTTCGGAAAAATATTATTATTTATTTATGAAGTCTATTGTCTATTCCCAGGTGAAAGATGGAGTTGGCTGTCATCTCTTGCCGATTGTATATTTCACCACTTTTAAAGTTACATGTTACAAATGACCATGTGCGACGGGATAGGAGCTTTAATTTACATTCTAGGGCCAGAAGAGTCACCCTTGTTATGTTATATCCGTGTTTATGTAGTGTGGTCTTGATATTGTATATCCATCTTTTTCTTGGTCTTCGCTTAGCTCTAGTACCCGATCTTTTTTATTTTATGCTATATTATTGGTGGTTGGTTGTATTTCATTCTCCATAAATGTCAAAACCACTGCATTTGTTGTCTTTCGATGTATTCGGTGCATGAAGTTATGCCCATTCTGCTTCTGAAGTCCTCATTTCGTAGTCTGTCTTTCCTGGTGACCCCACTGCCTTCTTCAAGCATTTCATTTCACACGTGGTGAGCTTTCTGTGGTGCGTTGGTGTCAGAGACCACGTTTGGCACTGATAACAAAGTGTTGGTGAGTTTTCTGTGATGTGTTGCTTTAAGAGACCAAGTTTGGCACTGGTAACAAAGTGTTGGTGAGTTTTCTGTGATGTGTTGCTGTAAGAGACCAAGTTTGGCACTGATAACAAAGTGTTGGTGAGTTTTCTGTGATGTGTTGCTGTAAGAGACCAAGATTGGCACTGGTAACAAAGTATTGGTGAGCTTTCTGTGATGTGTTGCTTTAAGAGACGAAGTTTGTCACTGATAACAAAGTGTTGGTGAGCTTTCTGTGATGTGTTGCTTTAAGAGACCAAGTTTGGCACTGATGACAAAGTGTTGGTGAGTTTTCTGTGATGTGTTGCTGTAAGAGACCAAGTCTGGTACTGGTAACAAAGTGTTGGTAGGAAAATTAAATTATGAAGTCTATTTAGTAACCATATTTTTTGGCCCGCTGCTCCTCTGGGGTTAACAAAATTGCTTATTCACTTGTTACAAATATTCGTGAAGCTAGCTATGAGTGATGTGTGCATGTATGTTAGATGTGTATACTTGAAGCTAGCTATGAGTGATGTGTGCATGTATGTTAGATGTGTGTACTTGAAGCTAGCTATGAGTGATGTGTGCATGTATGTTAGATGTGTATACTTGAAGCTAGCTATGAGTGATGTGTGCATGTATGTTAGATGTGTGTACTTGAAGCTAGCTATGAGTGATGTGTGCATGTATGTTATATGTGTATACTTGAAGCTAGCAATGAATGATGTATGCATGTATGTTACATGTGTATACTTGATGCTAGCAATGAGTGTTGTGTGCATGTATGTTATATGTGTATACTTGAAGCTAGCAATGAGTGATGTGTGTATGTATGTTATATGTGTATACTTGAAGCTAGCAATGAGTGATGTGTGCATGTATGTTATATGTGTATACTTGAAGCTAGCAATGAGTGATGTGTGCATGTATGTTATATGTGTATACTTGAAGCTAGCAATGAGTGATGTGTGCATGTATGTTATATGTGTATACTTGAAGCTAGCAATGAGTGATGTGTGCATGTATGTTATATGTGTATACTTGAAGCTAGCAATGAATGATGTATGCATGTATGTTACATGTGTATACTTGAAGCTAGCAATGAGTGATGTGTGCATGTATGTTATATGTGTATACTTGAAGCTAGAAATGAATGATGTGTGGATGTATGTTATATGTGTATACTTGAAGCTAGCAATGAGTGATGTGTGCATGTATGTTATATGTGTATACTTGAAGCTAGCAATGAGTGATGTGTGCATGTATGTTATATGTGTATACTTGAAGCTAGCAATGAGCGATGTGTGCATGTATGTTATATGTGTATACTTGAAGCTAGCAATGAGTGATGTGTGCTATATGTGTATGAATTGATTAATCGATTGATATGACCATCATTATTGCACTTTGGTGAGTAACCATGTGTGCTCCTATCTCTTTCTTACACAAGAAGATCTCATCTGCAGTGCACGAACTCCGTAGCACCGGCGAGGGTCCCGACGTAATTTTGAAGGGGAGGAAGATATTTTGTAAGAATTTTATTTTAAATCTATTTCTCATGAATTTTGCTCTGGCAGCGGCTTTCCAGCCTGATCTTCTCGATTTTGAACTGTTAAGAGTGTTTTTACGTGCTCAAATTGTACACGGGACCTGCGTTTTATCATCTGTCTCCGATAGGACTAGGGACTCGATCTCACCTACATTGAGATCAGGGATATCTGGAAAAACATCCCCATGGCTCTACAAGAAAATCAATCTGGTACCTTTGACACAAGAGTCGAGCATCTGACTTCTACGTTACAGAGACATTCTATATGTGTGTATGTACACTTGTGTGTATGTATACTTGTGTGTATGTATACTTGTGTGTATGTATACTTGTATGTGTGTATGTATACTTGTGTGTATGTATACTTGTGTGTATGTATACTTGTATGTGTGTATGTATACTTGTGTGTATGTATACTTGTGTGTATGTATACTTGTATGTGTGTATACTTGTGTGTATGTATACTTGTGTGTATGTATACTTGTGTGTATGTATACTTGTGTGTATATTTGTGTGTATGTATACTTGTGTGTATGTATACTTGTATGTGTGTATGTATTATGTTGTTTCGTTCCATATATACAAACAAACAAAAATGTGATCGCATGTGTTTGTGCAAGCACTGTTCGATCGGATCTGATTTTCTGTGTTCTGTAGTCGACGCTGTTTAAAAAAAATACGACTAAGTAACGCTCTTTTTTCGGAGAGCTAGATGGTTGTGCCATGAAGAAAGCTCGTCTGCAGGACTAGGCTATTGGTACTGTAAGAAATAAACGTTTGTGGTTCGAATCATGTGTTTGGTAATTTTTTTTTTTTTGAGGCCCTTAATACTTATTTACTGTTTTTTTAATTTATATTTGTTCTTGCCTGTTGTGGGAAACTTCTAGAGAATACTCAGTAGTTAATTTATATTTGTTCCTGTCTGTTGTGGGAAACTTCTAGAGAATACTCAGTAGATACATCAATCAACACAGAACGGGAGTTGTTAGCTTAGCACACTGAGATACATGCTTGGGAGGAGATCGAAGAAATTATGGACATATCCGATGTGCGATGAAGATGATCCTCAGATGAACAATGAACAATGTACCTTTCTTCTTCTGCGTTGTCTGATCATTCGCTTAATCCACCGTCAACCACAAACTTGGCATTCAACTTCAAGTCTACTAAGTTTTCCTTAAAGCTTATAATAATAATAATAATGCTCAGATATAAAGATGTCTGCAAAGCCTCAATGAAAAACTTTTCTATAGGTCCCAGCACATGGGAAAGACTAGTTGATGACAGAGTTGTGTAGAAAGCCAAATTTAGAAAGGGCGCAGAGTCTTTTGAGAAGAGACTTATGTATGAGCTGAACGACAAGAGAGAAAAGCGAAAACTCAGAAGTTGTCACAGTAAAACACTTGCCAATTGACCGTCTGTAAAGACGAAAAAGGTCATATAATAATAATAATAATAATAAAGCCCATAACTCGTCAGGGTCGTAAGGGTGTCACTATGGAGACATCAGCACAAAAAGTACGCCATGAGTCTCTGTCTTCAACTCTTCGAGCAAGTGTGGAGAAACTCTGTCCTGACCAGCTCTTGATGTTGTCAAACCAGGATTTTCTCTGCTTTCCTTTCCTTCTGCCACCCTCAACTGTTCCCTGTAGGATAATTTTGAAGAGTGAGCCATGTCTCATCACATAACCGAACCATGCAAGTTTATGTCTTTTCAGGATTGTCAAGAGTAGCACTTGTCGACCTGCAAGGTTGATTATTTGGTCTCTTACATAGATGTTCGTCTTATGTTCTATGGAACTAATACGTAGTGTTCAGGATGACTCGGTTGTGGCCACATATTGCTTCTCAGCTAACGTAGGTAAGGACTTCTCGTAGAACATGGTCCGGTGTCTGTTCCCCCTTTTTGATACTGGCAGAGAGCTGTTTGACTTATTTCTAATCTATGTAAGTATATAACACGTTTACAAAGTGTAAGCAACGTTTCGACCAAAAGGCCTTTATCAAGGGAAAGATACAAGCAAACAAGGGTATATATGAGATATTTATGTTTTAGTATTTCAGACTGTCGTTAAGTTACTTGATGTATGTCTCCATCAAAAGATGTTTGAATGCCTAGGATTTATTTCATTGCACCAGGTTCCGCATTTGGCTCAGTACCTCGTGTGGTTGTTGTAGTTTGTTTGTTGTAGTGTAATTGTGATCGTAATGTGTGATCGTTGATGTGTAATCTTTGATGTGTGATCGTTGGTGTCTGATCGTTGATGTGTTATTGTTGATGTGTTATTGTTGATGTCTGATCGTTGGTGTGTGATCGTTGTGGTGTTGAACATGATTAAGTCTAACATCCTTTTGTTGCACAGCGGTCTCCTGATGAATGAGTACACTGCAAAAGATTTGAATGTATTCCACACTAGCTTCAGGGCCGTGCCGTACAGAGAGGCAACCGCATCAGGCTGGGCCGTAAGGGGGGCGGCATAAGCAGTGAAATCAAAATCGCATTTGAAGGTTTTTTAAAGAAAAAACATTTAAGGGGCGGCATTTTGAAGATGTGCATCAGCCCGTCTGCCCAGCGTTTTCGTAGCGCGTTGGACTACGGGTGACTATCCCTCTGTGTGTGAGGGTTCAATTCCGTGGGATGGCAGAAAAAGCCACAGATTCCCCAGATTTACGGTGTTCGTGGCACCGAACCGAAGGGTTACGATGTTTATGGCACTGATCCGAAGAGCTGAAAAGCTCAAGTGCTTTTTGGATTGGAAAAAAGGTGTGCATCATACTGAGAAAATATACCACAGGTCCCTGACTAGCTTTCACAACATCAGATTTCCGATATACCACACGTTAAGACAATTAACATTTTACTTGTGTACTTTTCACTGAAGCAAGATTCTATATTGATTTTGCTATACGCAGAGAAATGTTATAGCTAGCATGATAAGTAAGGTTTGTAGTTACGGTTTGTGCATGGAGTAATGACAAATGACATCAATTTTGTTATGCAAACGTGGCACCATTATCACTAAAAGAGCATTGTCATCATCATCATCAAGTAGCTTGTCATGAGCAGATCTTTGCCATCTTAACAGTCCTTTGGAATTTCTCTCCCTCTCTCTCTCTCTTAGGCCAGATGTCCTGTCTCTGCAGCGGTCATGCGCAAACCATCAGTTATATCCTGAATCCATCTTCTCCGCGGTCGTCCTCTTCTCCTCTTTCCCGGGATGCCTCCTTCCATGATAATTTTCTCAAGCCCTTCG
Source organism: Arion vulgaris (assembly GCA_020796225.1). NCBI lineage: Eukaryota > Metazoa > Mollusca > Gastropoda > Stylommatophora > Arionidae > Arion > Arion vulgaris. The sequence goes on from CM036761.1 coordinate 10,371,160, forward strand.
TATCTTTTTATATGTCCAAAATACTTTAATTTTCTTGTTCTTATTTGTAGCATTAGCCAGGTTTTTTTTAAATTTTGTACAACACAATCTTTCTCCCAATATTACAACATCAGTGCTAAACCTGTACGCTGACATCAAATGATAGAAGAAAACTAGTCACGACAGAGATGGAATATCTACGCAGAATGCTGGGGATAACAAGGACTACTGGTTGAGAAATGAAGACATCAGGAAAAAATGGGTACAACGTCAGTACTGAACTTCATCAAGAAACAATAAATTGCATGGTTCGACCACATAAGTAGATTACCAACAGACAGTGTGCCTCAAAGAGCAATGTTACTCCGATACAGTGGATTCCAAGCAAATGGTGGTCCGCGCAAAAGGTGGATCAGAAAGGTACATCAAGCTGTGCATCAATTATGCATCATAATGTGCATCAAATGTGCATCAAATGTTCATCAAACGGTGTATTAAACTATGCATCAAATGTTCCTAAAACTTTGCATCTAATGCGCATCAAATGTGCATCCTAAAACTGTGCATCAAATATGCACCAAACCGTGCATCAAATGTGCATCAAACATGCCAAGTTGGAATGATTCATTGCTTAAATACCGTTGACATATAAAACACAATCGTTGTCCGTCTATCATAGGCTGGCAGACACTAATTGAAACATTCAGTTTTCTTAATATTGACAATCCTTTTTACCTTCTTCTGTAAATTATTTTTTATCGGCATGATGGAAAGAATTGATTTTACTGGTAGTCTTAATGTGTTCGAAACTTTGATTTCTCATCATTCTCTTCTTGTCTTCAATCCTGTTTTGTCTCACAGCGTCAGGATAAGAAGTGATTTCTAGAACGGGTTTTGGGTGCGCTTCATAAACAATGTTTTTCGTCGCCTCTGTTATTTCTGACAAGCAAGAATGTTACTACTCCGATACAGTGAACACAAAGCAATAGGAAGTTTTGCTGTCTATCCACTGTGCCGGCGTAGCATCGCTCTTTGCGGCGCACTGTTTGTTGGTAATCTGCTTATGTTGCTGAACCATTTAATTTGTTGTTTATTGAAGAAGTTCAGTACTGATGTTGTACACACGTTTTTAATGATGTTTTTATTTCTAAATCTGTCTCTTCTTGATACTCCCATTATTCTGTGTAGACACTTTATATCTGTCATGACTAGTTTTCTTCTCTCGTTTGTTGTTAACGTCCAAGCTTGACACTGGTAGCATAATGTGGGGAGGAGTATTGTGCTGAGTAATCCTTTGTCGCATTGAGCAAAGCGCAGTCACAAAAATTACATGTGAAATGCGTTGCCTGCGAAAAGTTACCAACAACACAAGAAAAGACAGAATCATCAACATCAGCATAAGAAAGAAAGTTGGCACAAAACCGTGCTTGAATTACATAGATAAACAAAGAATGAGGTGGTTTGGCCACTTAATACGAATGCATCAAAACTCCACAGTATACAGAGTCTTCTACAACAGAACATCGGGAAAGAAGGCAAGAGGAAGACCACGGAAAAGATGGTTAGATGGCGTAGCAGAATCCTGTGAAAGAGCAAAGATAACAATCACACAAGCCACGAGAACAGCGCAAGACAAAAACAGAAAACCACGACACTGGGCAACAACCCGGTAGCAGTGTGACGACAAAAGAAGAAAAAGAAGAATCCTTTTTTAGAATTGATCAAAAAATATCAAAGCAAGCATTGAAGTGAGATGCACAGGGTTCAAGAAATAGAGGACGACCTAAGGAGACCATGAAACAAACTTTTCTGAGAGAGGTAAGACATATCGGTTTTAGTTCCATGGAGGAGATTGAGCGAGTTGCCCAGGGTAGAGCGGTATGGATAAATTGCTTGCAGGCCCTTTGTAACATATAACGGTACGATAGGAATTATTATTATTATTATTAATTCTTTTTTACTGCTCATGGTGACATGTTTGCATTTCAACATTGGCGCCATTTTCCCTATGCTTTGGTTTGCTTCAGTGCATATATATTGGATTTCTTTAGTTATTCTTCCATTTGCTAACAAAAACCCGCGACCTAAGTGTGTCAAGTTTTTAAACTTGTTTTAATGTACGTTTGTCGATGGAGTTATTGGTAGCGTTTTCTTCTCTAGCCAATGTCATTACTTCGGTTTTGTCGATGTTTATTCTCATACTGTATTCATTGCATGCTAACTGGAGTCTTTCAATGTGTTGGTCTAGCTGTTCTTCTGCTGTTAATAGGATTGTCTGGTCGTCTGCAAGAAAAGCAATTTATAAAGATTTCCTCAAGGTTGTTCCCTTGGAAAGCAGAGGCAAACTACTGAACGTATAAGTGGTGCCTAGAAAATCAACGACTCTTTTACTGTGGTTGATGGATACCTCCTGTAAAGGATATGCCACGATTTTTTATTTTCTTTCTGAACAGTGTGGTCTATTTTTAACCTGTTCATAAAATCCACGGAAAAATGTTCTTCCAAATTGCCCGCCGCAGAGTTTGAACCAGATATTCTTGAGTTATGATGGAGCTCACAACCGTTAAACCACATACGCCCACAAACTGTACACTGGCTGTTTATATAGAGGCTCTTGCTTATTTTACAAGGTGTTTGTAAAGTCTCACAATACTTCATATGTAGGTCAGCTTGAAAAATGTATGATGTTACGTCATCAAAAAATGTGCTGAAACAAAGTAGCGAAATTAGTCACAATAGTTACTGCTATGGTCTACTGTTGTTCTCGGTAAATTAGAAAAAGAAATGAAATATTCATTATAGCAGATGTTGGAAATATCCACCACGGACTTCAAGATATGTCTGTACACGTTTCTTCATATTGTCAAATATTCTGTCTTTAGTTCTTCTTCAGCAATCTCTGTTCATGCGCTTAATTTACTATGGACCACAAACTAGGCGGTCAGCTTCAGGTCCGTCAGGTTTCCCCAAAGCTTAGTTTTCTTCACTTGAAAGCGACATTATGGTTTGAGTGAAAAGAATTACCCCAGCAGACAACAGTCATTCACTGCATATTGCACCACAATTGACTATGGAACACATTTGTTAATGACGTCGTGTACACATTTTCATATTTCTCCTACTTATGAAGTGTTGCTAGACTTTACAAACACCCTGTAGTATCGTTCCCATCTCAAAGTAACATTTTAAGAATTCTATATTTATTGTCTATCTTGCAAGCTTCGAGTTATCCCGCTTGTACACACGTCTTTGTTTGCTGTTGCCATGACACTACAATGTGGCCAGGATTTATTACAAATTGAAGTTCTAAATGTGGAAGCTTGGATTGTGACAAGAGATAAATAGAAGGTTTATCTAACTGATATTTGCTACCAAATCTGTTATTTGTTTGTCTATTTATCAGAACTAAATTGCAGCTTTGCAGAGTTCTGAAAATATTTGCTGTTGTTACTATTTTCTACCTTGCACTGTTGTTTATCTTGTTTATTTTGATGTTATCATTTCTCAGTTTATCAGTGCACTGATGGTTACTAAGGTAACATTCTTTATTTGGTTCTTGGTTATTTGGTTAATGTTTTCTTATCTGTCGTCAGCGTATGGTCAACAGCTCGTCGCTTTCGTTATCATTAGCGTTATCTTCACCATCGTCATCTCATCATCGTCGTTATTGTCATTATCATAGCACCATCATCGTTACCCCCACCCCCATTTATCCCCATCATGAGCATCATGATATTACCATCAGCATCATGACACTCAGCATCATCATCCCATTCATCATCATTACCATCGTCATCATTATCATCATCATAAATCGTCATCATCATCATATCACCATCATCATCATCACGACCATCATCATCATCGATATCATCATCATCATTATCATCATCATCACCATCATTATCATCATCACCACCAACATCATCACCATCGTCATCAGTATTATCATCATCATAAATCATCATCATAAATCATCATATCATCATCATCATCATCACCACCATCATTACTAGAATCTTCTTCCTTAAGTCTCAGACGTCAGCTTTAAAATGTTCACCTTGTCTGCTTGTCCATGTTGCACATGCATACAACAGCACAGGCTATATATATATATATTTATATCGGACATCCTACGAACATGAAATTTGGCAAGAGTGTATCTTTCATACATGGGAAGAGGTAAAAATTATAAAACTGAACTATTTGTTCCTTTCTGTATATCTTCAAACAGTTGGGACAGACATACAATTGCATTCTATTCATTCTTAAATATATATATATAGAAAGAGAGAAGAGTAGCCTTTTACATCTTTACAGATGGTCAATTGGCAAGTGCTTTACTTTGATAAGTTCTGAGTTTTCGCTTTTTTCTCTTGCTTTTCAGCTCATACATAAGTATCTTCTCAAAGGACTCCTCGCACTTGCGCAATATCATTTTACCCACAACTCTGTCATCAGCTAGTCCCTCCCATGTGCTTGGATCTATAGAAACGTTTTTCATTGAGGCTTTGCAAACATCTTTGTATCTGAGCAATGGTCTGTCCTGGTGACTCTTCCTCCGAAAGTTCACAGAACAACATTTGTTTTGGTATGCGACAAATTTTAATTCTTCTCACATGCCCCAACCATCTTAGTCGTCTACTGCTCAGCATGTTCATGATGGAAGGCAGTTTACACGTTACAGTATTTCAGAGTTGGTTATCTTGTCGTACCACCTGATGTTCATAATCTTGCGGAGACATCGAAGGTGAAAGATGTTAAGTCTCCTCTCATGCCTTGAGTAGGTTGTCCATGTTTCTGAGCCATATAGTAAATAATTAATTACACAGGCTCGATATATTTGAATCATCGTCTGCAATGTTAATTTTGTATATATATATATATATATAAATATATAATCTATATAATATATAAATATATGATATATAATATAAATCACTTTACCACTCTCTTTCCCGCTGCAGGTTACAGCTTTTAATTCATAAGAATGTTTTCCCTCTTGCAAGGAAAAGCTTTGGATTTTCTCAAACCAACTTTTCTATCTTCATTTTTACAACTAGTAACCAGCTAGTCTTGTGCCGGTAGGCTATTCAAAGCCAAATACTGAATCTAATTAAGATCAAATAATTGTATTTGACTTGAGGCGTGTGTAACAATATGAATTTCAATTTTGCTGTATTAATGAGCGTGTAATAAATGTTACTGTAGGTTGATTTAAAATGATTCTATGTGGCCAAGTGGTTAGGACGCTTGTCTTGCTCTGTGAAGGCTGTGAGTTTGAATCCGAACTGCATCGTTCAGTCTAAAAGAGTCTACAAGGGAAGGAGTTACTTTATTGCAAAGGGTATGCAGATGTGGCTCTGTCCCTGTCGACAGAAATTGCATGCCATCTGCCTTGGAGCAACTATTCCTAGTGATCTCACGAAATAATTGCACACGTGACTTGGTCTGGTTTCTAACCCAGACCTTTAGAACAACATCCAAACGTCTTAACCACTTCGCTTTAGAGCATAGATCCCCACGAGTTTTCGACCCACCGCCCACATTGCCCGACATAAACTTTGTAACGCCCTTCCTATTATCACAGTGTGCCAACGCCCCCATATATATACATGCTCTATTTTCACTTTAATATTTAAAAAATTGATATATATTTCTGTCACACATGGTCAATTTTCAAATAATTATATTCATGAAATAGAAAATTAATGAAAAATGGATCGTGTAAGATGGGCATAAGAAGAATTAAAATGCAGAATTCAAATTTTCAATTATTATTCAATCACAAAACCACGAAAAACTCTCCCCCAACTCCCTTCTGAACCCACTATCGCGCCTCCCCCCTCTCCCCTGGAGGCTTCAGCGCCCACTTGGGGACAGTACCGCCCACTTTGGGAAACGCTGCTTTAGATAATCCCGCCGTTCAGTTCATATATGCACTTTTCCCGAAGATCCCTAGAATGTTTGCTTCAGCAACGGATCTCATGTTGTCTGCAACACTCTGTGGGTTCTTTGGGGTTTGGAGATAAAGTGTTCGCAGCTCGCTCTTAACCCTTTAGCTGCTAATGACACATATATACGTTTTCCCATTCACTTCTAAAGACGCATTAACACATCTGTTATTATCTCTCCTCGGTGGGCTAAAGATGTATTTATACATTGCTACTGTCACTGCTTAGGCGATAGACAAAGACTAGTATTTACAGTATTACATAAAGAGGAAAATTAATTATAAGATTTTGAAAACCACCTCAACGTTTCGGTGCTTAAGACCTTTATCAAGAACACAAAAAACTAAATTAACTAAAACATGATACTAACAAATGATCTGAATCAAGAGATACTGGCATACGTACCTGCGTGGCTCTTGGTCAGCATCTCGTGAATGATAGAAAGGACAGGAAATAGGAAGACTATTAGGTTACCGATTGACTGGTCAATCGTAAAGGGTCAGTGGCAGGTTACGTAAGATATTGTTTGTACAGGTGGGAACAAAGACACCACGTGGGAAGAGCAGGAGAGGTAGGTGGAAGAAACGTGAGATAAAGAAGAACGTACTGTCACTGCTATAGGTGTACATTCACGTTTGTGACCTAGAAACAAAGAGTAGCTATTTTTAATTCAGCCTTAGGGAAGTATATAGTAGCGAAAGAGTTAATGTGCGTGGTTTGTTCCTCACTTCGAACCATTGAGATATTTTTAGCGATACCTGATCTTAAAGTAGGTGAGATCAGGTTCCTAGTCTTATCGGAGATGGACGATAAAACGTAGCTCCAGTATTCAAGTTGTGAACGTAAAAACACCTTTAACAGTCTAAAACCTATAAGAGAATACTGTAAAACCTATAAGAGAATACTGTAAAACCTATAAGAGAATACTGTAAAACCTATAAGAGAATACTGTAAAACCTATAAGAGAATACTGTAAAACCTATAAGAGAATACTGTAAAACCTATAAGAGAATACTGTAAAACCTATAAGAGAATACTGTAAAACCTATAAGAGAATACTGTAAAACCTATAAGAGAATACTGTAAAACCTATAAGAGAATACTGTAAAACCTATAAGAGAATACTGTAAAACCTATAAGAGAATACTTGTAAAACCTATAAGAGAATACTTGAAAACCTATAAGAGAATACTGTAAAACCTATAAGAGAATACTGTAAAACCTATAAGAGAATACTGTAAAACCTATAAGAGAATACTGTAAAACCTATAAGAGAATACTGTAAAACCTATAAGAGAATACTGTAAAACCTATAAGAGAATACTGTAAAACCTATAAGAGAATACTGTAAAACCTATAAGAGAATACTGTAAAACCTATAAGAGAATACTGTAAAACCTATAAGAGAATACTGTAAAACCTATAAGAGAATACTGTAAAACCTATAAGAGAATACTGTAAAACCTATAAGAGAATACTGTAAAACCTATAAGAGAATACTGTAAAACCTATAAGAGAATACTGTAAACCTATAAGAGAATACTGTAAAACCTATAAGAGAATACTGTAAAACCTATAAGAGAATACTGTAAAACCTATAAGAGAATACTGTAAAACCTATAAGAGAATACTGTAAAACCTATAAGAGAATACTGTAAAACCTATAAGAGAATACTGTAAAACCTATAGAGAATACTGAAAACCTATAAGAGAATACTGTAAAACCTATAAGAGAATACTGTAAAACCTATAAGAGAATACTGTAAAACCTAAAAGAGAATACTGTAAAACCTATAAGAGAATACTGTAAAACCTATAAGAGAATACTGTAAAACCTATAAGAGAATACTGTAAAACCTATAAGAGAATACTGTAAAACCTATAAGAGAATACTGTAAAACCTATAAGAGAATACTGTAAAACCTATAAGAGAATAATGTAAAACCTATAAGAGAATACTGTAAAACCTATAAGAGAATACTGTAAAACCTTAAGAGAATACCTGATCTTAAAACCTATAGAGAATCTGAAACCTTATAGAGAATACTGTAAAACCTATAAGAGAAACTTAGTTAAAACCTATAAGAGAATACTGTAAAACCTATAAGAGAATACTGTAAAACCTATAAGAGAATACTGTAAAACCTATAAGAGAATACTGTAAAACCTATAAGAGAATACTGTAAAACCTATAAAAGAATACTGTAAAACCTATAAGAGAATATGTAAAACCTATAAGAGAATACTGTAAACCTATAAGAGAATACTGTAAAACCTATAAAGAATACTGTAAAACCTATAAGAGAATACTGTAAAACCGCTCCTTTCTTCTTTACTCTAATCTTGTTTTGTCTTACAGCGTCAGGATAAGACATTTCTAGAACGGGTTTTTGTGTGCGCTTCGTAAATATTGTTTTTCACTGCCTCTGTTATTTGTGTGGTACACCTTACGCTGGAACGATCTTTTGCTTTGTATCCACTGTGTCGGATTAACATCGCTCTTTGAGGTACACTGTCTGTTGGTAATCTGTTTATGCTGCCGAACCATTTAATTTGTTGTTTCTTGATGAAGTTCGGTACTGATGTTGTAGCAACTTTTGTTCTGATGTATTCACTTCTGAACCTGTCTCTTCTTGATACTCCCAGTATTTCTTCTAGACACTTCATATTTTTTGTGAGAATTTTTCTTCTATCGTTTGATGTCAGCGTCTAGGTTTGGCTCTGATAATATAATGATGAAGCGTCTGGCAGAAAGGAATTATTTATTAATTTTTCCCGATCCAGAAGCACTTGAGCTGAAAACTCTTCGGCTCGGTGTCATGGACACCGTAAATCTGGGGAACCTGTAGCTTTTCTATCAGTCCGCGGAGTTGAACCCGCACATACAGAGGACTTGTCACCCGTAGTCCAACTTGCTACGAACACGCTGGGAACGCGGGCGGCAGAAAGGATTAAAGCGCGGCTCTCGTGCGGAGACTAGCGTTCAATCTACGTAAGACCAATGATTTTTTCTGTCGGGGCATAAAAGAAAATTATAACCTGAAAAGTTTCGCATCGACTGCACTAGCCACGTGACCATTAAATTTCTCAGGCTCACGTTCCCATTGTCCTACACCGCCCTAAAAAGCGGTATTACAAACAGTAACGATAGTGGAAGACGGAGGGAGAAGATGTTGGATGGCCTGACATCATAGTTCGACACAAGATCGACGTCAGAACTGATTACATGCACCAAGCAGATAGAGTTGTGGAGAGACATGATCGCCTACGCCGGCAGACATGGCCCTTGATTGATTGATTGATTGATTGATTGAACGACAGTTACACGACATTTTAATGTTTGGAGACAGATTGGGCCGTATAATGCTCTTTGGGTGTTCAAGGTGACATGTTTGTATTTCAAAATTGATGCCATGTGTTTTATGATTTTATAGTTATTTTATCGGGCATTTACTTGGAACAGATCTCCCGATGGACAGTGGATGGGAAAAGAAGGCCTGGACGTCCAAATGAAACATGGAGAAGAACTGTTCTTCTTCTTCTTTGCGTTCGTTCTTTACACCAATTTTAATCACTCTTTGTGATATGTTTGATCTTTCCAAGAACGTATACGTTGCACATTGGTTTAATAATAATAATTCTCTCGTACCGTTATCGTTACATAGGGCCTGCAAGTAATTTCTCCATACCGCTCTATCCTGGGCAACCGCTCAATCTCCTCCATGGAACTGAGACCGATATTTCCTGCCTCTCCAGCAAGTTCGCTCAGGTCCCCTAGGTCGACCTCTTTCTGAACCCGTTGCATCCCACTTCATATTGGTTTGGTAGGCCCTAAACGCATAGACTTCTACACATTTAGGACATGTGCATCCGATTTCAACAAAACCTTCTTAGTCGCCTCTTACGACATGCGTGACAGATAACAGTGGTTCTATTCTTTACACCCCAAATTTGGGCCATTTTAACCACTCAGGCGAACTGTTGAAAGAGAGTTATGTTATGTTATGTTATGTTATGTTTGTTATGCGATCGACGTCATGGAACATTGGGCATTCCCATTCGTGCTCTGTCCTCTGTTGCAACAGCCATCCCAAAGTCCATTTGCTCACCGTACCCATGAGAAGTTTATTACTATATCTTCTCTCTCTACCACGAAGACGACACTGTCTGGCATGTCCAAACTTAACGCCTATATCTCGAACTCTTTCCAGTGTCTGAGACTTGCCCATATCGCATAAAGAAGAGCTTACCACAGTGATGACATCGGCTCTGTCCATACTTCTGCCCGCTTGAGTAAGGGCATTGTTTGCAAGAAAGTTATCACCCTCGTTACCCTGCACTCCAACATGTCCAGGTGTGTACAGCCAAGTCATTTTCTTGAGATGTGATCTCCGAATGATGTCCACCCACTCCACACGCATACTTCCAGATTCAATCATTTGAAGCATATTCAACAAGTCTGATATGATAATCGTATGAAAGAGAGGAAAGATAGTTAAAAGATAGTGGCCTGAGATGGGAAACAATTGGTAGAAAAGTGACAGAACGTTGGGCAATAGGAATCTCTTGTGAAAGTCTTATTTATCAAACGATACACTAAGATAATATAAAGGGTGTTCAAGATAAAAGCGGCACGAGTAACAAATCAAAAGTTGCCAGTTATATATTGCGTTGTGTATATTTACTATAATGCTGGCCCTACAACGCAACACTACATTCAAAACTGCATGGCACTAGAGATGAGCTCCAGACAACAGTCGATTTCATCATAAGAACGCGTCTAACGATATAATCATCAAAACAACATGGCACTAGAGATGAGCTCCAGACAACAATAGATTTCATCATAAGAACGCGTCTAACGGTATAATCATCAAAACTACATGGCACTAGAGATGAGCTCCAGACAACAATAGATTTCATCATAAGAACGCATCTAACGGTATAATCATCAAAACTACATGGCACTAGAGATGAGCTCCAGACAACAATAGATTTCACCATAAGAACGCGTCTAACGGTATAATCATCAAAACTACATGGCACTAGAGATGAGGTCCAGACAACAATAGATTTCATCATAAGAACGCGTCTAACGGTATAATCATCAAAACTACATGGCACTAGAGATGAGCTCCAGACAACAATAGATTTCATCATAAGAACGCATCTAACGGTATAATCATCAAAACTACATGGCACTAGAGATGAGCTCCAGACAACAATAGATTTCATCATAAGAACGCGTCTAACGGTATAATCATCAAAACTACATGGCACTAGAGATGAGCTCCAGACAACAATAGATTTCATCATAAGAACGCGTCTAAAGGTATAATCATCAAAACTACATGGCACTAGAGATGAGCTCCAGACAACAATAGATTTCATCATAAGAACGCATCTAACGGTATAATCATCAAAACTACATGGCACTAGAGATGAGCTCCAGACAACAATAGATTTCATCATAAGAACGCGTCTAACGGTATAATCATCAAAACTACATGGCACTAGAGATGAGCTCCAGACAACAATAGATTTCATCATAAGAACGCATCTAACGGTATAATCATCAAAACTACATGGCACTAGAGATGAGCTCCAGACAACAATAGATTTCATCATAAGAACGCGTCTAACGGTATAATCATCAAAACTACATGGCACTAGAGATGAGCTCCAGACAACAATAGATTTCATCATAAGAACGTGTCTAACGGTATAATCATCAAAACTACATGGTACCAGAGATGAGCTCCAGACAACCGTCGATTTCATCATAAGAACGCGTCTAACGGTATAATCATCAAAACTACATGGCACTAGAGATGAGCTCCAGACAACAATAGATTTCATCATAAGAACGCGTCTAAAGGTATAATCATCAAAACTACATGGCACTAGAGATGAGCTCCAGACAACAATAGATTTCATCATAAGAACGCATGTAACGGTATAATCATCAAAACTACATGGCACTAGAGATGAGCTCCAGACAACAATAGATTTCATCATAAGAACGCGTCTAACGGTATAATCATCAAAACTACATGGCACTAGAGATGAGCTCCAGACAACAATAGATTTCATCATAAGAACGCATCTAACGGTATAATCATCAAAACTACATGGCACTAGAGATGAGCTCCAGACAACAATAGATTTCATCATAAGAACGCGTCTAACGGTATAATCATCAAAACTACATGGCACTAGAGATGAGCTCCAGACAACAATAGATTTCATCATAAGAACGCGTCTAAAGGTATAATCATCAAAACTACATGGCACTAGAGATGAGCTCCAGACAACAATAGATTTCATCATAAGAACGCATCTAACGGTATAATCATCAAAACTACATGGCACTAGAGATGAGCTCCAGACAACAATAGATTTCATCATAAGAACGCGTCTAACGGTATAATCATCAAAACTACATGGCACTAGAGATGAGCTCCAGACAACAATAGATTTCATCATAAGAACGCATCTAACGGTATAATCATCAAAACTACATGGCACTAGAGATGAGCTCCAGACAACAATAGATTTCATCATAAGAACGCGTCTAACGGTATAATCATCAAAACTACATGGCACTAGAGATGAGCTCCAGACAACAATAGATTTCATCATAAGAACGTGTCTAACGGTATAATCATCAAAACTACATGGTACCAGAGATGAGCTCCAGACAACCGTCGATTTCATCATAAGAACGCGTCTAACGGTATAATCATCAAAACTACATGGCACTAGAGATGAGCTCCAGACAACAATAGATTTCATCATAAGAACGCGTCTAAAGGTATAATCATCAAAACTACATGGCACTAGAGATGAGCTCCAGACAACAATAGATTTCATCATAAGAACGCATGTAACGGTATAATCATCAAAACTACATGGCACTAGAGATGAGCTCCAGACAACAATAGATTTCATCATAAGAACGCGTCTAACGGTATAATCATCAAAACTACATGGCACTAGAGATGAGCTCCAGACAACAATAGATTTCATCATAAGAACGTGTCTAACGGTATAATCATCAAAACTACATGGTACCAGAGATGAGCTCCAGACAACCGTCGATTTCATCATAAGAACGCGTCTAACGGTATAATCATCAAAACTACATGGCACTAGAGATGAGCTCCAGACAACAATAGATTTCATCATAAGAACGCGTCTAAAGGTATAATCATCAAAACTACATGGCACTAGAGATGAGCTCCAGACAACAATAGATTTCATCATAAGAACGCATGTAACGGTATAATCATCAAAACTACATGGCACTAGAGATGAGCTCCAGACAACAATAGATTTCATCATAAGAACGCGTCTAACGGTATAATCATCAAAACTACATGGCACTAGAGATGAGCTCCAGACAACAATAGATTTCATCATAAGAACGCGTCTAACGGTATAATCATCAAAACTACATGGCACTAGAGATGAGCTCCAGACAACAATAGATTTCATCATAAGAACGCATCTAACGGTATAATCATCAAAACTACATGGCACTAGAGATGAGCTCCAGACAACAATAGATTTCATCATAAGAACGCGTCTAACGGTATAATCATCAAAACTACATGGCACTAGAGATGAGCTCCAGACAACAATAGATTTCATCATAAGAACGTGTCTAACGGTATAATCATCAAAACTACATGGTACCAGAGATGAGCTCCAGACAACAGTCGATTTCATCATAAGAACGCGTCTAAAGGTATAATCATCAAAACTACATGGCACTAGAGATGAGCTCCAGACAACAGTCGATTTCATCATAAGAACGCGTCTAACGGTATAATCATCAAAACTACATGGCACTAGAGATGAGCTCCAGACAACAGTCGATTTCATCATAAGAACGCGTCTAACGGTATAATCATCAAAACTACATGGCACTGGAGATGAGCTCCAGACAACAGTCGATTTCATCATAAGAACGCGTCTAACGGTATAATCATCAAAAAATCGATCGCAAAGAAGAAGAAGACTATTTAAACCAGTTCTGACTAGCTCGTCCTACGTCACATTTGTTCATCGCCCCTTCCCGCACTACAATTACACACCGTCACACAACCTTGACCTATACTACGTCATAACTGAACCTTCTCATTTTCATAAACATATGCCAGATTAGCTAACTTGACGACGATGCTTTTAACGACGAGGTCGCTTTTATCTTGAACACCCTGTATTATGATAAAGGGGGCATTCTTGACTCTTCAGACAGTCTGGAAATCAGTCCAAAACAGTTGCAGAGCTAAGATTAAAATATACTGAAGCTGTGTGCTATTAACTTTACTATACGGATCAGAATGCTGGAGAGTGACAGAATAAGATGTCCAAACTTTTCACATTCTATACAACTTTTATGTGAAAGATCTTACGCATGCTCTGACCAAGAATTGTATCTAACGAAGAAATGCTTATACAGTGTTTAATATGAGAATAAGAGCACTATTATTAAAAAAAACGCTGGAGATGGATCGAAATGTGTATCACATGGAGTTGAACTCTGTCACGAAAACGCCCTGAAATGGACACCAGAGGGTACACTAAAATGTGGAAGACCCAAAAAAATATATTGGAGAGAACAGTAGAACATGAATTTGAAGAAATGAATCACAGCTGGAGCTCAAGACAGAGTATGACCAAGATTAGAGAAGAATGTAGTGCATTTATTTTTTGCTTCCCTAAAGACAAGTGGCATCACAGAGAGAGAGAGAGAGAGATAAAGTCAGAAAGAGAGATGGGTCAAAGAGAAAGAGCTTAAGAGCAGCTAGAACGCTGTAGAAGAATAGGAAGAAGAAGAAGAAAAAAGACGAAGAAAAAGAAGAAGAAAAGAAGAAACGGAAGAAGAAGAAGACAGAAGGAAAAGAAGAAGAAAAACAAGAAAAACAAGAAGAAAAAAATGAAGAAGCAGAAGGAGAAGAAAAGAGAAGAAGAAGAAGAAGAAGAAGAAAAGAAAAAAAAAGAGAAAGAAGAAGATGAAGACAAAGAAGAGGAAGAAGAAGAAGAAGAAGAAGACGAACAAGAAGAAGAAAAGAAGAAGAAGAAAATAGAAGAAGAAGAAGAGAAAAAGAGAAGAGAAGAAGAAGAAGAGAGAAGAAGAAGAAAAGAAGAAGAAAAAGAAAAAAGAAGAAAAGAAGAAGAAGAAGAAGAAAGAAGAAAAGAAGAAGAAAAAGAAGAGAAAAGAAGAAGAAGAAGAAAGAAGAAAAGAAGAAAAGAAGATGAAGAAGAAAAATGAAGAAGAATGAAGAGAGAAGAAAAAGAAAAGAAGAAGAAGAAAAAGAAAGGATAACATGAATAATAAATATAAAGACGGACACATTTTATTTGGATCAATACGACTAGTGTCAGGGAAAGATAACTACAAAGCTTTTGTCACGTCTGCAGAAAGGGAGACTATCTGATATCACCATAGTGATAGGACGCTAAGAAACCAGACCTTAATTATCATCTAGAGCCTGCAATCAAGACAATAATTGTGTCTGTGGAAGAGTGAAACAGGAGACTAGAAACAAGACGAGAATAATAAATGTTGAAATAGCATTTCCTCACGATAAATATTAGGTCTTTGAAAGATCAAATTTTGATTGATTCATTCGCCCGTCTGTTGTCATGGCTCGCAAGGAGTCAAAGAATAATAACACTGTGACCATCAAGGCATGTCGTAAGAAGCGACTAAGGTAGGGGCCTTTGAAAGCTACCCTAGTAAATAAAATAGGTCGCAGAAATCTGATGTGCTGACCTACTTGTAGGAGCATTACTGGCAGAACGTAAAATCGTTCTTAGGCTCAGATAACATGCAAATCACAGGGAGCGTTAGAAGAAGAATAAGATAAAGATTGAACATATATGTGAGTGTCGATACACAAAATATCTAAGCGTCAGTGCACGGTTGAGTTGAGTAGCACCGGCGAAGTTTCCAAGTGTAATTTTGAAAATGGTGAAAATGTGTGTAAGAATTTTATTTTAGTATTTAAACAATTTTTTTGCACAGGCAGCGGCTTTGCAGCTTACTCTTTGCGATTTTTAACTCTCTCACACTCTCTCTCTGCCTTTTTAACGCAGATTGGGGCATAGGCCCTCAACCAACTCATGCCAAGTCTTCCTAGCTCTAGCTTCTCCTGCAGTTCCCTCCAGCTCTTCTTTATATTGTTGATCTCCGCCTCCAAATCTCATCTCCGTGTATTTCTCGGCCTTCCCTTCTTTCGCTGTCTCTGTGGGTTCCAGGAAAGGGTCATTCTTATTGGACCCTAAGGCTTTCGTAAAGTGTGTCATATCCATCGCCAGCGTTTTTATTAGCTTATTTGTTCACTGGAATCTGTCTCGTTCTCCCCATAAGTTGATTTTTAACTGACAGTCGTTTTTTTCTGTGCTAAACTAAATCACGGCATCTACTTTGTATCGTCCGTCTCCGATAGAACTAGGAACTCGTTCTCACTTACATTAAAACCAGGCATGTTTTAAAAAATACCCTGATCGTTTTACGCAGGGAACGAATTGAGCACCTTTAGAACAAGAGGCGTGTACGTTACCTCCATCACAGAAACCCCCCTGGAAAATAAATCAAATAACTAGAGTGAACTTAACTCGGAAAGATAAAGATTCCATAACAGCGGAACCAGCCCAGAACAATAAGAGTCAATATGGCAGCCTTTGAAGATAATAATGTGCAATTCTGCATGGGGGACGCAATAAACGGAAACCAGGTCAGAGCAATACGAGTCGATATAGTAATCTTAAGATTTTATTTAAACATCTGACAAAGAGAAATATGGCATTAAATCGTGGTAATAAATAATGTTAACGACTCTCCTGCGTATGCTGGTGTTAGCGGCCACGAGAGGGCGGACAGGATTTATCGAAAGCATCGATTGTTGGGGAGTTTAGGATGGATAAGGTGAGAACAATGAGTTGTTGTTTTTTTGTTAAGAACCCCATGGGGAAGAATCGGAAACAATGACAATGATAAATAAATAGACATTGTACAAATAATGGTTTTCGAAAAAGTAAATTAACAAATGCAGGATTCGAACCACTTTGTGTATTTATTACGGCACCCGTTGCCTAGGCTAGCAATACAAGCGTTCTTACGAACACAACCAGCAAGCCATGAAAAAATGACTTAGATGATTATTCTGTGTCTAGCAAATACGAAGCGTTTGTAAAAACACACTCCTCAGTAAAGCCATTTTCTTGAATGCACGCTGGTTAGGTTAGGTTAATACTGAAAATTCCACGGACAGCGAAGAAAACAAAGGAGTCCTGTACACAAAGAAACCTTACCAAACGAATAAGAATCAGACAATCAAGATTCTTCGGGCATATAATGCGAAGAGGAGACTTAGAACATTTGGTGACAGCAAGTAAAATTCAGGGAAGGAGAGATCGTGGAAGACAGAGGGAAAAGATGGATGGTCTGACATCTTGGTTCGACAAAAGATCAACGTCAGAACTGATAACCTGCACGAAGCAAAGAGAGAGAGAGAGAGAGAGTTGTAGACATGATCGCCTACGCCGGCAGGCATATCACTTGATTGATTGACACACGATGGTGCGCAAAATACCGGGAACTGCAGATGAAACAAAGTTTGGGAGAGGACGTGATGGGAATTGGCAACGAGCGGCACGTAATAAAGTAGAACAGATAGCTAAAAAGTGTTCAATTACAAATGAGACGTAAGACAAGCAAGCCGTATGTGTTGGGCCAGAATAATTGATTATATGGTGAGCGAAAGTCATCTTTTGACATGACGAAACGGAGACTGTTGCTAATTATTGATGGATGATGTAACGGAATAAAAAGAATGTATGAAGATCCTTATATTCCTCGCCATTTTTTTCTTGATATTCGTTTTCTTGGTATTCGTTTTCTTCTTCTTCTTCGGTTTTTTCGTCTTCTTCTTCGTCTTCTTCGTCTTCTTTTTCTTCATCTTCTTCGTCTTTTCGTCTTCTTCGTCTTCTTTTCTTCATCTTCTTGTCTTTTCGTCTTCTTCGTCTTCTTTTTCTTCATCTTCTTCGTCTTTTTTGTCTTCTTCGTCTTCTTTTTCTTCATCTTCTTCGTCTTTTTTGTCTTCTTCGTCTTCTTTTTCTTCATCTTCTTCGTCTTTTTCGTCTTCTTCTTCTTCTTCTTCTTCATCTTCTTCTTCTTCTTCTTCTTCGTCTTCTTCATCGTCTTCTTTTCTCTTCTTCGTCTTCTTTTTCTTCTTCGTCTTTTTCGTCTTCTTCTTCTTCATCTTCATCTTCTTTTTCTTCTTCATCTTCATTCTCTTCTTCTTCTTCTTCTCTTCTTCTCTCTTCTTCTTTCTTCGTCTTTTTCTTCATCTTCTTCTTCTTCTTCTTGCCTTTTTCTTCATCTTCTTCTTTTCTTCATCTTCTTCTATCTTTTCTTCTTCTTCTTCATCTTCTTCTTCTTCTTCTCTTCTTCTTCTTCTTCTTCTTCTTCTTCTTCTTATTTTTCTTCTTCTTCTTCTTCTTCTTCTTCTTCTTCGTCTTCTTCATCTTCATCTTCTTCTTCTTTGCCTTTTCTTCATCTTCTTCTTCTTCTTTGCCTTTTTCTTCATCTTCTTCTTTCTTCTTCTTTTCTTCATCTTCTTCTTCTTCTTCTTCGTCTTTTTCCTCATCTTCTTCTTCTTCGTCTTTTTCTTCGTCTTTTTCTTCCACCTCTTATTCTTCACCTTCTTCTTGTTTGTCTTCTTTTTCTTCTTCTTCTTCTTCTTCTTCTTATTTGTCGTTTTATTTTTCGTCTTTGTCTTTTCTTTTTCTTTTTCATCTTTTCTTTTTCATCTTTTCTTTTCATCTTTTCTTTCATTTCATCTTCTTTCTCCTTATTTATCTTATTATTTTTCGTCTTCGTCTTCTTCTTCTTCTTCTTTGTCTTCCCTTTCGTCTTCTTCTTTATCCTCTTTTTCATCGTCCTCTCCTACTTCTTAGTCTTTTTTGTTCGCCCTTCATCAACTTGTTGTTTACTCTATGTGGTTTGTGATTTGCGTCTTAGTGATCAAGTTCGTTGAGTAAGTTAGATTTTTACGTACTAGTTAACCAGCACATACGGTTTCTGCATGCTTCTTATTCGGGTTCGCCTTTAAAAGTTAAAAAAATCCACTGACCTAGGGAATCTATCCTTAGGTGAGCCTAACCCCGGTTATGCTTGAACATCGCTGCCTAAGTTTCCCGATCTACACAACTGGGAGGGGGTTAGCTTGTTGTTCTACTGGTCTTTCATCATCATCAGGTGCCGTCTCCACATCGAATTTTGGCTGCAATGAATCTCCAGCATCCTTTGTCTTTCGCCTTGGCGTTGCACACTGCCAGACTATAACCTGTCCATTTCTTAAAGTTTCCCTCCCACTTATCTCTCAGTTATTAGCAGGTTACTAATTTTCACTTTTGGCCAATAAAAATCAGTAAGCAAATATTTATGGCGTACGTACATTTTGTTGTTACTAAACTCAGGATTCAAACCGCAAATATATATTTCTTACTGCCCACATTGCCCCAACACTGCAGACGAGTTTATCAGACCACATTCAGCTAGTCCCCCAAATCTTGTGTTTTGACCGGGCAGCGGCTTTGCAGCCTACACATATCGATTTCTACTGCCAAGTGTTCTTAGACGTGCTTATCTTGAACACGGTGCCTACATTTTATCGTCCGTCTCTGATAGGAGTAGGAGCTCGATCTTTTTTACATTAAGATACTTACTTACTTACTCCTCTCGGCTCCTCGGGGAGCATAGGGCCTTAGTAGTTGTTTGTTCTGTCTCTGACTGTTTCATTTATGGTCTCCCAGTATAGTCGAGCACTCGTCAGTTCCTCAAGAAGACTTTGTCTCCAGGTCTGTTTAGGTCGTCCTTTTTTTCTTTTTCCTTGCGGGTTCCACTCAAGTGTCCATTAAGATAAGGGATCTCTAAAACAAATATATAGCTCACTTCACACAGCGAACTATGGCTCCTGTGTCTCACTGGTTAAACACACTCCTCACTCTGCCCTTAAACATCCGGTTCTGCAGGGTGTTCAAGATAATTGCAGCCGTGAATGGAGCTAATCTGGCATATATGTATGGAAATGGGAAGGTTCAGTTATGACGTAGAATAGGTCAAGGTTGTGTGACGGTGTGTAATTGTAGTGCTGGAAGAGGCGATGAACAAATGTGACGTAGGACGAGCTAGTCAGAACCGGTTTAAATAGTAAATTTACAAAACTCAATTTGTACCTGGCAACTTTCGAATTGTCAATTGGGCTGCAATTATCTTGAACACCTTGTTCTACATTTTCAACAGGAAACTTCAAACTCCTGATATCACCGGATAGATTCAACATCTATTTTAGTGTCCTCATCCAACAGGAAGTCGTGAAGAGACTGGAGAAAATTTCCTCTTCTCCATTCGCAACTCGGCTCTAAATGATGTTGATGCAAGCCTCTCATTCTTCTTCTTCTTCATCTTTTAACTTCCAACGGTGACCACATGTCTTCAACAAACTTCTTCAGCTCTTCCTCTCTCCTGCCATCCCTTCCTATTCTGTCCATGTTTTACCTATCCTTTTAATATCAGCCTCCAGCTCTCGTCCCCAGGTCTCTCTAGACCTTCCCTACTCCTCTTTCCTGCTGGTCTAAAACAGTGCCTGTCTTACAATGCTTTCGGTCGGTCTTCTCAATGTGTGTCCTATCCATCACCAGCGTCTCTTCCTTATCTCTTTCTCTACTGGTATCTGCTTAGTTCTTTCTCTAAGTTCCTCGTTCGTAATCTTAACTTACTATCTCAGCCCCTCATACCACTATGTCTGGAGTGCAATGATGATATCTTAACTTACTATCTCAGTCCCTCATACCACTATGTCTGGAGTGCAATGATGATATCTTAACTTACTATCTCAGTCCCTCATACCACTATGTCTGGAGTGCAATGATGATATCTTAACTTACTATCTCAGTCCCTCATACCACTATGTCTGGAGTGCAATGATGATATCTTAACTTACTATCTCAGCCCCTCATACCACTATGTCTGGAGTGCAATGATGATATCTTAACTTACTATCTCAGCCCCTCATACCACTATGTCTGGAGTGCAATGATGATATCTTAACTTACTATCTCAGTCCCTCATACCACTATGTCCGGAGTGCAATGATGATATCTTAACTTACTATCTCAGCCCCTCATACCACTATGTCTGGAGTGCAATGATGATATCTTAACTTACTATCTCAGTCCCTCATACCACTATGTCTGGAGTGCAATGAAGATATCTTAACTTACTATCTCAGCCCCTCATACCACTATGTTCAGGTGCAATGAAGATATATCAAACTGAATCAAATATTCGAAACTATCATGGCCGCAAAAGCATCGCAATCCCAGGACAGTTGGAGTAACTTTGGAGCGATAGGCGAGCACATTACCTCCATTGTATCGTAACTAGCTCATCAACAACAGAATATAAGAATAATAATTCATCTCTTAGCGTTACACATTACATAGGGCCTGCAAGCAATTTCTCCATACTGCTCTATCCTGGGCAACTCGCTCAATGTCTTCCACGGAATTGAGACTGATATTTCCTGCCTCTCTCAGCAAAGTTCGTTTCAGGTTCTCCCTAGAGTGTCCTCTTTTTCTTTAACCATTTTCCTCCCACTTCAATGCCTCCTTTGATATTCGTTGATCATTTCTCCTCAAGGTATGTCCAACATATCTCCATCTTCTCTTTCTTATAACAGTTGTTACTATAGTCTGTCCATTAATTCGTGAGCACGTTTGAAATTGATTTTCTCGAAAACTACCTGTTGGATCTCAGTGATTTTTGCAAGCAGCCTTAGAATATCCATGACGCTAGAGAAATATTTTTTCCAAGAAAATTTGATGTAGTTTGAAATATTTCTTCTTCAGGTTATATTAAAATCAACCTCACCGGATTGTACACAATAGTAACAGATTTACGGTACACAGACGCGTTGTTCTAAAATACATTATGGTAACATTGAAATATCGTGAGTTTCACGAATTCCGTGCACCTAACCCAGTCGACTTTGAAAGCGGAAAGCATATGACGTTATAATTGGGATACCGTTTTATAGTTATAGGCGTATCTCGCTATTTGTATGAAGCTATTGTATCATATTTGTTGGCTTATCAAAACTGACATTGATATCACATTCATAATGAGTCTGAAGTGCACATTTATAACAATGCAGAAGGTTACAGTTTTACTATACCAACACTTCCGTAGGGAATCTAAGAGGGTCATCTATATTGCGATATTCATAACCCTGAGAAACGAACGCAACTGGCGCTTGGTCTGAATAGAGAATCCTTTTCCCGATGGATTAAACAGGACACAAAGTGCACTAATGTCAAACAAGGACGGAAAGAACAATTGACAACTTTACATAGATGTCATAAGACGGGAGCTCTTGAAAATGTTTGCGACAAATCAACTTGTTACTCTCAGGAAACTGAAATTAAAACTGCAATCAGATTGCAGACTTATTTTCCAATCAAAAAGTACCGACGGTAGGGACTACACACAGAAATGAATGGACATATTTTCAGGCACTGGATGGAGAAAGATCTACTTTCAATTCTAAACAGACCATGATGCTTGGTAATGGATAATGCATCATATCACAACGCAGTTTCAGCGGAAGACAAAGTACCAACTGCATCAAATACAAAAGATCAAATTAGGACTTGGCTGCTAAGGAAAATGTCAGCTTCGATGATACATATTTGAAACCCGAGTTGTTGCACCTGGTGAGGATGACAAATAAGACAAAGGTGTTTCATATTGACAAAATCATTGCGAATACGGCCACACGTCTTTGCGACTACCTCCATATCATGCCACCTCAATCCGATAGAGCTTGTCTGGGCTAAAGTAAAGGGCAAGTTGCCGAACAGAACAGGACGTTTAAAATGTGTGATGTTGAAGTTCTGACACGTGAGTCCTTCTCAATGATAGACATGCAGTTCTGGAAGAAGTGTGTTGAACATGTGCTCCGAGCGGAAGACGAGTACTGGCACCGAGATGGATTACAATTTGTCCAGCCAGTAACAATTATCA
Source organism: Arion vulgaris (assembly GCA_020796225.1). Classification (NCBI taxonomy): domain Eukaryota; kingdom Metazoa; phylum Mollusca; class Gastropoda; order Stylommatophora; family Arionidae; genus Arion; species Arion vulgaris. The sequence continues at coordinate 10,394,194 of CM036761.1, forward strand.
ACCTCATGGAATCGTCAGATTCGGGATGATACAAATCATATTTTGATTACAGACTGAGAAATAGCAACGTATACATTTCCATATCCAAATGCGTCTACCATCATACAATTTTTGGTGAAGTTAAGACACCCTGGGGTCTAATGGTGACCGAAGAGGAGGACTAACTGTTGCATATTGTATCCAAGTTCACGATTGCACATAAAGGCAACACACTTAATTACTTGACCTATCAAGTTAATATGGAGATACACCTATGAATAGAATTGACATGGACAAATTCTAGGGATACTGTAAAATCTAAAATTTGAGCCCCCGTATTTGCAATTGTCATAAAGATCAAAGGAATTCGCCGATGTGCAAAATCCGTAGCATCTATGGACTACTGGTTAGCTTTATTTTAGCGTCATGGATATTCTAAGGCTGCATGCAAAAAATCACTGAGATTCAACAGGTAGTTTTCGAGAAAATCAATTTCAAACGTGCTCACGAATTAATGGACAGACTATAGTGGTTGACCAGACATTTCTCTGACTTTTATCACTTCTCCTGAATACGTCCCATTTTATGTTCATTATTTTCGCAGACATCTATTTTCAAATGTATTCAACTTGCTTTCTATATCTTTACTTTAGTCATTTCAACAAAATATAACAAACATTAATGTTGTTATAAAATATGACCATGTTTCAAAAGAAAACTACACGGACCTCTGTGTGAGCTACAAAAGACAGTGAAGTTCATACAAGAGACAACATTGAATATATAGACAATATTTCAAGCCAACGAAAGGAAGGAAGGATACAAGACAACATTGAATATATAGACAATATTTCAAGCCAACGAAAGGAAGGAAGGATACAAAAGACAACATTGAATATATAGACAATATTTCAAGCCAACGAAAGGAAGGAAGGATACAGAGACAACATTGAATATATAGACAATATTTCAAGCCAACGAAAGGAAGGAAGGATACAAGAGACAACATTGAATATATGACAATATTTCAAGCCAACGAAAGGAAGGAAGGATACAAGAGACAACATTGAATATATAGACAATATTTCAAGCCAACGAAAGGAAGGAAGGATACAAGAGACAACATTGAATATATAAGCAATATTTCAAGCCAACGAAAGGAAAGGAAGGAAAAAAGAAAAGAAAAAAAAACGCAGACGTGTTGAGTTATTTCAAAAGTACCAAAGTTCAAGGTAAGCAGGCGACCTAGGCATTAGACTTCCGCTCATGAGCAGACAATCCTAAATATACTTATTATCATTTACATTTCCCAATTAATTGTGTAACATTATTAAATTCTAGAAGCTTTCAATATCCATGGGGAGATAATGATTGTTCATGAAATAAGCTTCATAACGAGGTTTATTGATTACTGCCCCTTGATAAGAAGCAATTATCCTAGTTTTTTGTTGTTTTGGTACCAGCTAAAGAATTATACACATTTTTTAGGGGTTGTTTTTTTTGTTGCAAGTAAACAAAATGTTTACTACAAGGAAATGTAAAATAATTACAGACTTTTGTTTGTGTCTTGGGGGTATTGGCTAATGCATGAAGGGTTTCCACAAAAGAGGGTGAGAGAGAGAGACAGAGGGAGACAGAGGGAGAGAGAGAAAGGGAGAGAGGCAGGGAGAGAGAGGGAATTGGCTAATGTTTGCAGGGTTTCCACAAAAGAGGGAGAGCGTGAGAGAGAGAGACAGAGGGAGAGAGAGAAAGATAGAGAGCGAGGGAGAGAGGTAGGGAATTGGCTAATGTTTGCAGGGTTTCCACAAAAGAGGGAGAGAGTGAGAGAGAGAGACAGAGGGAGAGAGAGAAAGATAGAGAGCGAGGGAGAGAGGGAGGGAATTGGCTAATGTATGCAGGGTTTCCACAAAGAGGAGAGAGTGAGAGATAGAGACAGAGGGAGAGAGAGAAAGATAGAGAGCGAGGGAGAGAGGGAGGGAACTGGCTAATGTATGCAGGGTTTCCACAAAGAGGAGAGAGAGAAAAATAGAGGAGATAGAGAAAGGGGGAAACAATAACAACACACAGCAACTTGTCGACCAAAAGGCCTTTATCAAGGAAAAGATACACACGGCACACAACATATAGAACCAGCGTTAGGAATGTATTGTCTGCTTCTATATGTTATATCTGATTCTTCCCTTCTCTTGTATCTATTGCTTGATAAAGGCCATATAGTCGAAACGTTGCTGTCTATTGTTTTTGTATTTTGTAAAACTACAGTATTTTGTTTTTACATGTTTCGCCATTGCTACATAGTTTTACTGCAGTCTTCCTTTATATTGCTACATAGTTTTACTGCAGTCTTCCTTACATTGCTACATAGTTTTACTGCAGTCTTCCCTTATATTGCTACATAGTTTTACTGCAGTCTCCCTTATATTGCTACATAGTTTTACTGCAGTCTTCCTTATATTGCTACATGTTTTCTGCAGTCTTCTTATTTCACATGTTTTACTGCAGTCTTTCCTTATATTGCTACATAGTTTTACTGCAGTCTTCCCTTATATTGCTACATAGTTTTCCTGCAGTCTTCCCTTATATTGCTACATAGTTTTACTGCAGTCTCCCTTATATTGCTACATAGTTTTACTGCAGTCTCCCTTATATTGCTACATAGTTTTACTGCAGTCTCCCTTATATTGCTACATAGTTTTACTGCAGTCTCCCTTATATTGCTACATAGTTTTACTGCAGTTTTCTCTTATATTTCTACATAGTTTTACTGCAGTCTTCCTTACATTGTTACATAGTTTTACTTCAGTCTTCCTTACATTGCTACATAGTTTTACTGCAGTCTTTCCTTACATTGCTACATAGTTTTACTGCAGTCTTCCCTTATATCGGTAATACGTATCTGTTATAGAGCTCTTCAAGATATGTCAAATGTTTCGGCATATTTTTCCAGTGATCCCAGACCTCAACGTAGGTTATCAGTTATCAGTTATATGAGGACCATCATCATAGCACTCCGGACACGTCCATAGATGCTCCAATCCCCGCCTCAACAAATCCAGCAGCCTCCAGCGGCCCAACACGCCATACATCTTGTATTCAACTTAACGTAATTCTTGTGGTAAAATTAATCTCGCGAAATAACACTTGGTAATCAGTAAGCATAGGCTGGAAAGTTGCGTTGGACAAATTCATTTTAAATTATTCAAGACATCGTCAGGGCCTGAAATAACAGTGAATATCAAGTACAATAATACATCAAATTAACTTCGTGGACTAGAAAAAAGTCAATGCCAAATTAGTATTTTAGTACGGATTAGCGTAATAATGCATCAGAGTTCCCCTATCTATCGGACACATAAGGGTTGTAGGTACAATCAGGCAACTATAAACTTATGGGCCTTCGGACTCGGTAAGAATTATGGGAAATCAGACCACAACTACACCACGTGACCTCGCATTCCAGTATTGTTGTATATAGACGAATTCATTTTAAAATCAACACAAAATGCTAAATCAAAGTTATATTATGCAACAAGTTAAGTTTAACATAAGGAATATCAATATTATGAATATTTTTCACAATAAATAACCATAGACTCACAGAATTGAGTAAATTTGCAAAAAAAAGCTTGCAGTGTTCTATCAAACATCTATAAATTCCAGCACCTGATCTGATCTAGGTCAGGGGTTTTCCCGTCAGTTGTTAGGCCTAGTTATTTACAGTTGGCTGTGGTTCAATCCGCATTAATCGTTCCCAACGAGAGAAAATTAATTGGCCTTCCTACCTCCTGCACATTAACCCTTTCACTCTGTATTTATTTATACTTCCACGTGCATTTATGTTTCACTGTCTACTGAATTAGTCAGTTATCGGCTTTCGTCGTCTCACAAATATTGCAAGTCAGTATGTCAGCTTAGAAGGGCGAATGGGTTAGGGTATAGAAATATCAAGTGACAGGCGAATCTATACCTAAAGTCTGAAAGACACTGTTAACTTTAGCTGCTAAGGACGTATATATACGTTATCCCCATTCACTTCTAAAGACGCATTAACACATCTGTTATTATCTCTCCTCTGTGCGCTAAAAACGTGTTAACACGTTATACATTGCTACTGTCACTGCTATAGGCGTATATTCACGTTTGTGACCTAGAAACAACGAGTAGCTATTTTTAACTCAGCCTTCGGAAAGTATGTAGCAGCACAGGGTTAAAGTGTCTCTGAAATGCTTCGATATAGAAACCACTGCTGGAATAACCGGCGCAAGATCACTAAATATGGCGCGGTAACAAGACAAGAGGGACCCGTATAACTGAGAAACGTCGTGCCGTTGAGGCGCAGATAAAGTGAGCTGCGGGAAAAGACAAGACACACAACACCTCCATGTCTAACCTCGATCATGTATACCCCACCCGTAGTAGGGGATTGTGTTTTAGAATTCGACTCTACAGTCACCTCCGCACACACCAGAGAGGTGCAGCACCACACGTCTGAGGCTGTTGTCATTATTCGTTTGCGATGAAAGGCTATTAAAGTCTGAAAAGGTACCGGAAATATTTTTTTATATAGTAGTTACGAGATAGCTAGCGAACGACCATAAATTGAATACCACAACCGATTTATAACCCTTTCACGCATAGTGTCCATTATAGTGGGCAGCCATTGTGCGTTCGTTTCATAGCTGCATATGTGTGCTTTGTCACCTCTGACAAATTCAGTGTACTTCAGTTTCAATTTCAATTTGGAATATCTTCATTGCAACCGGGACATGTCCATAGGTGCTACGATCTCCTTCGAAATATCCCCACCAACGTTCAGCGACTGATGGTACTAGTTCGATTTTCATTGATGAACCTGCTCATATACATGTTGTGCTGTTCTTTTTTTTTTGGTACTCGAATCTTCAATCCCAGCTGCTGCAATCAGTGCAGTGGCGGCTCGTGATCATTTTTGTTGATAGGGCCAGACAGAAATTTTCGGAAAAATCATGTTTTCGGTTAGGATATATTTTAATGTATAAAATAATAAATAAACGTTACACCTTATTTTTGGTGGGGATCAGCCCACTAGCCCTAATAACGAGCCGCCACTGAATTAATGTATTGCTAGGTACTAGCTGTGGACGGTGTGTCTTTTCTTGTCTCCAATCCTGTTTTGCCTCACAGCGTCACATTGAGAAAAGATTTATGAACGAGTCCTTGTGTGCGCTTCGCAGAAAGTGCATTTCGTCGCCTCTGTTATTTCTAAGGTCCACTTTTTCCTTTTTGTCCATTGTATCGGAGCGACATACTCTTTGAGGTGCACTGTCTGCTGGTAATCTGCTTACGTGGCCGAACTATTTAATTTGTTGTTTCTTGATGAAGTCTAGTACTGATGTTGTACACACTTTTTCCTGATGTCTTCATTTCTCAACGGTCTCTTTTGTTACTCCCAGCATTCTGAGTAGACACTTCATCTCTGTCGTGACTAGTTTTCTTCCATCACTTGATATCATCGTCTAGGTTTGGCACTGGAAGCATAATGTAGGGAGAAAGATTGTGTTGAAAATTGTTCTTTTTGTGTTTGCATTTTAAAATGTACTTAAAATGTGTCAATTTCCAGTGTCGTAAATTAACTTGTACTTCTACTGTTTAGTCAAAGTTAGCAGACAAGACAATATTCATCCCAAAAATTCATGCAAGAAAGGGATAACCCCTTTATTCCGTAATTTATTTACTTCCGGACACATTTACTTTGCAATGTATACTAAATTAACCAGTATACGGGCTTTGGGAAATGTTAAAATATACTGTGAGCCTGTATTTCAGCCCTGAAGAGCGAAAGGGTTAACTTACGATAAGAAAACTAGTCATGACAGAGATGAAGTGTCTACACAGAATCCTTGTAGTAACAAGAAGAGACCGGTTGAGAAATGAATAAATCGGGGGGAAAGTGGGTACAACATCAATACGGAACTTCATCAAGAAACAACAAATTAAATGGTTCGGCCACATATGTAGATTACTAATATGCAGTGTAACACAAAGAGAAATGTTATTCCGATACGGTCGATACAAAGCAAAAGCTCGGCCACGTAAAAGGTGGATCTCAGAGATAACAGAGACGACGAAAGACACTATTTATGAAGCGCATACAAGTGATCGTTCTAGTAATCTCTTCTTATCTTGACACTGTGACGCAAAACAGGATTGGGGAAAAGAAAAGAAAGAAAGGAAAAGTACAGATTCTTCTATCATTTCCCACAAGTTGTATCACTATTACCGTAATTTGATGTCGTCTGTGCCAGACCACACGACCAGCGACCATCAGACGATAGTAATCTATCCCTAGAAAATGAACAATACTTCATAACTTTCTATAGCCAATGTTTTCCGTCTGCTGGTGGCAATACAGGAAATGAAAGGTTTTCAAAATAAGATTACACGATTTGTGGAATAGTTGGGAATCAATTTGACAGGTTTGCGGGCCCATCTAGTTGTAAAAGAAAGGTGCCGACTCTGATAAGTTTACAAATAGTGTCGGAGATTGCTTCATTAGAACTTGATATCATTTTGTTCAATCTTTCTTTCTTTCTGTTTTTCTTTTCTGTTCTCTAATCATGTTTTGTCTCTCAGGGTAAGGATAAGAAGAGATTTTACAGTACAGACTTTTGTGTTCGGTTCATAAATAGTGTTTTTCTTCGCTTCTGTTATCTCTGATGTCCAACTTTTAGGTGGACGGTCTTTTGATTTGTATCCACTGTATCGGTGGGTTTTTTTTTTTTGATCTGAGAAGCTTTTCAACTCTTCGGCTCGGTGCCATGGACATCGTAACCCTTCGGTTCGGTACCACGAACACCGTAATTCTAGGAATCTGTGACTTTTTCTGCCATCCCGCGGAATTGAACCCGCACACACAGAGGATAGTCACCCGTAGTCCAACGCGCTACGAACACGCTGGGCAGACGGGCGACTGTATCGGTGTAACATTGCTCTTTGATACGCAATGCCTGTTGGTAATCTGCTTATGTGGCAAAATCATTTAATTCGTTGTTTCTTGATGAAGTTAAGTACTGATGTTGTAATTCTAGAGGGCAGGGTCCCAGGACGCAGAGGCAGACCAAGAAGAAGATGGCTACAAGATATTAAAGAAACCAGAACATGACCATCGACGAAGTGGGTGAACTGGCAGAGACAGAGTGAATTTCAGATGTGCTGCAAAGAGAGCAACGTCTATAAAGGATACGAAACCTTGATGATGACTGATGTTGTACTCACAATTTTCTTGATGTCTTTATTTCTAAACCAGTCTCTTCTTGTTACTCCCAGCATCCTGCATAGACACTTCATCTCTGTCGTGACTAGTTTTCTTCTATCATTTGTTGTCAGCGTCCAGATTAGTCAGTACGCCATGTGTGACGCTTCTCAGACGCAACTGTCAGTTAACAAGTATCTGAATGTCGAAGACGTCAAAGCGAGAGACAAGCAGAGACGACTGACTTATTCAAACAAAACTATACAAACGTATGGACATACCCAAACTGAAAAAAAACCTCACCATCGTCTTGGCTCTAATAGCATATGTTGGGAGAAATATTGTGCAGAATAATTCTCTTTTAATGTTCATGGTGACATATTTGCATTTCAAAATTGGTACCACTTGTTCTTTGATTTGATTTGCTTTATTGCTTCTATGTTGGATTTCGTTAGTTATTCTTCCTTGTCTGGAAAAAAAAATGCGTTGTAGGTATATTAAGTCTTTTACTTGTTTTATTGGACGCACAGTGACCGGTTTAATACACAATAGAGACGCAACCGTTGTATCTAGAAAAGAATAACGATTTTAAAGAACCCCAGCCCCAGGTCAAGACGAACGTTGTTTTTTGGGGGTTTTTTTTCCGATCCAGAAGCACTTTTCAGCTCTTCGGCTCGGTGCCACGAACACCGTAAATCTGGGAATCTGTGGCTTTTCTGCCATCCCGCGGAATTGAACCCGCACACACAGAGGATAGTCACCCGTAGTCCAACGCGCTACGAACACGCTGGGCATACGGGCGTTTAATAATAGTAAAATAGTTTTCATTTTTTTTTTTAACTAAGTTGTTTCTTTAAAATTTCTTGCAAAAATAACAAACAACATCAATGATTTTGACTAATGTTGATTGATTTTGTTTGTTGGCTAATGTTTACATTTCTCACAGCCAACGTTACTGTGTATAGTGTACAGTGTTGTTATAATGCTCAGAGTGAGAAACTTATTTATTTTTATTTTGCATTTTCTTTTAGAAATTACAGTCAATCCGTTTGGGGAGAAAATGAGGGGAAAAAGAGTAAGCGGAGAGGGCGTCGAATTCTTGTCTCACTTTCAAAGCATTCGATATCCGCGATGCTTTTTATTTACTAGGGTAGCTTTCCTAGGTCCTACATTAGCCGCCTCTTACGACATGCCTTGTAGATCGCAGTGGTACTATTCTTTGCTTTCCCTGCGGGCCCCGACATCACACAGGCGTCGTTGGTAGTGAATTCCGAAAAGTAAGTTTTACATTTTTATAAAAGCTGCTTTTGTTTGAGCTATAAAGTTAAATTAAATGCTGAAAAAAACATCCCGGACGTAATCGTATTTTAATTTCACATTTGCATCTTGATTAATCGATACTTATTTTCAGGCTCCAAACAGCGAGTATTTACGCGTAACGATACTGACTAACATGGACGCCATTTTCGTGTAATGGTGGAGTTATTAAAACCTGAGAGAAAAAATGATTATTGTGTAAAGTGATGTAACCAAGATTGCAATTAAATTAGATATCTGATGTCGAGACGGTAAAATAGTGTAGAGGTAACTCCAAGGAGGCTCCAGGGTAGCCAGTAGACCAGACAAGTAGTTTAGTTTATAGGATATATATAATTTAGTAGACTATGTGTTGCACTCTCTAAGTAGAAGCGCAACACATAACAACGAGACATCTACGTAGAGAAACCAAAAATGACGTAAAATAGTGACCGCTTAGGAAACGTAGGAAAAGAAGGACAGTCTGACAATAACATTGTATCATTGAGCAGCGCATGTTACAACAGTTGGAAGCTAAGTGTGCTCTACAGCGTATGCGTTGTATTGCTGCTAATCATACAGTGAAACACGTACAAACAAAGTACTATAGTTTTACAAAAACAGAAACAGTGACGATAAACAGCAACGTTTCGACCAACAAGGCCTTTATCAAGCAAACGAACAAACAAGAGTGACAAATTAAAATGAAACACAAATGGACGACCAAATACAAACGTATCTAAGGAAAAGCTGGAATAAAACGAATAACGAAATAAATGTAACACAAAAACACACATAAAAACTAGAAATAGAACGGAAAGAAACAATGAAACATCTAGTAAATATATAACTTGAATACATGCAACATATACCCATATAGAGTACAAAGCATAGGAAGAGAAAGTACTAAGAAGCATAAGAATGTAATACGTTGAGCCCGCGTGGTCTCAAGGTACCATACAAAGAAATCAACCGATTCTCCAGAGCAAATCGACTACGATCATCAGAGGAACATGATCGGATGGCTGTGACCTGGACATCGCAAGCTCCTGAATCATACACATCTTCATACACATCTTCTGTCTGACTTGGACTCCTCCCAGTCCCAATTTCTTCAGCGTCTATGACTTCTCACTTCTAACAATATGCTCCTTTACTCCCTTATTCGTTTCATTATCCATGTACTTAACAGACAACTGTATGAATTTCTTTGCACCCATCACCAACAAAAACTTAACCTTCTTCGCCCTGTACCTTTACCACTCCTTCCAATTGTCCACTACGATCTTCTCCTCCCACACAGGTGGTTTGTATTCCTCCAGACCTTCCATTATCGGACAACGAGAGATCTGTTTTAAGTAAGGGTCTTAAGTTTGTTCCTCTCCGACCCACCATTGACCACTACTCAACTCTTCAAGATGTGACTCGTTTTCACCGTGGCTTGCGCTTGAAATTTCACTTTCAGAACCAGGTTGACTCTGACCTATGTCCTGACACGAGTATGTTTTCCAAGTTTTCTACTCGTAAACATGACTGGACACCCAAACCTGGTGCCTCTAACGCTCTTGATCTCTACATCAAGAATACTATACATGATATTGGACTGCTCCACCCAAAACGCCTTTGGCAGTCTAACATGTCACCGTCGGAGTTTCGTGCTCTATCACACCTCCGTCGACGTGATGACATTGTTATCAAACCCGCCGACAAAGGCGGAGCTATAGTCGTCTGGAGCAAAGATCTTTACCTTCAGGAAGGTCATAACCAACTGCGTGACACTCAGTTTTATAAAACCAGCCCTACTGATGTCACTCAGCCTAATAATAATAAGGTTCGTGAAGTCATTAAGAACTTAATTGCCACGAACGACCTTCCATCCAGTGCATCATCACTCTGTGTGATCGATAGCTGTTTGGGTAAACCCGCCTTTTATATGCTCCCAAAATTCATAAACTCCACAATCCCGGTAGGCCTATCGTTTCTGCTTGCTTTGCCCTACGGAACACATCTCGAATTCTTGATAGCATCTTTAATCCCATAGTCACCACACTCCCGTCATTTTTGAAGGATACAAACCACGCTTTGTCTGTCTTTTCTACCATTGAGTTGCTACCCGAGAGAACCTACCGACTCTTCCTCCTTGATGTGTTCTCATTGTACACTTCTATACCTCATCCTGACGGCCTTATAGCTCTCCAGTTCTTTCTCAATAGGAGAACTAATCCACTTGTGTCAACTTCTGCTCTCCTTCGTCTTGCGGAACTAGTTCTCACTCTTAACTCCTTTCAGTTTAATGACCAATTCTTTGAGCAGATCAGTGGGGTTGCCATGGGTACTAAAATGGGACCTAGTTATGCTTGTCTTTTCATGGGTTATCTTGAACACCTAGTATGGACTACATATGATGGCCCCCTTCCGTCTGTCTATCACAGATACATTGATGACTGTATTGGCATCACTGATATGCCTGACGCCGATTTGTCACGCTTCATTAATTTCATTAATGTTTTCAACCCTTCTATTCGTTTTACTTCTCACATCTCCACTACTTGTGTCAACTTTCTTGACATTACTATCACCTTACGCCTATCCGCTATCACTACATCAGTATATTACAAGCCTACTGATGCACATAGTTTTCTCCTCTATACTTCTTCCCATCCCCGGGCTTGTCGTGACTCTTTGCCATTCTTGCAGCTCTTACGCCTTCGTCGCCTTTGTAGTGAGGACGATGATTTTCTTGAAAGAGCTCGCGAGATGCTTGATTTCTTTCGTAGGCGCCTATACCCGGAGAGGGTGCTTGTCTCGGCTATGCATCGAGTTCAGAAAATCACTCGCCAGCAGGCCCTTACCAGTCAGCATAGGACTACTAACTCTGACAGAGTAAAACTTATCTTAACTACCACCCCCATAGTTCCCTGGTGAAAATGTTTTATTCCGTCATCTGTCTCTCCTTAGATCAGATCCTGAGACCCGTTCTGTCTTCCCCAACTATCCTTTGGTGTCTTACAGACGGGACAGAAGTCTTAAGGATATGTTGGTACACAGTCGCCTTAAGTCCAATATCCAGACTCATTTTGGCACTGTCCAGTGTGGTCGTCGGCGTTGCAACACGTGTGCTTATGTGATACAGACGCGTACTGTATCTTTTCCTTTAGGCACGTTTCTTATTGACGATGGGTTCACATGCGAGTCCGTAATCTTATCTATGCCATTATCTGTAAGCGGTGTAACAAGGCTTATATCGGCGAGACAGGCAAGAGGCTCAGTGACCGATTCGCCCAACACTTACGCGACATACGCCAATGCTCTGTGACCCTGTAGCCACCCATTTCAATGATACTGGCCATTTAGGTGCTCACGATGTCCAGGTCACAGCCATCCGATCATGTTCCTCGGATGATCGCTGTCGATTTGCTCTGGAGAATCGGTTGATTTCTTTGTATGGTACCTTGCGACCACGCGGGCTCAACGTATTACATTCTTATGCTTCTTAGTACTTTCTCTTCCCATGGTTTGTAATCTATATGGGTATATGTTGCATGTATTCATGTTATATTCCATTCTTATGCTTCTTAGTACTTTCTCTTCCCATGCTTTGTAATCTATATGGGTATATGTTGCATGCATTCAAGTTATATATTTACTAGATGTTTCATTGTTTCTTTTCCTTTCTATTTCTAGTTTTTATGTGTGTTTTTGTGTTACATTTATTTCGTTATTCGTTTTTATTCCAGATTTTCCTTAGATACGTTTGTATTTGGTCGTCCATTTGTGTTTCATTTTAATTTGTCACTCCTGTTTGTTCGTTTGCTTGATAAAGGCCTTGTTGGTCGAAACGTTGCTGTATTTTGTCATTGTTTTTGTAATTTGTAAAACTACAGTACTTTGTAATTACGTGTTTTGCCAATCAAATAGTTTTACTGCAGTTCCATATATATACTGAATAACATTGTAGGGAGGTTGACGTACCTTTGTACCTTCGTGTGTTAACACCAATAAAGAAACCATGAAACCTAGAGAAAGCCTTCGTATTTATTAACTGTGCTGTTGGTTATTGGTTATTGGTTACTAAACTGACGTCATTGCACTCCGGGCAGACCCATAGGTGCTCAGTCTCCCCAACAGATATCGAAGATTATGCATACTGATGTTGCCTGTGGCTCGCTGATTAAACACACCTCTCACTCTGCCTCTCAGGCATCCAGTTCGACTTGAACAACGGGTAACTCCAAACTGCTTAAATTGCTTGATCGAATCAACATCGATTTTAGTGTCCTCATCCAACAGAGAGTCGCGAAGAGACCGAAGAATATCCCTTATACATCTTCAACTCCCCAACAATCGATGCTGTTGATGCAAACCTGTCCGCTCTCTCATTACCGTAAACACCCGCATGCCCAGGACAGTCTAACTGTGCTGTTAATAACACTAAAGCAATAATGTCACCATCACGACTCAGATAACTAACATTGCCATCAGATATTGAAGTTACTCAGTTTTCTCAAATCATATCGTTGTATGAGCTAACCACCATCATCTAATAATATGAAGCAACCGTACAGAGTATAATAACAGATACCACCAACCAAACACATAAACAAAGGGGGAGACTGTAACACTCTCTCTCTCTCTCTCTCTCTCTTTGCCTTTTACCCCGGGTTGGGGCATAGGCCCTCAACCAACTCATGCCAAGTCTTCCTATCTCTAACTATCTCCTGCAGCTCCTCCAGCTCTTCTTTATATTGTTGATCTCCGCCTCCAAATCTCGTCTCCATGTATTTCTCGGCCTCTCCTTCTTTCGCTGTCCCTGCGGGTTCCAGGCAAGGACCCTTCTTGACTGTAACACTAGGAACTAAGATAGTTAACAGAAAAAATTGCCCGCGTGCCCAGCGTGTTCGTAGCGCGTTGGACTGTGGGTGACTAGCCCTCTGTGTGTACGGGTTCAATTCCGTGGGCAGGCAGAAAAAGCCACAGATTCCCCAGATTCACGGTGTTCGTGGCACCGAACCGAAGGTTACGATGTCCATGGCACCGAGCCGAAGAGCTGAAAAAGCTCAAGTGCTTCTGGATCGGAAAAAAAAAAAAAAAAAAGAGAAAATTATAACGATAGATGAAATTCAACGCTTCGACAAAACGGCCTTTATCAAGTTAATTGGGTAGATAGTTAACGGAAGTGACGTTACTACACTTCGGGAAGTTCAATAAAGGAAGTGAGGAAACCATTTTGTATACTTAGTGGTATATAGGGTATTACAGTGTTAGGCCTGTATTTTTCATTGACCGTTGGAACACGATGGGTTATGTGGTCAAAATCCCGCCGGCCACTTTACTTCTCTGAGATTTTACTGGTACCAAATTAAGACTGGATCGACCTGAGAGACGTCACGGGTAGAAAAATGTTTACGCCGACTGTGGAGTTGAACCCGGGCCACCAGCACAAGAAGCGAGTTTACTATAGTCTGTCCATTAATTCGTGAGCACGTTTGAAATTGATTTTCTCGAAAACTACCTGTTGGATCTCAGTGATTTTTTGCAAGCAGCCTTAGAATATCCATGACGCTAGAGAAATATTTTTTTTCCAAGAAAATTTGATGTAGTTTGAAATATTTCTTCTTCAGGTTATATTAAAATCAACCTCACCGGATTGTACACAATAGTAACAGATCTACGGTACACAGACGCGTTGTTCTAAAAATACATTATGGTAACATTGAAATATCGAGTTTCACGAATTCCCGTGCACCTAACCAGTCGACTTTGAAAGCGGAAAGCATATGACGTTATAATTGGGATACCGTTGTATAGTTATAGGCGTATCTTGCTATTTGTATGAAGCTATTGTATCATATTTGTTGGCTTATCAAAACTGACATTGATATCACATTCATAATGAGTCTGAAGTGCACATTTATAACAATGCAGAAGGTTACAGTTTTACTATACCAACACTTCCGTAGGGAATCTAAGAGGTCATCTATATTGCGATATTCATAACCCTGAGAAACGAACGCAACTGGCGCTTGGTCTGAATAGAGAATCCTTTTCCTGATGGATTAAACAGGACACAAAGTGCACTAATGTCAAGCAAGGAAGGAAAAGAACAATTGACGACTTTGACATAGATGTCATAAGACGGGAGCTCTTGAAAATGTTTGCGACAAATCAACTTGTTACTCTCAGGAAACTGAAATTAAAACTGCAATCAGATTGCAGCATAGACATTTCCAAAAGTACTCTATGGAAAATTGTAAGAGCCGCCGGCTTCACCTTCAGAAAACTATAGGCGGCAGGAATATTATTTGTGAAAAGCCACATTTAATTGCTGCCCGAAGTAAATACCTGAAGCAGATCCGTGAGCGGCGGTGGCAAGGCTATGATATTGTATATTTGGACGAATCCTGGGTCAATGCTCACCACACCAATGCTAAAGAATGGCAATCAGTAGACGGTGAACAGAAAAGAAAAATACCAAGCAGCAAAGGCCAGCGTATTATACTAACACATGCAGGAAGTAGTGAAGAAGGTCTTGTCCATGACGCTGGACTTATTTTCCAATCAAAAGTACCGACGGTAGGGACTACCACACAGAAATGAATGGACATATTTTCAGGCACTGGATGGAGAAAGATCTACTTCCAATTCTAAACAGACCATCATGCTTGGTAATGGATAATGCATCCTATCACAACGCATTATCAGCGGAAGACAAAGTACCAACTGCATCAAATACAAAAGATCAAATTAGGACTTGGCTTGCTAAGGAAAATGTCAGCTTCGATGATACATATTTGAAACCCGAGTTGTTGCACTTGGTGAGGATGACAAATAAGACAAGGTGTTTCATATTGACAAAATCATTGCGGAATACGGCCACACGTCTTTGCGACTACCTCCATATCATGCTCACCTCAATCCGATAGAGCTTGTCTGGGCTAAAGTAAAAGGGCAAATTGCCGAACAGAACAGGACGTTTAAAATGTGTGATGTTGAAGTTCTGACACGTGAGTCCTTCTCAATGATAGACATGCAGTTCTGGAAGAAGTGTGTTGAACATGTGCTCCGAGAGGAAGACGAGTACTGGCACCGAGATGGATTACAATTTGTCCAGCCAGTAACAATTATCAACCTCATGGAATCGTCAGATTCGGGATGATACAAATCATATTTTTATTGCAGACTGAGAAATAGCAACGTATACATTTCCATATCCAAATGCGTCTACCATCATACAATTTGTGGTGAAGTTAAGACACCCTGGGGTCTAATGGTGACCGAAGGGGAGGACTAACTGTGCATATTGTATCCAAGTTCACGATTGCACATAAAGGGCACACACTTAATTACTTGACCTATCAAGTAAATATGGAGATACACCTATGAATAGAATTGACATGGACAAATTCTAGGATACTGTACAATCTAAAATTTGAGCCCCCCAGATTTGCAATTGTCATAAAAGATCAAAGGAATTCGCCGATGTACAAAATCCGTAGCATCTATGGACTACTGGTTAGCTTTATTTTAGCGTCATGGATATTCTAAGGCTGCATGAAAAAAATCACTGAGATTCAACAGGTAGTTTTCGAGAAAATCAATTTCAAACGTGCTCACGAATTAATGGACAGACTATAACAACTACGCTACTGCGGCTCTTGGGCAGTCCAATAGGTGTCCAGTATGTTTTCAAAAATTAGAATAATGTGCATGCTGTTAGTTCCCGTAGTATACCGATTATATACACGTCTCATCTTCTTTCTTCTTCTTCTGCGTTCTCACTAGATTGGGATTTCGGATTCTCTAATAAAGGCAGCCGTCTGCTTCAGATTATCAGCCACGCCATACAGTTTGTCTTGGATGCTGGTGTAAGTGGGCCACCTCTTTTTCTCAAGTCTGCATACTGGGGGCAGTTCTGTAGGATATAATTCCTATTATTTCTGCTTCCCCGTTTGTGCCGACTTCTTCCCGCAGTAAGTTTTGGTCACTCTTGTGATGGTAGGTCTGAAATTCTTACTGCGTGGCTAAATCTCCGAGGCTGATTGGCGACCGTAGAATCCGTTATCCCATTCCTCATTGTGAGGGTCGTTGCACCATGTTATGCACCTTACGGCCTGGTGCATCCGTTTTTGCAAGCATTTGTTTCGGGTTAGCATTCCTTAGCGGATACGTGCATCCGATTTCAGTCAGACCTCCTTAGTCGCCTCTTACGACATGCGTGGCAGGTAACAGTGGTTCTATTCTTTATACCCCAAATTTGGGCCCCAGTAACCACTCGGGCGCCACATGTCTCATCTTATTGATTCATTGCTTCATTCACCAACATTATTGCACATCTGTGATTAACCATGTGTGCTCGGATGTCTTTCTTACACCTGCAAATCTTAACGGATGTTTCTTTGACAAATCATCTCATAATTTTCTTTTTAGTATTTTCCGTGAAATCAAAAACTAATTCTGAGTTTGATCTAAGGAATACAACTAACCACCAATAACAATCAATCAAGTGTCATGCCTACCGGCGTAGGCGATCATGTCTCTCCACAACTCTCTTTGCTTGGTGCAGTTAATCAGTTTTGACGCCCATCTTTTGTCGAACCATGATGTCAGGCCATCCAACATTTTCTCACTCTGTCTTCCACGATCTCTCCTTCCCTTAATTTTACCTGTAGTCACCAAATGTTCTAAACCTTCTCTTCGCATTATATACCCGAAGAACCTTGATTGTCGGATTCTTATTCTTTAGATAAGGTTTCTTTGTGTACAGGCCTGATTTAAAACCTCCACACCAATAACAGCATACAATAAAATGAGATGATGTACTAGAACCAAGGGAAGACCAAGAAAAAGAAGGATAAATATATAAAGACCACATTAAATAAACACGGATATAACACAACAAGGGCGATGTATCTGGCCCTAGAAAGCAAATTAAAGCTCCCACCCCTACGCTTAACAGCAAGAGTGGGCAACCAATTCCATCATCCACCTGGCGATAGACAATAGTATTCTGAATCTAAGTTCTACTGACTAAGGGGAACACCAAAAGATTGCAGTTATTCACCAATAGATGCCTGCGCTGATGCTCCATCACAAACAGAAGTTCTGCCGACGAGAACATTTTGATTCCGAGAGACGCTAAGGGGAAGTATGAATCTGATAAGGACCGAAATATATCCTGTGTTCTGAGCTATATGATGTCAGATTTGAATCCTTCTCTCGTGATCACCGCCCAGATCGATGTACCAGATCTCCCCATAAATTCTATTCATGTGGAAATTTGATTCATGCAGTCTTAGCATTGGTGTGTTTTACGTCACATCTTCAGCACCATTTGGAGCTCTGGTGCTTATCCTTCGGTAATGTGTCCGGTTTCAGCCAGCGTTTACTCGGTTCGCTCTCCTTTCTATTGCCATCTAGTGTGTTTTAAGGTGTGGGTAGCTATCCCACGGCCAATCTCCTTAATCGCCTCTTACGACATGCGTGGCAGGTAACAGTGGTTCTAGTCTTTACACCCCAAGTTGGGCCCCGGTAACCACTCGGGCGAGATTTGAACCTAATTAACTAACCAGAAATTAAATATTTTGAAACACAAATTAACTTCCGCATTCTTCAAGGTTTGTTTATATATATTGTATCTGCTATGTTCTTAAAATTTAGCTTGGCATAAACAGCTTTAAACATCTGGCTATAATCCATCTACAACTCCAAACAGGCAAACGGGAGCTTTGAGTATACAAAAAGTGCTGGTTAAAGGTAAAGAGTTCACTGAGGTCGGATTTCCCCATTTTGCTCAGCAACGCCCGTATGGTGCCGTGCCCTTCAAGGGAAGCAAAGAATAGTCACACTGCGATCTACAAAGCATGTCGTAAGAGGTGACTGAGGTAGGGCCTAGGGAAGCTACCCTAGTAAATCACGGTGACATTTAACGTGGCCAAAATATTTCATCTTCAGCGACGGGATTTTATTTATGAGCCAATGCTACTCGATATGTTGAACACAATCTTTCATCCAACATTATGCTATCAGAGCCAAACCTGGACGCAGGCATCAAACGATAGAAGAAAACTAGTCAAGACAGAGGTAACGTGTCTACGCAGAATGCTGGAAGTACCCAAAAAGTGACCAGTTGAGAAATGAAGACATCAGGAAGACAATGATAAAACATCAGTAATGAACTTCATCAAGAAACAACAAATTAAATGGTTCGGCCTCATAAGCAGATTATCAACAGACAGTGCACCTCAAAGAACAATGTTACTTCGATACAGTAGTTGCAAAGCAAAAGGACGTCCACGCAAAAGATGGAACTCAGAGATAACAGCGGTGACGCAAAATACTATCTATGAAGCACACACAAAAGCCCGTTCTAGAAATCTCTTCCTATCTTGACGCTGTGAGACAAAACATGATAAGAGAACAGAAAGAAAAGAAAGGAGCTGGATATGCAGGTTGTGTAGAATGTCTTCATCATCATCATCAGGTGCCGTGCCGGCTGGCGTAAGCGATCATGGATCTCCACAAATCTCTATCGTTGGTGTTTGCTATCATCTCAGATATTGACGCTCTACCGTGCCTTGAAGTCATGCTATCCGCTAACAGTAGCTGGATGACGATCGGGTATCACCTTTAGCTCATGATTAACCCTACCGGACGAGACAGTCCCAATGGGACTCCCTATAACGTCTTTCTTCTTCTTCTTCTTTCTCGAATCCTGTATGCCTCACAGCGTCAGGTCAGGAAGAGATTTCTAAAACGGGCCCTAGTATGCGCTTCGTAGATAGTCTCTTTCGTCGCCTCTGTTATCTCTGAGGTCCATCTTTTGCGTGGCCGGCCTTTTGCTTTGTACCCATTGTATCGGAGCAGCATTGCTCTTTCGATAATTTCGATATGTTTTGATCCATAACATTTCTTGGGAAAATAATGTGGTGGTTTCACTGTGCCTTCCACATCCACACGGTGTGCTCTATTCTCTATCTTAGATAACCATTTGCGGCTGTCAGGACAAGTGAGTGCCCCTCTCTGATCAACAGCAGAGGTTTTCACTTATACCGGTAGATACTCGGTGATATGACTGATATGACAATATAACGGGAGAACACTGTGTTGTTGTATCGCTCGAACTGATAACAGTGTTCATCTCTCAAGAAACCACGTCGACCAGATGTATTATATGTTTTCAACTGAAACATTACATAAAAGTTGGACGAAATAACTATCCTTTCTTCCGAAAAACACGTCAAATCCACTGGAAATACAAGAAAGGAAGCAACAATCTAGCAAAACATGTAATCACAAAGTACTGTAGTTTTACAAATTACAAAAACAATGACAAAATACAGCAACGTTTCGACCAACAAGGCCTTTATCAAGCAAACGAACAACAGGAGTGACAAATAAAAAAACAAACAAATGGACGACCAAATACAAACGTATCTATTGAAAATCTGGGAATAAAAACGAATAACGAAATAGTGACGGGAAATTACTTGATAAAGGCCTTGTTGGTCGAAACGTTGCTGTATTTTGTCATTATTTTTGTAATTTGTAAAATAACAGTACTTTGTGATTACGTGTTTTGCCAATCAAATAGTTTTACTGCAGTCTCATCTATTTTGTGATTATTTCGACAATCCAGCACAAGCTTACGACAACACGTCTTGTCGCCGCCATATTGCTTACGTCACATGAATGTCTTAGGTTTTTCTTCTTTTGTCCAGGGTGTTCTAAGAACTTTTCGAGACATACTCTACTACAAACCTAAGCAGTTGCTTATCTCCCGATACTGACGTGTGAGGGATTGGACGATTGTATGAGCAGCCATCAATCTTCTTCTTTCTTGAACGCTCCATATCGACCACATCTTAACCACTCTGTGTGATTTGTATGGGATCTGAGCCTAAGAGCGATTGTACGTTGTGCCAGTTATGCACCTACAAATAGACCAGCACATCCGATTTCTGCAACGCGTTATTTTTACTAGGGTAGCTTCCCTAGGCCCCTTCATCAGCCGCCTTTTACAACATGTCTTGTAAGTTCATCATTCACCTTTTAACTCCCAACGGAGCACAGGTCTTCAACAAACTTCTTCCAGCTCTTCCTCTCTCTTGCCATCCCTTCCAATTCTTTCCATATTTTTCCTTGTAGGTTACAGTGGTACTATTCTTTGCCTCCCTTGCGAGCCCTGACAGCACATGGGTGGGGCCATCAATCAACATTCTCCATTTTGAAATATTTATTTAAATGTATTCACCCTTATAAATATTAAATAATGCGCGCAATTTTTTTTGCAGATAAAAGGAACTATTTATCAAATCGGATCACGCGCTGGCAATACTTTTTTATCATTGGGTTGGAAGCTTGGTGTTTCCATGGAGATATAATATGTATCCATACGCTAGAATCGCGTTCTATGTGTTTAAGATAACCGAGATGTTTCGTGTTGTTGAATTTTGGGGAGATGGGGAAATGGATGCCGAGTGAGATACATGCCGCAGATTAAAGTTTAGTGATGAAAGTTTTGGGTATTTTGAATTTTAGTAAAATGTTTCAAACTTAGTCTTTCGGTTATCTTCATCAAGTGTTGTGCCGGCTGGTGTAGGCGATCATGTATCTCCACAAATCTCTGTCTCTTGTGTTTGCTAAAAATCTCCAATGTTGACGCTCTACCGTGCCATGAAGTCAGACTATCCAAAATTATCTCTCTCTGTCTTCATCTGTCTCGTCTCCCTTCGATTTTACCGGTTGTTACACTGTGTTCTAAACCTCCTCTTCATCCTCCCTCCTCATCACATGCCCGAAAAATGATGACTGCCTCTTTCTTATATTGATGATAAGCTTTCTCGGTGTCTTGATCTCATTCAGTACCTCAACATTAGTCATTTTAGCAGTTAAAGTTTAAAGCCCAAGTATTGATTTCATTGCACCGGGTTTTACCCCATATGGCTCGGTCCCTCTCCGCAGAAATGGCACGCCACCTGCCGAGAGCATTGCACAAATCACGAACTCCGTAGCTCCAGCAACAATCCTAGGGTCTCTGGAAAAAACTACACTCGTTAACAGAATGGCGCGGTCCGGACTCGAACCCACGACCTTCTACTCACAAGGCAAAGGGATGAAGCACTCAGCCACAGAGACCATCTATTAGATTATTTATAGTCTAGAACTCATCATTAGAAGATACCGAACTATGGGACGGAATAATGTAATGCATAAGCGTTGGCTTATCGACAGAGGGGGTCGAGGGTTCAATCCGACACTCGAGTTCCACACGAGAGGAAAGGAATTGATCCTCCTATCTCGGACACAAGAGTGTTATGGGTAAAATCCTTCAATCGATGTTCCACACGAGAGGAAAGGAATTGATCCTCCTACCTCAGACACAAGAGTAGTATGTGATAAATCCCAGACTCGATGTTCCACACGTGAGAAAAGGAATTGGTCCTCTTACCTCTTGCATACTAAGGTCTAGAAATGTGAAGTGACTTCATACCCTGAGGTCTAAAAAAGCCTACGAGAATTTAATTGTCTTTTATTTAATAATACCAAACCAGATCTCATGGTATCGAAATTGCATTACCTATTACACGATCACCGATTTCTACTTTCAATAGTTACTCAATCTACATATTTTAATGACATAATCGATTATAAAATTCTGTAACAATGCTAGATTAACAGAATGTGAAGGTCCCGTGTGGTTTGAGTAATTTACTCTGAGATTTCTCTTAAACCAGCCGTTATCTCACCTCGTGTATTTGTCTAGTCGCCTATTTGCAATTTCAATCCCAGGATATTATTGAAGATAATAGATAACATTAGACGATTTTCATTTGATAATAAAGGTAATTATTAGTGTTGCTAGCGACCAGTGTGGTCGATATAGGTAAGATACTAGCCTCTAATAAGAAGATGGGAAAAGATGAGTTCAGATCTTTGGAATAACTGTGTTCGATTTTCATTAGTAAGGAAAATGGAATAGAGGAAGATGTGGGAAATATGAAGAATCGACGTTTACGATTTTATGGAAACACTGTAGATGTTCATCAGAGGCGTACCTGGACTTTGATATAAATGGTGCTACAATCAGATGATTGTGTAATTTATAAAATAGATGTTTCTAGAAAGACTGCCACATATTATATGTTCATTACGCCCGAGTGGTTACCGGGGCCCAAATTTGGGGTGTAAAGAATAGAACCACTGTTACCTGCCACGCATGTCGTAAGAGGCGTCTAAGGAGGTTTGGTTGAAATCGGATGCACGTGTCCTAAGGATGTAGAAGTCTATGCGTTTAGGGGCCTACCAAAATAATGTGCAACGTATACACGTTCTTGGCAAAGATCAAACATATCACAAAGAGTGAGTAAAATTGGTTGTAAAGAACGAACGCGAAGAAGAAGAAGGTATGTTCATTATAGTGGTCTCTGTAGCTAACTCTTTCTGGTTAACTCTTACAATACGCATACTAAAAACCGTCTTTTTACGCACTGTTTGAGAGCCCAACTTTAAGACGAAGGTGTCCTTACAAAATTTATTATAACTTTCTTATCTCCAACAGCAGAGAAAAGAGTATTAACTTTTTTTTATTAACATCTGGTTAGAAAAAATATAGTTTGTGAAGGTTTGTGATGGTTTGTGAAGGTTTGTGATGGTTTGTGAAGGTTTGTGATGGTTTGTGATGGTTTGTGATGGTTTGTCATGGTTTGTGATAGTTTGTGATGGTTTGTGATGGTTTGTGATGGTTTGTGAAGGTTTGTGAAGGTTTGTGATGGTTTGTGAAGGTTTGTGAAGGTTTGTGATGGTTTGTGAAGGTTTGTGAAGGTTTGTGATGGTTTGTCATGGTTTGTGATAGTTTGTGAAGGTTTGTGATGGTTTGTGAAGGTTTGTGATGGTTTGTCATAGTTTGTCAGATGGCGTTTAGTAAAAGTGGAACTAACAATATGGTTTGTCAGGTGGCATATCGTATTGAAGAAGCCATTGCCTTTGCGTTCAGAATATCTGGAGTTTTGTTCACAAGTGCATGTTTTTTCAGGAGATTATAAAGATTGTTGCTGGAGCTACGGAGTTCATGCTTTGTGCAATATTTTTGACAGGTGGAGTGTCATTTCTATGGGGAGGTATATAGCTACAGGAGTAAAAAGGATGCAATGAATTAAAGCCTTGGGTTTTAGACACTCAATATGTTCTTTTTAATGCATCGTTATTCTTATTATAAAAGTTAATTGCATATCCTTTACAGGACTTTGCGAATCAACCCCAGCTTTGTAACGCTGTTTGTGTTTTTTCTAGGCATTATTACGTTCAGTAGTTTGCCATTGGTGGCGTCTGTGGCCTAGGGGTTAGTGACTCGGTCTATTAACTTCGACGTTCTGATTTCGAATCACGGAGCGGACAGTTTGGTTGCAAATTGTTTCGCGTGGATTTTAACAAAAGGACGATGGCACGACCCGTTCAATGGCAAACTACTGAGCGTAATAATGCTTAGAAAAATCACAAACAGCGTTACAAAGCTGGGGTTGATTCACAAAGTCCTGTAAAAGATATGCAATTAACTTTTTAGTTTGCCATTGCTTTCAGAACGGGTGGTGCCATCATCCTTTTGTTAAAATCCACGCGAAACAATTTGCAACCAAACTGTCAGCAGCGTGATTCGAACTCAGAACGTCGATGTTAATAGACCGAGTCACTAACCCCTAGGCCACAGACGCCACCTATTATTATTATTATACAATATTATAATATATTATAGTATATTGGTTACTGAATCGACGCTATAAATCTCTGGTCAGACCCATAGGTGCGCAGTCTCCCCCAATAGATTTTGTGAAGGTATTCGTACTAATATTTCCTGATGCTCGCTGGTTAAACACACATCTCACTCTACCCCTTTAAGAACCGAATTATAAATATCTGGACAGACCCATAGGTGTTCAGCTCCAACCTCCTTCCCAGCCCTCAACAGCTTTCGTAGGTCATGCATACTTATGGTTCGTGTGGATCGCAGACTAACCACACTTTTCTCTCTCAGCCCCTCAAGCATTCATCACTACTTTTATAACGTGTAATGCCCGTCTGCCCAGCGTGTTCGTAGCGCGTTGGACTAAGGGTGACTATCCCTCTGTGTGTACGGGTTCAATTCCGCGCAATGGCAGAAAAAGCCACATATTCCCCAGATTTACGGTGTTCGTGGCACCGAACTGAAGGGTTACGATGTCCATGGAACCGAGCCGAAGAGCTGAAAAGCTCAAGTGCTTCTGGATCGGGAAAAATAAAAAATAAAAAATAACGTGTAATTCCTAACTCCTTAAACCGCTAAAAGGATTAAACAACAAATTTAGTGTCCTCATCCAACAAGAAATCGTCAAGAGACTAAAGAACATCCTCCTTATCCATCATTAGAAGAAGCAAAGAAATAAAAATAATAGAAAACAAGAAATGAGTAATACGAGAGACAAGATGAATGACAGAGAAAAGGAAGTATAATGCTGACAAAAAATTTGAAAAACCGACAATGGAAAGAATGGAGATGGGTGAGAGAATAGAAGATGGAGGAGAAAGATAAGCCGGGGGATATGTAAGGAGAAAAGGACAGAATTCAGGAGTAGATACAGAAAATGAAAAGATGTAAAAAAAACATGAGCAAAAAAAAAAAGAAGAAAACTAAAGAAAATAAGAAAAATAAAGAGAGAAAGAATAAGAAAAGACAAAAGTACAGAGAGAGAGATGACAGAAGAGAATAGGAAAAAAATGCAAAGAATTTATAATAAAAGCCAAGAAGGGGAAGCATAATATGAAAAGATGTAGTTAAAAAAAAAAGATAATTTTTGAAAACAAAGAAGATGATAAAGAAAGAAAAGAGAAATAAGAATGAATAGAGGAAACAAAATAGAGAAAATAATTTTTAAAGGAAAAAATAAAGAAGAAGAATAAAGAGAGGAAGACGAAAAGAAGAGGAATAAAGAGAGGAAGAAAAAGAAGCGAATAAAGAGAGGACGACAAAAAGGAGAGGGATAAAGAGAAGAAGACAAAAAAGAAGAGGAATAAAGAGAGGAAGACAGAAGAGAATAGGAATAAAGAAAGGAAGACAGAAGAGAATAGGAATAAAGAGAGGAAGACAAAAATGGAGAGGGATAAAGAGAGGAAGACAGAAGAGAATAGGAATAAAGATAGGATGACAAAACCGAAGATGAATAAAGAGAGGAAGACAGAAGAGAATAAGAATAAAGAGAGGAAGACAGAAGAGAATAGGAATAAAGATAGGATGACAAAACCGAAGATGAATAAAGAGAGGAAGACAGAAGAGAATAGGAATAAAGAGAGGAAGACAGAAGAGAATAGGAATAAAGAGAGGAAGACAGAAGAGAATAGGAATAAAGAGAGGAAGACAAAATAGAATAGGAATAAAGAGAGGAAGACAAATAGAATAGGAATAAGAGAGGAAGACAAATAGAATAGGAATAAAGATAGGATGACAAAACAAAGATGAATAAAGAGAGGAAGACAACGAAAAGAAAAAGACGTGTGGAAAGCAGAATTAGTAATATAACGGAAGAAGTACTAAAGAGAAATAATGAATAGAAAAGGCAGACAAATAATAAGAAGGTACGAGAAGAGATATTAAATTGGTAAAAATATGGCATTATGCAGATTGGAAACAAAATCTTGAACAATTTATAATCATGAAAAATATAATGACGAATAATGGTCATGTTTCAGGAAGTAATAAATGCAAATTGATTCACTGGACCGACTGGTTGTTGACGAGTACATGCGTATTTACGGTTGTCATGAAACGTGAAAAAAGTAATGAAATGGCGGAAATAGAACAAGTGCTACAGAATGTATGCTTGGATGAGTGAGTGGATGATACATGAAAGAGGAGATTAGGTAAAGAGAGGAAGACGGAGAGATAGAAGATCGGTCTACTTCTGCTCTTCTTCTCTTCCACCATTTACTTTATAGAAGTTGGGATGGGGGTGAGGACGTGGTGATCTTAGTGGGCGTGTTTAAAGCCCTTGTAAGCTGATATTCATTTTTGTAAGGCTGTTCTTGATGCCGTAGCTTCATCTTTTGCGTGGTCTTCCTCTTGCTCTGTACTCATTATACTTTTTCTGTGTGGCTCTCTGTGGTAGGAGGTACCAGGGCATTCTGGTCAGGTGTCCAAATTATTTAATCTGCTGTTCTTTTATGAATTGCATAACTGGTTTCACATCCAGTCTCCTGCTGATTTCTTCATTTCTAATTTTGTCTCTTATTGTCACACCTGCAGCTGTTCTAAGATACCTCATCTCTGTCGTTATGATTTTCCGCTCATTAGCTGCTGTTATTGGCCATGTTTCGCCCGCGCGCCCCGCGTGTTCGTAGCGCGTTGGACTACGGGTGACAAGTCCTCTATGAGTGCGGGTTCAACTCCACGGACTGGCAGAAAAGCTACAGGTTCCCTAGATTTACGGTGTTCGTGGCACCGAACCGAAGGGTTACGATGTCCATGACACCGAGCCGAAGAGCTTTCAGCTCAAGTGCTTCTGGATCGGAAAAAAAATGGCCACGTTTGACACTAGTAACATAGCGTTGGCCAGAATATCGTTCTTATGAGATTTGTTTTAGTTTTTAGCGGTATCTCTTTATGTGACAACAGTGGTGTTAACTGTCCCAGTACTTGGTTAACTGTTGTGCAACGATTGCGGATTTCGCTATCGATACTTCCAATGGTCGGTACTAAGGAGTCGATTCTGGTTCATCAGTTTATTAGTCACTTCTTGAGAGCAAATCGTCAAATATTGTTCCTAAAGTCAATTTGTACAAGTTATGCAAACTTCATTGTTTTTATGTCTGATAGTCTTAGACTTGGGGGTTGTCTCTGTGACGTAGAGGTTAGGTACTCGTTTCTCGTTCGAAAGGTACTCGGTTCGATCCTTAGTGGAGAAATCGGGATATTTTTTAGAGATCCCTGATCTTAGTGTAAGTGAGAGAGATTTCGCTCCTAGTCATATCGGAGATGGACGATAAACGCAGGAGCAGTGTTCAAGTTGGTCAAGTAAAAGAACTTTTGGCAGTTCAACCTCGAGAAGTTTGATTGATTGATAGAAAAATCATCATTGCACTTTGGTGAGTAACCATGTGTGCTCCGATCTCTTTCTTTCACAGGAAGATCTTAGCGGCAGTGCACGAACTCCGTCACACCGGCGAGGGTCCCCAGTGTAATTTCTAAGATGGTGAAGATATTTTTGTAGGAATTTTTTTTTTTTTTAAATGAATTAGGTCCGGGCAGCGACTTTCCATCCTAATCTACTTGATTTTGAACTGCTAAAGGTTCTTTTACGTGCTCAAATTGAACACAGAATCTATGTTTTATCATCCGTCTCCGATTGGATTAGGAGCTCGATCTCACCTATACTGAGACCAGGGATCTCCGAAAAAATATCTAGATGGCTCCACGAGACAGCGAACCTGGTATCTATGGCACGAGAGACAAGCACCTAGCCTTTACGCTACAATGACCCCTAATCGAGAAGAGCAGGCTGGAAAGCAGCTGCCAGTGCAACATTTATTACACAATTTGTAAAAATTCCTTCAAAATATTTTCACCATCTGCTAAATTATACATGGACCCTTCTGGTGCTACGGAGTTCGTGCATTGCCGCTGAGATCTTCACCTGTAAGAAAAAGATCAGAGCACACATGGTTATTCACTGAAGTGCAATGGCGATA
The DNA here is from genome assembly GCA_020796225.1 of Arion vulgaris. Classification (NCBI taxonomy): domain Eukaryota; kingdom Metazoa; phylum Mollusca; class Gastropoda; order Stylommatophora; family Arionidae; genus Arion; species Arion vulgaris. The sequence goes on from CM036761.1 coordinate 10,422,410, forward strand.
GTCCTATCATCAATCAATGAATTTTAAAAAACCAATAAACCTCATGGTATGAAAACGTACTATTTTACTTTCTCACTTACATCTTTCCAGCAGAGCACATTCTCTCTTTATATGTCTAAAACAAAACTTACTCAATAACAAAAAACAGCATCTCCCCATGATTCACTTACGACACAAGTTAACATGAAAAATTACAGTAAACTCTGCTGGCATTTTTACTTGATTGTCACTGAAATATTGATGAAGGTAATTTTACGAAACGTCAAAGAAGTGGATTATATAGCAGACACTGTTGTAATCCACCACAGTGGAGTTGTTGCAGCCGCTTTTATGTCTAGTATGTGTTACACCGACTGGTTGTTTCTTTTTGAACTGCAAGCCTGATATTGATTCTTTTTTTTCTTTCTCCATTTTCTTTATTTCTTCCCTATTATTTGTTTCTCTCTCCATTTTCTTTCTTTTCTTTGTTTCTTCCTACTGTTTGTTTCTCTTTCCATTTTCTTTCTTTATTTCTTCCCTATTGTTTGTTTCTCTCTCCATTTTCTTTCTTTATTTCTTCCCTACTGTTTGTTTCTCTTTCCATTTTCTTTCTTTATTTCTTCCCTATTGTTTGTTTCTCTCTCCATTTTCTTTCTTTTCTTTGTTTCTTCCTACTGTTTGTTTCTCTCTCCATTTTCTTTCTTTTCTTTGTTTCTTCCTACTGTTTGTTTCTCTCTCCATTTTCTTTCTTTATTTCTTCCCTATTGTTTGTTTCTCTCTCCATTTTCTTTCTTTTCTTTGTTTCTTCCTACTGTTTGTTTCTCTTTCCATTTTCTTTCTTTATTTCTTTCTTCCTACTGTTTGTTTCTCTCTCCATTGTCTTTCTTTTCCTTGTTTCTTCCTACTGTTTGTTTCTCTCTCCATTTTCTTTCTTTTCTTTGATTCTTCCTACTGTTTGTTTCTCTTTCCATTTTCTTTCTTTATTTCTTTCTTCCTACTGTTTGTTTCTCTCTCCATTTTCTTTCTTTTCTTTGTTTCTTCCTACTGCTTGTTTCTCTCTCCATTTTCCTTCTGTTCTTTGTTTCTTCCTACTGTTTGTTTCTCTCTCCATTTTCTTTCTTTTCTTTATTTCTTCCTACTATTTGTTTCTCTCTCCATTTTCTTTCTTTTCTTTGTTTCTTCCTACTGTTTGTTTCTCTTTCCATTTTCTTTCTTTTCTTTGTTTCTTCCTACTGTTTGTTTCTCTCTCCATTTTCTTTCTTTATTTCTTCCCTATTGTTTGTTTCTCTCTCCATTTTCTTTCTTTTCTTTGTTTCTTCCTACTATTTGTTTCTCTCTCCATTTTCTTTCTTTTCTTTGTTTCTTCCTACTGTTTGTTTCTCTCTCCATTTTCTGTCTTCTGTATGGGCTAGGCAATGAGTGCCGTAAGAAATAACGGTTTGTGGTTTGAATTCTGTATTGTCTAATTTGTTGTTTCCAGAATCCCCTAATACTTGTTCGCTGTATATTTATTAATCATGGTCATTGGCTCCGTTGCTCCACCCGGGGGTTCTTAAAACTTCATATTCTCTTTTCGTGTTCCTGCACTTTATTTTCTCTTTCGTAGGTCTCAATGGCGAAGTGGTTAAAACGTTTGTCTGTCGTGCTGGCAGTTGTAGGTTCAAATCTGGACCGAGTCACATGTGCAATTTTTTAAAATCTCTTATGAGATACTTTACGGAGGCAGTAACGAAGACCTTAACGAATCATAGATGGGAACCAGTGGCAGCTCGTGATCATTTTTGTTGGTGGGGCCATACATCATGATTTTTTGGTTGCTCGAACCATTTAATTTGTTGTTTCTTCATCAGTACTAGACTTCATCAAGAAACAACAAATTAAATGGTTCGCCACTAAGCAGATTACCATCAGACAGTGCACCTCAAAGAGCAATGCTGCTCCGATACAATGGGTACAAAGCAAAAGGCCGGCCACGCAAAGATGGACCTCAGAGATAACAGAGGCGATGAAAGAGATTATTTACAAAGCGCATACTAGGGCCCGTTTAGAAATCTCTTCTTGACCTGACGCTGTGAGGCAAACAGGATTCGAGAAAGAAAGATTTTAATTTATAAAATAATACATTCACGTTATACATTATTTTTGTTGGGTCGGCCCCATTGGCTCTTAATGATGAGCCGCCACTTAATGGAACACAATACAAAGGACGGTTAATATGAGAGAAGAATTGTCTGCGATTGTTGTTGCCCTGTGGACAGAGGCGTCACATGCAAGAGAGAGAGAGAGAGAGAGAAAGAGAGAGATTTAACATTCGTATTAATCAAGAGCAAGTCATACATCTCCAACAATTGTTTTACTTTCTAACATTACTTCCAACGACCTCGGTCTAAAGGAGTAAAGACAAACGATTGACTTAATTGCACCTGGTTTTACCACATATGGCCAAGGTCCCTCTGTGCATAAATGGCACGCCACCGATCGGAAGTATTGCATAAAGCACGGAGTCAGTAGCTAGGGATCTCATGAAAAACGTTGCCCATGTGTCTCGGTCCGGATTCAAATCCACAGCCTTCATTACGACAGGCAAACGACTTAACCACTTTGCTATTGAGACCCTCTCATGGTTACGGTGAGCAAGTGGACTTTGGGATGTCTGCTGAAGAGGTAGACAGAGCATGCATGGGAATGTCCAATGTGCCATGGTTTCGATCCAGTAACATAACATAACATAATATAACGTAACATAACATAACATAAGATAAGATAAGATAACATAACATGACGTAAGATAAGATAAGATAAGATAAGATAAGATAAACATAAGATAACATAACATAAGATAAACATAACATAATATAACATAAGATAAGATAAGATAAACATAAAGATAAGATAAGATAAGATAAGATAAGATAAGATAAGATAAGATAACATAACATAAGAAAACAGAGTACACGTTTGTAATCCCTCGAGAAGTTAATCAGTACAAAATATTAAAATTATATTTTTAAATCTTGTTTCTTTATTATCATAATTTATTCATTTACATCACGTGGTTTCTATTCCCAGAATGAGGCACTGAGCATCAAAGTTCTCAAACTGGTCTTTGAGAGCACACAGACTTGAACCGTCAACCTACAACATGGACAGCAAGGGTTCTAATAAATTCTGCTATGCGGCACTGTCTCATCCCTCGATGAAGGACGCAATATCCTTTCACAATGTGTCTATACTCAAGCTGGCAGTCCTAGGTATACGCATGACTCTCCCACTGACTCGTCTTTCCCATTATCATCTCCGATGTTATCTATTTTAAACTATTATCACCGTTATTTTTATCATTACTGATGTGATTACTGTTATCTTCGTGGTAATACTTTCGTTCTGATGTGGTTGCAAAGAAGAATGATGAGAATCCCATGGACTGCTAAAACGACTAATGTTGAGGTGTTGAATGAGATCAGGACATCGAGAAATCTCTTCATCAACATAAGAAAGAGGCAGTCATCATTTTTCGGGCATGTGATGAGAAATGGAGGTTTGGAACTCATTTTAGCAGCCGGTAAAATTTAAGTAAGACGAGACAGAGGAAGACAGAGAGAGACAATATTGAATAGCATGACTTCATGACACGGAAGAGCGTCAACATATAAAATGATAGAAAACACCAGAGAGAGGAGAGATTTATAGAGCCATGATCACCTACGCCAGTCGGCACGGCATGTGATGATGATGAATACTAACAACACATGCAGCAGTCGCAGAGGTGCTAGTAATTTGCATATCATGCTAGTGGTCGAGCTATACACACACCAACGAACAGAAACATGGCCTCATGAACAAAGTTTACAGAGCAAGCAATGGGGAACTCACGAGGAACTCTAATTGACATGCAGCTTCATAGAGGCAACCCATCTCATGGCTTAGACGAGCATACAAAACAGAACGCAAAGAGAAGATGAACGAAGCTTACAGAGCAAGATATGGGGAACTCTCGAAGAACTCCGATATGCAGCTTCATAGAGGCAACCCATCTCATGGCTTAGACTAGCATACAAAACCGAACGCAAAGAAGAAGAAGAAGTAGACAATTCAAATGTAGCCGAGGACTATTTTTCCGACAGTAGCGTCTCTCAGGTCGACCAAGCCTCAATTGGGTACCAGGAAAAGCACTGGGAAATATTTTTGGCTGGCGTGATGTTGACTACATTACCCATCGTGTGCCGACGGCCAATAAGAAGTACGAACCTAACACTGTCTTACACAACATATCTCGTGGTATGAAAAAAAGATTCCCAATAGTATCAACATTAATAATTATTATCATAATAAATATCATCCTTACAATTAAACATCTTTGCCATTCTTACTCATCATCCAGGGGCGTATCCTTTATAGGACGTTGCCCTCTTTGCAGCGCATCTGAAATTCACTTTGTCTCTAGCCAGTTTACCCACTTCGTCGACAGTCATATTCGTGGTTTCTTTAATATCTTGTAGCCATCTTCTTCTTGGTCTGCCTCTGCATCCTGGAACCCTGCCCTCTAGTATTGTTCTTTCCAGGCCATCGTGACGCTTAATGTGACCAAAGTATCTAATTTTCTGTATAGTATGTTGTTTATCAGCCAATTCTCTTTAACATTTAGTTCTTTCAAGACATCAGTGTTCTTTCTTTTTCTGTCCATGGTATTCGTAGAATCTTTCTGTAGCATTTAGTTTCAAAGGACTGGATTTTCGTTATTGTTGTTTGTGTAATAGTCCGTGATTTTTACAATCATCAATAATATCATCTTCATACTAACTGTCGTTACAAGTAGTTTAACAATGGAGGTTCGGGCGGTTACGGAGGCGGTGAAATGGTTGGCATCTCACAAATACTCTCGTGTTTTCATACTCAGTGACTCCATGAGCATGATTCGTTAAGTCGAATCAGGTATGGTGAGACGCAACTGGGTGGAGGTACTGGTACATACTGATCAGAGAAATCACCTTAATTTTTGCCCCTGGGCACGCAGGAGTTAGAAGTAACGAACGAGCTGATAGATTGGCTGGCTTGACTACAATATCAGAGGGAGCTGCCATGGATCGAAATGACATTCTTCACGCATTGAGAGAGTCTTTCCGAACAGAATAGTTTCAGGGCTGTGAATCCCACTCGCTGACAAGATTGAGAGAGATGGGTGTCAGTATTGATGAAGCCGAAAAGAACGACATACTAAATATGCAATGAGATTGATTAATCAACATCGAACTGGCGTGTTGGGTCGCTGGACGCTGCTGAATTTGCTGAGGCGGAGATCGGAGCACCTATGGACATGTCGGAGTGCTATGATGATAATCCTCATATAACTGATAACAGTCGTTACTGCATGAAGTACCACTTTTTAGGTCGATGTAGGACAAGTGGGACGTGAGCCTGAGTAATGTAATGGTCGCATGGCTAGTACACCCGCCGCAAAGCTGTTCAGGTTATAAATTTTATTTATGCCTACAACAGAAAAAAATTTTGACTTTACCGTGAATTGAATACGGGTCTCCTGCATAGAAGCAACGCTCTATCCATTTGACCATACGCTCCTCCAAACTACCTATAACGTCTAGTAATTTATCTTTCAGTGTCGGAGTTTGCCGAGCAGTTGGCGAGAGCTCACGAGTTGTTCTCTAAAGAAATGCAAGCTATCGTTTCTACATTTCGGAGAAGAAATTCAGAATTGAAGAAACAACGGTTAGTTTTTGTTTGTTTTGTCTTTTTGTGTCTGTCTGTTTCCCTGTCTTCTCTCGTTTCTTTTAGTTGTCTTTTCATCTGTCTACTTTATCTGTCTACTTTATCTGTCTACTTTATCTGTCTACTTTATCTGTCTGCTTTATGTGTCTACTTTATCTGTCTACTTTATCTGTCTACTTTATGTGTCTACTTTATATGTCTACTTTATCTGTCTACTTTATATGTCTACTTTATATGTCTACTTTATGTGTCTACTTTATCTGTCTACTTTATCTGTCTACTTTATGTGTCTACTTTATCTGTCTACTTTATCTGTCTACTTTATCTGTCTACTTTATATGTCTACTTTATCTGTCTACTTTATATGTCTACTTTATGTGCCTACTTTATATGTCTTACTTTATCTGTCTACTTTATCGGTCTACTTTATCTGACTACTTTGTCTGTCTACTTTATATGTCTACTTTATCTGTCTACTTTATCTGTCTACTTTATCTGTCTACTTTATCTGACTACTTTGTCTGTCTACTTTATATGTCTTACTTTATCTGTCTACTTTATCTGTCTACTTTATCTGACTACTTTGTCTGTCTACTTTATCTGTCTACTTTATCTGTCTACTTTATATGTCTTACTTTATCTGTCTACTTTATCTGTCTACTTTATCTGTCTACTTTATATGTCTTACTTTATCTGTCTACTTTATCTGTCTACTTTATATGTCTACTTTATCTGTCTACTTTATCTGTCTACTTTATCTGTCTTCTTTATCTGTCTACTTTATCTGTCTACTTTATCTGTCTACTTTATCTGTCTACTTTATGTCTACTTTATATGTCTACTTTATCTGTCTACTTTATATGTCTACTTTATCTGTCTACTTTATCTGTCTACTTTATGTGTCTACTTTATCTGTCTACTTTATCTGTCTACTTTATCTGTCTACTTTATATGTCTACTTTATCTGTCTACTTTATCTGTCTACTTTATCTGTCTACTTTATCTGTCTTACTTTATCTGTCTACTATATCTGTCTACTTTATATGTCTACTTTATCTGTCTACTTTATCTGACTACTTTATCTGTCTACTTTATCTGTCTACTTTATATGTCTTACTTTATATGTCTACTTTATCTGTCTACTTTATCTGTCTACTTTATCTGTATCTGTCTACTTTATCTGTCTACTTTATGTGTCTACTTTATCTGTCTACTTTATGTGTCTACTTTATCTGTCTACTTTATCTGTCTACTTTATATGTCTACTTTATATGTCTACTTTATGTGTCTACTTTATCTGTCTACTTTATCTGTCTACTTTATGTGTCTACTTTATCTGTCTACTTTATATGTCTTACTTTATCTGTCTACTTTATCTGTCTACTTTATCTGTCTACTTTATATGTCTACTTTATCTGTCTACTTTATCTGTCTACTTTATATGTCTTACTTTATATTTCTACTTTATCTGTCTACTTTATGTGCCTACTTTATATGTCTTACTTTATCTGTCTACTTTATCTGTCTACTTTATCTGACTACTTTGTCTGTCTACTTTATATGTCTACTTTATCTGTCTACTTTATCTGTCTACTTTATCTGTCTACTTTATCTGACTACTTTGTCTGTCTACTTTATATGTCTTACTTTATCTGTCTACTTTATCTGTCTACTTTATCTGACTACTTTGTCTGTCTACTTTATCTGTCTACTTTATATGTCTACTTTATCTGTCTACTTTATCTGTCTACTTTATGTGTCTACTTTATCTGTCTACTTTATCTGTCTACTTTATCTGTCTACTTTATATGTCTACTTTATCTGTCTACTTTATCTGTCTACTTTATCTGTCTACTTTATCTGTCTTACTTTATCTGTCTACTTTATCTGTCTACTTTATATGTCTACTTTATCTGTCTACTTTATCTGACTACTTTATCTGTCTACTTTATCTGTCTACTTTATATGTCTTACTTTATATGTCTACTTTATCTGTCTACTTTATGTGTCTACTTTATCTGTCTACTTTATCTGTCTACTTTATGTGTCTATATGTCTTACTTTATCTGTCTACTTTATCTGTCTACTTTGTCTGTCTACTTTATCTGTCTTACTTCATCTGTCTACTTTATCTGTCTACTTTATCTGTCTTCTTTATCTGTCTACTTTATCTGACTACTTTATCTGTCTACTTTGTCTGTCTACTTTATATATCTTACTTTATATGTCTACTTTATCTGTCTACTTTATCTGTCTACTTTATCTGTCTTACTTCATCTGTCTACTTTATCTGTCTACTTTATCAGTCTTCTTTATCTGTCTACTTTATCTGTCTACTTTATCTGTCTACTTTATGTGACTACTTTATCTGTCTACTTTATATGTCTACTTTATATGTCTACTTTATCTGTCTACTTTATCTGTCTACTTTATCTGTCTACTTTATCTGACTACTTTATCTGTCTACTTTATCTGTCTACTTTATCTGTCTACTTTATCTGTCTACTTTATCTGTCTACTTTATCTGTCTACTTTATATGTCTACTTTATCTGTCTACTTTATCTGTCTACTTTATCTGTCTTACTTTATCTGTCTACTTTATCTGTCTACTTTATATGTCTACTTTATCTGTCTACTTTATCTGACTACTTTATCTGTCTACTTTATATGTCTTACTTTATATGTCTACTTTATCTGTCTATTTTATGTGTCTACTTTATCTGTCTACTTTATCTGTCTACTTTATGTGTCTATATGTCTTACTTTATCTGTCTACTTTATCTGTCTACTTTGTCTGTCTACTTTATCTGTCTACTTTATCTGACTACTTTATCTGTCTACTTTATCTGTCTACTTTATATGTCTTACTTTATATGTCTACTTTATCTGTCTACTTTATGTGTCTACTTTATCTGTCTACTTTATCTGTCTACTTTATGTGTCTATATGTCTTACTTTATCTGTCTACTTTATCTGTCTACTTTGTCTGTCTACTTTATCTGTCTTACTTCATCTGTCTACTTTATCTGTCTACTTTATCTGTCTTCTTTATCTGTCTACTTTATCTGACTACTTTATCTGTCTACTTTGTCTGTCTACTTTATATATCTTACTTTATATGTCTACTTTATCTGTCTACTTTATCTGTCTACTTTATCTGTCTTACTTCATCTGTCTACTTTATCTGTCTACTTTATCAGTCTTCTTTATCTGTCTACTTTATCTGTCTACTTTATCTGTCTACTTTATGTGACTACTTTATCTGTCTACTTTATATGTCTACTTTATATGTCTACTTTATCTGTCTACTTTATCTGTCTACTTTATCTGTCTACTTTATCTGACTACTTTATCTGTCTACTTTATCTGTCTACTTTATCTGTCTACTTTATCTGTCTACTTTATCTGTCTACTTTATATGTCTACTTTATCTGTCTACTTTATCTGTCTACTTTATCTGTCTTACTTTATCTGTCTACTTTATCTGTCTACTTTATATGTCTACTTTATCTGTCTACTTTATCTGACTACTTTATCTGTCTACTTTATATGTCTTACTTTATATGTCTACTTTATCTGTCTATTTTATGTGTCTACTTTATCTGTCTACTTTATCTGTCTACTTTATGTGTCTATATGTCTTACTTTATCTGTCTACTTTATCTGTCTACTTTGTCTGTCTACTTTATCTGTCTTACTTCATCTGTCTACTTTATATGTCTACTTTATCTGTCTTCTTTATCTGTCTACTTTATCTGACTACTTTATCTGTCTACTTTGTCTGTCTACTTTATATATCTTACTTTATATGTCTACTTTATCTGTCTACTTTATCTGTCTACTTTATCTGTCTTACTTCATCTGTCTACTTTATCTGTCTACTTTATCAGTCTTCTTTATCTGTCTACTTTATCTGTCTACTTTATCTGTCTACTTTATCTGTCTACTTTATGTGACTACTTTATCTGTCTACTTTATATGTCTACTTTATATGTCTACTTTATATGTCTACTTTATATGTCTACTTTATGTGTCTTCTTTATCTGTCTACTTTATCTGTCTACTTTATATGTCTACTTTATATGTCTACTTTATATGTCTACTTTATCTGACTACTTTATCTGTCTACTTTATCTGTCTACTTTGTCTGTCTACTTTATCTGTCTTACTTCATCTGTCTACTTTATCTGTCTACTTTATCTGTCTTACTTCATCTGTCTACTTTATCTGTCTACTTTATCAGTCTTCTTTATCTGTCTACTTTATCTGTCTACTTTATCTGTCTACTTTATGTGACTACTTTATCTGTCTACTTTATATGTCTACTTTATATGTCTACTTTATCTGTCTACTTTATCTGTCTTCTTTATCTGTCTACTTTATCTGACTACTTTATCTGTCTACTTTATCTGTCTACTTTATCTGTCTACTTTATCTGTCTACTTTATCTGTATCTTTATCTGTCACTTTAGTATGTCTACGTATCTGTCACTTTATCTGTTATTTATCTGTCTTACTTTATCTGTCTATTTATCTGTCTACATATTCTACTTTATCTGTCTACTTATCTGACTACTTTATCTGTCTACATTATGTCTTACTATATGTCTAGCGTTATCAGCTAATTTTGGCATCTACTTTATCTGTCTCTTTCATACTCTGACTTTATGGCTATATTCGTATTTAGTCAATCTGTCTATTGTCGTACACTGCATTATCTGGTGAGTTACTGTCATACTGATCGATCACTTAATTTTGCTTTTATGCACTTGCTGTACTTTAGTATGTCACTAGCTGATCTACATTATCGTAGCTAGTGGATCTAAATGTCTTCTTATCTGCATTGACTGGTCTCTTTGACAGATAGTTTTCTGTCTTATTCATCTGCTACTCAGATTGAGATATGGTCTTCTATTATTGTCACTTATCAATACTTAACGCTACTTGTCTGCTACATAATTGATTATTTTCTACTTGACTGTCTATTTATCGTCCTTTACTGTCTTTTCACTGTCATTTACTGTCTAGATCAGTTCTTATCTGCACTTTATCTGCACATGTCTACTGCTATGTGATAATCGCTCTTATGTCTACTTTATATGTCGTCTACTGCATGATATCTCTACTTTTTGGTCGATTATCTGACAATGGACGTACTTAGTCTGTCATGATCGCATTTATCTGTCACTTCTGCACTTATAGCACATCTGTCTCATCTGTTATTATTTTTATTTATGCCTACTTATCTGTCTAAAAAATTCTACTTTACTGTTAATTGAACTACTTCTCTGCACTTTAAGCACAATGCTTTTATCCATTTTAGCATATCTGCTCTTTCTTCAAAACTTTTCTATATGTCTTAATTTATCTTCCTTTATCTGTCTAGTTTGTCTGTCACTTTATCTGCTCTATCATTGTCTACTTATAAATGCTACTATCGTTTCTATTATCTGACTTTATCTGAAACAACTTTATCTGTTATTGTTGTCATTTTGTCTTACTTATGTCTATTATCTGTCTCTTTTCTTTACTTTATTGTCTTATTCATCTGTCTACTTTATCTGTCTACTTTATCAGTCTTCTTTATCTGTCTACTTTATCTGTCTACTTTATGTGTCTACTTTATGTGTCTACTTTATCTGTCTACTTTATATGTCTACTTTATCTGTCTACTTTATCTGTCTACTTTATCTGTCTACTTTATTGTCTCTTTATCTGTCTACTTTATTGTCTACTTTATTGTCTACTTTATCTGTCTACTTTATATGTCTTATCTTACTATCTGTCTACTTTATATGTCTTACTTTATCTGTCTACTTTATCTGTCTACTTTATCTGTCTACTTTATCTGTCTACTTTGTCTATCTTACTTTATATGTCTACTTTATCTGTCTACTTTATCTGTCTTACTTCATCTGTCTACTTTATCTGTCTACTTTATCAGTCTTCTTTATCTGTCTACTTTATCTGTCTACTTTATCTGTCTACTTGTGTACTACTTTATCTGTCTACTTTATCTGTCTACTTTATCTGTCTACTTTATATGTCTACTTTATCTTTATCTGTCTACTTTATCTGTCTACTTTATCTGTCTACTTTATCTGTTTACTTTATCTGTCTACTTTATCTGTCTACTTTATCTGTCTTCTTTATCTGTCTACTTTATGTGTCTACTTTATCTGTCTACTTTATATGTCTTACTTTATATGTCTACTTTATCTGTCTACTTTATCTGTCTACTTTATCTGTCTTCTTTATCTGTCTACTTTATCTGTCTACTTTATCTGTCTACTTTATCAGTCTCTATATCTGCTACTTTATCTGTCTACTTTATATGTTTTACTTTATCTGTCTACTTTATTTGTCTACTTTATCTGTCTACTTTATCTGTCTACTTTATCTGCTACTTTATCTGTCTCTTTTTTCTAGTCTACTTTATCTGTCTACTTTATCTGTCTACTTTATCTGTGTGGTGCCGGGCCCGCAAGGGAAACAAAGAATAGTACCACTGCGACCTGCAAGGCATGTCGTAAGAGGCAACTAATGTAGGCACTAGGAATGCAACCCTAGTAAATAAAAAGTAGCGCAGAAATCGGATGTGCTGGCCTATTTGTAGGTGCAAACTGAACAATGCAATCGCTCTAGGCTCAGATCATATACAAATCACACAGAGTGGTTGACAACGCTGATTCCTTCAACATTATATTTTCTTATTGTTACGAATTCCTTGTGGACAGAGAACGAATTCGGTAGAAGTGATGAAATCAGAGAAATGTCTGGTCAACCGCTAGTAACAATGGTTATAAGAAGGAGAAGATGGAGATATGTTGGACACACCTTGAGAAGAAATGATCAAATATACTAAATCAAGCATTGAAGTGGAAAGCAAAGGGTTTAAGAAAGAGAGGACGACCTAGGAAAACCTTGAAACGAACTTTGAGACAAGAAATATCAGTCTCAGTTCCATGAAAGAGATTGAGCGAGTTGCCTAGGATAGAGCGGGATGGATAAATTGCTTGCAGGCCATATATAACGTATAACAGTAAGAGAGAAATTATTATAATTCTAAGCATGCAACTCTTGGACTCCAGATGGATAGATAATATCGTAGGTATCCTGTGACATCAAAGACTATCAACTACAGATGCAACCAGCCTGGCACATGATAAAAATGTAAAGTAAAGGAACCGTTTCAAAGAAGATTAAAACAAACACAAATCTGAGAATCTGTCAATCAAATGTGAAGTCAGTGCTGTTCTATGGCTCAGAAACATGGAAGACAATAAAAGAAACCACCAGAAAACTACAAACCTTCAGTAAATGCATGTTTACGTAGAAAAGAGGGCTGAGATAATATGATAAGATTACAAACAAGAACTCAGAGAAAGAACTAAGAGATACCGAGTGGAGAAATGAACTCAGGGAACAAAGATCCAGCTCAAGGCTGATGGATAGGACATACATTGAGAAGACCGACCGGAAGCATTGCAAGACAGGCACTGTTTTGGAACACGCAGGGAAAGATGTGTAGGGGAAGGCCTAGACAGACCTGGAGAAGAGAGCTGGAGGCTATTAAAAGGATAGGCATGGAAAGAATTGGAAGGGATGGCAAGAGAGAGGAAGAGATGGAAGAAGATTGTTGTAGACCTGTGCTCCGCTGGGAGCTAAAAGGTGAAGAAGAAGAAAGTAATCCTTGTTATAAACCATGGTATATTGGATAATACGGTGTGAGGTCCATATTTTTCATTGACATCCTTTACCTCCCAGCTCTTTTCCTGGTACCCAATTGTTAGGCTGGGTCGACCTGAGAGCCGTGACGGTCGGGAAAAATTCCACTTCCATTGTGGAATAAAGCCCGGGCCACTTGCTTAAGAAACGAGTTCACTAACAACTACGCTACTGCCGCTCTCCCCGACACAGGATAGAAAACTGAAACTACCCACGCCGCTTCACGGCACATAAGGATAAGACAAGGCAAGGCCCGTGGACTATTATATTACACAGACATGTCTTTGGTAATATAGTTTCTTCCTTCTTCGTCTTAATTTAACGCTACACTTGTTAACCACTATGTGTGATTTGTATGTAATCTGAGCCTAAGAACGATTTACGTTATGCAGGTATGCGCCTACAAGTAGCCAGCACATCCGATTTATACGATGCTTTTAGTTTACTAGGATAGCTTCCTCTACTATCAGTCGACTTCTTAGAGAATGCCTTGTAGGTGACCATGGACTAGTCACTGATCTCTGCAAAACTAAAATTAACAAGGCGATAAACCTAATACAGAAATCACAACTTTGTCTAATCGATGCCAAAAACAACCTGTGTGTGGTCCAGGACGCAAGGAGACAAAAGAAAGTACAAGATTTGACCTATAAACATGACATCGAGAAGTGGAGAACGCTAAGAAAGTGAATTCAGATGTTGCAAAAAAGTCTATAAATACACGGATGTGTGGGCTATTTGTAGGCGCATAACTGATCATGCAATCGTTCAATAGTCTTCTTAGATCCCGAGCGCTTAGCATCATCACAAAGTTTGTTCACCAGTGTGTGTGGCGGCTGTCAAGGAAGAAGAAATTACCTACAAACCAAGTAAACAATCCAGTAATAAATACAGCTTTTAAACTCGGATGTGCAGCCTAAGCTGTAGCTTCACATGGGACAGCGTTAATGTCTCTTAGAGATCGTAACTCGAGTGCACATGGTCATGGGCTGTCGGGAAAAAGAGCTCCCCTACATCAATTCTCTCTCTCTCTATCTCATCTCTCTATCTCTCTCTCTCTCTCTAGCCTGTGATGATCTTGGCGCTTAGGGCAGCAACAAATGCCCGCTATTATCCTTTGTTATTGGACATACTCTGTATGGTGTTCTGCAGCCGTCATTCTCAAACCATACGTTACATCTTGAATCCATCTTCTCTGTGGGCATCCTCTTCTATTTCTCGAGATGCATCCTTCCATAGCAATCTTTTCCAACTCTTCATGTCTCTTTATATGTCCAAAATACTTTAATTTTGTCATTCTTATTTGCTGCTTCCGCCATTTTATTTTTATTTTGAATTTCTTCTTAATATATATATTTGTTCTCTTCTCTGTCCATGATAAACGGAGGACTCTTTTGTAACATTTATAGTATTAAAAGCACATATGTTTTTACACTTCCTTGTTGAATGTTCATGCTTCACACCCATACATCATCGCTGGGAATATGCATGTTCTTGGTATTCTCATTTTTGTTTTCTATCAGTTCCATTCCCTACTGGTTTTACGTGTTTAATTTTTTCGTAAGGTTATGTTTGTTTTTCTTCTTCTTCTTCTTCTTCTTCTTCTTCTTCGTTCGTTCTTCACGGCCCAATTTGATCATTCTTATTGTGATGTATAATTGGTCCACTGGCAAGAACTGATTTACGTGGGACGATTGTGCGCCCATGGTGACTAGGCCCGCCCGTCCGGTTTCAGCCAGCTTTTGATTTACTAGGGTGAACTTTCCTAGGGTACGATCCTTTCTGCCGACTATGTCGGCTCGGATCCACGCCTTTACGATCAGCTTTGCCGTATATTTGGGCTTTGTGATCTACGCCAGGACAGTGAGTTACGCTGTTTTGCTCGTTCTGACTGAGAAATATTTCTCGGGGCTTGTCAGCTTGTCCTCGGACGGCGTATTACTCGTATAAAGCACCGTGTAAAGTATCAGCCTTCGCCAATGTTCGGACCCGGACTTCCTGTCTGATCCGTACATTGTCGGCCTTGCTTTACCGTACATTTTTGAGTTTGATCCGGAGAAGGAACATTCTCAGCCTTTTCTAGACGCGCATTGGTACGTGGCAATTTGCAATTAACCTCGAAAGGCACCGGCATAGGGCCGAGTACAAACAATGTAGAGGGTCGTTTCAGTCGGCGCTATCAACGTAACTGAGGATTTTGCGCTCGCCACCATCACCCGCCCCAGTTCTTCCGGGGATGTTAGTTACGACTGCAATCGAACCTTGCCCGGTTGCCCCAAGGCTGGCAGTTCCGTTAGGTATCACCAACCTCAGTTCTTCCGAGGATGTTAATTTTTTATCGCACAGTACCTTGCACGATTTTCCCAGGGCGGATAGTTTCGTTATGCACTAAAACGCAACTTGTTCTTTTGCGCTCGGCAAACCTTGCCCAGTACATGTATCTGCACTAGGCCACCGATGCGGATTCAGCTGCAATCTTCTCTCGTACCGACACGAGGGTAGACTTTTATTCGTTACGGTCCTGTTCTATTTATTCTTGCCGACAGGCTGACAATGTTTGCCCCCTCCTCAGGGCTTCGAGCTTCGCCCTACGAGGGCACACGTTTCGTCACTGGATGCACCTCTCATCCTTTCATTTATGTCAGAGACGTTTCGTTGCTGTTTCTTTACGTTCAGGAACTTGGGCAATATCTTGTTGGACATCGGTCAGGAGATTTGTGCATTTTGTTAGTATGGATCTGTATTGCATTTCCGTACTTGCACTGCGACCACTACCAGTAGTTCTCCCCGATCCCTGCCCTTCTTAGCCAGACCGGAACCAGAGTCTGTTTCCAGGGTCACCGCGTGGAGGTTGGGTGCAGGGTCTTGGTTAGGGCGCCTCCTCGCTAACCCTGGCTCATGTTACCACCATGACCTCATGAGCCTTTGACCCCTGTTTTTCTTCTAATTCCCTGCATCCTATTTCACCCATTTATAACTTCCGTCACAACAGAGATGAAGTGTTTACGCAGAATGCTGGAAGTAACAAAAGAGACCGGTTTAGAAATGAAGACATCAGGAAAAAGTGGGTACAACATCACTACTGAACTTCATCAAGAAACAACAAATTAACTATTTCGGCCACGTAAGCAGATTACCAACAGGCAGTGTACCACAAGAGAAATATTGCTCCGATACAGTGGATACAAAGCAAAAGGCCGCCACGTAAAGGTGGACCTCAGAGATAACAGAGGCAACGAAAGACACTATTTATGAAGCACACACAAAAATCTGTGCTAGAAAACCCTGAAGCTGTGAGGCAAATCAGGATTAGAGAAGCGAAAGAAAGACAAAGTGCATAGAGAGGCTCGCTCCAGGTGTCTCCTTTTCGACCTGACACTGAAATGCAAACAAGATTAGAGAATAGATAGATAGACAGATAACTTCCGTTCTCATTCGTACGTGTATCTCTGCCACCAGGCACATATGGACGCTGCTGGTCTTCTGCTAACGACTGTGTATCGGCCGCTTCAAGAAGTTGCATCACACAAGAATCGTCAAGCAGATATGTTGGTCAGTTTCCGAGAGAAATTTGATTCTGTTCTGAGCCAGGCTGTTCGAGATGTCACTCAGGTAAATCAAATTTTAAATAGAAAATATTAGTGTCTTGTTGTCACTTGTTTCAAAGTGTCATTTATATGCTTAAGGGAGGGAGAGAGTGAAAGAGGGTGGGGGAGGGGAGGGAGAGAGTGAGAGAGGGTGGGAGGGAAGGGGGAGGGAGAGAGGGTGGGGAAGGGGAGGAGAGAGGGTGGGAGGAAAGGGGAGAGTGAAAGATGTGGGGGAAGGAGGAGTGAAGAGGATGGGGAAGAGAGGAAATGAGAGGGAGGAAGGGAGGGAGTGAGAGAGGAAGGGAGGGACGGAGAGTAGAAGGAAGGGAGAGAGGGTAAGAGAAGGGGAGGAAGGAAGGAAATTAGAGAAATTGGAGATGGGAGAGGGAGGAAAAGAGGAGGAAAGAAGAGGGTTGAGTAAACGAGGGAGGAAAGGAGGGAGGGGGAACAATTTGCTTCCAAACTGCCCGCTGCTGAGTTTGAACCAGGTAGTCTTGGTTTGTGATCGAGCTCACTACCTCTAAGCCACAGACGCCCACCGTTACTTTAATATTGAAGGAAAAATCAAATGGTGATTACATTTTTCAGAAAACGCCTTGTCAGAGGCGTAGTCTGTGGGCCAATCTCGTAATATACTTCATTCATTTATCAACGTACAGTGTTCAATTCCCTGTGCAGTGAAGTTCATCATCATCATCAAATATCTTGTCGTTAGCAGAGCTTTGCCACCCCAACAGTCCTTCGAATTTTCTCTCTCTCTCTTAGGCCAGCTGTCAGCGGTCATGCTCAAACCATCAGTTACATTATGATTCCATCTTCTCCGTGTCATAGTTCCCCAGATGGCAGCGGAGGAATGGACAGTTAGCCAGATAGTTAGAGTAGTATAATTAGATTGTTTAATAGTTGAGACTATGTGTTGTACTCTCTATGCAGAAGTGCAACACATAACTACGAGACATGACGCTTTTGTGTAGTTGTGTAGTGACGATGAGTTAGTAACGTTTTGAGTAAAAAAAGGAGATGACATAAACATTGGGCACGACCAGACGTGTTCGTGTATTGTCCACAAGTGATAATAATAAATGTATATGAAATGAATCCACCTTGTTCGTTTGGTATATTATAAAGCAGCATGAATAAGCCCTCCGTTTACAGTGGGGGGTCCGGTAACAATGGGGAAAAAGCCCCCTCCTGTAACATCCGTGCTCTTCAGTTTCTCCCTTTACCGGGTGCCTCCTTCCATAATGGTTTTCTGCAGTCCTTCTTGTCTCTTTATATGAAAAAATATTTCAATTTTCCTAGTTTTATTTGTAGTATCAACACAATGTTAGGAATGTTGTTGAAATCGTGAACCACACGACATAATAGCATATCTTCAACATCTGCTGGGGAACACTAAGCGCTTATGTATCTGCAACGTGTGGAATACACTATCACAGAAGCCACTAGAACAGCGCCAGATTTTATTTTTTCCCGATCCAGAAGCACTTGAGCTTTCAGCTCTTCGGCTCGTTGTCATGGACATCGTAACCCTTCAGTTCGGTGCCACGAACACCGTGAATCTGGGGAACCTATGGCTTTTCTGCCAGCCCGCGGAATTGAACCCGCACTCACAGAGGGCTAGTCACCCACAGTCCAACGCGCTACGCACGAACAGGCTGGGCAGGCGGGCTAACAGCGCCAGATAAAAACAGAAAACCACGACACTGAGCAACAACCGAGTAACAGTGTGATAACAAAAGAAGAACGAGTGGAATGAAAAATTAAAATATATATAATTATCGAAACAAATTACTCTGTTTTTTCCCACTGAATTCTACAACTGATTGATTGATTGACTGATTGATTGATTGATTGACTGATTTATTGATTGACTGACTGATTGATTGATTGACTGATTGTCTGATTGATTGACTGATTGATTGATTGACTGATTGATTGATTGACTGATTGATTGACTGATTGATTGATTGACTGATTGGTTGATTGACTGATTGATTGACTGATTGATTGACTGACTGATTGATTGATTGATTGATTGACTGATTGATTGATTGACTGATTGATTGATTTACTGATTGATTGACTGATTGATTGATTGACTGACTGACTGATTGATTGATTGACTGACTGATTGATTGATTGATTGATTGATTGATTGATTGACTGATTTATTGACTGATTGATTGATTGATAAAACCATCTTCATTGCACTTCGGTGAGTAACCATGTGTGTTACGATCTCTTTCTTACGCAGGAAGATTTCAGCTGCAGAGCACGAACTCGGTAGCATAAGCGAGGGTCCCCGATGCAATTTTGAAGATGAAGATATTTTTGTAGGAAATTTTATTTTTAATCTTTTCAAATTAATTTTACTAGGGCAGCGGCTTTCCAGCCTGCTCTTCTGGATTTTGAACTGCCAATGACTTTTTTTCGTGCTGAAATTTAACACGGGACCTACGTTTTATCGTCCATCTCGATACGACTAGGAACTCGATCTCACCTACACTGAAACCAGGGATCTCTGGAAAAATATCCAGATGGCTCCATGAGTAAGCGAACATGGTACCTTTGGCATCCTCCGCCCTCCCGTTATCCATCTTCAAACTTCACAAAGATCTAGAGTTAATACAAGATTTTCAGTTGTCTCATCGTCACCACCCACACGTCATCACTTACCAGTCTTCTTTCTTTTTTCTTTCTTTTGTCATTCTCTGCTTTTTTGCCGCTAGGCGTAGCAGGTTTAACTGCTGATCGGTTTCCGAGATAATGCACGCTCGGTCGCTTGATATGGTGTGGTATTGTGGAGTTTTAAGATGTCTGTAACTCCATCAACCCATCTTTTCTTGGTCTGCCCTTTCCTCTTGATGATTCCATTTTCAGGTTGTACGCTCTTGCAACTGGTGTATTCTGGTTCATTCTGACCAAGTGGCCAAACCATTTGAGTCTGTTTTTCAACAATATTGCAACCATCGAGATATTGAGCAAATTGCGAAACAATACTACATTACACAAGATTACATATTACATTATTTTAGTACTCATTTCGTCGCTTTGTTTGTTTGTTAAGTAGGGGATTAAAGCCTCTTTAAGCCGAGGTACGCTCCTTTCAACCTAAGGCGAACCTTTATTGGTTATATCAGAGCGTGTAGGCCAACAAACATGAAAAATAGGAATTAATTCCTTTCGGAGAATCCAAGAATGGAATGCTATTTTTGTACAATGAAAAAGACTAAAGTTAATTCCCTATTTCGTGTTGCATACTAATTTCACTGCTTAATTCTGGAAACTATTTATTTGAAACAATATATTCTTTCCTCCCCTGGGAACATAGTCACGCCATGTGTCAACATTTATGTTATTTAAAGAAGATTTGAAGTATTATTTTAGTACTATTTTTGTTGTATTCATTCAAATTATTTTCGTTTCCATATTTATCTCCGTTATTTATTATTGCTGTGTTGTCTCCCATATTGATATCACTTGATTTATTAGCTAGTCAGATAAGCTATCAGTATACGGTAAATAAGAAATTGTTTGAAATAAAAATGTGAAAATAAAATTGACTACGTTCGTCACATCTGTTCTCAGATCACCCCTATAGTTTTCTTCAGCTTAGAGAAATTTCAACGTTAGAACGAATACATAGTAGCTCCGGCGACGATTTCTCTCTCTCTCGATCGTTCTTTTCGGGCCATTTTTATCATTCTTATTGTGATGTATAAACAGCCTTTGCCAAGAACGTTTGTTTTACATCACAATCTTCAGTACCATTTGGAGCTCTAGTGCTTGTCCTTCGACAACGTGTTCGATTTCAACCATCGTTTACTGGGTTCGATCTCCGTCAGCTTTTGACTGTCCCCAGCAGCGCCGGATTAGACCAGCGTGGGGCCTGTAGCAAATTTTAGCGCGGGGCCCTAGGTTTTGAATGATAATAAAATAAAACAAAACTTTTACAAACAAACTTGTTTCGATTTAATGTGAGCAAAGTTAGAGATAGCACTAGACAAATCAATTTCTCTAAGTAAATTACATTCAATGTTCATTAAGGTGAGGTTATTTAGACGATCTTGTCCCATCATGTTTCTTAACTCACTTTTTATACGCTTTAATGTTGAAAAAGAACGTTATCCGCTGCAGTTGGTAATCATTAAAGACAAGTAAGACTATTTCTACATTTAGGAAACACAACTCTAATGAATTTTCCATTATAAGTTTATAAAATTGCAGTTCAAGAGCCTCATGCTTTTCGTTGCTAATAGCAGCAGCTACATTGTTTTAAGAGTTCAGCGAACTGCACAAGTTCTTCGCCTAGACTTTCTTCCAAATCCTCTTGGTAAGAGCTGACAATATTTGGAATTCTTTTCAAGATCTCTTCTGCTGTAAGAGATTTTAACTGCCAAAGTATTCCAAATACACCAGTCACTCTATGGTACGCTTCCATGCGTTTAGCTAAGGCAGAGTACATTATCAATTCTGACAATAAACACCTGACTTTCAAATTTTTGTTTGGGGGTTTGATTTTCTACAACTTCATCTAGCGTAGTAGAACCGCTGAAATCGTCGTACTTAGTATTTCGCTTGCATCGTCTTGAAGTTTGTTGCTGATATTCTTGACAGTCAGTCAGGATTTTGGCCTCAATATCTGAAAATGAAGGTCGCATTACTTGAACGTACCCGTGTAACGATTCATAAAGAGCATATCCGTGTTAAGGTCTTGATCAGGTGACTGTAATGAAGCGCTAGACGCTTGCAAGCGTTCTTGAATTCCGTTCCATAAAATGGTCACTATTCTCGTTTCCAACTTACTCATCTCCAAAACTAGCCCATACGCTTGATTACGACACTCTACCTTTTGATCCATGTTATTTGGGATGTCATCCAAAACTTGTTTGATAATGGTAAAACCACATAAAAGTGCTTTTGTCGCATCAGCTCTGGAAGACCACCTGGTGTCCGACAGTCTCTTCAAAGTCGGGAGTTCTGAACCTGTATCTTCCAGTGCTTTTGTAAGAATGCCCCATCGATAGGTAGAAGCGGAAAAGAATGTATAGAGGCTTTCAACTAAATCGAAAAAATAGACGCTTCTATTACAACATTCCGTAGCACATTTAGCAACAAAATTCAGTGAATGTGCAAAGCAGAGAATGTATTCTGCGTACTTATTTATCTCCTTAATGCGTGCTTGTAAGCCGTGGTATTTCCCACTCATGTTGCTGGCATTGGCATAGCTTTGACCACGATAGTCTTTGATATCAATGCCATTTTTCTTTAAAACATCAAGTAAATTTTGGGCGAGTTGTTCAGCAGTATGACCTTCCATATCCAAGAACTTCACATACCTTTCCACTCGTCCAGATGGTAACACATAGCCCACTATTAGAGTGAGTTGGTCCACATGCGAAATGTCTGGAGTAGAGTCTAGTAATACGGAATAGTACTAGCATTTCTTAATTTCAAAAATAATATGATCCAGTAAGCTTGATGCAATTAGATGGATAAATTCCTCGCATGTTGTTTTTGATAAGTATGATGTATGTCCCTTTCCTTTATTTGCATAAGTATTTATACGCTGAGCCAGAAAAATGTCCAATTTGGCTATTAATTCCAACAAGCCTAAATAATTTCCATTATTAGGTGAACCAATAGTTTCATCATTACCCCGAAATGCAAGACCTCGTTCTGCTAAAATTGGATAACTGAAGTAATTCGTTCTAAAAGTGTCCGCCAATATGTTTGTTCGGTCTCAATTTGGCTTACAAGTTGAGAATCGACACGCGCATCCATCTTTTTGCAAACTAACAGCGAAATGATCGCTTGTCTATCTATGGGAGGTGCTTTCTTCATGTCTTTTCAACAAATTATTTGCTTTTTTCCAGTCGTCAAATCCTTTTTTCGTAACCGACCACTTGCATTTATTTTAAACTAAGTTTCGAGCGCAAAAACTTTCTGAACGAACAGAAACTTTAACTGGGTTATGAATAAAATTTAATGGTCCTTTTGTTCAAGCTTTCAAGTTTTCGTTTATTAGAAGCGTGTGCAAAAGGGGACACTCCTACACACACACAAACTGTAACGTTGTTAGTGAGATCAATGTGACCGCCCACATTAGACCGAAATTGAGTAAACATGACCATGGTCCTAACTTAAATAAGAAAAATTGAAAGGGGGTATTTTACCACCTCCCAACCTTAGTTCCTTGTTTATGACTAGTGACAGCTTAGCTCTGTCATATAGGCGAGAGGCCCCCTGAAGCGCGGGGCCCGTAGCAATTGCTACTTCTGCTACTAGGCTAATCCGGAGCTGGTCCCCAGCCAACCTGAACTCTATTTCTCTCAAATAATTCAGACCCTTTTTTCAGATGGGTAGACCAAGAAAAAAAGAAAATTGAAGTATTTTGGATATATAAAGAGACACGATGGATTGGAAGACCATCATGGAAGGAGGCATCCCGGCAAAGAGAAGAAGAGGAAGACCACGGAGAAGATGGATTCAGGATTATTTCAGGATAACTGATTATTGTAACATGATGTCTGCAGAGGTGGAACATGATGTCTGCAGAGGTGGAACATGATGTCTGCAGAGGTGGAACATGATGTCTGCAGAGGTGGAACATGATGTCTGCAGAGGTGGAACATTAGGTATATGTGATAAATTCCGAAGGACTGTTAAGGACTCTGGGAACTATCTTTTCAGGATAGGATGTTGTCTTTATAGATTCGACAGAATAAAAACTCATTGGCCTTACCGTGGATTGGACCTGAATCTCCCGCATGGAAGCTGCGCGATCTAATCCGTTCGACAAGGCACTCCTAAAGGCATCTTGCTGACACCAAACAGGCCAGCATGAAGCTTCTTCTTCATCTTTGCGTTCGTTCTTTACGACCAATTTTAATCACTTTTTGTGATATGTTTGATCTTTGCCAAGAACGTGTATACGTTGCACATTGGTTTGGTAGGCCCCTAAACGCATAGACTTCTACACGTTTAGGACACGTGCATCCGATTTCAGACAAACCTCCTTAGTCGCCTCTTACGACATGCGTGGCAGGTAACAGTGGTTCTATTCTTTACACCCCAAATTTGGGCCCCGGTAACCACTCGGGCGAGAATGAAGCTAAAACAAAATTCACCACGCACATAAATAAAAATCCTTTGTCTCTCGAAACCAGCAGAATGCCATCAGCATCATCATCCTCCGTTACAGAACAACAGACAAAAACAAGAAGAAGAATTGGAACAATAACGAATAGACACAACCACTCTGTTATTTCATAAACAAAAACAGATTTCAAATAATAAAATAGAGAAGAATGGAAACATAATTTTTCTCTAAATATCGATTATTATCGTGTAAAACTAATGTTGAGTGCTTTTTCATATTTACTTTAACGCAACAAATGAGAGAGAGAGAGAGAGAGAGAGAGAGAGAGAGAGAGAGAGAGAGAGAATTTTTAACTTTTCCAACAAGGATCTTTGACGCATTTCAAGAACATCAGATTTCTGTTTAAGTATCAAGTATCTTTGTAATCAAGATTTTACGTCACGCGCTTGAATACTGTTAATTAATTGATTGAGTGTATCATCATCAGGTGCCGTGCCGGCTGTTGTAGGCGATCATGGATCTCCACAAATCTCTGTCGTTGGTGTTTACTATTAATTCAGGTGTTGACGTTCTACCGTGCCATGATGTCAGGCTATCCATAAAATGTTCTCTCTTTGTCTTCCTCTGTCTCGTCTACCCTCGATTTTACCGGTTGTCACAATGTGTTCTCTCACTCTCGCGATCGTTCTTCACGGCAAATTTTATCATTCTTATTGTGATGTATAATTGGTCCACTGGCAAAAACGGGGTGATCTACGTCGGGACGATTGTGCGCCTATGATGACTAGGCCCACCCGTCCGGTTTCAGCCAGCTTTCGGCAGAGAAACTGGTAATTTGGGGCAGGAACTTCGGCTTACACGTCGAGCATGTGTATGGAGTCTCATGCTCCGGAGATGGCGATTTCTGTTCGGCCCTTACTCTGGGGGAGTGGGGCTTATGTCAGAAACGTTTCGCTGCTGTTTCTTTTCGTTCGAGATCTTCAGCAATATTTGCTTGGGCGTCGGCCAGGAGATTCGTGCATTTTCTTCGTACCTGCACTGCTACCACTACCAGTAGTTCTCCCCAATCCCTGCCCCCATTTGCCAGACCGGAACCAAAGTCTGTTTCCAGAGTCACCACGTGGAGGTAGGGAACAGGGTCTTGGTTAGCGCGCCCCTTCGCTAACCCTTGCCCATGCTACCGCCATGAGCCTTTGACCCCACAATGTGTTCCAACCCTCCCCACCTTTGATTGAGTATATGTTGAAAGAAATATAATTAAATTTACTGCAGCACTTCTTATAACAGTACAAATGTGTTTCAATATTTGGGGATTTATGTAAGTAACTGGTTAATCCCTTGCCATGCGTTTCAAAGGTCGAGGGTTCGAATTCGGACCGCGTCATTCTATTCACGAAATATTTTTTTAGAGAACACTAGAGTTATTGCCGAAGCTACGTGCAATACTTTCTGCAGATGACGTGCAAGTTCTGCGGAGAGGACCGTGCCATATCGGGTAAAACCCGGTGCAATGAAGGAAATTCTTCGGTTTAATATCATTTTGTGTGTTTAACTGCAAGGGTGTGTTGTTCTTGTTTGCGTATGCTCTTATCAACGAAGTTCATCATCAAATAGCTTGTCCTGAGCAGAACTTTGCCACCCCAACAGTCCTCCGGAAATTCTCTCTCTCTCTCATAGGCCAGATGTCCTGCCTCTGCAGCCGTCATGTTCAAAACATCAGTTACATCCAGAATCCATCTTCTCTGTGGTCTTCCTCTTCTTCTCTTTGCCGGTATACCTTCTTCCATGATGATCTTCTCCAGCCCTTCATGTGTTTTTTATATGTCCAAAATATCTCAATTTTCTCTTTCTTATTTGTAGCATCAGACAATTTTCTTTGATTTTGAAAACGAAGTTAACTATTCTTTGTGATCGGTGTGGTTTGCCCCGAGAACGTGAGTACGTTTCACGCCCGTTAGGGCACCACAGCGTGTAAGACAGGCATATTCAAATTTCGACCAAAGTGTATGCATGTTATCCAATAGGACAGAGATTTGTACAGACTGGTTACTGTAAGATTTAACAAACAGAAAAACCCTTACTTTACAGTAAGGAAGAATTAGGAGATTCAGGAGATTCAGGAGATTCAGAAGATTCAGAAGATTCAGAAGATTCAGGAGATTCAGGAGATTCAGGAGATTCAGATTCAGGAGATTCAGGAGATTCAGGAGATTCAGAAGATTCAGGAGATTCAGGAGATTCATGAGATTCAGAAGATTCAGAAGATTCAGGAGATTCAGGAGATTCATGAGATTCAGGACATTCAGAATTCAGGAGATTCAGGAGATTCAGAAGATTCAGGAGATTCAGGAGATTCATGAGATTCAGAAGATTCAGAAGATTCAGGAGATTCAGGAGATTCATGAGATTCATGAGATTCAGGACATTCAGGACATTCAGGAGAACGTCAAGTCAAGAATATGATCAATAAAAAGATAATAAACGAATATTACAGGCTTCCGGGGGAAAACAAATTACTGACCAGCTCTTGATGTTGTCAAACCAGGATTTTCTCTGCCCTCCTGTCCTTCTGCCACCCTCAACTGTTCCCTGTAGGATAATTTTGGAGAGTGAGCCATGTCTCATCACATGCCCACATCACGCAAGTTTACGCCTTTTCACGATTGTCAAGAGTAGCACTTGTCATCCTGCAAGGTTAATTATTTGGTCTCTTACATAAATGTTCATCTTATGCTCTATATAACAAATACGTAGTACCCGTCTGTAATAGTTATATTCGAAGACCTGGATTCTTCGCTCCAACAATAAGCAGATTGGTTATTGGTTATTCGTTACTAAACTGACGTCATTGCACTCCTGGCAGACCCATAGGTGCTCAGTCTCCCCAACAGATATCGAAGAGTATGCATACTGATGGTTCCCGTGGTTTGCTGATTAAACACACCTCTCTGCCTCTCAGGCATTCAGTTCGACTTCAACAACAGGTAACTCCAAACTGCCTAAATCGCTTGATCAATTCAACATCGATTTTAGTGTCCTCATCCAACAGACAGTCGCGAAGAGACTGAAGATTACCAACAGACAGTGCACCTCAAAGAGCAATGTTACTCTAATACAGTCGATACAAAGCAAAAGACCGGCCTAGCAAAAGGTGGATCTCAGAGATAACAGAGGCGATAAAAGTTACTACTTATGAAGTACACACAAAAGCCCGTTCTATAAATCTCTTCTTATCCTGACGCTGTGAGGCAAAACAGGGTTAGAGAAAGAAGAAAGATTGATTGATTGATTTGATTGATTGATTGATTGATTGATTTGATTGATTGATTTGATTGATAGAATCATTATCATTGCCCTTCGGTGAGTAACCATGTCTGCTCCGATCTCTTTATTACACAGGAAGATCTCAGCTGCAGTGCGCGAACTCCGTAGCACCGGCGTGTGTCCCCGGTGTCGTTTTGAAGATATTTTTGTAGGAATTTTATTTTTAATCTTTCTCTAATGAATTTTGCAAGTGCAGCGGCTTTCCAGCCTGCACTTCTCGATTTTTGAACTGTCAAGGGTTCATTTACGTGCTCAAATTGATCACGAGACCTACGTTTTATCGTCCATCTCCGATAGGACTTGGAACGATCTCACCTACATTGAGATCAAGGATCTCAGAAAAAAAATTTTCAGATGGTTCCACGAGGGAGCGAACCTGGTACCTTTGTCACGAGAGATGAACACTTAACCTGTACTGCTACATAGACACCTTTTTTTTTTTCGATCCAGAAGCACTTTCAGCTCTTCGGCTCGGTGCCATGGACATCGTAACCCTTCGGTTCGGTACCACGAACACCATGAATCTGGGGAACCTATGGCTTTTCTGCCAGTCCGCGAAATTGAACCCGCACACACAGAGGACTAGTCACCCGCAGTCCAACGCGCTACTAACACGCTGGGCAGGCGGGCAACACATGGACACCTAAAGAAAGGAAGAAACCCAACAATAAGATCATATTACTAATTGGATTTGTACTTTTATTGTTGCACTTCTTAAGTGATTCATTACTTTTTATGTCACAACGATTGAGTTGACTCCATTGTTTAACTGATTGAAACCCAATACGTTATCGCAGAGCAAAATGTCTGCTTCATCAATGTGTCACGTACAGACACAATGTCAAAACGTAAAGAAAAAAACTTGCACGGTCAAACTGTGGCCCGCTCCCTCTCTCTCTCTCTCTCTCCTCTCTCTCCTCTCTCTCACTCTCCTTCTCTCTGTCTCTCTCACTCTCCTTCTCTCTGTCTCTCTCTCTTCTCTCTGTAGTAGGCATGCAGCCAGTCCCTCAACCCCAGGTGGTAGCTAGCAGGCCAGACAGGTAGTTTAGAAAGATAGGTTGGTAGATATGAAATTAGTTCACTGTAGTGTTTGCGCAACAAATCTGCACGTTAATAGCAGATAGCAACACTAGAATGAGACATTTACGTAGTGAAACTAGTTGACGTAGAATTGTGTAGTGACTGCGTAACAACGTTAGAAAACCTAAGGAGACGAACAATAACATTGATCGAGTGAGGACGTGTTTTGTGTGTTGTTGACACATATACAATATCATCAAATAAATATATATAAATTAAACAAGATCATGGTTGTTCACTATATTACGAACTGTCTTGAGGTTGTTCACTGTATTACGAAATGTCTTGAGGTTGTTCACTGTATTACGAAATGTCTTGAGGATGTTCACTATTATTATAAGTATATAAGAATACCATCAACTGACTACCTCCACAAGAATACCATCTATGCCAGAACGTGAAAGAGAAAACATATAAAGAAGAAAGGTACTCTACGAAAATGAAGAACTAACTGACTACAAATGACAAG
This sequence comes from Arion vulgaris, assembly GCA_020796225.1. Classification (NCBI taxonomy): domain Eukaryota; kingdom Metazoa; phylum Mollusca; class Gastropoda; order Stylommatophora; family Arionidae; genus Arion; species Arion vulgaris. Next base: position 10,451,407 of record CM036761.1, read on the forward strand.
AAGGATTAATTGACTACAGACAAAATGAAGAACTAACTGACTACAAATGACAAGAATGATTAATTGACTACAGACAAAATGAATGACTAACTGACTACAAATGACAAGAATGATTAATTGACTACAGACAAAATGAATGACTAACTGACTACAAATGACAAGAAGGATTAATTGACTACAGACAAAATGAATGACTAACTGACTACAAATGACAAGAATGATTAATTGACTACAGACAAAATGAATGACTAACTGACTACAAATGACAAGAATGATTAATTGACTACAGACAAAATGAAGAACTAACTGACTACAAATGACAAGAAGGATTAATTGACTACAGACAAAATGAAGAACTAACTGACTACAAATGACAAGAAGGATTAATTGACTACAGACAAAATGAATGACTAACTGACTACAAATGACAAGAAGGATTAATTGACTACAGACAAAATGAAGAACTAACTGACTACTGGATAAATGGAGTAACTATCGTTTACCATCATTGTAAATGCGATAACATAATCAAGACCACCCATATAATAAAAAGGACCACAACTATAAAAAAAAGGACTGAAACTATTACATCTCTCTCTCTTTCAACTCTTATCAAACAGTCATCACCATCATCATCCGCCTACATGTTGCTGGGAACCTCAAGGGGAGAAAATAATATTAACACTGTAACCTACAAGGCATGTCGTAAGAGGCGACTGAAGTAGGGACCTAGGAAGCTACCTAATAAAAAAAAAAACGTCGTAGAAATCTGATGTTCTGGCTTACTTGTATGCGCAAAAGTGGTACAAGGTACAATCGCTCAAGCTCGGATCAGAATCAAATCACAAAGAGTGATTAACAAGTGATCGATATGGAGCTATCGAAGATTCATCATCATCATCAGATAGCTTGTCCCGAGCAGAACTTTGCTACCCAAACACTCTTTGGGAATTTCTCTATCTATGATAGGTCAGATGATCCATCTCGGTAGCCATTATGATCAAATCATTAGTCACATCGTCTGCCCAGCGTGTTCGTAGCGCGTTGGACTACGGGTGACTATCCTCTGTGTGTGCGGGTTCAATTCCGCGGGCTGGCAGAAAAGACACAGATTCCCCAGATTTACGGTGTTCGTGGCACCGAACCGAAGGGTTACGATGTCCATGGCACCGAGCCGAAGAGCTGAAAAGCTCAAGTGCTTCTGGATCGGGAGAAAAAAAATCCTCCATCTTCTCCGTTGTCTTCCTCTTCTCCTCTTTGCCAGAACAACTTCTCCCATAATGATCTATACCAAAGTTTCTTGTCTTTTTATATGTTCAAAATACTTCAATTTGCTCATTCTTATTTGCAATGTCGAAACAAGTAAACACAAAGTACTGTAGTTTTACAAACTACAAAAACAGTAACAATACACAACAAACAAATATGCTCACAATTTATTACTATCACTTCCACAGGCTGAGACAACATACCACAGATCATTCCAAAATTTCTTAGTTTTGTGGACAGTTCTATACCAGAAGGAGAACAGGTTAGGAGTCATCTTCACAATTGTCACAACGACTACATACTTAATATAAAGGCAACTAACAGAACAGTGGACGAGTTCAATCGAGTTTTACCTCAAATCTTAGAGGTAATTTTTTTTATACATATCTTAATTATAAAATTAATTGTCTGTTTGTCTGTCAGAAGGAAAAAAACCTCATAACTTCAAACGAAAATCGTGAAATTTTAATATTTTATTTCTACAGAAATGTGTAGATCAACACAACCATTTTCAATCACTGATTGATTGATTGGTTGATATGACCATCATCATTGTACTTCAGTGAGTATTCATTCGTGCTAGATCTCTTTCTGACACTGGGAGATCTAAGCGGCAGTACATGAACCCCATAGCACCGGAGAGGGTTCCTCTGAAATTTAGAAGATGAAGAAGATATTTTTGGAGGACTTTTGAACAAATCTTTTTGTAAATTTTTTCCAGGCAGTGGCTTTCTAGCGATTTTGAAGAGCCAAGGATTCTTTTAGATGTTTAACTTGAATACGGAACCTACTTTTTGTCGTCCGTTTTCGAAAGGGCTAGGAACTTGATCATACCTACACTGATATCAGGGATCTCTGGGGAAATATCATGATGATCCCATGAGGAAGCGAACCAAGTACATTCAGAAAGAAAGGCGAGTACCTTACCTCTACACCACAGAAGAAAAAAAGGAAAAGGAACCCTTTCATACCTCGTGGTATATAGGTCAGTGTTAGGCCTGTACTTTTCATTGACCGTCGGCACACGATGGGTGATGTGGTCAGCATCACGCCGGCCGCCTTTACTTTCCCAGAGTATGTCTGGTACCCAGGTGAGACTGGGTCGATCTGAGAGCCGTCGCGGTCGGGAAAAATTCCACGCGCATTGCGGGAACTGAACCCAGACCACCAGCACAGAGACCCCCCTTTATGTGCTTACTTTACCGTGTTATGAGAAATTACTTGCAAGACATTTGTACGTATAACGATACGAGAGCAATATATATGTATATATGCTTTATATTATGTATATGTGTCTATTCATCTGCAGGAACTGGAGGAAATCTATATCGATACAGGAAACACAATCAACGTCGCCATTGAGAGCCAAGCGTTGGTGTTACTAACAAAGGTAAAACTAGTAAGATGATGATAGTGGGGAGGATGTTGATGGTGAGGGTGGATGTGGTTAGTGATGGTGATTGTGGTTATGATGTTGGCTGTGGTTGGAATTGTTGTGACGGTTTGTTATTGTATCGCTACGTTGATGTTGATTTTGATGTTTAGGTTATAATGATAGTATTGATAATAATGAGAATGTTTTAATAATGATGATGATAAGGTTGGTGGTGGTAATTTTGATAATGATAATGAATATGAAAATGATAATCATGAAGGCGATGTTGGTGACGTTGACTGCGATGATGCTGATGGTAGTGGTGATGATGCTGATGGTAGTGGTGATGATGCTGATGGTAGGGGTGATGATGCTGATGGTAGGGGTGATGATGCTGATGGTAGTGGTGATGATGCTGATGGTAGTGGTGATGATGCTGATGGTAGTGGTGATGATGCTGATGGTAGTGGTGATTGTAGCAGTAAGGAGTCTAGTCAATTTGTGGGGGGGAGAATATCCTGGTCACTGCACCATTTTTCAATACCTGTAACAGTAAGGGGACTAGGGTGAAGAAATGGATGGGGGAGTATCCTAGTCACTGCAAGACATAAAAGGTACCGTGCTAGTGTGGGTAGTCGTGCCAACACCGAGCACGGTAAAGCAAGAAATAGAGATCTGTGTCCTGGTCACTAGTATATCTCAATCATTCGTATCCACATGCTCTCTCTCTGTCTTACTCAAGTCGATATTTAAATTTATATGTTTATTTAACTATTCTTCAACAACAACGAAAATACATGGTTTTTATAACATGTATAATACATTATTACAACTAACATAAACCCAACAACAAAATTAGTATATATAACCAAATATTTAACACCTAAAAGAATATCTCTAACTTAAGTAGTTTCTAATATAACGTACCTAACGTTCCACTCTGGCTTATATCCATAAGAAGTATAACCACAACTTGATCTATTCCTAAACAAGTCTATGTGTCCAGTACTGTGGGTTCTCTGAAGATGATGATAATGACCTCAAAGTCATTAAGAGACAGTATGTCTCGGTGATGTTCTCACGAAGATCTCAGCGATGTTCTCACGAAGGTCTATTCTTCTAGAACTGCTGATGATGAAGATGAAGACTTCAAAGTCATTTGGGAGACAACATGTCTCAGCAATGTTCTCACGAAGGTCTATTCTTCTAGAACTGTTGATTATGACGTCATAGTCATTAGGAGACAGTATGTCTCAGGTCTGGACCGTATCTAACGTATACCTACTGGAGTTCTCTACTGGTTTTCTTATTCTGCGCTAGTGTCTGTGCCAGAGTTCTCTGCTTCTGTCTATGCCAGAGTTCTCTTGACTGTTCTCTGTCCGTCTTCTGTATGACCAGACAGTATCTTGTGGTGACTTCTAATTTACTGGCTACTGGCTCTCAACCAGACTCTACCTCTGTGTGGTTACTGGCCTCCTTTCTATCTGTTCTACTTTTCTGGCCTCACTATCTAACTCTGCTGTCTGTGGCCCTTTCTATCCTCTCTGTCTTCTCAGTTTTACCTCTCCTCTCTCTGTCTTCTCAGTTTTACCTCTCTCTGTCTTCTCAGTTTTACCTCTCTCTGTCTTCTCAGTTTTACCTCTCTCTGTCTTCTCAGTTTTACCTCTCTCTCCTGTGCTAGACCCTGGTATATATATATATATGGTCCCGTTTCCTTTGATTCACGAAATCAAAGACATCAATGAATTATCAGATGTCACCCAGATTGTCGCCAAATAGTCTGGACTTCAGTTACATTTTCAACACTCACTCATACCCTCATAAGCCAAAAAATACAACACGATTTGACAGTCTCTGTGTATGTACGCTGACAACTTCCTGTTTTTGAATTGAGATCAAGAGACAATTGCCGCACTACAACAATATTTCTGCGCAGCTGTCAACGCCCGCCATTACTGGGAAACATTGTCGAAATAAGTTACGATTACTCCCCGATGGAGGAGATGAGAGAACTGGCCTAGCAATAACACTATTACAGTGATGATGCTGATGGTAGTGGTGATGATGCTGATGGTAGTGGTGATGATGCTGATGGTTGTGGTGATGATGCTGATGGTAGTGTGATGATGCTGATGGTAGTGGTGATGATGCTGATGGTAGTGGTGATGATGCTGATGGTAGTGGTGATGATACTGATGGTAGTGGTCATGATACTGATGGTGTGGTGATGATGCTGCTGGTAGTGGTGATGATACTCGATGGTAGTGGTCAATCGATACTGATGGTAGTGGTGATGATGCTGATGGTAGTGGTGATGATACTGATGGTAGTGGTGATGATGCTGCTGGTAGTGGTGATGATACTGATGGTAGTGGTCATGATACTGATGGTAGTGGTGATGATGCTGATGGTAGTGGTGATGATGCTGATGGTAGTGGTGATGATGCTGATGGTAGTGGTGATGATACTGATGGTAGTGGTGATGATACTGATGGTAGTTGTGATGATGCTGATGGTAGTGGTGATGATGCTGATGGTAGTGGTGATGATGCTGATGGTAGTGGTGATGATGCTGATGGTAGTGGTGATGATGCTGATGGTAGTGTGTGATGATGTTGATGGTAGTGGTGATGATGCCAATGGTAGTAGTGACGATGATGGTGATGATTATGACCGAGTTAACTCACATGGACAAGAGGAAAAGCCATGTTATTACAAGCCATTTAGTTTTAGAATATAAAAACGCCCTTTAGTTGGCTCCTGGTAAAAGGCGTCCAATTCAAAGCCACATAGTATGGCGTTTGGTTCACAAGGAGTTAGGGTTATTAGGGATGATGGTGGTGATACTGGTTGAGACAATTGTAATACCTGTGAACGTTATGAGGTTGTCGTTATGGTTACAACAAACATCATGGCGTGTAGTGTGTAGTTACTCCAACGACTGCCAAATTGCGTATAGAAAGGTAAAGTAAAAAAATATTTTTCATACTTCGAAATATATTAGGTAATATGGTGTTATGCCCACATTTTTGTTGACCGTCTGCACATGGCGGATGATGTGGTCAATATCATGCCGGCCACCTTCACTTTCCAGTTCTTTTTCTGGTTCGTACTTGAGACTGCGTTGACCCAGAGCCAACTATAAACATATGGGCCTTCGGACTCAAGTAAGAATTATGGGAAATCAGACCACATCTACACCACGTGACCTCGCATTTCAGTATTGGTGTATATAGACGAATTCATTTTAAAATCAACCCAAAATGCTAAATCGAAGTTATATTATACAACAAGTTAAGTTTAACAATAAGGAATATCAATATTATGAATATTTTTCACCAATAAATAACCATAGACTCACAGAATTGAGTAAAATTGCAAAAAAAGCTTGCAGTGTTCTATCAAGCATATATAGATTCAGCCACCCCCTCACCCGCGGCCCAATCTGATCTAGGTCAGGTGTTTCCCCGTCAGTTGTCTGGCCTAGTTATCTAGAGTTTGCTGTGGTCGACCTGAGAACCGTTAAAGGTAGTAAAATATTCCACGCCCACTGTGGGATTTGAACCCAGACCACTCGTCTACTAAGCGAGTCGCCCGACTGGTTACCGAGGCCTAAATTTGGGGTGTAAAGAATAGAACCACTGTTACCTGACACGCATGTCGTAAGAGGCGACTAAGGAGGTTTGGCTGAAATTGGATGCACGTGTCCTAAACGTGTAGAAGTCTATGTGTTTAGGGCCTACCAAACCAATGTGCAACGTATACACGTTCTTGGTAAAGATTAAACATATCACAAAGAGTGATTAAAATTGGTCGTAAAGAACGAACGCAAAGAAGAAGAAGAAGATAAGCGAGTTCACTATGCTACTGCAGCTCTGAAATTGTGTGTGGATAACTAATTCTTATCCGAGGGTATACGAGAGTACATGAGAGTAACCCGTGTCGGCTGCAGGATTCTCCTGACATTAAACTGTAGGGCAGTTAGTCTCGCATCCGTATGTTTCTTCCCCCTTCCCTCCAAAACAAAAATATACTCTCACTATATTCTGCAAATCTAACAGCCAAGCTGACGACGGTCGTGCCTAATATGCCGCCTCTGACTATTTTTTCCCGTGAAGTATTGATTTGCTTATCATCAGTATATCTTCCCCTTTAAGGCAAACCTTACTCCGACTGCAGAGGCACTTGTAATTCTGATCCCTAATAAAAGAAGCACTAATAATGATAACCCTATCAAGAAATTAGAGATATGTCTGGTCAACCACTAGTGACAACTGTTATAAGAAAGATAAGATGGAGATAGTTGGGCACACCTTGAGGAGAAATGATCAACGAATATCAAAGCAGACATTGAAGTGGGATGCAAAGGGTTCAAGAAAGAGAGGTCGATCTAAGGAGACCATGAAACGAACTTTGCTGAGAGAGGCAGGAAATATCGGTCTCAGTTCCATGGAGGAGATTGAGCGAGTTGCCCAGGATAGAGCTGTATGGAGAAATTACTTGCAGACCCTGTGTAACGTATAACGGTACGAGAAGAATTATTATTATTATCAAGAAATCAATAATATTTCTCCGATCTTATTGGCAATATCTCCAGCGACTAACCGTACCAGTTCAATGTTGATTGAAGTGCCTATTCATATAACTGTTGTGCTGCTTTTTTCTTGCCACTCTAATTTTCGATTCAAAGGGGTGCATAGGCGAAGGATTGACTTCATTGCCTCAGTCTTCCATACATGGCTCTGTACCTGGCATCTGTCTCTGCCTCTGACATGCCATCTACCGAAAACATTGCATAAAAAACGAACTCTTTTCTAACAATCCTAGGGAAAGCATGAATAAATTGCACATGTATCTCAGTCCGGATTTGAACCCACTACCGTCAGTACGATAGCAAACGACTTAACCACTTCGTCATTGAGACCCCACTTCAATCAAGCTTTTGCAATCTTCCTCTTCTTCTTTGCGTTCGTTCTTTACGACCAATATTAATCACTCTTTGTGATATCTTTGATCTTTGCCAAGAACGTGTAACGTTGCACATTGGTTTGGTAGGCCCTAAACGCATAGACTTATACACGCTTAGGACACGTGCATCAGATTTCAGCCAAACCTCCTTACCGCCTTTTACGACATGCGTGGCAGGTAACAGTGGTTCTATTCTCTGCTCTTTGCAGTCTAGCAGTTGACGTGAATTGGTTTAAATAAAATTCAACAAGATCAATACCATCTTGATATACACCATTTTGTTGCATTTTACCACTGTTACTTGTATCATTCATAGTGTTCTTTCCCCACTAATAGGCGAGTGAGCAGCATAGAAGATACGAGGACCAGTTGAGGACATGTAAGCAATTAAGCCCTCACCAAGACGTGTCTACCTTTGTCAAGGCTACCGGCTTAGAGAACCCGACCTTAACATTTGTTCTTCCACACCATGTCTTCAAACCGGCAGTCTCCATGGCTACAAGCGATGAGGTAACTATCTTGTAGAAATGATTACATCGAAGATTTTTCTTTTGTGTGGATGGTCTTTTACTTTGCTTTGTATATTGGATTAGTGTGTGAAGGAAAGGTGATAACATGTGATGTGATAACTATGATTAGGTAATGATTGTATGCAGTGGCGGCTCGTGATCATTTTTATTGGTGGGGACAGACACAAATTTGTGGAAAAATCATGAATTTTAGGTTAGGTTATATTTTAATTAATAAAATAAATACAAGTTACACATTATTTTTGGTGGGGCCCTGCCCCACTTGCCCCTAATGACGAGCCGCCACTGATTGTATAAGAGATTGATGGAATGATTGAATTGCAGAGATGAATATTATTTCATTCTTTATTTCTTAATTTAATTCTTCTTCTTCTTCTTCAGCGTTCTCTGGTCATGTGTTTAGTTTGTTGTGGACTGGGCAGTCAGCTTCTAGTCTATCATGTTTCTCCAAAGCTTAGTTTTTAGGTCGACTGGGTGGGGCCACATGTTGCTTCTCAGCTCACCCAGGAGAGGACAGTCTTGTAAGATATGCTCCGGTGTCTGTTCCGCCTGCTGACACTGGCAGAGAATTGTTTGACTTATTCCTAGTCTATATAAGTGTCTCTTATCATTCAATATAAGAAAGAGGCAGTCATCATTTTTCGGGCATGATCTCATGAAATAAATTCACATGCGACTCGATCCGGACTTGAATCCATTACCTTCAGAACGACAAGCAAACATCTTAACCACTTCGCTATTGAAACTCTCGTGAATATTCGATGAGAATAAAAATAATAATTTCTCTCGTACATAGGGCCTGCAAGTAATTTCTCCATACCGCTCTATCCTGGGCAACTCGTTCAATCTCATCCATGGAACTGAGACCGATATTTCTTGCGTCTCTTCAGGTTCGTTTCAGGGTCTCCTTAGGTCGACCTCTTTTCTTGAACCCTTTGCATTCCACTTCAATGCCAGCTTTGATATTCGTTGATCATTTCTTCTCAAGGTGTGTTCAACATATCTCCATCTTCTCTTTCTTATAATTTAGTTTAGTCGTCGGATCACCATCACTGCACGTCGAACAAATTAGTCCATAAGTGCTCCGATCTCTCCCTCAGTATGTCCATCAGCGTGTGGCGACTAACGACACCGGTTCTTTGTTGGTTTACAATTCTTCTTTGTCTGCCAGCATAGCGTTCTTGTCGAGCTACACCACTCTTAACTTTGAGTTCTTGCAGTCTGGTTAGTGTTGTAGATTCACCGCTATTACCTGAATCATGTACACGTTCTCTCTCCTTAAAGGAATTTATAATATCAGCCTCGTCCATTGCTCGCCCGCTTTGTACAGCAGCCATACCTGCAAGCCTATCCGCACGTTCATTCCCCTTACACCTGCATGCCCTGGCACAAAATAAAACTGATCTTTGTCAGCTTAGACCTCCCCAGCGATTCTATCCAATGTCTCCTAGCCCATCCTGTTTCAATCTTCCTGAGCATACGCATTGAGTCTCTTTCTTATAACAGTTGTCACTAGTGGTTGACCAGACATGTCTCTGATTTCATCACTTCTCCTGAATTCGTCCCATTTTATATTCATTATTTTTCGCAGACATCTATTTTCAAATGCATTCAACTTGCTTTCTATATCTTTAGTCATTTTCTATTTTCTGTGACGTTCTGAGTTCGAATCACGATGCGGACAATTTGCTTGCAAATTGTTTCGCGTGGATTTACAAAAGGACGGTGGGACCACCCGTTCAGAAAGCAATGGCAAACTACTGAATGTAATAATGCCTAGAAAAATCACAAACATCGTTAAAAAAGCTGGTAGTTGATTCGCAAAGTCCTGTAAAGGATATGCAATTAACTTTGTGAATATGCTTGCTAAGTATTTGAATTCTTGCACTTGGTTGATTGTAGTGAATTTAACATGAATGTTTAGTTTATTGGCTGGTAACATTAATATTCATTTCAGCACAGCCTTAGCCACCAGCTGATCTTTGACCGCCTGACGGAGACAATCGTGACCAGGCAGAGAACATGTCTACAGAAACAGGGTATGGACTTGGTAATCACTATGAAACAGTATCAGGATATTGTATCAACATTGAGTAATATATGTCAAAGGTGAGTACAGGTGTATCTCATATTCTTATAGTAATAAGAATTTTAGACGTTCATCTTCATATTCTTCTTCATCTTCATCTTCATATTCTTCTTCATATTCTTCTTCATCTTCTTCATCTTCTTCATCTTTCATCTTCTTCATCTTCATATTCTTCTATCATCTTCATATTCTTCTTCATCTTCTTCATCTTCTATTCTTCTTCATCTTCTTCTATCTTCTATTCTTCTTCATATTCGTCTTCATCTTCATATTCTTCTTCTTCGTCATCTTCTTCATCATCTTCTTCATGATCTTCATATTCTTCTTCTTCTTCTTCTTCTTCATCATCATTTTCTTCTTCATCAACTTCTTCTTCTTTCATATTCTTCTTCATCGTCATCTTTTTCTTCTTCTTCTTCTTCTTCTTATCCTTCTCTCATCATCTTCTTCAGCGTCTTCTTCTTCGTCTTCTTCTTCAGTGCATCTGATATTCATAAATTGAGAATAAATAATTACCGTCATCGTTCTCAACTTCTTCATTTTCTTACAATAATATACTCATAGTAACAAAACTTTCAACTCGCCATTCCTATCTATCCTGTGAGCTCTTTTTCGATGTCTATTCCCTCGCTCTAATATCCATTTTAACCCATTCGTCTTTCCAAACCGATATATGGGTTAATTCAGTGAATACTACAATATAAGTGCGTCCGGAGTTTTAAAAATAATAATTAAACAACTGGGCAGTGATTGGGTTGTCTGTGTGTACTTTTTTTGGGTCATTCTCTATTTCTTTTTCTCCTGTGGGTTTCAAAACACAGTCTGTGTTGCTATGCTATTACCTGGTCTATTTGGTGATATATTTTATATATATATAGTAGTAATGTTGAGTGGGGTGGATTAATGTCATGCATAACGTTTGCCTGTCAAGTCACACACAAGAGGGTTGTGGGTTCAACTCGACTTTCCACACGCAAGGAAAGGAATTGGCCATCCTACCTCATGCATACTAGGGTTAAAATGTGAACTGAAGTGATTTCATACATTAAGGTCTGAAAATGCTACGCGAAATTGTATTTATTTTAAAGTAATTTTGTACATAGTTTTCGGGAGCTATGGCAAAGGTTTCGTAGGCAGGTTTTCGCTGCCTGCAAAAAGTTACCAACGACATCAGAAAAGACAGAGTCACAAACATCAGCATAAGAAAGAAAGTTGGCACAGAAACTTGCTTTAATTACATAGAGAAACAAAGAATGAAGTGGTTTGGCCACTTAATAAGAATGCATCCAAACTCCACAGTATACAGAGTCTTCTACAACAGAACATCAGGAAAGAAGGCGAGAGGAAGACCATGAAAAACATGGTTAGATGGCATATCAGAATCCTGTCAAAGAGCAAAAATAACTATCACCCAAACCACTAGGACAGCGCAAGACAAAAGCAGAAAATCACAACACTAGGCAGCAACCCGGTAGCAGTGTGACGACAAAATAAGACAGATTGCTAAGGTGGATTTTCTATTCTATTGGCTTGGGTGATAGCTACTTTTACTTTTTTTGACAGGATTCTACTGTGTCATCTACCTATCTTTTTTGTTGTCTTCCTCTCGCCTTCTTTCCTGATATTCTATTGTAGAAGACTGTTTACAGTGGAGTTTGGCTGCATTCTCATTACGTGATGTTGTGCATTCCACCTAGTAACCATAACTCTGAAAACCTAACAACAGAAGAAGCTGATAGGTTATTTCCCTTTAACTCCTGATATCCGTTTATAACAACTGTTATAAGAAGGAGAAGATGAAGATGTGTTGGACACACCTTGAGAAAAATGATAAAAGTATCATTTCTTGAGAGAAAGAGTATCATTTCTGAGAAGAAAGAGTATCATTTCTTGAGAACAGAGAAATAGTATCATTTCTTGAGAACAGAAAAGAGTATCATTTCTTGAGAACAGAGAAAGAGTTTTCTTGAGAAGAAAGTATCATTTCTAGAGAAGAACAGAGAAAAGAGAATGATAAAAAAAGCAGGCATTTAAGTGCGATGCAAAGGGTTCAACAAAGAGAGGACGACCTAGAGAGACCCTGAAACGAACTTTGCTGAGAGAGACAAGAAATATTGGTCTCAGTTCCATGAAGGAGATTGAGCGAGTTACCCAGTATAAAGCAGTATGGAGAAACTACATGCAGGTCATATGTAAAACGGTACGAGATGAACTATTATTATTATCTGTTCATAAAAAGGTTCACTAAATACTCCGAGTTAGATTAGATTTTTAAAAAGGCACACTAGTTAGAAATCTACTACTGTAGTTAATTATCCCTAAGGCTTGTAGCTTTATTTGTTATAAATGACCTACATCTGTTGCTGCCATGTCCGTCTAAACATTTTAGTCACTTTATCAATATCAGTTATCAGTTAACGCTACATGGAGAGATAGAGTGAGAAACGAGAATATCAGAAGCATCGTTGGTGCTATATCATGCATACAGTACATCGAGAAGCAAAGAATCAAGTGGTTTGGCCATCTAATGAAAATGGAACCACATTCACTAACGTGCCTACAATAATCGACGCTCAGGGCGCAGAGCACGATTCAGGCCAAAAACACGATGGATAGATAACATCTCAGAGTCCCTGCGAAAGCATGGACTGGCAACGTCAAGCGCAACACACCTGGCACAAGATAGAAACTAACTCTCCCACGGTGCTTCACGGCAAATGTGGATAAGATAAGATAAGATAGGATAAGATAAGATAAGATAAGTTATCAGTTACATGTCGACTATATCACCCCCGACGTGTCAATAGGCGCTGCTATCTCCTTTTCAACGCCCGTCTGCCCAGCGTGTTCGTAGCGCGTTGGACTACGGGTGACTATCCCTCTGTGTATGCGTGTTCAATTCCGCGGGATGGCAGAAAAAGCCACAGATTCTTCAGATTTACGGTGTTCGTGGCACCGAACCGCAAGGTTACGATGTCCATGGTACCGAGCGGAAGAGCTGAAAAGCTCAAGTGCTTCTGGATCGGAAAAAAAAATATCCTTTTCAACAAATCCAGCAACATCAAGAGCCTCAACATGCCAATTCTATGTTGATTAATCTATCGTTTTTACATATTTGTTATGTCATTCTTTTCCAGCTGTACAAATATCGACACTCATCTCTTTCAATCTAGTTAGCACTTAGATTCAAAACTCTGAAACTCCTCTGTTCAGAAAGACTCATCAATGCTTTAAGAATGTCATTTTTGTTCATTGCAGCTCCCTTTGATATTGTAGCCATGCCAGTCAATTTATCTGCCTGTTCAGTACCACTGACTCGTGCGTTTCCGGGGACACCTCTGGTATAAAGGATGTACCAGTACCTCCACTCAGTTTCGTTTCACCATTTCCGATTCGACTTTACTAATCATGCTCATGGAGTAGTAAGTTCTTCTGCTTCCTCCAACGTTGGGTTTCTCCAACAAGAAGAGACCGGTTGAGAAATGAAGACATCAGGAAAAAGTGGGTACAACATCAGTACTAGACTTCATCAAGAAACAACAAATTAAATGGTTCGGCCACATAAGCAGAGTACCAACAGACAGTGCACCTCAAAGAGAAATCCTGCTCCGATACAATGGGTACAAAGCAAAAGGCCGGCCAGGCAAAAGATGCACCTCAGAGAAAACAGAGGCGACGAAAGACACTATCTACAAATCGCATACAAGGGCCCGTATTAGAAATCTCTTCTTGACCTGACGCTGTGAGGCAAACAGGATTGGAGAAAAGAAAGAAAGACTAGACAAAACAAACAAAAATAAAAACTGTTCAAACCTGTTTGTAACCACCCTAGTATTATCCAGTAGCGGCTCGTCGTTAAGGGCTAGTGGGGCCGTGCCCTACCAAAAATATGTGTAACGTGTATTTATTATTTTATAAATAAAAAATAACCTAAACCTAACCATGATTTTTCCAAAAAATGTGTCTGGCCCCACCAACAAAAATTAGCACGAGCCGCCACTGGTATTATCAAAATATAAGAGAAGACTGCAGTAAAACTATGTAACAATGGCGAAACACATCAAAACAAAGTAATGTAGTTTTACAAAATCTAAAAATAATAACAATGCACAGTAAAGTATCGATACTCTCTCTCTCTCTGTTTCTCGATTGTTCTTTTCGGCCATTTTGATCATTCTTACTGTGATATATAAACAGCCTTTGCCAAGAACGTTTGTTTTACGTCACAATCTTCAGTATTGAAGCTCTGTATCTTCATTTGGAGTTCTGGTGCTTGTCCTTCGGCGATGTGTCCGATTTCAACCAGCGTTTACTGGTCAGCCTGTGACTGTCCCCAGCCAACCTGCAAGGCAGCAGGTTGAAAGTTGCGATCAAAAAGCCTTTATCACATATTAGTCACAGATTTTTCTTTTAGGACCGTTAGGATGAAAGGATTTTAAAGCCGAAGGATTGACTTCATTGCACGGAGTTTAACCCCATATGGCTCGGTCCCTCTCCGCATAAATAACCCGCCACCTGTCTGAAGTATTGCACAAAGCACGCACTTCGTAGCTCCTGCAACAATCCTAGGGGTCTTGCTGGAAAAACTGCACTCGTGAACAGAGCGGCGCGGTCCGGATTCGAACCCACGACATTCGACTCGCAAGGCATAGGGCTTAACCACTCAGACACATAGACCTCATTGGGATATTTCTGTCGTGGTCTATATGTAGTGTACTGTGAAACTCATCACTCCTGTTGTATCCTTTGCTTGATAACGGCCTTTTGGTCGAAACGTTGCAGTAATTTGTTATTACATGTTTCGCCAGTGTAACCACCTTCCTTATTATATGTATTTAGGTCATACACCTTTCTCTATTGGCGCGAGATTTAGGCTCACGCGCTAACACGGGAACCTGCTCACACCACGCACGATCATATTTCTTTTAGTTGGCCTAGTTCTAAGAGTGTTTGCAATCAGATAAGTTCTTCACAAGTTCTTGAATGTTCTAGAATGAGGTCAGAAGGAGGCATACGTGTTCTCACCTTCTTTATAAAACGCATGGATCAGCTAAATTTGTAAATTTAAAAGTGCACGTTTGTGATTTGAAGTCAATTTAGTTTGTGTTCGTTGTGCACCGACAACAGAGCACGTTCGTTATGTTTTTTTATAAGTTAAGACTAGTAATGATTTCAAAATGGACATTATTCAGCATAGATAGGATATAAGACTTCGTATATTCTTCTTTTCTTTTCTTCTTTGTCTATCTGTCTCTTCTTCTACTTCTTCTTCTTCTTCCTCTTCTTCTTCTTCTTCTTCTTCTTCTTTCTTCTTTTTCTTCTTCTTCTTCTCTCTTCTTCTTCCTTTCTTCTTCTTCCTCTTCTCTTCTTTTTCTTCTCTTCCTTCTTCTTTTCTCTCTTCTTCTTCTTCTTCTTCTTTCTCTTCTTCTTCTTTTCTTCTTCCTCTTCTTCTTCTTCTTCTTCTTCTTCTTCTTCTTTCTCTTTCTTCTTCTTCTATTCTTCTCCTCTTCTTCTTCTTTCTCTTCTTCTTCTTTCCTCTTCTTCTTTTCCTTCTTCTTCATCTTTATCTTCTTTTTTCTTCATATTCTCCTTCTTCCACTTTTCTTCCTCTTCCTCTTCTTCTTTATCTTCATCTTTCGCTTAATGTTCTTCATCTCTCTCTTATTTTTCTTTCTCTTTCTCTTATTTTTCTTTCTCTTTTTCTTTCTCTTTCTCTTATGTTTCTTTCTATTTTTCTTTCTCTTATTTTCTTTCTATTTTCTTTCTCTTTCTCTTATTTTTCTTTCTCTTATTTTTCTTTCTCTTTCTCTTATTTTTCTTTCTCTTTTTCTTTCTCTTTCTCTTTTTCTTCTTGGAGTATTCTTGACAACAACTGTTTTATGTGTTTTGAGTGTGATTTGCGTCGGCGAGAGTAAATACTTTATACCACGGTTTTTGTTTGCACTTTAAGGCCACGTAATCTGATTTCGGCGTGCGTTATACTCGTGTTCGCTTTCCAAGCCCGTGACAGTCTATGCATTGACTACCTGTGCGTACGAGCACTGATTAGGATAACCACTTTTCCCCTTTTCTTTGTTACTGCGATCTGAGTCAGAGAGCGTGAACACTGTGGGATTGTTTAGTAACCGGGAGATTGTTCTGGATAAGAAATGTTATTCTTAGTTTTGGGACTCAGCACCATGGGCAGCGCCCTAAGGAACTGTAAGTTATCAGTCTTTATTGTTTTCTTGCGACAAAAGGGACAGTTTTGGACTCTGTTATATAATGATTTTTTTATTTAGGTTGCAATTTTGAGTGTACTGTAAATGTCAAAAAAGAAATTATTCTTCTATCCTAGCTTCTACCTTAGTCGCGTCTTACGACATGCCTTGTAGATCGCAGTGTGACTATTCTTTGCTCTCCTTGATGGCACCTGCAACACATGGGCGACATTTGTGGTGTCAATAAGGACAATATTCCTCTGTGGTTGAAATGAAGTCAGAATGATACTAAATATGCCTGAGATTATAGGACTAATATACGCCCCTGGAGAGCAATACTACGATCCAGTCATCAACATTAAACATCAGCGTCTCCTACCAACGGACAACTTTGTCTAGCTTGTGACAGCATCTAATCCAGATCAGCAAACATAGATTATGAGGTCAACAATAGGATATCTAAAACCTGTGCTGCGTTCAGAAGGTTACGTGTCACTGTGTGGGAGCGGAAGGAGATAAGCGTAGCCACAAAGCTGAAAGCTTACCAGGCCATAGTGCTAACCACACTGCTGTACGCAAGCGAGACATGGACAGTGTATAGCAGACACGCAAGAAAACTAAATCACTTCCACACAAGCTGTCTACGCAGGATACTAAATATAAACTGGCAGGACAAAATTACAGATAATGAAGTCCTCACAAGAGCAAAGATTCCAAGCGTCAACACCCTGTTGCAGAAGGCCCAAGTGAGATGGGCCGGTCATGTTGCTCGGATGCCTGATAAACGCATCCCAAAACAGTTGATGTATGGCGAACTTGAAGGGGGCAGACGTTCAGTTGGTGGACAGAAAAAAAACGCTTTAAAGACACTCTTAAAGTGTCTCTAAAAGGCTTCGATATAGACACAACGTGCTGAGAATCCCTTTTTCAAGATCGCCAAATGTGGCGCTGTAACAACACAAGAGGGACCCGTATAGCAGAGAATCATCGTGCCGTTGAGGCACAGAGAAAACGAGCTGCGTGAAAATATAGAACACACAACACGCACATGTCTAACCTTGATCATATATGACTCACCCGTGGTGGGGGATTGTGTTCTAGAATTGGACTCTACAGTCACCTCCGCACACACCAGAGAGGTGCAGCAACACACGTCTGAGACTGTTGTCATCATCGCTTGCGATGGAAGATTATTATTAGTAATATATGCAGCTTCCTGGTGACTGGCATCCGTCACAGACGTTGATTGTTTGAGTGAGTGATAGGACTATCATCACTGCACTTTGGTGAGTGACCATGTGTGCTCCGTTCTTTTTCTTGCACAGGAAGATCTCAGCCGCAGTACAGAACTCCGTAGCACCGGCGAGGGTCCTCGAGGGTCATAAAGACGCAGGGACGCAGTGATCTTGTTGTCGTGAACACTTTGATATAAGCTTAGAGTATACTAGAGTTTGGCAATTTGTGGCGGGGAATGAACACAATGAACCCAATCTTGGCTGCTGTATCATTGAGCAGCACATATGGCGCTCTAGAATAAACCATATCTTGGCTTGGCCGTTGTATTACTAAGCAGCACCTAGGAGGCACTAGAGTTAACCGTATCTTGGCAGCTGTATCATTGAGCAGCACCTAGGAGGCACTAGAGTGAACCGTATCTTGGCAGCTGTATCATTGAGCAGACACCTAGGAGGCACTAGAGTGAACTCGCTATCTTGACCCTAGCTGTATCATTGGAGCAGACACCATAGGAGACGCACTAGAGTGAACCGTATCTTGGCTGCTGTATCATTGAGCAGCACCAGGAGCACTAAGTGAAGATCTGGGCTGCTGTATCATTGAGCAGCACCTAAGGCGCTCTAGAATTAACCCTATCTTGGCAGCTGCGTCATTGTGCATGCTAAAGTGTTGCACAAAGCACGAACTCCGTAACTCTTGCAACAACCTCGGTCCAGATACTTCTCTTCTTTGAACGCTCTATATCGACCACTTGTTAACCACTTTGTGTGATTTGTATGTGATCTGAGCCTAAGAGCGATTTACGTTATGCCAGTTATGCAACAACAAGTATACCAGCACATTCGATTTCTGCAATGTTTTTATTTACTAGGGTAGCTTCCCTAGATCCCTACCGCAGTCACCTGTTACGGCATGCCTTGTAGGTCGCAGTGGTACTATTCTTTGCTTCCCTTGCCGGTCCCGGCACCACACGGGCGTAAGGTCAGGATTCGAACCTGCAACCTTTTGAGTGCTAGTCAAACATATCTCTCTCTCTCTCTCTCTTTCTCTCGCGATCATCGCTTAGACTGATGTACCAGATTTCTCCATAAATCTTATTCATGTGGAAATCTGATTCATGCAGCCTTTAACAGCGGTGTGTTGTCGTCACATCTTTAGCGCCATTTTGAGCTCTGGTGCTTATCCTTCGGCGATGTGTCTGGTTTCAGCCAGCGTTTACTGGGTTCGCTCTCCGTTAGCCTTTGACTATCCCCAGCCTACCTGCAAGGTAGCAGGTTAGTCAAACATCATAACCATTTCGTAGCAGAGACTCCGTATTAAAAAGTCTGCTGGCCCAGAAAAACAACATTACATACAAGAAGTAAACATACTTGTTTAGTTGTTTCTACCACAAAGACTTCAAGAAAGAAAACAACACTAACTTGGCATTGTTTACTGTCAGAAGTGACAGATGAAACGATGAAACTAAACATAACATACGTAGCCCAAATATTTATGTTACGCTATGTACTAGAGTTTCCAGATTTGTGTTGCGTTTTTGTTTTCTTTCAGAAAGCAGCGATTGCAACATTGATAATTTGTCACTAATATTCCTGAATTCTTTTTTGTTTTGGAGGGAGAGGGAAGGGGAGTCTTTGTCTTTGATCGTTACACTGTTACCGTGTTGTTGCCCAGTGTCGAGGTTCTGTTTTTGTCTTGCGTTGTTTTAGTGGCTTGGATGATTGTTATTTGTATTTCTCGGCAGGATTCTGCTATGCCATCTAACCATCTTTTTCATGGTATTTCTCATGTCGTCTTTCCTGATGTTCTGTTATAGAAGACTCTGTATACAATAAAGTTTGGATGCATTCTTATTAAGTAGTCAAAACACTTCATTCTTTGTTTCTCTATGTAATTCAACTGCTGCCCTCCATTGGATTTCTGGGACTTCATTTACTGGGGCAGTTGTTGTATCTGACTCTCAGTCGATGCTTCACAAGATCCAGAAGGGCAGGTTTCGGTATGAGTGGGTGTCGTCTATAGAAGTTTCTAACCTCCAGCGGCTTACATGGATATACTGTCCTGGGCATGCAGGTGTTTACGGTAATGAGAGATCGGACAGGCTTGCATCAACAGCATCGATTGTTGGGGAGTTGAAGATGGATAAGGGGATATTCTTCGGTCTCTTCGAGACTCTCTGTTGGATGAGGACACTAATATCGATGTTGAATCGATCAAGCGATTAAACAGTTTGGAGTTACCCGTTGTTCAAGTCGAACTGGATGCCTGAGAGGCAGAGTGAGAGGTGTTTTAATCAGCGAGCCACAGGAACCATCAGTATGCATACTCTTTGATATCTGTTGGGGAGACTTAGCACCTATGGGTCTGCCCGGAGTGCAATGACAGTCAGTTTAGTAACCAATAACCAATAACTATGTAATTCAAGCAAAGTTTTGTCTCAACTTTCTTTCTTATGCTGATGTTAGTGGCTCTGTCTTTTCTGGTGTTGTTGGTAACTTTTCGCAGGCAACGTATTTTTACATTTAGTTATTTTTTGCAACTGTGCTTTGCTCATTGTCAATGTGTTTTATTTAACCTGTCAATTAATTAACCAAAGGAGTTTCTGGTCAAATGGATAGAGCGTAGCTCCCTTGTGGGAGACCCTTATCCAATTCACGGTAAGGCCTAAGATTTTTTTATTTTGTGGGCATAAATGAAAAATCCTCACCTGAACAGCTTTGCGGTGACTGCACTAGCCATGCTGCCATTAAATACCTGAAGCTCACGACCCACATGTCCTGCACCGCCCTAAACAGCGGTACTACAGGCAATAACGACCGGTTTTTAAATTATTTTTTTACTATGTTTTTTTTTTTCTAGAAATTACCATTGCCTCTTTCAAACCAGATTACCTCTTTGCAATCATATTGCCTCTTTTTCAACCAATTACTCTTTTTCAATCCATATGCTCTTTTCAACCATTTACTCTTTTTCAATCCATTGCCTCTTTTTCAAACCATATTACCTCTTTTTCAAACCATATTGCCTCTTTTCAAATCCATATTGCCTCTTTTTCAAACCATATTGCCTCTTCTTCAAATCATATTGGTGATAATATTATTGTTTAGGGTGTGATTTTCCAATGTCGATGTTTACTTATGCGTGTCCATCTTTACCCTAGCCTCCGATAACATACGGTCGGCGGGCTCAGGTAAAAATTCTAGTAAATAAGACTACAACTCACATTACAATATTGTTGTATCAAGACAAATTCAATATAAAAACAGCACAACATGTTAAATCAAGGTTATATTATGTTACAAGTTTTTTTGTTTTTTTCTTTTGTTTTTTCCCAATCCAGAAGCACTTGAGCTTTTCAGCTCTTCGGCTCGGTGCCATGGACATCGTAACCCTTCGGTTCGATGCCACGAAACCGTAATTCTGGGAATCTGTGGCTTTTTCTGCCATCCCGCGGAATTGAACCCGACACACAGGGGATAGTCACCGTAGTCCAACGAGCTACGAACACGCTGGGCAGACGGGATGTAACAAGTTAAGGTTAAAGCTAAGAAATATCTTTTATCTTTAAAAATTAATATTTTTATCAATAAATAACCATAGACTGATAGAATTGAGTAAAATTGCAAAAATAGCTTTCAGTGTTCTATCAAACATATACAAAAACCCAGCACCCATTAAACAGGAATATTCGATTTCATGTCTGAGCTAGGCGGCTTTGTATTGCAGGGGGCCACGATAATCCCTTACCCATGTCAATATCTCACTATATCAATATCTGGACTGGACTTCTCGACTTAACTTTACCTGCGCTTTTCTTCTAAAATGCTATGCATGATTAACGCAGGTACCAAAAGCTAATACACCTGTTGTGTTATTGAACTTCACCGTGTGAACATTATTTGAACATTGACACAAGAAAATGAACATTTCTGATGAAGGGAATGAGGTATATATCGGTTGTGGTAAATTCACATTTAGCGGCAGGAAAGGAAGCGGTTCGATGATAAAGAAAGAACAGGAACCAGGGAAGGGACTTCTGCGCAGTCGCAGTCATGATGAACCGGTAAGAATATTCAAACTAACACTATTATCTAACAGACTTACTTTTTTCTTCTTCGAACGCTCCATATCGACCACTTGTTAACCATTCTTTATGATTTGTATGTGATCCGAGCTAAAGAGCGATTGTACGTTGTGCCAGTTATGCGCCTACAATTTCTGCGACGCTTTTATATACTTGGTAGCTTCTATAAGCCCCTACCTTTTTTTTTTCCCCGATCCAGAAGCACTTGAGCTTTCAGCTCGTCGACCCGGTGACATAAACATTGTAACCCTTCGGTTCGATGCCACGAACACCGTGAATCTAGGGAACCTGTGGCTTTTCTACCAGTCCGCGGAATTGAACCCGCACACACAGAGGCTAGTCACCACGGCTGTCACCCGAGTCCAACGCGCTATGAACACGCTGGGCAGCGGGCCAAGCCCCTACCTCAGTGACCTCTTACAATATGCCTTGTAGGTCGCAGTGTGACTATTTTTGTGCTCCCCTTGCGAGGCCCAGCAGCATACATGCGACCTCTGTGCTAAATTTCACACTGCGCAGAGAGATTGCAAAACATATTATCTACACACAACTTTGTTGACTTCGATACTGCGCGAATAGATATCATATTCTATTTTCTACACCAAAAAAAAAAGCTGTCAAATTTAATACTGCGCCGAAAGATTGCTCTCTCTCTCTCTCTCCGTCTCTCTCTCTCTCTCGTGATCACCAACCAGACCGATGTACCAGATTTTCTCATAAATTCTTATTCATGTGGAAATCTGATTCATGCAGCCTTAGCATTGGTGTAGTTTGTCACATCTTAGCGCCATTTGGAGACCTGGTGCTTATCCTTCGGCGATGTGCCCGGTTTTAGCCAGCGTTTACTGGGATTACTCTCCGTCAGAGTTGGGCTGTCCCCAGCCAACCTGCAAGACAGTAGGTTGCTATTTTCTTTTAAGGTAGCTACCCTTAGACAACCTTCCCTCCCGAGTTGTTGAGCGTCATCTGCCCAGGTTACCAGTCTTTTTTTGACTACTTGGTTTGTTGTTGTCCAGTTTTGTGTACGGTTTGCTCGGTTAGACTTTGACTGTCCCCAATCGAATTACAAGGCAGTAGTAGCCAAAAAATTGAAAAACAAACTTGGCTAAACTAAATCTGTTAGTTAGTTTGTTCCTTTCGTGCCAAAGGTGGCACGTTGGGCATAGGTTTTAGATCTCCATGTGATACGGTTCTTTGCTAGCAGTTGGAGATCTCGTATGGTTTTACATCCCAGTAGTTTACTTTCTTGTAGGATTGTTCTTCGAAGAGTGGTCTTTGGTCTTCCACGTTTTCTTTTCCCAACTGGTGACCACATAGGACTTGTCGATTTAGTCTCTTTTCGTCTGCTCTAAGAACATGACCTAAATATTTCCACCTTCGTTTCCTTATAATATTTGATACGGGTTGTTGGTGTGTTCTATCTCTCACTGTGTTGTTAGAAACGAAATCACTCCATTTTACTTTTAATAATTTTCGGAGACATTTATTCTCAAAGCTGTCCAGTTTCTTATCAATTTTCTTTATTGATTTCAACTTTCACAACCGTAGGTCAGTACAGGAATCACACATGACTTAAACAATTTAACTTGTGTACTTTTACCAAGGTCTTGAGATTGCCAGATATTTGTGAACTAACCGTACGTATATTTACTTCTCAATCGTTGATAAGAAAGTAATGGTTCTAAAATTAGATTCGTGAGAAAACACAAACATACAATCACAGTAAACACTATATTCAAGCTGTGTGCGTATAGTTGGGTGCTCAGGGCCATGCCGTCTATGATACAGAAGGCAGCCGCATCAGGCGGTGCCGTAAGGAACGGGGGCGGCATAAGCAGCAATTCACAATACAAGTGAAGGTTATTTTAAAGAAAAAACATTTAGAGGGCGGTTTTCAAGATGTCTGTGACAAATAATGAATATAAAATGGAACGAATTCAGGAGAAGTGATGAAATCAGAGACATGTCTGGTCAACCACTAGTAACAACTGTTATAGAAAGAGAAGATGGAGATATGTTGGGCACACCTTGAGGAGAAATGATCAACAATATCAAGCAGGATTGAATGGGATGCAAAGGTTCAAATAGAGGTCGACCTAAGGAGACCTGAAACGACTTTGTTGAAGAGGCAGGAAATATCGGTCTCAGTTAGAAATTGAGCGAGTTGCCCAGGATAGAGCGGTATGGAGAAATTACTTGCAGGCCCTATGTAACGTATACGGTACAAGAGGAATTAATTAATATTAATTTTGGAAGACTGCATCATACCGAGAAAAATACCTCATGGCCCTGTGGGTGTTCTTAGCCTTCGCTAGAAGATAGGTCGCACCAAGGTAACCCCTATCAGGATCTCCAGACTCCACTCTCTGTTTGCAAAAGCCATCAGGAGTATCGGTCTTACCTATTGCGGAGTTCCATGATACTAGATGCTGCAGGTAGTGGGTCATATTCACTTGTCATTACTTGTTCACTGGTCCCTATCCGCTTTTGGGAACATCATAATGGAGTACAGTAGGCATCTATTATAATATCTCACTTTTGGTGTTCAAGTTTCTCATGCCGCTATCAGAAGACAGACTTGACATGTGGTGTTCGCCTCTCGTTAGAAAGATATCGGTTCGCTCCATCTTGAGCCATCGAATATGTTTTCCAGAGATATCTAATTTCAGTGTATGTCAGATCAAGTTCCTAGTCCTATCGGAGATGGACGATTAAACTTAGGTCCCGTGTTCAAGTTGAGCATACAAAATAACATTTGGCAGTTCAAAATTTGAGAAGAACAGACTGGAAAGCCGCTGCCCGGGCAAATTCAGTAGTAAGAGTAAAATAGCAATAATATATTTCTTGCACATGAAGATCTCAGCGGCAGTGCATGAACTATGTAGCAATGGCGAGGGTCCCCGATGTAATGTAGATAATGGTTAAAAATTGTGTAGGATTTTATTTAATCTTTTAAATCAATTTTGACCAGGCAGTGGCATTCCAGCCTGCTCTTATCGATTTTTAACCGCTGTTTCTTTTAATTGTCAAACTTGAACACATGACCTACGTTTTATAGTCCATCTCCGATAGGACTAGGAACTCGATCTCATCTACACTGAAATCAGGGATCTCTGGAAAATATCCCGATGATTCCACACGGAAGCGAACCGAGTACCTCTAGAACTAGAGGCGATCACATAACCTCTACGTATTTTGATTCTGGCTATCTCTTCCAACCCATCTACATGCATGGCAAGGGCGTCTCCCTCATCCTACGCAGACCTTCATTGGTAGTTCCTAGTGGTAACAATCTCCTTAGAATATTGACAACTACCCTGTACATCTGGAACGGATTAGAGTCATGCATAAGCGTTAGCCTAATGACTCGGACACAAGAGGGTTTGGGTTCAATCCCTACTCAACGTTCCACACGTGAGGAAAGGAATTATCCCTCCTACCTCCTGCACATTTTTCTCGGGCAGGGGTTTTCCAGCTTACTATTCTCGATTTTGAACCGTCAAGGATTCTTTTACATGCCTAAATTGAACACGGGCCTACCTTTAACGTCCTTCTCCGATGGAACTAGGCACTTGATCTCACCTACACTGAGATGAGGGATCTCGGGAAAAAATATCCTGATTTCTCTACGAGAAAGCGAACCGAGAACTAGTGAAACTAAAGGCGAGCACCTAGCCTCCACGCCACAACACAAACCTAACACCGTATCCCCCAATAAACCTTCTGGTATGAAAAATGGTTCCTTTACTTAATTTTGATATCTCCACTGCCAGTAGATGTTTCTTAGATATTTCAAGTTTAATATTTCATTGAAAGGATTGATAATTAGATGAGCCAGGCGTGCATTAAATGTACTTAAAGTTGAGATATTTGAGATGTGTAGCGCAGATGGTGTAGTAGTGGGTGGGTGTGTTAAATGCAGTTGCTTAGCAACTGTCTGTTTAATGAGGGTATTAAAATTGACAACGAATATGTTTCCTGGTTGATAGAATATAGGATCTAGGGTATCTGACGAGCAGGTTTGAGTATCTGACGAGCATGTTTGGGTATCTGACCAGCAGGTTTGGGTATCTGACGAGCAGGTTTGGGTATCTAACGAGCAGGTTTGGGTATCTAACGAGCAGGTTTGGGTATCTAACGAGCAGGTTTGGGTATCTAACGAGCAGGTTTTTGGGGTGTATCTAACGAGCAGGTTTGGGTATCTAACGAGCAGGTTTGGGTATCTAACGAGCAGGTTTGGGTATCTGACGAGCATGTTTGGGTATCTAACGAGCAGGTTTGGGTATCTGACGAGCAGGTTTGAGTATCTAACGATCAGGTTTGAGTATCTGACGAGCAGGTTTGAGTATCTGACGATCAGGTTTGGGTATCTGACGAGCAGGTTTGGGTATCTAACGATCAGGTTTGGGTATCTGACGAGCAGGTTTGGGTATCTGACGAGCAGGTTTGGGTATCTAACGAGCAGGTTTGAGTATCTGACGAGCAGGTTTGGGTATCTAACGAGCAGGTTTGGGTATCTGACGAGCAGGTTTGGGTATCTGACGAGCAGGTTTGAGTATCTAACGAGCAGGTTTGAGTATCTGACGAGCAGGTTTGAGTATCTGACGAGCAGGTTTGGGTATCTGACGAGCAGGTTTGGGTATCTGACGAGCAGGTTTGGGTATCTGACGAGCAGGTTTGAGTATCTAACGAGCAGGTTTGAGTATCTGACGAGCAGGTTTGAGTATCTGACGAGCAGGTTTGGGTATCTGACGAGCAGGTTTGGGTATCTGACGAGCAGGTTTGGGTATCTGACGAGCAGGTTTGGGTATCTGACGAGCATGTTTGGGTATCTGACGAGCAGAACAAGGTATATATGTATGTATGTGTATGTGTGTGTGTGTGTGTCTAAAATGGTATTAAAGGCGTAGGTTTTACTTCATTGCACCGGGTTTCTTGTTGGTACATATGTCTCCGTCACCCTTGTGGTGTCAGCGCCCGAAAGAGAAGCAAAGAATAGTACCACTGCGACTTTCAAGGCATGTCATAAAAAACAACTGATGTAGGACCTAGGGAAGCTACCTAGTACATAAAAAACGTAGCAGAAATAGGATGTGCTGACCTACTTGTAGACGCATAACTGGCCCAATGTACAATCGCTCTTAGGCTCATATCACATACAAATCACACAGAGTAGTTAGAAGGTGGGCATTGTGGAACATTTGCAGTATATTAAACGACCGAGCGTGTACTATCTCGGAACCTGTTCATCTTAATATACTGTGATATTGTGGAGTTCTAAGAAGTCCGTAACTCCATGAATCCATATTTTTATTGGTCTGCCCACTTGATGATTCCATTTGCATATTGCACGCTCTTGCAACTGGTGCAGTCAACTGGTGCAGTCAACTGGTGCAGTCAACTGGTGCAGTCGGGTTCATTCTCACTAAGTGGCCACACCATATGTCAGTTTTT